>OZ004710.1:14463412-15206279 GCA_963924515.1 Vespertilio murinus | reverse complement strand
ACAAAAACTATGTGTATCAAAGCATCACTTGTGCACAATGCAATACGCAGATATTGAATTATGGAATTGTACACTTGAAACTTATGTAACCTTATTAACTGATATCACTCCAATGAATTTAATTTAAAAAGATTAAAAAATTAAAAATCAAAACAAATGAACAAACAAAACAAAAACAGACTCATAGAAATAAAGAATATACTTATGGTTGCCACAGGGAAATGGGTGGAAAAGATGAAGAAGAATATAGATAACTAGAGGCCCAATGCACAAAATTCGTGCAAGAGTAAGCCTTCCTTCCCCTGGCTACCAGCAATGGATTCCTTCCATCCGCTGTCAGGACTGGGACCCGGGCTTCCCTTGTAGCCCCAGCTTCATCCAGAAGGTCAACCAGTCTCATTAGCATATCACGCTTTTATTGTTATAGATAATAGTGTGATAACTTCACACGGTGGCAGATGGTGATGAGACTTAGTGCGGTGAGCACATTGTAAGCTATACAAATGTCAAATCCCAATGATGTACACCTGAAACTAATATAATACTGTATGCCAACTGTACTTTAATAAAAACAATCAAACACTAAAGAGTATTTTGTAAATGTCATAGTTCACTGTGCCTTGACCATGATGTTCTTAATGTTCCCCTGGGCTTAACTAAACTTTAAACAGGCTTTTTCCTGACAATGGGCCCGATTTACTTTTAGCAGAGCATTTACTTTAGAAAACGTGCAATTGTAAACTTTTCTCACTGCAGGTTTGAGATAGAAATCTTCTATAACCAAAGAATGTTTTCCTCGCGAACGTGGGAGCCATCCCTTTGAAATGTGATCATCAAGAAAGCACCCATTTCTCCCAGACTTAGGAGAGTTGGGGACTAAACTTAGATAAGCACTGATTAGCAAACTCAGATAGCCTAATGACATTGACATTCTTCCCTGTAATGTCCTCTAGTATTTTTCCATTAGCTCATCTTGGCCTTTGAAATCCTGCTACCATTTGTTTCAATGGAGCTGAGTTAAATCTCTCTCCTCACTATTGCAATAGTCCTGAATATTTTCTTTGGTCCGATATTTCCTTTATAGCACAGCAAATGCTGTTTCTCCCTAATTTTATGTGAAATAAGTTCAGATATTGCAGCTATACCAAGGACCACAATCAAGATGAAACCAAACATACCAGAGGAATGCAGCAATTTTTTAGAAGGAAATTACACAGTCTTTATGATTAAAGCCTATTCTTAGAAGATTCAGTAAGGTTCGCACAAGAAGAGCTATGAAGCAGAGATCTATATCCTGGTGCGAATTGCATGAGGTGGGCCCAAATCAGCTTGTGACACTCAGATGAGCCCACTGGCATGGCTCAGCGGTTGAGCGTCAACCTATGAACCAGGAGGCCATGGTTTGATTCCCAGTCAGGGCACATGCCCATGTTGTGGGCTCCATCCCCAGTGTGGTATATGCAGGAGGCAGCCAATCAATGATTCTCTCTCATCATTGATCTCTCTCTCTCTCTCTCTCTCTCTCTCTCTCTCTCTCTCTCTTCTCCTCCTCCTCCTCTCCCTTACTCTCTGAAATCAATAAAAACATATTTTACATTCAGAAGGGGAAGCCACCTGCTTAACTATTATCCTAATTTACTTCCTGAGAAGGAAATACAAATTGTTCAAAACGTATTATATATTCTTTATAAGCTGTTGAACATACCAGTATATGTGTATATTAAATTGCAGTCTGAATTCTAGATTTTGGCCTCAATCATTCTCAGGAAAACTTTATTTTTATTTTACTTTATTTTTGTTATCTTGCTCAATTTCTTATAACCTTTCTAGATATTGTTGTAGGTACATGATTGATCATTAAAAGTAAAATTATAAATTCAGAAGAGATAGTGTTTCCCACCTCCACTTCCCCCACACATGAGATATCTTTGTGTCATGTATGTATTTCAGAGAGGAAGGGAAAAGGAGAGAGAGGAAAACATCAATAAGAGAAAAATAATTGATCAGTTTCCTCCTGCATGCCCCCCACTGGGGATGGAACCCGAAACCCAGGCATGTGCCCTTGACTGGAATTGAACCTGGGACCCTTCAGTTCATAGGCTAACACTCTATCCACTGAGCCAAACCAGCTAGAGCTCCACCATATATTTTACCTTTAGTGCCGTACACATGTGGAGTCTCTAGCTTAGCACTGTGCAATAGAACTTTCAGTAATGATGGAAATATTCCAATAAAGTAATGTAGCCACATTTGGTTAATGAGCACTCAAAATCTGACTAGTGTGACCTAGGAGCTTAAAATTTAACTTTGTTCAATAATGAATTTAACTTAAATTTAAATAATTGCATGTTGCTAATGGCTACTATAGTGGGCAATGTGCTAGTTTATCTCAATCATAAATCTATCTCAACACCAATTGGTTAGAGCTTGCTAGGAGGTTAGTCATACAAAGCTTTTTACAAGATTTTCATAGTAGAAAATGAGATCCATGCCTACCTAGGTCATTTTCTCAATCTTGTTACTACTGACAGTTTAAGTCAGTTAATTATGTGGTGTGTGTGTGTGGTGGGGAGGAAAGTGTGTATAGAAGATATTTAGCAACAGCCCTGGCCTGTACCCTCTAGATGATAGAAGAACTTCTGGTCTGGTTATGTCTTCAGACATTGCCTAATGTTTTCTGGGGCTTTAAAGGAGCATACACACAAGCACTACCTTTAATCCTAATTATTTGTGATGGAATTCTTGCCACTTCTTCAGGCAATCTGCCTCCAAGACCACCTGGCTCAGTTAAGGAGGTTCATAAATATACCTCCTGTGATGGATATCTGAAGATATCACTGTGAAGTAAGAGGCAGACAGAAAATAGTATAGGGGGGAAAAAAAAGGAAGAGAAAAACTTCTTTCATTACCAATAAACGTTAATTTTTATATTAGACTAGTGGCTCGGTGCATGGAATTCATGCATGGAGAGGGGTGTCCCTCAGCCTGGCCTGCACCCCTCCAATCTGGGACCCCCTCGGGGGATGTCCAACTGCTGGTTTAGGCCCAATCCCTGTAGGCATCCCTCTTGCAATCCAGAACTGCAGGCTCTGAACCCCTCAACTGCCTGTGTGCTTGATTGCCCCTAACCACTCTACCTGCCTGTCTGCTCACCTCCAACTACCCCCCATTGGCATTCTTGCCCCCAATTGACCCCCCTTGCCAGCCTGCTCGCTTCCCAACTGCCTGCCCCTACCAGCCTGCTCGCCCACAACAGCCCTCCCCTCCTGGCCTGATTGCCCCTAACTGCCGCCATGGCTTTCTCTGGAAGGACGTCCGGAAGGTCTCCTAGAAGGTCTCCTGGCCTAATTAGCATATTACCCTTTTATTAGTATAGATACTTTGTGTCCTTACATTTTTAACTTTGCAAAATGACCTCATCCATATTTCCTAGTATGTTTGATTGCCTGGAATTACCACCCATTTAAAGAGTTTCTAACTTTATATTATTTTGGCACATTTAATTTAAGAAGTATTTAAATAGCATTCTAAATCTCACCCCTGTAAGACAAGAATAGAAATAAAATTCTGTTCTAAATCTGTCAAGGGTCAGAGTCATCCTTCCGACTTCAAATAAAAGCAAATCAGCTCAGTAGAGGGGAAGAAAGGTTGTGTATGGCAACAACTAGGGAAGGGGAGGAGGGCATCATCTCTGGGCATGGTCCGGGACACAGATATTTTGGAAGCAATAGTCAAATACAAACAGTCAGAAACTATGGTTACTAGTTTCTGGCCTGGCACATTCAAACTATATGACCTTCAGCATTTATGCTCCTTCGTCTCTGAATGTTCTCATTTAATTGCACCAGGGCAGGCCCTGTCCAGGTACGTTAGCTTTTATTTTACATTGAGAAAAAAAATGAAATGAGTGTTTGGTTTGTAGCAGTATTGTAAAAACAACTAGAAAAGTATCTCTTACGAAGCTTCCCAATGCAGTCTGGGCAGCAGTAACTGACAGTTATGTTCATAATGAAGATCCACAACAATATAATAATTACCTGTGCTTTCCAGAATGCATACTACATATTCACTTTCAGTAAGATATTTATCACTGATATGGTGCCAAAACCGGTTTGGCTCAGTGGATAGAGCATTGGCCTGAGGACTGACGGGTCCCAGGTTTGATTCAGGTCAAGGGCATGTACCTTGGTTGCGGGCATATCCCCGGTAGGGGGTGTGCAAGAGGCAGCTGATCGATGACTCTCTCTCATCGATGTTTCTAACTCTCTATCCCTCTCTCTTCCTCTCTGTAAGAAATGTATTTTTTTTAAAATATTTATCACTGATATTAAATTTTCTACCCTGGACTGCCAAATAAGAGTTGATTGCACAGGTTACCATGTATCAATGTGCTACTATTTTGTTTTATGTTTAAGCTAAAATATATAATATCTATGGTGATTTTTTAATTTTTTCAATTTCATTTTTACATTTACTGTTATTTTGTATCAGTTTCAGGTGTACAGCATAGTAGTTAGGCAATCGTGTACTGTACAAAGAGTTCTCCCAATAGTTTCAGGACCCATTTGGCACCATACACAGTTATTACAATGACTACATTTCCTATGCTATACTTTATGTCCCCATGGCAATTTGACACTACCAATCTGTACTTCTCAATTCATTCACCTTTTTCACCCAGTCCCCCAACTACCCCCCCCCGAAAATGGCAAAATTTCATTCTCTTATTTTTTTTTATTAGAGAGAAGAAGGGGGGAGGGAGGGAAGAAGGGAGGAAGGGAAAGAAAGAGAGAGAGAGAGAGAGAGAGAGAGAGAGAGAGAGAGAGAGAAGAAACATCAATCAGTTGAGAGTGCCTCTTACATGTGCCCCAACTGGGCATCCATCCTGCAATTTGGGAAGATTTAAAACCTATCCTTCACAAAATGTCCCCAAAAATTGAAGAAGGGTCAATACTTCCTAACGTATTTTATGGCACCAATATAACCCTGATACCAAAATCTGGCAAAGATCACACACACACACACACACACACACACACACACACACACACAATACAGGCCAATATTAGATAAATACAGATGCAAAAACTCCTAAAATATAATTGATATTATATTTGGAAGAGAAAAATCATGTACAATTTAAAAGTATAACTTCTTATCAACAAGCAATAAATAAAAGTTGACTGGAATATATAACAGGAATGTAAGTGTCAAAATAAATAAGAAGATGGAATATTTGAAAGGACAGAGATAATAAATGGTGACAATATGGTCCTCTAATTAGAAAATCCAAATGAACCAGGGCACAAACTATTCAAATGGATAAGAGACTCTAAAAGCTATTGTATAGAAGATTACTATGCCAAAAGCAAGAGCCTACCCACACAAAAGTAATAACTAATTAAGATAATTAATAGAAAACATTCCTCCCAGAAGCAGCAGCAATGTCCAAAGTTTACATAAAAAGAAACCTGAGGAAAAAACACACTATCTTTTTTGAGGTAACTATTAAAAGGTCCTGATAGATTTATGGAAAGAAGTCACAAATAAATACAGGAGTTCACTATTTTTATTCACGAGGAAGAGAATATTGTCAAGATGTCAATTCTCCTTATTTACAGATTTTTCTACCTGTCTGGACTGAAATTTGTCCTCCCCACTCCTTTTTATATACTATTGATCCCTAATCCCCAAGGTGACTGTACTTGGAGCTAGGATCTTTAAGGGGATGATTAAGGTTAAATGAGGTCATAAGGGTGGGGACCTAATTTCATAGGGTTAATGTCCCTTTAAGAAGAGTAAGACATCAGAGGTCACCCTCTGTGCGTGCATTTGTGAACAAGGGTCCATGTGAAGACAGAGCAAGAAGATGGCTATGCGCAAAGCCCAAAAGAGCTCTTAACAGAATGTGTATCTGCCAGCACCTTGGTCTGGGAACACTAGCCTTTAGAACTGTGAAAGAAAAACATTTCTTTTAAGATACTCCAACTGTGGTATTTTGCTATTCCTTTGCCCGCACTGATGAAGACATTGCCTCACATGTAGCTTTGAAGATGGCTACCGGACTTGGGCTGCTGTTTCGGGAAATCAACCCTGACAAACTGTAAAAGGGGGGGGGGGGGGCGGTGTGAAAGAATAATATCACCCACAGCAAAACAGCATAAATGAGAAGCCCGGGGAGTCTGTAGTGAAATAGTGGGCATGCCCTGGAGTTGAGACAGGTCTGTAGCCTGCAAGAGAGACAGATGACAGGCTTTGTGGGAGGAGAGATTTTAAAGTTCAGCCCAGCTTTTTCCAGCACGCCCTAGGGCAATGAATTTCTCCTGCTTCACTGAAGGCACCCAGAGCAGCTCCTCAGAGCCTGTGTGCCAAGACCATGGGGTACTATCAGGACCGCACCAGAGTTTGGGGTTGTTTGAGACAGTCTGAGTCCAGAAGCCGTGCAATAACCACCTGATACCTCTTTAGTGGGAAGGGACAGACCTTTAAAAAATAATATTATTCTCAAATATAAGGGATGGAAAGAATGTATCACAAACACGGATATGCATTGTTTCATGAAACACACACACACACACACACACACACGTTAGAGATATATTTATTACTATGAATGACACACACACACACACACACACACACACACACACACACTTGTTAGAGATATATTTCTTACTATGAATGAGGATCAAAAATAAAAGTCTCCACACCGGATGGAGCATTGTTAGAAAATGTCAAATTATTTGAGTCTCCCAAAATCATGTAGCACAGCCTCTTTCCCTTAGAAAAGAGAGAATCTCTCAGTTTGGCATAGTATTTTCCTGGTTCCTCCTTGCTGTCCCAAAGGGTAAGCGATCCTTCTTTTTGTACAGCTGCATGGTATTCCATTGTTTAAAGGTACCACAGCTTTTTTATCCACTCATATGTGAAGGGCACTTGGGCTGTTTCCAGATCTTGGCTATTGTAAATAACACTGCTAACGCAGAGTCAAATATCACATGATCTCATTTGTTTGTGGAATCAAATGACCAACAAAATAAGACCTGAAGCAGGGAGACATGGAACAGAATGACATACCTTGGTGTGTGTGTGTGTGTATGTGTGTGTGTGTGTGGGAGGAGACAAGAAGAGATAAACCAAAGAACTTATATACTTATATGCATAGCCCATGGACACTGGCAATAGGGTAGTGAAGACCTGGGGGGGGGGGCGGGTTGGGACTGGGAGGAGGGGGAGGGAATAGGAGATACCTGTAATGCTATCAGCAATTTTTAAAAAAAAAATGGAAGGAGATCCTTTAGGGTAGCAGGTTCTTAAAGACTGTTTGGCTGACGGCAAATGCTATGATGGATCAGTATGTTTTCCTTACAGCCCATCACCTATCATAGGACCCTGTCTTGCACTGAGACTTCCCCTTCTCACATCTAACCTGGGGCTCTTACCCATTTTATGCCAAGGTTTGTAGTAGGGAAACAGCTCAGTTTCAGAACTGGTATTTCCCAGGGAGCAGTCAAGAGGACAACCTCCTCCCTACCTCCCGAGGAGGACTAACAGGACAACCCACATAGAGCAGAAGGGCCGCACAGAGCCCCAGGCAAGCTTTCATTCCTAGTAAGCCTTGGACAGAGCTGATAGCGTGAAGTGCTGGCTGACTTCCACCTCCAGGGTGTCAGGTCTTGGAGGAGAGAAGCAATGCTGACCAGGTCTGGGCTCTCAGACCTGCGGAAAGGGGACTCCCAGGCTCTCAACGAAGGGGTCTTCCCAGAATGCAGCGCCGTGACCCTAACCCTAACCCTTACCCTTTCCCCCTCCCCCCGCCCGGACTAGCCCCGCCTCCCCCGCCCCCCGCGCATGCGTGCTCACAGGCTTGAGATCTGACGGTTGAGACCAACGTTCTATTCCCTCGTTTCAGTCTCGGCGGCGTTTCCAGGGAGTGAGGACTGATCTTAGTATTGAGCTACTACGACCACATCGAAGAGAGAAGTCCCAGTCTTCGTTGGCGGTCGAGGAGTGGAGGAGAAGACCCCCCTGAGAGGACTGAGGGTACTGTTAACCCCATAACCCCTGCCCCTGTGGTCTACCTCGGGTAGGGGGGTACGGGCGGGACTCTCACTCTCTGGGAGGGGGAGGTAAGTGGGCGTGATGTCTTGGTTTAATGGAGGGGTGGGGGTGGGGAGTCTTGTTCTAATGGCTTTGGGGTGGTGTGAGTCAGTATGTGGGAGTCCGGTCCTAATATAATGGGGGTTGGGATGCTGGTGGTGGGGTTTGGGAAATGGAGTCTTGGTCTAATGTGAGTGGGGGTGGAGTCTTAGTCTAATGGGTGTTGGGGTGGGGTCTTGGCTAATGGGGGTGAGATGGTAGGGGCATAGGAGGTGTGTTGGGGTCTTGGCCTAATGGGGTTTGGGGTGGTAGGGGCTTAGGGGCATGGGGGTGTGGTGGGGTCTTGGTCTAATGGAGGTTGGGGTGGAGTCTTAGTCTAATGGGTGTTGGGGTGGGGTCTTGGCTAATGGGGGTGAGATGGTAGGGAGATAGGGGGTGCGTTGGGGTCTTGGTCTAATGGGGGTTGGGATGGTGGGGGTGTTGGGGAGTGGGTAGCGGTGTCTTGGTCTAATGGAGGTGGGGGTGGTAGGGGCATGGGGGTGTGGTGGGGTCTTGGTCTACTGGAGGTTGGGGTGGTGGTGGGGTCCGGGAGTGGGTGGGGTGGGGTCTTGGTCTAATGAGGGTGAGATGGTAGGAGTATAGGGGGTGGGAGTGGAATCTTGGTCTAATGGGGGTTGGAATGGTGGGGGGTGGGGAGTAGGGGCTTAGTCTAATGGGGATTGGGGTGGTAGGGGCATAAGGGGTGGGAGTAGAGTCTCAGTCTAATGGAAGTTGGGATGGTGGGGGTGTTGGGGAGTGGGTGGTGGGGTCTTGGTCTAATCAGAGTGAGATGGTAGGGGCATGGGGATGGGATCTTGGTCTAATGGAGTTTGGGTGGTGGTGGGGTCCGGGAGTGGGTGGGGTGGGGTCTTGGTCTAATGGGGGTGAGATGGTAGGGGCATGGGGGTGGGGATGGGGTCTTGGTCTAATGGGAGTTGTGGTGGAGGGGGGCTGGGGAGTGGAGTCTTGGTCTAATGGGAGTGGGGGTGAGTCTTGGTCTACTGGAATTTGGGGGGTGATAGTGGGGGGTAGGGTGGTGGGGTGGAATTTTGGTCTAATGGGGCTGTGGTTGGGGATTGTCATGGGGGGTAGGGCGGTGAGGGTGGAGTCTTGGTCCTAATGGGAGTGGATAGTGGGGTCTTGGTCTAATGGGAGTTTGGGGCTGGGGAGGTGGGCGGAGCCTTGAGTCTTAGTCTAATGGGGATGGGGGTTGGTGGGCGGTAGGATGGAAAGCCTTGGTCTTATAGGGGTGTGGGGGTCTTGGTTTAATGGGGGTAGGGGTTCTTGGTCTCATGGGGGTGGAGGTCTTGGTCTAATGGGGTGGCCACAGGAGTGAGGAATAAAAACCTTAATAATTACTTTGCACAAAGGGATCTCATAAGACACTGCTCCTGATGGAGCTCTAAGGGCCCAGCCCCAGCAGGGTGATGAGGTAGGCTCTCCCTCGTTCACCCAGGCCCCACAGGGGGTAAGTCCATTGGGATGAGGAGTTTAGTTCACAGCGGAGAGGGGAGGAGGCCGGGCTCTGCCACCAGTTGTTCCACAGGACGATCCTGTGAAGGAGAAGATCCTCCTCCTCAGAGCACAGGGGACCCGCAGAGGCTAACCCCGCCAGCCCTGCTCTCAGCCCCAGGTGCACCCTAACTTCCTCTGCAGGGTCACAGGGCAGAGACTGGGCAGAGCAGGAGCCCCGTGGGCCCCTGGAGCACTGCCCTCAGACCCTGCAGGCATGGCCTGGGTTAAGGCCCAGGTGCAGGGTCCCTGCTGAGGGTGCACAAGCCATCTCACTCTCCCTCCTCCAGGCGCCCACATCACCTTCTCTCCTGTCGCACAGGTGACCTCTGTCCCTGACCAGTGTCCTCATGCCTCGGGGGAAGAAGAGTAAGCGCCGGGCTCAAGAGAAACGCCAGCAGGCCCGGAATGAGGCTCGGAGAGTCAGGAGTGCTCAGGCCTCTGCAGAGGAGGGGGAAGATTCCGACTCCATCTCTCTTTCTTCCGGGGTTTCTTCCCTGAGCACCTCTGAGTCTGTGCTCTCCCAGGAACCCCAGGGAGCCGCAGCAGCCACCAGCCTTCCCAAGGCAAAAGTCGCATGGCCAAGGCTTGACACCAGTGCCGAGAGCCCCGGCCAGGAAAGTGCAGGTGCCTCCCCGGCAGAGTTGGCGTCTGAGGGTGCCCGCAAGAGCCCTCTAGACCAGAAGGCGATGCTGCTGGCGCAGTTCATGCTGCGCAAGTATAACATGAAGGAGCCCATCACCAAGGAAGACATCATGAAGCATGTCATCAAGAAGCACAAGCCCTACTTCCAGGAGATCCTCAAGAGAGCCTCGGAGCTCATGGTGCTGGCCTTTGGCATTGATGTGAGGGAAGCCGACCCCGGCGGGCACAGCTATGCCCTGGTCAGCAAATTGCACCACGCCGGGGATAGCAGGCTGAGTGGAGAGATCATGCCCAAGAAGGGCCTCCTGATGACGATCCTCTGCGTGATCTTCATGAAGGGCAACTGTGCCACCGAAGAAGAGATCTGGGATGTCCTCAACGCGATGGGCATACATGCTGGCCAGCAGCACAACCTCCACGGGGAGCCCATGAAGCTCATCACGGAAGATCTGGTGAAAGATGGTTACCTGGTGTACCGCCAGGTGCCCGGCAGCGATCCCCCAAGCCATGAGTTCCTGTGGGGCCCGCAGGCCTACGCGGAGACCAGCAAGATGGAAGTGCTGCAGTTCTTAGCCAAGCTTCACGGCACCCAGCCCAGCGCCTTCCCACGCTGGTACGAAGAGGCCCTGCAGGATGAGCTGGAGAGAACCCGCCACAGATTCGAGGCGGTGGTTCGCACCAGCTCCTTGGCCACCGAGCTCTCCAGAGCCAGCTTCGGCGGCGGCCCTCACAAGCATTGAAAGCTGAAGCACTTCCCTCCCTCTGTGCGTGGAGTGGGGTGGGGGTGAGGTGGTGCTGGAGGGAACGCAGTGCTCATCATCTCTGTGCTCCTGTTCCGTTATTAAATTACTGCTTTCTCTTACTGTTGCTGAATGCTTTCAAATGTTGTTCTTTAAAACGAGTTCAATTAGCGTCAGAATCTAAGTGCACAAATGATACTGGTTATGCCTTTAACATCGTTTATGAGGCTTAAGAGTAAGAGTTTTGCTAAACAAATGGTGTAACCTTCCTCCTTACATAGCGATCTGGAACAAGATAACATGGCATTAGAAAATGTATTTCCTTAGAAATGTGACAGAAGTGAGTGGCAAAATAGTTGTGATTTTAAAAAAGTACAGAGAAAAGTCAAAGATGATCAATTCTTGGTTTCCCTTACTCCTTGTATTCTGCTGTTCTATAAAATAAAAGTTACATGCATGCACTTGCTTTGTTTATTCAAGTACATAAGAGAAATGAAATCATGATGAATTTTATTTCTTTAAATTCCCCAATTGAGCATTTGCTCTTGGGAAGGCTCCATGGTGGTGGGGGAATGGGGAGAAGAAGAAGACGGAGCTACTGCCCTAGAATGACGGAGGCTAGGAGCAGCTCCGGTGAAAGGAAGATGGTAAGATGCCTCTAAGACAAAAGTCCTGGGAAAAGAAGTATGAGGAGGGGAGAAGAGGGAGGTCAGGATAAGAGCAGACAATCTGGGGTCTGGGGAAGCCTCAGTCCCTTCAATGGGAGGTGCTGTTGTGTTGAGGTGGGAGGGGCCTCAGAGGAGGGTGTGGGTGGTGAACAAGGGCCAGACCCTTGGGTGGTGGGTCTCAGAGCTGAGGAGCTAAGCCTCCAGCGGAGAAGTGCTGTTAGCAGTGACGGGGACCCTGGAGGAAGCAGAGAGAAATCTCCAGCCCGGGGAAGGGGTGGAAGGTGCCCTGGGCTTTGGGCCCAGAGCAGGAAAACACAAGGCCCCGGATCGGCATTTTATCATCATCATCTCCAGGGAGTTTCTGAGAAATCAGGACAGTCTCTAGGATGGTAAGAAGCATCTTCCTCAGGGGAGGATGCCAGGGAGCCACTGTGCAGGTGCTCTTTGCCCTGGGCCGGGAGAAACAGGGGGTGCCCCACAGAAAGTTCTGTGAGCTAGTTTATCTTGAGCACAATCTGTCAACCTCTAAGGGAGGCCTTGATTTGGGGGGAGGGTAAATGAGTGAAAAATGGGGTGATTTAGAGCAAAGGGCAGCTGGAGGGAGGAAAGGAGAGTTGTTATTGACACACATTTTAGTAGCTTTGTGTAATATGCAGATGAGGGGATCCCCTAACATGCAAATTAAATACCATTTCCACTAAGAGGAATGCTTTGCTAAGGTATTTTTTCTTGCTAAGCAGAATTTTTGGCAGAGTTAACTGCTCTTTAGCACTGAATATTCCCAGACATCTCCTCAATTAGCACAATACAAAGACAAAAATCTTAGCAGGAGGGTGGGGCTTATTTAAGGTCCAAAAAAATCACGGTAGTAATTGCCATTCTTTACAATGTCAATGCACACCGGCCACCGTGCCAGGAGCTTTGCACACATTACACACCTCCCAACAGTCCTAGAAGGAAGGAGGCACCAAGCCCAAATCATTGATGAGGAATCCGAGGCTCAGAGAGTTGGAGAGGTCCAGAAGTCACAAGGCTAGTGAGTCCCAGAGCCCTTGTCTGAACTGGTCAAGAACCCACTGCTCCACTCCTCCCAGCCTTGTGTTTCTTCATTCCTTCCTCTTCTCACCCTTCCATGATGTTTCTCGGATGGTAAGAAGCAGAGGCTTGTGGGTAAAGTACTGAGAGCTAGAAGCCTAAAGAAGGAGTGAAAATGAGAAGGAAGCACAAGGTAGGGATTGTCTGTGGTTCATTTACTCCGGGTCCTCCTGCTCCCCTCCCCCCCCCGACTCTGCCCTGTGCCCAGCACAAGTGTCCAGTCCCAGCCCTTTCCTGCATTATGGCGCCCTTCCCCAGGGTCTTCCCCTGTGTGCCTCCTGTCCAGGCCAGAACCTGTTCTGCCATCCAGCTCTTCTCCACATCCTCCCTGCAAGCAGCACCCTGCCCCCCTGAACACAGCCCATGTCCCCTGCCTCCCCAACCTGGAGCGTCCCAACTCCCTGCAGAGTCCCTCCTCCTCTGCAGACCCCTCAGATAGCAGCGGCCCTTTTCTTGCTATTCCTCAGTTCAGATGGGGGAGTTTACACACCTCTCCGCAGCCCCTCTGGCTGCCTCCACCACATTCTCAGGATGCTTTCAAATCTGCTGGCTAGAATCTGATTTGGCCCAGAATCCACTGGTTCTTTGCAGTAGAATGTTAATGGGCTGAATTCTTTGAGATTTGCCACTGACTACACAGATGAATAGATGACTTTACCTAGTTGGTCAACATGGAGCAAAGGTTATCATTTCCAGACCAAGGCATTTGAGCGTGCCTGCTCTGCTCTCTGTTCAATTCAGCGGCAAGCATTGAGAGCCTGTGCTGAGATGTGGAATCAAATGCATTGGAGCAGCCTTCATCCCTGGGCCACGTGACAGTGTAGACCTGCCTATGCCAAATTTAATGTGCATAAAAACAAACTTTTGTGGTGTTGGGTCATTCAAATTTTAGGCTTCTTCCATTGCATCCACTAGAAGTTACTTATCTGAATAACACAGGACTACTATTTAAATTGTTGGTCTTATTTACATAGCCTAATTGCCACAGAAATAGTGCATATGTTGTTTATGCTGAATGTATGAGGCAATCATAACCCTGCCTCCCTTCCATGGTCCTGTAAAATTCAGGTCCTATTAAGTAATCACAAACACAAATCCTGTGTGTATAATTTTTAAATATTTTCTAGACTTCTTTTTCTTACACTTAAGTGCTAGAATAGTACACTGTTGATAACTTCCTTTCAAAATGTCTCCAGTGAGCAGTGAGACTCTCGAGGGACCACAGTAGGGAGGGAATCCCATTCTCACTCCAGTTTACCATAAATTGTATCTATATTGCTTCTACATGATGCCTCACTTGTGATAAATAGGTTTTATCACTCCTGTCAGATCAGAAGTTCTTGAGGGTTCAGGTTGGCATCTCAGAGTGGCCAGGAATAAGAGCCAACTCAACAGCACCTAATATGCACAGGTTATATTTATAAGCAATGATACTGTGTACAGCTCAGTAGACCACAAGAAGTAAATTCAAATACCAATCCCTTAAGCAAGCACCAAACATAACACAAAATATCAGCAGGTACTATTATTCTACTTACTGTAGCTATAATACATGCACAGTAAATTTAAAACATACTTAAGAAGTAATTGCTTAAAAGAAGAAGAAAAAAGAAGAAGTAATTGCTCCTTTATATTTTTGTACGCCCTTTGATGGATGTTATTACTTCCATTGTTAATACTCTTCTATAAGGTCATAGTCAATTACCAAAATTATTATACATTAAGCGTAAGTCCATCAAGTTTGCAAGATAAAGATGCAAAATAAATTTTATCTCTATACAGTAGCAATGAACATGTAGACAATAAAATTAAAAATACAATACAATGTGAAATTGCTGAAAAAAGGAAATGTTTAGGTGGAAATCAAACAAAATATGTGCAGGCCTTGTAATCTAAAGCTACACCAAACTAATTTTATTTTATTTAAAAATATATATTTTATTGATTTCTTACAGAGAGGAAGAGAGAGGGATAGAGAGTTAGAAACATCGATGAGAGAGAATCATCGATCAGCTGCCTCTTGCACACCTCCTACTGGGGATGTGCCACAACCAAGGTACGTGCCCTTGACCGGAATCGAACCCGGGACCTTTCAGTCCCCAGACCCACGCTCTATCCATTAAGCCAAACCGGTTTTGACCACCAAACTAATTTTAAAAATCTAAGATATAAAGAAATAGTGAGACATACCATGATCATGTATCGAAAGACTCAACATAGTAAAATAAACATTCCCATTCTTCCCAAATTGATATATCACCTTAATCCTATTCCTAACAAATTATAACAATGTTTTTTAAAGATATAGACAAGATTATTCTAATATGTATATAATAATCGTAAGGAAGTAGAATAAAAACTGTGAGCTTGCATGATCTCACTCATTTATGAATATAATGAATAACATAAACTGATGAACAAAAATAGATCCAGAGACAGAGAAACATCAATCAAACCGTCAAACCTCAGAGGGAAGGTAGGGGAGGGTGGGGGTAAAGGGGAGAGATCAACCAAAGGGCTTGTATGCATACATATAAGCCTAACCAATGGACACAAACAGGGGGGTGAGGGTATGAGTGGGGGAATGGGGGAGTAATGGGGAAATAAGGTCACATATGTATTGGTCACATACCTTAATAAAGAAATTAAAAAAAGAATCACTGCACAATTTCAATGCATATTATATACCTACAGTAATCACAACAGTGTGAAAATGATGGAGAGATAGACACAGACCAATGGAATAGAAAGAATAAAAAAAAATAGCTCCCAGTACAGCCAACTGATTTTTTATAAAGCTGGAAGAGCAATTTTATGGAGAAAAAAAATAAACTTTTCAATAAATGGTGCTCAAGCAATGGGATACTCATAGACAAAAATATAAGCTTCTTTCTAAACCTCACAACTTAAACAAAAATTAGCTTATCAGTATAGATTTAAATGTAAAATTTTGTTTTCAAAATAGCAGCAATAAGGGCTAGCCCTAACACCGACAACATGACCAATAAAGAACATTGTTGATAATTTGGACTCCATATTGTTTGAAGATTTTACTACTTAAAACGTTTCATCATCAGGTAAGAGTATGAACAGACAAGTTACAGATTTGGAGAAAATATTTTTAAAAATATATTTTATTGATTTCTTAGAGGAAGAGGGAAGGAGAGAGAGGCAGAAACATCAATGATGAGAGAGAATTGTGCCTTCACTGGGAATCAAACCATGATCTCCTGGTTCATTGGTTAATGCTTAACCACTGAGCCACACCAGCTGGGCCAGAGAAAATATTTTCAAATAATATATTCAATAAAAGGTTAGTATGTAGTAATAGAAATGAAACAATAAAAAGTAATTTCTCTTAGTGACATTTAAGAAATACAAAGAGAAGATTGAAAATGCTAAAACTTTTTTGGGAGTATGGGGGATGAGTGGCTGGGAGGAAGGAGACTTACATAAACCTCTTGCTGGACTGATTAAGAGAAAACACAGATTAAAAAGAAGAAACATGGATTCAATAAAAACAATGCAAAAAAGGAAATCCTCATGCCAAATCCCAGCATCACATACATAATGATGTAAATAACTTTATGCTATAAAGTTTGATCTATTGACAGAGAAAATTCCAAGGAAGATGTAGCT
Organism: Vespertilio murinus; assembly: GCA_963924515.1. NCBI lineage: Eukaryota > Metazoa > Chordata > Mammalia > Chiroptera > Vespertilionidae > Vespertilio > Vespertilio murinus. Next base: position 15,189,841 of record OZ004710.1, on the reverse strand, counting down.
TGATGCACAATAAAACTTACAAAATCTCAATTGTCCTATATCTTGTAAATAAAGTATGTCTATCATAAAATGCCTTCCTACAAACGAATCCCATGTGCTAGTGACTACAGTCATGAACTTTTCCATACAGTAAAATGGAAAAAGAAATAACAGTCATTTTACACAAGCCTTTCCAAATAGTAGAAATAGTAAAAATGTTTCCCAAAATGCTTTGTGTGACCCCTATAAACCTGACACCAAAATGATAAGGAAAATAAAAGTTAGAAAAGTCATTGTTATATATATCTTATGAAATCTTGCTTCAACCCCAAAAGCACAGCTTCTATTTGACAAAAAACAAAGCTACTTCAGCCATAGCAACCCTAGGAACGTCCTGAGTTTAAACCAAGAATGAGATCTAGTGAGATAAAAAATTCCAGCATTGAACAACTATCATGAAACAAAGGGCAAAATCATATCACATCACAATAGAGAGAAACGACATACCCAAGTTTACCATCCAGTAAAGATTTTAAAAAATACTTTAAAAGTACACAAAATAGCTTGACTGGCGTGGTTCAATGGTTGAGTGTCAAGATTCCCTGTCAAGGCATATACTCGGGTTAGGGGCTTGATCCCAGTGTGGGACATGCAGGCAGCCGATCAATGATACTCTCTCATCATTGATGTTTCCATCTCTCCCTTTCCCTTACTCTCTAACACACACACACACACACACATATATATATATATATATATATATATATATATATATATATATATACACACACACACATACACTAGAGGACCAGTGCACAAAATTTGTGCACGGGAAGGGGAGTCCCCTCAAGTCCTACCTAAGCACTCTTGCAGTCCAGGATTTCTCACTCCTTACTACCCACCTGTTCACTGCTTCTTAGTGCTGCCATGGAGGTGGTAGAGGCTACCGCCACTGCTGTGTGGCACTCACCCTGTGAGAGCACACTGACCACCACAGGGCTGTTCCTGCACTGAGTGCCTGGCCCCTGGTGGTCAATGTACAGCATAGCGACCACTAGTTCTGGTCGTTCCACTGTAAAGGTCACTTATTACAGCAAATATTATATCTAATAGTGAAATATTGAAAAACCCCTCATAGATCATTGAAATTAAATAGTAAATTTAGCAAGACTTTTGGATTCCATACAGTTAAATATTAACACATTTTTCAAAGAATATTAATTGCTGCTAACCTTCTTACATATATCATAAGAAATGGCACATAAAAATGTTGAATCACTATATTGTGCACCTGAAACTAATATAACCAATATAAGAATATATACCAACTATACTTAAATGAAAAATAAATTTAAAAAGGGAAAAATGGCACAAAAATTCTATAGCATAATATTATATCCGTAAGCCTTTTTCCATATGCTGATCAGACAAAACTTGAGAAGGTTTTAACCCTTATTTTTGTCATTTTATTTTTATATTATGGTAATAGAGACCACAAGATATTTACTATACACTCAACATTTAATTCTACTGGAACAACAAGACGGATTATTCTTTGTGACCAATTTCCTAATAATCCTTGCTTAATGATATTACTACGAGTTTAACTTTACAAATTAAATTATTTTCCTCATATCTTATTTAATTTTGCTTATTATTTTCCCTTTCTCTTTTCTAAATCTCCTGTCTAAATTCTTCATAATGTCTTATCTCAATCTGGACTACTTTAACATAAGACAGTGGAGTGTAGATCTTTTAAGTTTTATTGATGATATAGCAACATTACATGTTTTCTTATTTTTTTATTTATATCTTTAACTATGTATGTTATCTTGGTCCCTTCACACCACTATAACAAATAGCATAGAGTAGGTAGCTTATAAACAATAGACATTTATTTCTCACAATTCTAGAGGCTGGTAAGTCCAAGATCAAGGTGCCATCAGATCCAGTGTCCTGTGACAGCCTACTTCCTGATTCATAGATGACCATATTTCCCTGTAACTTCATATGGTAGAAGAGATGAGAGAGCTCTCTGGGACCTCCCAAAGTCCTCACCTCCACAGAAACCGGTTTGGCTCAGTGGTAGAGCGTCGGCCTGCAGACTGAAAGGTCCCAGGTTCGATTCCGGTCAAGGGCATGTACATTGGCTGCGGGCACATCCCCGGTAGGGGGTGTGCAAGAGGCGGCTGGTCGATGTTTCTCTCTCATCGACATTTCTAGCTCTCTATCTCTCTCCCTTCCTCTCTGTTAAATGTATGATTGGGGCCTGGGAGAGACAGCAGCGGAGGGACCACAGGAGGACTCCAGGGTGTGTCTGGCCCATCTTATTTAGTCCCAATCTGTGGACCCCAGCAGCAAGCTAACCAACTGGTCAGAGTGCCTGCCCATTAGTGGTCAGTGCACATCATAGCGAGTGGTTGAGCGACCTGAGCACATTATTAGCATATTACGCTTTGGTTGAATGGACAGCTGGACACTTAGCATATTAGGTTTTTATTATATAGGATACTTTAATGCACATGTGTGAGTAGCTGTGTCTGATATAGTTGTAGGTGGTGAATAATGTAGATAAATTTGTAACATGGTTAAAAAATACTGAAATGGTTCCCAAAACACAGATTTCAATATAAAATAGGTATCCTGTTACTTAAATAATTTACATCAAGTATAAAGCATGCTTAATAAGTAATTGTCCATTTATATTTATTTTTTGTACATCCTTTGATGGATGTTACTAATTCCATTTTAAAAATATATATATTTTATTGATATTTTACAGAGAGGAAGGGAGAGAGATAGAGAGCCAGAAACGTCGACTAGAGAGAAACATCAACTAGCTGCCCCCCGCACACCCCCCACCAGGGATGTGCCCGCAACCAATGCACATGCCCTTGACCGGAATCGAACCCGGGACCTTCCAGTCCGCAAACCAACGCTCTACCACGGAGCCAAACCGGTCTCGGCCTAATTCCATTTTTTTAATTAAAAATTTTTATTGTTGACACTATTACAGATGTACCTCATTCCCACCCCCCATTGCCCACCTCCACCTAGCTCCCACCCCCACCCCTTGGCCCTCACCACACTACTGTCTGTGTCTATGTGCTATGCACATGTTCTTTGGCTAATCTCTCCACCTTCTTTCATCCAGTCCCACCCTCCATCTTTCCTCAGACCTGTGTCAGTCTGTCCTAGGTACCCATTTTGCTCATCAGTTTATTGTGTTTGTCAGCTTATTTTGTTCATTAGATTCCATGTATTAATGAGATAATAAGGTATTTGTCTTTCTCTGATTGGCTTATTTTGCTTAGCATAAGAATTCCATTTTAAAACTACTTTATCATTTCCTAATTACTTGATTACCAAAATTATTATACATATATGAGGTCTGGCTAGACAGGAAGATATAGATGTACAAACACTCACTGCTTTCACTTATATGCTATACAGTATATTGCAAAAATACTTAATTGATTATATGTGTTATGCTTATATAAATCATTTTTCATGTAAACATATTTTGCTAAAGAATAAAAGTATTGTATATTACAGAAAACATATATAGTTCTAAGTATAGGATCAAAAAAGAAATTCAAACATCAATCCCTTGAGCCCTAGCTGGTTTGGCTTAACGTATAGAGCATCAGCCTGCACACTGAAGGGTCCCGGGTTTGATTCCAGTCCTGGGCACATGCCAGGTTTGTGGGCTTGATCCCCAGTGGGGGGCATGCAGGAGGAAGCCAATCAATGATTCCCTTTCAGCACTGATGTTTCTATCTCTCTCTCCCTAAACATTCCTCTCCAAAATCAAGAAAAAAATACATATTTTAAAAATAGATATCAATCCCCGGAGAAGCTACTAAAAATAACACAAAATATATAGGTAATATGCTGGTTCTTATTAATGCATTACAAATGGCCACAAAATTATCTTCAATAATATACTGCATGTTTGCTTATCTGTTTTCCCACTAAGCTGCCTCTCAATAATGTAACTGCTGCACATGGCCCGCACCTGGCACATGGTGGGAACTGGAGAAATATTTATGAGATGAATGAAATAATTCAATTGAAAGAAATTAAGCAAATGATGGCCAAAACAAGTCTACTGCTTATGCAGATGACTGGCTACAAAAATGTTGGATATCTGCTTCTAAGAAGAGGAAATAGAAATACTTTCCTTATTTCTCTTAAGTACAGCTAAAAGTCTGGATGTTACCTACAAAACAAACAAAGCTCCTAAAGGTACTTGTTAGGGTTCTCAGAACCCAGTGAACAAAACACACCCCCCCATTTTGTTTTGTTTGGTTTTGCCTTATACATTTCCAGAACTGCAGCTGAAAAATCTGGCAGCACAGAAATGCCAAAAGATTCAGACAAAAAGCTGCAACAAAAGCATACTTTCTGTAGACAAAAGGCTGGAAAAGGAACAGCCTAACAATACACAAACTTTTAGACAATAGCTGCATTGTAGTCGAACACCATCCTCATCCATGCCAGTAAAGGCCGAGTGAGGAGCCTAAACTTCCACCTTTACTAGGCTGTCACTCCAAAATGCCCTTCTAGTTGTAGAGATGGTTCAATACTTATCTTGGTCTTTCATCCTTGATGGATGGTAAAGAGCACTCTCCCCAAGTGAGTTAATGAATAGCATGTGGAGAGCCTTGACTTCCACCCTCTGAAAACAAAATGAGACAGAGAAACTACAAAAATGAAAACTACAGACTAATATCCCTTGAATTCAGACACAAAATCCTTAATAAAATATTAGCAAATAGGAATATCCTATATAATAAAAGCATAATATGCACATTTGACCCAGCAGCCGAACAGCAGAACCACCATCCAGATGAACATCTGGATGACCATCCAGAAGACCATCCGGGACCATGCTATGACATGCACTGTTGCCAGGCCAACCAAGGCAGATGCAATGTGATTAATTGGGGGCCTAGCCATCGCCCAATGATTTCCCCACGTGGGGAGGCCAGGGCACTGACCAACAGGCTGTGACAGGTGGGCAGGGCCTCTCTTTGTGAGGGAAGCCAAGGTCCCAGGTGCCAGCAGCCAGAGGGAAGTTGGTACAGGCAGTCTGGGGAAAGGAAGGCCTACTCTTACATATCAGGCCTCTAGTGTTTATCTATACTAATGAAAGGGTATTATTCTAATTAGACCAGCAGACCTTATGGACATCTTTCCAGACAAAGCCATCGTGGCGGAGCCAAGGCACAGGCAGTTAGGGGTGATCAGGCCAGCAGGGGGGGCAGTTGGGGGTGAGAAGACCGGCAGGCAGAGTGGTTGGGGCAATCAGGCAGGCAGGCAGGTGAGCAGTTAGGAGCCAGCAATCCCAGATTGCAAGAGAGATGTCTGACTGCCAGTTTAGGTCCCATCCCCTGAGGGGTACAAGATTGAAGAGGGTACAGGCTGGGCTAAGGGATACCCTTCTGTGCATGATTTTGTGCACTGGCCTCTAGTATATATATATAACACTAATATGCAAAGTGTCCCCACGGGAGTACAGCAGGAGACTGAGTTCTATCACTTGCTATGACATGCAATGACCACCAGGAGGGCGACACGGACTGATGGAAAGCCCCAGCCAGCAACTGGAAGGCCCTGATTGGCCCTGATTGCTGGCCAGGCCTAGGGATCCTACATGCACAAATTTCATGCACTGGAGCTCTAGTATACATATATATGATATACCATATATATTATATACCAAGTTTTAACTCCATGTTTATCAGGCTGGTTCAATAACTGAAAATCAATCAATGTAGCTTACCATATAAATAAGCTAAAGAAAAGAAATCCCATGATCATATCAATCCATGAAGAAAAATTATTAACAAAATTCAATACCAATTCACAATTTTAAAAAACCCTCAGAAAAATTTGACCAGAGGAGAATGTTCCAGGAAAACCAGCTTAACAAATCAAGAAAACTTAAGAAGTCTCAATTGTCCTGTATCTCACAGACAAGCTATGCCTGCAGTATTGAAAAATCCTCTTACAAATGAATTCCAAATCCTGGCACCTGAGGCCATGTACTTTGCATATAATAAGAAATAACACCAATCTCGCACAAGCTCTTTCACATAATAGAAACACTTTCCAAAATAATTCATGTAAGCTTTATAAACTTTACACCGTGATGATAAGGACATTATAAGAAATTAAAAACAAAGATTTATATCCTCAGGAAACCAACTTACTAGTATGTTTTTCAAATGATATACATAACCCCCAAAATGCTTCAGTTATATAAGTGCATGAACCAATTGAGTAGAATCCAAACATGAATTATTGTTGAGGTAACACTTCAGAATGAAACTAACCAATGAAAGCACAGCATCATGTCACTATTACCAGAGACAGAGAAAAATCATATGACAGAATTTACCATCAAGTTATGTTTTTTAAAAAAAAAACATCTCTGAGAACTGCAGCAAATATCATTAGTGGTTAAATACTAAACTCCCCCCCCCCGAGTTCTTATAAGAGATAAGAATGCCTACTATCACCAGTTCTACTAAAACATTTTAGGGAGGGCATAGACAGGGGAAAAAATGCAAGAAAACAAGAAGATGCATAATGATTGGAAAGAATGAAAAGAAATCACCTTTATTAACAGAGCAGATGTTCATTTGTAGACTATGGAAGAGCATCCTATAGGCAAATATATTAGCATCGATAAGCGAATTTAGCAAGACTGCAGAATTCCATAGGGTTAAACCTAAACACATTTTACAGAACAGAAACTCTTAATAAGCATCATTACATACCTCATAAGACATGGTACAAAAACCTTACAAGACAAGGCCACATTGATAGGGGCGGAAATAGAATATTGGGGATCAGCTGTTAACCGTGATTGTTTTGTTGTGATTAAAGAAGGCAGTCTAACCTGGCTGGCCATTGCAGGAAGGACCTGGGAGCTCACCTGGAAATGCAGCCTGTCCTCCCCATTTGCAGCTGCCTATTATCATGGAAAGATGAACAGCTGTGCTGCAGAAACCAGAGCCACAGCCCTTTGAAGAGCCACCCCCCACACCCCCAGCCCTTTGAAAACCCTGGGGCCTTTGCAAATCTCCAGCCTGCATTATCTGTTAACTGTCACTGACATACCCTTTGCCTACTTCCCCATGTAATCCTTGTCCTCCTACCCGATATAAGCAGCCGGCTTGTGGGGGTGTGCAGAGCAGATTTTTGTGGGTGAACTGTTGCTCTTCCACACTGCCAGCAGTATTGGAATAAAGGCTCATATGTGATTCAACCCTGCCTCTGCTGAATTAATTGGCTTAAGTAGTGACAGGCAGCACGGACCCATTGATTATCCGGTTATAATATTTTAAAGGTTTTGTCTTATTTATTTATCAGATAAAATTCAGGAATCATTAAATTCTGATTATTGTTATTTTTTTTCCTGATATCATGGTACTGGAGGCCCCCAGATAGATGACAAACCTCACAATATACTTGCTACTTAATCCTTTCAGAGCGATTTTAAAGAGCATTCATTGTGCCAGTTTTATTTATGGTCCTGAGGTTAATGATCTTACCAACTAATTAGAAGTGAGGTGCTTCTAAATATTTCACTATAAATCATATTATTTTCTTTATATAAATTCTCTGTATACTTTCTTACTTATTTTTTTAACTCTGTTCTACTTCTGGCCTTAAACATAACTTCTTGGCTATTCTGTACTACCTTACAAAAGAAAAAGGAAAAGAGAAAAAAGAAAAAGAAATAGGAAAGAGTGACTCTTTCAGAAAGTCATTAGCGATATGATTTCATGTGACTATTTGGTTTTCTTTTACTAAATATCAATGAGGCATATGCTCAGTGTAAGTTTCCCAAAAAAAGAAATGCATCTCTTCATACATTTTCCCCGCTAACCATGATTAGCAGGGAAGTATATATATAAACAGGTATATACAAAAATACTGACATAAGTAATACATTAATAACTTGTAACACAAAGTACAATTTGCTCTCTTTTATTAGCAATATGCCTTTGATATATCTTTTGCAATTATATAAGACTATATATATATATATATATATATATATATATATATGCATTTTAACATTAGCAATATATCAGCAACTGTAACAATAACCATTTTGATTGGGTGTAAACATTATTTTTTCCAACAACCATTTTGATTGGGTGTAAAAATAGTATTCACTGTATTAACACAGCATAGATTATTTTACAAAAAAAATATGGCAAAAGAGAACAAAGGACAGAGAGAACAAATGGATTATACTGTTGTGAAGTTACATTTACACAAAGTGGTATAATCTCAAGTAGAAGTAGAACAATGTAAGTAAAGGATTCACATGCTAGTCCCTAGAGCAACGAGTGAACATAATGTGAAGTGGCATAGGTAATATTCTGATTGCTACTGCTGCAGAACATATCACCTGCAATACACTTCATATTTATTTGTTTGTTTTTCACAAGGCTATAACTCAATAATGTACCTCCACCACATAATCCATAGCTGGCTCTTGTTGGAAACTGGGAAAACATTTAGGTAATTAATAAAAAAAATAATTTGAGTGCATTAAACAAAGAAAGATAAAATAAAAGTTTTACTGCTTGGGTAGATTGTTGCCATATTTTATCTTATTGATATAAAGATTGACTTAATGGGCTATAGGAGGGAAAAAAACACACAACTAAAATCAAAAACATATTTCCCCCTAACAGTATGTATTAAGCTGTCTTCTTCCATTAATGACACACCAACCTTTTCTACTCAACCATCCTGCTGAGAAAAACTATGAAGCCTTAAAGATATTTAATAATTTGTTTGAAGACACTACAAACCCATGGACGCAAGCATTTGAAGAAACTGAATCTTCATGATAAGGGTTAGCTAGCTAGCTTAATTAGAGAGACAGGAGGGCGGGATCCAGGAATGACAGAGGTATCTTTGGAATGAGCAATTAAAGCAACCTTAAGGTAGATCAAAAGCAGCGCTGACCTGAGCAGCTGGGAGAGCCATAGGGGTAATAAAACATCTCAGGCCTGGACAACTGAGAGAGCCTTAAGGGAGATCAAAAGCAGCCCCAACTTGAACAGATCAGATGGATATGCGAAGGGCACCACTGGGCTTTAGACTTGGAAACCAATGCTGTGTAGCAGAGTGACCAGTGAGGAAAGCAGGGGCTCCTAAATGTAAAAAAGGGTTCAATTAGCAAGGGTCAAGTTCAGACAAAGAACTGCAGCCTTTCTAAACCTGGAGACAAAGGGACTCAGCCAGGTTATAGAGATGTTTTCCTATTAGAGAGCGAGAGAGAGTAGGCCTTTCCCATTTGGGGGATGGAGTTTGCATATGCTTCCAGTAAACTTCTACATTTTTATTAAAGAAGCCTTCAGTCAGTGAGTTTGTTCTTCAAACCTCATAGGGCAGTGTTTCGCAAACTTCTCTGACGAGAATCACCTGGCGGAGTTGTTAAAATGCAGATTCCTAAATCCCAACTAAGAAGTGCTAAACTAGAATTTTTGGGAACATATAGGTGAAATTGTATACTTAACTAGTGCTCTAAGCTATACCATAAATCTAGATCAGCTTAGCCAAAACCGGTTTGGCTCAGTGGACAGAGCGTCGGCCTGCAGACTGAAAGGTCCCAGGTTCGATTCCTGTCAAGGGCATGTACCTTGGTTGTGGGCACATCCCAAGTAGGGGGTGTGCAAGAGGCAGCTGATCGATGATTCTCTCTCATCGATGTTTCTAACTCTCTATCCTTCTCCTTCTCTCTTCCTCTCTGTGAAAAATCAATAAAATATATATATATTTTTTAAAAATCTAGATCAACTTAGAGCACTAGTTAAGTATACAATTTTACCTATATGTTTCCCAAAATTCTAAGCTTAGAGCACTAGTTAAGTATACAACTTTACCTATATGTTCCCCAAAATTCTAAGCTTAGAGCACTAGTTAAGTATACAATTTTACCTATATATTCCCAAAAATTCTAGTTTAGCACTTCTTAGTTGGGATTCAGGAATCTGTATTTTAACAACTCCACCAGGTGATTCTCATCATGAGAGAAGTTTGGGAAACACTGTCATAGGGCAAGGAAGGACCCACGGAAGAAAAGTCTGCACCCCGAATCCCACGTTTCATTAATTAAAAGAGAAGCTCAAGTGATGAGACCCAGGTCTGGTAACCCTTTTCCCTCAGGTCTGTTTTACTGACTCAGAGACGGTAACGAGGAAGGCCAGGTGCTAAGTAGAAAGTGTTAGCTGAGAAGTTGAGCAGCTGACCAGGGCTTTCGGCCATCTCACCAGCCCAGCAGATTAAACTGATAGAGTTCATGGCCCACCAGAGCTGAGAGTATCTGGAAAAACTCAAGGACTGATTCGGTATCCTTGATGGGCTATGTTCTCAGTGTCCAGAAATAGAATGTGAACCAGAAATAGAAAATTCCTCACAAAACATGACAAGCAGCTTCAAAAGGACTGAAGTATTGATTGAGATGAGATGAACTACCTCACTCTGCCTTTCAAAGAAAATGCTCCCAGGTCAAAAATAAAATCATCCAGAGCCTCCAATTTCCTTTATAGCATTTTATACAGAAAGTATAGCATGCAATAAAAAAAAACTACGCATTCTAAATACAATCGGAAAGAGATGGTTAGGTTCAAGGTTACATGCATCTTCTCCATTTACAGGAGCTACCTTGGACAGAAGGAACTAATACTTGGTTACAGCCATGCAATTTAAAGTGACAGTGTGATATCACTGCACACCAATTAGAAAGTCTCCAATGAAAAATACTAACCAGCCTGGCCAGCTTGGCTCAGCGGTTGAGCATCAGCCTATGAATTAGGAGCTCATGGTTCGATTCCTCATCAGGGCACATGCCCAGGTGGCAGGCTTGATCCCCAGTGTGGAGTGTGCAGGAGGCAGCCAATGATTCTCTCTCATCATTGATGTTTTTTTTGTAATTTTTTATTAAGGTATTATATGTGTATATGTCTTACCAATCCCCACCTCCCCCACTCCCAAATATGCACTCCCTCCCCATAGTTTTCCACCATTGGTTATGCTTATATTCATCATTGACGTTTCTATCTCATTCTTCCTCTCCTTTCTTCTCTGAAATCAATAAAAATATATTAAAACATAAATAAAAACTAACCAGAGCATGTGCTGGCAAATGGAGCTCATACTGCTGGTAGAATGTAAAATAGTACAATCATACTGCAAGATATTGACATGTTCTACAAAAAATTAAATACACACCTGTCATGTGTTCCAGCCACTCCTTTTTTGATGGTTTTTCCAACTCAACGAACAAAATATATATGTTCACACAAAGACTTGTGCAAGACTGTTCACAGCATATGAATGAGGGAGCAGCTTGGGTAGGAACCGGAAGAGGAAGCACAATGGTGAACAAGGCAACTGTGAGAAGGAGTTGGATATTTATACTCTACTAATTGTGGTGATGGTTTGATAAATATACAGACATTTAAAAACCTATACTCTTTATTTTAATGCTGTGCAATTTATTTTAAATCTATTATACCTCAATGAAGGTATTAAAAATCATGTGGATACATCAAAACATGTGCCTAAAAGAAAATATGTATCATTAATGCAAAGGAGGAAGTCCTGAAATTTTAAGATTTGATAATACACTTCACAAAATAGGAAAATGAAGCAGAAATATAAACAGAACCTAAAACATAAAAATCAAAGTATGATCAATTAATTTAACTGAAAAATGGTCAATAATACCAAAGTGACATTTTTAATAATGAAAAAATGAACACAATATAGCTTACTGAAAAGTGGATCTTTATCATTTTTTAACCATACTTTTGTGCACATTTGTGACTATAGTATTAGGAGCAAAATAACTGCTTAGAAAGGGTAAGACATTTTTAAACTTTGCTTTAAAATGCTAACTTAATTTTTAAAACCCCAGTGCCATTTTTTCTCCCTCAATGATTTGTTATAAAGTTAAAAGAGTATCTTACTATTAATTTAAAATGCAACATTATTAAGCATATTTAATATGGTAATTGGCCTTCCATACTTTTTTTATTGTTAGAGACCGAATGATCAGAGATCAGACCATACATAAAAGTGATAATAAAAGGGGGGGGCAATGACCAGAGCACATATAAAAACAGAATTCTGACCCACAGCCTCTGCAGCAACCAGCCCCTGAAGCCGGACTACAAATTCTGCAAAACCTGGCCCAAAACAGTGAGGTCCTGATCAATCACTGCCAATTTCCCTACTTTTTGGTCCTACTTTTAACCTTCAATGAACATGAGAAAGCCAAATATGACCCCAAACCAAATATACACAATGCCCCACCTCTACCTCTCCTCAGCCAACAACATCCAATCAGGGCACACCTGAAGTTTGCCCTGTTTCCCACCAAGAAGCGTTCCCACTCTGTAGCCTGCTTGCGATTCTCTGCCAAAGACAAGTGATGATGGCATTTTCTTGCTCTCATTTTTAAAAAATATATATTTTATTAATTTCAGAGAGGAAGGGGGAGAGATGAGAGAGAGAAACATAAATGATGAGAAAAAATAATTGATCGGCTGTCTCCTACATGCCCCCTAATGGGGACGGGGCCCACAAGCCGGGCATGTGCTCTTCACCGGAAGTGAACGTGGGACCCTTCAGTCCCCAGGCTGATGCTCTATCCCCTGAGCCAAACCAGCTAGGGCTTCTTGCTCTCATTTTGATGGTATTAATTTATTTCCAGAATTGCATGATTATTTTACTATTCTATTTGTTAGTCTATTGTCTTATTAATATTTGGAATACCAAAATTAACATATACTGTATATAAAAATCCCATAAACAAGATATTCTTCTTACTTTCAGATGATTTATATAAATAGTGGAATACATTCATACAGCCTGTTATGAATGTATTCCACTATTTATATCAATCATTCAGACATAAATTATGTCTGCCAAATGGAATGTCAATATATATTTTATAATTAATATTACCCTTTAAGTAGTATGTAACATTATTGTTTATGAAGAGTTTTATTTGTTCTCATACAGTTTCTCATGCATGTCAATATTAGCATCAAATTAACAATGAAAATAAATTTTTCTGGTGTTTGGTATGGTGATTTGCATAACTCATTTTAATTTGTATGTGATATGTTCAGATATTTGTATATTTTTTAATGAGCAATTAAAACTGAATATTTTCAGTCCTGGCCAGGTAGCTCAGTTGGTTAGAATGTCATCCTAATATACCAAGGTTGCATGTTCAAATCTAGATTAGGGCACATACAAGAATCAACCAAAGAATGTCTAAGTAAATGGCAAACAAATTAATGTTTCTCTCTCTCTCTCTTCTCCCCACCCTCTCAAATCAATCAATAAAATTAGATATTTTATTTTGAAAAATATTTTTTCACATGATTTTTTTTTGCTTTTGTTTTATTGCTCTTGTCATCCAATAAAGTATCTTTTTTTATATAAAGGGCATATGGGATTGATAAAAGGCAATATTAGATTGATAAAGTCACTATTAAATTTTTAAAATATTTTATCAGTAAAATGTATCTTGGACATCTTTGTGAAATATACATATTTCAGTGAAATGTATAAATGTATACCAGCAAAAAATTCTGAAAAACAAAGCACATTAGTTACTAAAAACAATTACCTAAATGATGGTTGTATTCTCAACAGAATCCTTAGAGAAAAGGCAGAAATGGAGTAAAATCTTTCCAGTGCTGAAAGAATAAATAAAACTATCAACCCAGAATTCTTCATTCCCCCAAATTATCCTTTCAAATGGAGAATGAAATAAGATAGAGACATATAAACAAACTTGAGACAATGTTCCCTTTAAAAAATAATATGTAAAACTATAGGAAATTCTTCAAGCTCATAGAAGAAAAAAAAAAAAGAAGGAAAAAAAACACACACACAACACAAAAATACCTGAGAGAAACTAAAGAAAAGAAAGAAGAGCAGTAAATAGAGGAAATATGTAGACAAATATAAAAGACTAATTTTTTCTTTATTTTTTGTACAAAACCCAAACTGATTCCTTGAAGTAAAAATGATAAACAGTATAAATTGCAAAGTTAATCTAACTGTAAGCGTAAGTTTTATTCATTTAACTGAATATACAACAAATTAAATTTAGGGAAATAAAAAGGCAAAAATAAATTATATATAATCAGTTTATGTTTTTAAATAGGAATATTTAAATAAAATATTTGACAAAAGAATAAAAAATGAAGAGAGAATACGTGAAATCATCCTGTTGCAAGGTTACACATATATGAACTGGTACTAACTTAATCTAATAGATCAAGATCATTTAAAGATTCATATGTCAATTATTTTTCATTTACAGTTTACATTCAACTTTATTTTATATTCATTTCAGGTGTACAGCATAGGGGTTAGACAATCATATGCTTTACAAGGTGTTCCCACCTGATATTTCCCATACCCACCAGGCACCATACATACTTACCTATTTCAATATTATTGACTATAATGAACTTGACATTCCTGTGACTACTTTGTAACTACGAAGTAAACACCCAGAATGGTGCCCAATAAATGTTCAATTAATGTGTTTCTTATTGTTATTAAGTAAATTATAAAGTAATTTCTTCTCTTTTAAAAATTATATTTATTTTTAATATATATTTTATTGATTTTTTACAGAGAGGAAGGGTGAGAGATAGAGAGCTAGAAACATCAACCAGCTGCCTCTTGCACACACCCCACTGGGGATGTGCCTGCAACCAATGTACATGCCCTTGACCAGAGTTGAACCTGGGACCCTTCAGTCGGCAGACCGACGCTCTCTATCCACTGAGCCAAACCGGTTTTGGCAATATTTATCTTTATTGTTGAAAGTATTACAGCTGTCTCCCCTTTTTTCTCCATTGACCCCCTGCATCCAGGCCTTCACCATACTGTTGTCTGTGTCCATGGGTTATGCATATTAATCTCTCCCCACCCACCCCCACCTGCCCTCTGAGATTCATTAGTCTGTTCATGTTTCTATATCTCTGGATCTATTTTGTTCATCAGTTTATTTTGTTCAATAAATTCCACCTATGAGAGAAATCATGTGATACTTTTGAATAACCAGTAAATACAATACAAATAGGTATAAGTTACATTTTGATTGTTATTGTAGCATAAAAATTTACCACAAAACTTATCTTCTATAATATACTCCATATTTCATTGTCTGTTTCCCATTAGGCTATATTTCAATAATATACCTGCACACCTGGCATATGTAAGGAACTAAAGACACCTTTTGGCGAAAGATTGGATAATTGATTAAAGGAGGAAAAGTAATTAAAACTAAATCACATTTCAAAAAATAGTATGTGCAGAGCCATCTTCTTCCAATTATGGTAGATAAGATATTTCTGCCCAACCTTCCTCCTGAGGGGAAAAACAAACAAAAACAAAAACAAAAACAAAACAAAGCAAAAAAACTAGGAAAGCTGGAAGATATTAAACTGCTCAAATGAGCAATTTAGAGGTAATGCAGACTGGAGTGTTGCAAAGACCTACGGGTATGCAAAGGCTAGGGGCCTTCAAAGGGCTGGCAATGTGCATAGGGCTGAGGATCCTTAAAGGGCTGGTGGCTCTGGTTTCTGCAAACAAGCTTGTTAATCTTTCCATGATAACGGGCAGCTCCTGGATAGGGAGGATGGGCCCCTTTTCCAGATGAGCTCCCAGGTTCTGCATGCGACTCACAGCCAGGTTAGAATGTGCCTTCTTTAATCAGGATAAAACAATCATGCTTGATAGAGCATGGTTAATATTTCTTTTTAAAAAAACACACATTTTATTGATTTTACACAGAGAGGAATTGAGAGGGATAGAGAGTTAGAAATATCGATGAGAAAGAAACATCGACCAGCTAGCTGCCTCTTGCACATCCCCAGTGGGAATGTGCCCGCAACCAAGGTACATGCCCTTGACCGGAATCAAACCCAGGACCTTTCAGTCCGCAGGCCAACACTCTATCCATGGAGCCAAACCGGTTTTGGCTATTTCTTAAAATTATAGCTTGTCCCTAATATTTTATTTCTTTCTCTTATCACTACCATTAAGAATACTAACCATAAAAATGCCAACAAGTATAGAGAGCAACTGTGCCATTCGTACACTGCTAACCTTACCTAATAATAGACAAACATGTAAACTGACCATACCGTCTCTCCACCCATAGCCAATCAGAGTGAGTATGCAAATTAATTAAAAAATATGGCGGTTAATGTGCAGATGCAGGCCCCCAGCACCTATGTCCCAGGGATATCCTGGCACCCAGGTCACTGTGAGGTAAGGCCACATGGACTCAGAGCAGCCAAGAAAGTGGGCTCCTGGGCAGGGCCAAGCCTACAATCAGAATGAGGGGGCAGAGGCAAAACCTGCGATTGCAGGGAACTGGAGGTCCGCTTATGCCCAAGGCAGAAAGTCTCCGGTGAAAGCTTTTGGCCTTGGGCAGGAGCCAACCCCCTGCGATTGATTGCCTGGGCAGAGGTGGACCCCCTGCAATTGCACAGAGAGCTGGGGGTCTGCTTTTTGCCTGGGCAGGAGCGATCGCAGGGAACTGGGGGTCGGCTCCTGCCCAAGGAATGGAGCCTGAGATTGCAGGAAGCTGGGAGTTCCCTGCCCAGGCATAAAGCTTTGGCGAGAGGCTTTAGGCCTGGGCAGGGCCCAGTCCTCTATTGGTGTGAACTTTAGAGGAAACACCTTTTCTGACTGCACATTGACTAAGTTTCCTCTATGCCACTGGTAATATTCTTAGTAACTTGGGTAATAAGAATCCAAAAAGGTGATCTAAGGCTTTTCCACCACACTCCTGGAGAAAAAAATGAAGGTCTGTTGCTGGAGGACTAAGAAATGTCATATCATGCCCTAGCCGTATTGACTCAGTCGATAATGCCTCGGCCTGCTGATAACAGAGTCTGGGTTCGATTCTGATCAAGGGCATGTACCTAGGTTGCAGACTTCCCCCTGGCCGGGGCCCAGGTCAGGGCTCATGCAGGAGGCAACCAATCAAAGTGTTCCTCTCACTTTGCTGTTGCTCTCTGTCTTTTCTTTTCTCTTCCACATTCTCTAAAAGTCAATGGAAACATATCCTCAGGTGAGGATTTAAAAAGAAAGAAAGAAATGTCATATCTTATAAAAGACACATCTTGAAAATGCCTAAAGAAAGTTGTCATTTTTTCATGGTGAAGGGACTGGAGCCCGTGTTGGTGAAAACACCTTGATGGCTATGGTGACTGGCAGTGGCTGCAGCAGTGGGGTGATGGGGGCAGCACCTTCCCCTGATCAGCTCGATTGCCTCCCACAACTGCTGTGCTTGCCAGCCAGTGGTGCCCCCCATGTGGGAGTGCACTGACCACCAGGGGGTAGCTCCTGCATTGAGTGTCTGCTCCCTGGTGGTCAGTGCACATCTTAGCAACCAATCCTTCTGGTAGTTCCACTGTAAAGATTGCTTAGGCTTTTATTATATAGGTTTGAGATCATGTCATGAGAAAATTCCAGAAAAAAACAATAGCTTAACAAAACAAAAAATACAGAAAATCTTATATGTTTTCAAGAAATTGTATATATAATGAAAATCCTTCCTACAAATTATCTCTCTGGACTGAGGTCTAATTGTGTGAACTTTTCCATAAAATTCAGAAATAAATACCACCAATCTTGCACAACTTCTTTCACAAAGAACAACAGTAAAAAGAAAAACAGTAAAAAACACTCAACAAAATATTTAATTATATCTCTCCCTATAAATTTTATACTAAACTGATAAGGGCATAAAAAAGAAAGGAAAATCAATGGCTAATAGGAGTTTTTGAAAGGAAGTTTTAGGGGTGAAATAGACAGGTTTAAGATATTTTTAAAAATTAAGGGGTCTGTGGAAAAAACACAGGGCTGCAGAGTTGCAAAAGAGTAGATTTCCATAAGACAAGGGAGCTGGGAGTGGCAGAACTTACATTTCCATAAGACAGAAGTTATATAAGACAAGGGGGCAGCAAAGTTACATAAAACAAGGGAGCAGCAGAAGTTAAATTTTCATGAGACAAGGGAGCTGGGAGTAGCAAAGGGTACACATTTACAAAGTAAGAGGGAGGAAGAAAAGCCCAGAGAGAATGAGAGAACAATAAAGGAGAAGGATGGAACTTCACATATTTCAAGTGAGACCAGAGCTCAGGAGTTGGTATAGTGACCAAATCAGAGGGGAATAGTGATCAAGCAGAAGGGATATTGAATGGCACAAAAACTGCAGCCTTTATAAACTGTGGAAGGGGGACTTGGTGGGACTGTTTCCCCCTCTCCATGTGAGAGTCTGTGCTTGTTTCTCAATAAATTTCCACCTATACCTATAATTACAAGGATCAAGCCTAAACTGGCAGTTGGCCATCCCTTTCATAATCCAGGACTGCTGGCTCCTAACCATTCACCTCCCTGCCTGCCTCATTGCCCCTAACCACTCTGCCTGCCTGCCTGCTCGCCCCCAACTGCCTCCCACCCCCCGCCAACCTGCTTGCCTCCAACTGATCACTACTGATGGCCTGCTCACCCCCAACTGCCACCCACTGTCAGCCTGATCACCTCCAATGCCCCCCCCCCCCCCCCCCCCGCCACTAGCCTGATCACTCAGAACTGCCCTTCCCTCTTTGGCCCCTAACTTCCTCTTCTTTGGCCCTGCCACCATGGCTTTGTCCAGAAAAACATCCAGAAGGTCTTTTGGAAAGTCTTCCAGTCTAATTAGCATATTACCCTTTTATTAGTATAGGGTCTTGGTGCATGGGTGGGGGCCAGTTGGTTTGCCCTGAAGGGTGTCCTGGAAGGGTGAGAGTTCCCTTGGGGGTGGGGTGGCCTGGGCAAGGGACCTGTAGTAGTTTGCAAGCCAGCCACACCCCCATTGGGGTGGGGTTTCCCGCTGGGGACGGGGGGAGGGGGGGGGAGGCGGCGCATGGCGAGCCTGAGTGAGGGGCTTATGGCTGTTTGCAGGCTGGCCATGCCCCACAGCAAGGACCCTCACCCCATAAGGGAATGGCCAGCCTGGGTAAGCAGCTCAGGCTGTTTTCAGGCTGGCCACGCCCCCTAGGGGGGTTCCTCTCCCCAATGGTGGCCTGGCCAGCCTGGGTGAGGGGCTGAGGCCATTTTCAGGCTCCTCCTTCAACAGCCACCCCCGGTGACCCAAGCATCCCACTTGTTCTGACCTGCTCTGTGGCCACCGCCCACAGGCCCTTCCTTCAGTGGCCAGCCAGGATGGACAGGAACTTGGCTTCCTCTGACGCTGGGGACAACCCAAACCTCCCACCCACTCCAACTGGCAACCCATCTTTGTCCCACTAATTTGCACTTTCCCTCCTGATTGGCTGTGGGTGTCATGGAGTGATGGTCAATTACCGTATTTCTCTCTTATTAGTATAGATTAGAATTAATAACTGCATTTGTCAACATTGCTAGATTCCATGTAGTATAATTTATCTGAACAGCAATTCTTACTGAACATTTTGTATACATCATAAAAAATGGCATGAAAACCCTACGTAAGATCATAGTTTTACTGGTAAGTCTTTTTCCACATACTGATGAGATAAAAATTGAGAGGATTTTAAACTTGATTACTGACATTTTTTCTGACATCATGGCAATATAGGCCCCTGAATATTAAATAAATTCTACATTAAACTTGACATTTAATTCTAGAACATTAAAAAGAGCATTCTTTGTGACAATTTTACTTATGGCCCCAGTTTAATGATTTCACTTATTAATTAGAAGTCAGCTTCCTATAAATAGTTCACAACTAATTTAAGTTAGTTGTCCTCATAAATTTTACATATTTTTTCTTATATTTTTTCCTTATCTAACTCTGTTCTAATTCTGGCTTTAAGCATAACTTCTCACAATACTAAACTAATTTTTTAAAAATATATACTTTATTGATTTTTTACAGAGAGGAAGGGAGAGGGATAGAGAGTTAGAAACATTGATGAGAGTCATGGATCAGCTGCCTCTTGCACGCCTGCTACTGGGGATGTGCCCATAACCAAGGTAGATGCCCTTAACCCGAATCGAACCTGGGACCCTTCAGTCCACAGGCTGATACTCTATCCACTGAGCCAAACCAGTTTCGGCCTAAACTACTTTTAAAAATGAAAAAATAGATGGTTCAAAAGAATCAGTAATATGCTATTATGTGACAGTTTTTTATTTAATTGATTATAGATAAGATGTGCACTCAGTGGAAATTTTTCAAAAAATACAGGTACATATCTTTCATAGAAAAAAACATGATTAGCAGTAAAGACTGTAATTTAACAAATATACATATGAATATGCATTTATATAAGTAATACTTCTATATACTTGTGAACACATTAAATAAATTATAATTTGCTTACTTTTTATTAAAAATATGTCCTAGAGAGACCTTCTGCAGTTATTTAAGACTTATCTGATTGGATGTAAAAATCTGCAGTGCATAGTAGATAGAGCATAAACACAATATAGTCAATTAAAATACATATTTTGCCTATATATATATATATATATATATATATATATATATACATTTATTTTTATTTATTTCAGAGAGGAAGGGAGAATGAGAGATAGAAACATCAATGATGAGAGAGAATCATTGATCGGCTGCCTCCTGTATGCCCACTCAGGGGATAGAGCCTGCAACCTGGGCATGTGGCCTGACCAGGAATGGAACCATGACCTCCTGGTTCATAGGTTGATGCTCAACCACTGAGCCATGCTGGCTGGGCTATATATATATGTTTTATGCACCTGTTTGACAGGTTATGTCAAATACAGCCATAGAAAAACAATTACTATTGAAATGGGGAGGCAAATTTAAAACATTGATGAAAAACACAGTACCATTTAATACTCCCTCCAAAATCTGATTTCAATATATTAAAAAAGGAGAGGGAAGAAGGACAAGTAATAACACAAGCAGAGATGGGAGTGATGCAGCTACAAGTTAAGGAAGGCCAGGATTGCTGGCAACCACAAAAGCTTCCTATATAATAAAACCCTAATATACAAATTGAATAGCAGAAAGAACTGTTGCTATGATGCACACTGACCACCAGGGTGCAGATGCTCAAGGCAGGAGCTGCCCCCTGGTGGTCAGTGTGTTCACTGCTAATGAGCCCAGGGGCAGCAGAGTTAGGGCCCCTCAGGGGATATCTGCCTGCAGGCTTAGAACCTTTCCTTGCAAAAGGCCACAGTCGGGGCTGAGGCACCCCCTTACCCCCACAGTGCACAGATGTCATGTACAGGGACTCTAGTTTTAATATATTTACTAATATATAAATATTTTCTTCAATATGTTTCCCAAATGAGAATTTTATTCTATCCTATATAAAAAGAGGTAATATGCAAATTCACCATCATGCCCTTGCACAAGATGGCCACCCCTGTGTGGTCACAAGATGGGTGCCACAAGATGGCTGTCAGGGTAAGGCAGTTGGGGGCCACCAGGCCAGCAGGGTAGGATAGTTGGGGGCAACCAGGCTTGCAGGGGAGAGAGGGAAGTTGGGAGGGACCAAGCCTACAGGGGAGGGCAGTTAGGGCTGACCAGGATGGCAGGCAAGGGCAGTTGTGGGGGACAAGGCCTGCAGGGGAGGGCAGTTAGAGGCAACCAGGCCAGCATGGGAGGGCAGTTAGGAGTGACAGGGCTGGCAGAGGAGCAGTTACACATCGATCCGGCAGGCAGGAGAGAGGTTAGGGGGTGATCAGGCAGGCATGCAGGCAAGTAGTTGGGAACCAGCAGTCCCAGATTGTGAGAGGGTGCAGGCTGGGCTGATGGACAGCCCCCCAGTGCAGGAATGTTGTGCACCAGGCTGCTAGTATTATATAAGTACAGTAGATGGAAATATTTATTCTACATAATATTTCACTTCATTGTTTTTTTCTTTTTTTTAATCAATGAAGTCCTATCTTATAGATTCTCATCCACTTCAATGTTAAGATCAGAACAATTATAACAGCAAACCATTTTGATATTTTTCTTATGAATGTGCTTAAATTGTTTAATTTGTATATAATCTATGCATAATTTTACATGTTTTAGCAAGAGAAAAATGAATGCTTTGGCATTTGCTTTTTTCATGTGAGTTTTTTTTGTTTTTTGTTTGTTTTTTTGCTTTTGCTTTATTCTGTTACTATTGTAAAACCAACACAATATCTTTTTACTTATACAAACGGGAAATTTTGGATTGATGAAATAGCTATTTAAATTTTAAAATATTTTTGTAGTACATTACATATTCTGTATGTGTACACAACATGCAGAATATTAGTGAAGTGTACAGAACTGAAACCTCTAAGAAGTAAAAATACGTTACCACCATAGGAACGCCAATTTAAAATAGATTGCCCTCCTCAACTGAAGCCATAGGGAACCTGAGATAATGGAGCACAATCTTTATTATGAAATAAAACTATCCTTAGAATTCTGTATCCAGAAAAATTATCTTCCCAAACTGTGATTTACAAAGCATCCTCATAAACAAATATGAGATGATCTGTCGGTTACAACTTGTTACTTTACAATCTAGTCATTTACATTACAACCTGTTCATTTATGCGTTTATGGTGCTACCAAAAGTGCAAATGTTGAAGGGAAATGGCTCTTGATGGAAACTGAGAAGCAGGGAAATGCCTTAACAGCACTGGGAGGAAGACTAAAAATAGCGCTCTCTGCTGGTGGAGGCTGGTAATGTGAATTGGCTGGAATTTCAGCCCAGGAATGTATGTAGCATCAATTGTTGCACTGCATTGGTACAAAGTTCACTAAACTTGGCCCAGAAACCTGGGAGGAGCCATAAACTCATTACATAAAGGAAAGGATGTTCAGAATGTGTGGACATGTGGGACCCAATTATATGTTGTTTATATGTGAAGTAATTTAAATTGCAAGACGCTGTCAGCATGAAAGTAATGCTATAAAAAATAATAGACCATGTAAAATTAAGCAGAAGAAAGCTTTATTGGGTACTTCAAAATAGACTTCAAGAAACAGAATATAACTGGTAGATTTAGAGGGACATTTCTTATGATTTGCACATACATTTGTCATGAAGACAATAATCCTAACTATAGAACCTCGAATACATAAAACAACACCTGATTTTTTTTGTAATTTTTATTTTTCTGCTAAAATTCTTAATTTTGTCTTCTATTTGTTTGAACATATCAGGCATTTGTAATGCATATCTAAGAGGCCCTTTATCTTAACTTTCAGTTCTATTCCCATTATTCACTGTTTCATTTGAATTATTATTATTATTATCATTTTTATTAACTAGGGGACAGCCCGAACACTACCACAAATTATGCAGTCGAGTTTCCTACATTTGGGGAAGTCGCAGGGGTCAGCACATCCGGGGTGCAATGGATAAGCCTCGCCCTGGGAAAACCATCTTCATGATCACGATATCTCCCCTGCCAGGTAGGTATCATTTGAATTTTGATCACATGATATTTCCCCCTACTTATGCTGGTCACTTTCAACTGTTTGCCAGAACTATATAAGAAAATTGTAGGGTGATTTAAATTTGTTTTTATTCAGCCTGAGCAACTAGCGGTGTTATCATTTCCAAACATATTAAAATGATTCCAAGTTGAGCCTATTAAGAGCTTGTTAGCCAAAACCGGTTTGGCTCAGTGGTAGAGCATTGGTCTGCGGACTAAAAGGTCCCAGGTTCGATTCCGGTCAAGGGCATTTACATTGGTTGCGGGCACATCCCCGGTGGGGGGTGTGCAAGAGGCAGCTGGTCGATGTTTCTCTCTCATCGACGTTTCTAGCTCTCTATCTCTCTCCCTTCGTCTCTCTAAAATATCAATAAAATATTTTTTTAAAAAAAAGAGCTGGTTAATTTCAGGTTTACTGTTGCTTCCAAACCATAGCCCTCTGTCTCACTCAAACCCAGCAGAGTTTATAGCCTCTTATCCTGCTCTATATCACACACAGACACTGATGAGTGAATCCTGAAATCTGTTTTCTCTGCGATCTGCTGAGTTTGTTGAAGTTCGCGAAGCTCACTGTTTTGTCTCTAGCTAAACTACCTGAACCTGTAGATCGCTCAAGAGGAAAGATAGCTACCAATACTCTACTGAGTTCTATGGGTCTTCACTTTGTAATTTTTCTGGCAGAATTGCCTCTGTTAATTATTCAATATTTTTTCCCTAAGATACATGCCTGTCTTTTAGCCCTTATCTTCTCTAAAATATTTCCTTATTTACTTTACTGTTTCCACATTAGGCAGTGACCCATCAATGCACCTGCAATAGATAGACCACACTTGGCGCATGTTGAGAACTGGAGAAACATTTATGGATTCAATTACATTTTGTTAACTATATTTTTTATTGATTTCAGAGAGAAAGGGAGAAGGAGAGAGTGAGAGAAACATCAATGATGAGAGAGAATCATTGATCAGCAGCTTCCCACATGCCCTCTCGAGCCTGCAACCCAGGCATGTGCCCTTGATCAGAATTGAACCTGGGACCTTTCGGTCTGCAGGTCGATGCTCTATCCACTAAGTCAAACCAGCTAGGGCTCAATGAGATATTTAAATGAAAGTAAATTAGGCAAGCGATGACAAAGAGGATTGAATTATCAAGAAGAACATTTGCCTTAAATAATTTATTTATCTTGCTAATATCTAGTTTAGAAATTGTCCAAAAGAAGCAAAACTATTACAAACTAATACCTATTTTTTTAAAAATAGTTTTTGTAGAGATGTCTGCTTCCAGTAATGGCAGACCAGACATTTTAGTGTAATCATCCTACTAAAAAAATGGGAAAAATAGAAGATATTAAGGATATTACTCAAAGTCACTAAAGACCCAAGGAAAACAAAACAGGATTTCAGTGAGAGGAAAAGCCCAAGTAATGAGACCCAGTTTGGTGGCATGGAGAGAGTCAGGCTGAGTATATAACTCTACATGAAGATTTGGGCAGGTAACAGTGTGTTATCTATCTTGTTTCATTGATATAGACATATGTTCAAATCATATCACATTGTAGATTTTTAAGTTGAACATGAACAGTTTATCGTATATCAGTTAGACTTCAATAAATCTTTCAAACATATCTGATGCACCAAAACATACATCTAAAGATAATTTTCCACATGAAAAATGTGGAAAAGAAAATGCTATAAAATTCAGAATCTGATTATTCCTCGCAAGACTTTAATAAATAATGGCAATGTAAAGTGAAGTAAACAAAATAAAAATAAAAATGTAATAAAATTTTAAAAATAGAGAATATTAACAAAACCAAAGAGTTGTTTTTTAAGTTTAAATGAAATTGATAAACCCCTAGCAAAACTGATAGAGAAAGAGGAGAAGGCACACACAACCCTATTAGGAATATAATGGGGGTCATCACTACAGATTCTAAAGACATAGTCATAAAACTACTAGTATAAGCAGCTGTATCCAGTAAATTTGACATGAGCTGTCAAGACAAAATTCCATGAAAAACATACTTAAAAAAAATAAAACTTGCTGAAACCGGTTTGGCTCAGTGGTAGAGCGTCGGTCTGAGGACTGAAAGGTCCCGGGTTCGATTCCGGTCAAGGGCATGTACATTGGTTGTGGGCACATCCCCGGTAGGGGGTGTGCAAGAGGCAGCTGGTCGATGTTTCTCTCTCATCAATGTTTCTAGCTCTCTATCTCTCTCCCTTCCTCTCTGTAAAATATCAATAAAATATGTTTTTTTTTAATAAATAAAACTAGAAAATGTGATCTTGCACAACCTCTTCCAGAAAACAGAAAGTGTAAAAAGTTTACAAAAAGGTTTAATTAGACCCATTTGCAACTTATAGCAAATCAATAAGGATTTATAGGAAAGGAAAATCAAAGGTTAATCTCTTTTATGACCAAATTGGGGGGGGGGGGGTGGAACTTACTGGGTAAAAGCTCAAGAAAAAAAATCAAACTTACCACAAGCTAATCAAGATACCACAAACAAGTCATTAAAAATTTACACTACTGTGTTAGTTGGTTGTACTTATATGCATGCATACCAGTTATTCGGTTGTTCACTTATCTCCCCCCAGGTCTCCTTCCCCTCCCCGCTGTCATTTGACAATCTGCTTGTTTTATGGTGACTATCTCAGGACCACACGAATAGAATCCGCTCCTCCTCTGGTTCACACAGCCCCTCCCCCCGGGTCCCACTGCTTCCCCGGGGCATATGGCTCACCCAGGTTACATGTCTCCCCCTGGGACACACGGCTCACCGGGGCACATGACCCCCTGGGACACACTGCTTTTGAATGGGAGGTGGGAGGGGGTGGGGGGGCATTGGTACGCTATGTACACAAATAATACCTTAATAAATTAAAAATTAAAAAATTTACACTACTATAAAGATACCATTTACAAATGCATCAAACTCAAAAGTGTAGGTTTAATAAAAGACATGCAAGATCTGTACACAGCAAATTGTGGGGAATAGTTGAGAAATATTAACAGAGATGCCGACAATTGGAATGGCATAATACTTTTATGGATTAGAAGATTCCATATTTTTAATCTTTCCACTCTGAGTCACAGATTCAATATAATCCAAATTATAATCCCATCATTTCTAATGATGTTAAATTTCTTCCCCTGCATGCTAATCACATGAGTGTTTTAGGTTTGCATTTTCTGTAAAATAATATTCACTATACAAATACTGGTGAAAGGCTTCAATTCAGAAATGTGGCACACTTATTAGATATTTGAATTTTAACTGGAGACTTCATGGTCATGGAATATTAAATTATTAATAAGGCTCAATTTTATATGTGATATAATTAGAAAATATCATCATGTGAAAGTTTAACATTATTTAGGTGAGGATATTTTCAATGACATGATGTTTAACAATTAAAAACTATAATAGAATGTCATAAAAAATCCCTCTAGTATCACATATAGAGCATAGTCTCAGGAAATGTGAAATAATAATTTTAATGATTCAAACAAAATTATCATTATAAAGTTATTTTAATTACTGATATGGTCTGGTGGGAAGACTGCAGAATTAGTAAGTAAAATAACTTCATTCTATACTCCATAAGGCCTGCATGTTCTTCTGAAAAAGAAAATTATATTAGTAATCCTATCTACTTTACAGAACTTTATAGACCTCAGTAAAAGCATAGAAAAGTGAGTGATTATTACTGTGAATGAAGAAAAATCTCAGTATCAGGAAGAAATAACATAATTTCTTCCTTTTCACCATTTTTATACTTAAAAAATATTAAGGAGTAGTAAAACTTATATGTTGCTTTTAGGTATCTTATCATTGCTTCCTGTAAGTTAGTGAAAGATCTTGTGGCTCAAGATGGATTTAACATAAGCTTATGTAAATGATGAGGGAATGCTGAATATGAGATTACTTTAGCAATCTGAGTGGTTTGGGCAGAAATTGGGGGTGTAGAAGGTGGATCTAGAATATATAGAGGAAAACCTGGATATAAATAAGGCACTAATAATTTGGGGACATAATAAAAAAAAAGATTGGGTGATATGTGGTATTTTAAGGTAATCATAAAAAAACAAATGACAATGTTCCATTAAAAAGAACTATTAGCCCAGCTAGTATAGCTCAATGGTTGAGCTATATATATATATATATATATATATATATATATATATATAACCCATGAACCAGGAGGTCATGATTCGATTCCCAGTCAGGGCACATCCCTAGTAGAGGGCATGCAGAAGGCAACTGACTGCTGATACTTTCTCATCATTGATGTTTTTTCTTTCTCTCCCTTTCCCTTCCTCTCTCTGAAATCAATAAAAACATATTTTAAAAGAAGAACTATTAAGTCTAGTAATCAGTCACTACAGCATCTAATCAAGGAGATGAAAATAAGTGCCTTCAGCAGCTGATTGAGAAAAATGAAAATTAGGAGACAAATTTTGTCAAGAACTGATAAGAAATACCATTTGCTTTCTTGCTTCTTGGCTTTCTTCAAATCATAGCCAGGAACTTTGGCAGACTCCCAAATGCCTGTTGATTTCAAATTATGAACATTCTATATAAGCTAACAGTTTGTACTTTTAACTAACTTTTTAAACATTCATACTTGCCAAAACCGGTTTGGCTCAGTGGATAGAGCGTTGGTCTGTGGACTCAAGGGTCCCAGGTTCAATTCTGGTCAAGGGCATGTACATTGGTTGCGGGCACATCCCCGGTGCAGGGTGTGCAGGAGGCAGCTGGTCGATGTTTCTCTCTCATCGATGTTTCTAGCTCTCTGTCCCTTCCCCTTCCTCTCTGTAAAAAATCAATAATTTTTTTAAAATAAAAATAAACATGCATACTTGTTGAATAGACATTTGGAAGATAGTCGAATGAATCTAAGCTGTAATTCCTTGAATCTCATAGGAATCACCCACCAATGCAATTCAGTAAATCTAAACACACTTTGAAAATCTCTCTATATAAAAGGCTTATATGCAAAGTGTCCCCTTGGGAGTTCAACTGGGAGACCAGACATTTAATTGCTTGCTATAATGTGCACTGACCACCAGGGGTGAGGGGGCCACAGAATGAAGGAAGGTGCTGGCCAGCAGCTGGAAGGCCCCCATTGGCCCTGATCACTAGCCAAGCCTAGGGACCCTATTTGTGCACATATAATTTGCTTTATTTCTTTTGTAGAAATGCTATCAATCAACCTATTGTTATTGGGCTTTTACATATGATGTCCTGAGAGACAGGTTATTCTTTCCAGCCTCATCAACTTAAAATGATGATGATATTAATGATGATGATGATAAAGTAACCTTAGAAATATGCTCCCTTTTAGTATATTTAAATTTCCTATTAATATACATAAAACTACCAAATCTTTATTTTAAAATACTTTAAAATGGATTTTCCCCTTAGAATTTCCAGTTCTGAAAAGTTTCTGGTGTTTGGTTAAATATTTCAGGAAATTTACTTAAGAGGCCTGATGCACAAAGATTCATACAAGAATGGGCCTTCCGTGTGCCCCAAGTGAGCCGTGTGCCCCAGGGGGGCCGGGTGTCCTGGGTGAGCCGTGTGCCCTGGGGAAGCAGTGGGACCCGGGGGGAGGGGCGGTGTGAACCAGAGGAGGAGCGGATTCTATTTGTGTGGTCCTGAGATAGTCACCATAAAACAAGCAGACTGCCACCGAAACCGGTTTGGCTCAGTGGATAGAGCGTCGGCCTTCAGACTGAAGGGTCCAGGGTTCGATTCTGGTCAAGGGCATGTACCTTGGTTGCGGGCACATCCCCGGTAGGGGGTGTGCAGGAGGCAGCTGGTCGATGATTCTCTCTCATTGATGTTTCTAACTCTCTATCCCTCTCTCTCCCTCTCTGTAAAAAAATCAATAAAATATATATTAAAAAAAATAGCAGACTGCCAAATGAGAAGTGGATTCTATTCATGTGGTCCTGAGATAGTCACCATAAAACAAGCAGACTGTCAAATGACAGCGGGGAGGGGAAGGAGACCTGGGGGGAGATAGGAGATCAACCGAAGGACTGGTATGCATGCATATAAGTGCAACCAAGGAATGCGGAACTCTAGGGAGGGAGGGCATGGATGGGAGGTGGCGGGGGGGAGGCAATGGTAAGCTATGTACACATATAATACCTTAATAAATTTTTAAAAAAGAAAGAAAGAAAAGAAGAAAAAGAAGAATGGGCCTTTCTTTCCCTGGCTGCCAGCACCACCTTCCCTCTGGCAGGAGCCACCTTTCCACATTCCCAAGCTGCACAGAGGTGACAGAGAGAGATCCATACTGTAAGCTGAGCCTTTATAGTCAGAGGTAAACAGAGGAGTGTTCACCATATTTACAATGTACTTGTTTCACTTGTTCTAGCAGCACTTGCTGCACTTCCCACAGCCAATTATCTACCTAGATAGGATCCAGGGGTGACATAAGGTCAAGCTTAATTATCTTAAGAGGGCTGTGCCCTCCAAGCTGGGATTTGTTTGTGGTTTTGCCAATGGGTCAGTCTGACACTTAACCCTACAGCCGCTCCCAATAAATAACTATGAAGAAACTTTGAAGGAAAAAGAGTTCATTACAAGAACCAACAAGGGTCTTGGGTCCTGTTTTTGTTGGGGTGGGAGTGGGAACTTAAGATTTCAAAGGCTTACTCTTTATTGGTGAATTTAAAATGTGAGTAGGAATTCAATGACCAGGAAAAGAAAAACAAGTGGCTGCAATGGTCAGCTATCAAAATTAACCAAGATCTCTAAAACAAAGGAACCTCAGTGGGGGAAGGCGGACTATCTAGTTATCTAGTCCAGTGGTTGGCAAAGTATTTATTTGAGATTATCTTCACTGAAGTGGGTCCCTTTTAAAAGTGACTGCCTCAGAAATCAAAGCTAAACTCAGGCACTGACATTACAAAAATAAAAATCAACTGTCAGGGCTTACAATACAATTTACTCAAGTTTTTGCATTGATGCTGGTGTACAGAAACCTACTGCATGACATTTGTATAAACGTATAGCACAATAGAAATTACAGTAGGAGGTTATATTAGCTGTGTGACAATGGGGAATTGTAACCCACCCCACCGTTCTGTTGACATTTTTTTTGTAAATGCAGACTCTGACTAATATGTATTTTGTAGATAAGCAGCATGTTTGTATAAACATCCAAGGAACTAACTTCAGAAAATTCAGACTCCAACCTTCAGTAACTCCAGTTCCAGAGATTTGCTGACCTTCAAATGTAAAACCAGGATGACATAGAACCAGGATGATGAAGATCAGGATGAGGCACTAGACCGTCACTTGACCAGTTTCAAGATACTTATCAGAGTGGACTGTGCTGGGCTGCAGGTAGAGACCTTTTCAACCCCCTCTTGATCCTGTTGTTCTTCTTTCCCTCTCCATCCTTATCAACCTCTGCCTAAACTGAGATTTTGAGACTGACTTTGGACAAGAGCTCCCCATCTTCTCAGGTGACCGTCACTTGAATAAACCTCTTTCCTTTTTCACTAGCACCTGTCTCAAGTTTGGCTTTTGTGAAACCAGACAGCTGAACCTTCGTTTTGGTTACAAGTACACTCTATGATGTTTGCATTATAAAGAAATCACCTAAAAACACATTTCTCAGAACTATCCCTTTTTTATGCAGTGCATGAGTGTATATTAAAGTTCTCTGACTTTGTAATACCTCTACGAGAAACAACCCTTAATCAGATTTCCCTCAACCATATTTTCCAGCTGGATAATTGTGACACATTCTAACTGAAATTTTATCTTTTTTTTACACCTTTCCTTAAACTCCTGATTATTTAACTGCTAAGTCGGTGGATTTCTAAACCACGCTATATATGTTTATCATAGGATGATTTACTATGCATGTACACATATATGTATATATGTAAATATGTTGTTTGTAGTACTTCTAAATTTTATAAACATTTGTGAAATCTAGTGACAAGTTTTTCTTCTCTGCATCCCCATAAGTACAACACTCATAGCAAAACCTAGATAATTTTAGTTATTTAATGAATAAATAATAAATTCCAACTTGTGACTCAAATACTCACAGAAAATAGCCATGATTAAAATGTGTAAATCTCCATGTAAATACAAGCCTCATTATGGGTAGAATTGTGATTTTTTTTTTAAAAAGAGAGTTGGGTCATGATACTATACCCAGAAATCACAGAGGGCAGAGCTTTTAACCAGTCTTTAAAAACTACAGTTTTTGTGTTTTATGCAAATGATAAGTATCTATTGGATAAATAGTTTGATGAATGAATGAACTCTCATTGTCTGTCCTAATGTTGACTAATGTTATTGACCAAAATATTGAGGACAATCTTTTTAAATATATTATTTGACATAAACCTGAGATTTTTGGGAAATACAATAGGGCCTTTCTTTCCCACTGGTTCTGTGAACATAATTGCCTGTGAATATGAAGAGTTGTCAGCCTATATTTTAGAGAGCAGGCTTAAGCCATACCAGTGTACAGGATAATTTGAATGTTGTAGCAAGAAAATGCAACACAGCATGGATGTTACTTCACGTGCAATGGAGTATCATCAGAAATTCATCTAGCTTTCTACTTTAAAATATATTTCTGGTTAATAGTGGAAACTTTCTGATCAGTATTTAAAACGAGAAAGACAAAAAGATAAAACTTGATGTTATCATTGTTGATCATTTGGGGGTTAAAAAAGGCAGGCCACCTCAAGGGAGAAGAGAGGCCACGAGTTCATTTACATATTGCTTAACCATGGGCAAACCTCCTCCTAAAAGCAACCCTATTAGATAGGAGAAGGAAGTCATAGGGTGATATATGTCTGGAAGCTTTGATTGGAGCAATGAAATAGTATAATTATTAAAGCAGGGCTGGGACTCAAAGCTGGTAATATCTGATTGTTGTGTAAAATTAATTAAAAAAAACAATCCTTTTGACTGAGATCCTGTCTCTTAGAATTCTGAACCTTTCATTCACTGACTTGTAGATAGTACACACTTAATACTATAGAGATCTGAATGGAAAAAGAGGTGCTCCTTGATTATTGTTCAAAAATGCCCCCCAAATATTTTGAATTAAAATCGCTTTGTAAAGTCACTTCCACAACTATTAAGATGTATTATGCTCAGATAAAAAAATTAAGAGATAATAATTTAATTTTTGTTTTACCCTATTTGTCATAAGAATGACAACTTGAAGTTATACAACACAATGAAAAAATATTCCATGCAAATATATCACAACCAAAGAAAAACACCATATCACATCAATTTTCTTTTTAAAAAATATGTTTTTTATTGATTTCTTTAGAGAGAGAGGAAGAGAGAGGGAGAGAGATATAAACATTGATGATAGAGAAACATTAATTGGCTGCCTCCTGCATGCCCCCTACTGGGCATCAAGCGGAAAATCTGGGCATATGCCCTCACCTGGAAATGAAACAGTGACCTCTTGGTGCATGGAATAATGCTCAAGCCACTGAGCAACACCGGCCAGGCCACATCAATTTTCACATGCTGAGACAATGGAGCCATACTTGGCTCTATCTTGCAAGAAAAAAGTATTATTGCCTCATGTTGAGAGAAACTGGTGTGAGAACTCTACTAGTAGAACCATCTCTTGCTACAACAAAGAAGCAAGTTAACAAAGGCATTGTAAACCTTTCTTTTATTAAAATCATTGCAATCTTCTGAAAATGGTTTGATTGATGTCTATACTATTTGTTTTAAAATAATTTTTAAATCACATAAAGTGCTAGCACCACAAGATAAAAGTTTCTATAGAAACATTGCATATATTATTAACTGGATAAAGGCATTATGTAATTTGGGTCTTGCATAAATTATCAATATACAAACCACTATTACAGTGGAAATTTATTCTGTTTGAGAAAGGTTTGGGCTTTCAACATGAAAAAAGAATCGGCAACCCTGTTTATGCCCAGACTAATGCAAGTTCCTATGTTATCTATTTTGTTGTTCAGCTGTACTATTTTACACTCTATTGTCTGATGCATCTACCTAAATTTTATTATCTGAAAAATATTTAGTCACATTATGTGTTTTTATTTTTAAAAGGTAACACATCTATAGCAGTAGTTCTTCTTAAAAAATATATTTTGTTGATTTTTTACAGAGAGGAAGGGAGAAGGATAGAGAGTCAGAAACATAGATGAGAGAGAAACATCCATCAGCCGTCTCCTACACCCCCCCCCCACTGTGTATGTGCCCGCAACCAAGGTATGTGCCCTTGACTCTATCCTATCTAAGAAAAGAGTAATATGCCAATTGACCATCACTCCAACACACAATATAGCTGCCCACATGTGGTCAAAGATCCCGCCCTTATGTGGACACAAAATGACCAGCAGAGGAGGGCAGTTGGGAGGGACCAGGCCTGTAAGGGAGGGCAGTTGTGGGTGATCAAGCAAGTAGGGGAGGGAAGTTGGGATGCATCAGGCCTGCAAGGGAGTGCAGTTGAAGGTGATCAAGCATGAAGGGGAGAGCAGTTAGAGGTGACCGTGTCAGCAGAGGAGGGAAGCTGGGGCAAACAGGCTGGCAGGGGAGCTGTTAGACATCAATCAGGCTGGCATGGGAGTGGTTAGGGGGTGATCAGGCTGACAGGAAGAAGCGGTTAGGGGCAATCAGGAAGGCAGACAGATGAGCAGTTGGGAGCCAGCAGTCCTGGATTGTGAGAGGGATGTCTGATTGCCTGTTTAGGCCTGATCCCACTGGGCAGTCGGACATCCCTCTAGGGGTCCCATATTGGAGAGGTGCAGGCTAGGCTGAGGGAAAACCTCCCCTCACCCCCCATGCACAAATTTCATGCACTGGGCCTCTAGTATCAATATAAATATGGGTATGTATATATCTATATCTCTATATTTTTGTATTATTTAATTGAACATTATTTTATCTATTAATACAAATATTAGCATATCTTCTATTGTATTAGAAAATAGCAAACAGTAAGTTATGGCAATCCCCCATTAGGAGATATACAATGTCTATCTGTATGATGGACACTAAATATGGAAAACAAATAGAATGTACTTTTTATAACTTCAATCTTCCTGCTTTATAAACACTTGAATGCACCATGTGCTCTCTCCTTATTCTTCAGATGTAATTTTTCTCTGCTTTCAATGCTATCCGACTCATATTTCAGATTCAATCTCTAGATCACTTTCCTCCCAAAAGACTTCCCTGTGGTGCAGATGGTGAAGCTCTATGGCTGAGTTTCCACCTATGGACCAGGAGGTCATGGGAATGCAGGAGGCAGCCAATCAATGATTCTCTCTCATCATTTATGTTTCTATCTCTCCTTCTCTGTCCCTCTCTGAAATCAATAAAAATATATTTTAAAAGAAAGACTTCCCTATCCCTCCAGCTCAAACTGAGTGTCTTGTTAGGTACTCCTGGAACATCCATACTTCTCTGTCATAACATTTATCAAATGTAAATTTTTTACTTGTTTCTCTTCTGCCACTATTGTTTCTCTCTGTTAAGGGGGCAGTTGAGTTTACCTTACTCACCTTTGTGACCTCTGACCCTACAAGAATACCTTAAATATAATGTATTTTAAGTAAAATGTTTTGTTTTACTAAACGAGTATTAAAATCAATATCTTGGAGATGTCTAGAACATATTACTCAAGAAATATTTGTTTAAATATGCAGCACTATCTTTGGAACTCCCACTCCTGCTACAACCATAATTTTACTTATGATGTGAAATTGAATGCTTTATTTTATTTCAATTCCCATAAACTTTTATTCATAACTCATCAATATAGACCATAAATAGAAGAAGCAATATGGTATTGGATTGTATAATGGAAGAATCATCATAGATCTAAGCATGATACTAACCAAGACCCAATTTTAATAATAAGAAATGTATTGAAGAATCCTGAAAAAAAATCACAGTGAAATTATCACATGGCAAGATGGTATAAAATACCCTGCCTTGGCTCACACAAAGATTTCAGAAATTGCCCAACTGGTGTTGCTCAGTGGTTGAGCTTCAACCTATGAACAAGAAGATCATGGTTCCATTCCCCGGTCAGGGCACATGCATGGGTTGCAGGCTCAACCCCTAGAGTGGGCATACAGGAAGCAGCCAAGTAATGATTCTCTCTCATTATTTTTTTAAAAGATATTTATTGATATTTTACAGAGAGGAAGGGAGAGAGATAGAAAGCTAGAAACGTCGATGAGAGAGAAACATCAACCAGCTGCCTCTTGCACACCCCCTACCGGGGATGTGCCTGCAACCAATGTACATGCCCTTGGCCGGAATCGAACCCAGGACCTTTCAGTCCGCAAACCGACGCTCTACCACTGAGACAAACCGGTTTCGGCGATTCTCTCTCATTATTGATGTTTATATTTCTCTCCCTCTCACTTCCTCTCTGAAATTTTTTTTTTTTAAGATTTCAGAAATTGTTTTCCTAAGCAGGTTGCAGGCTCAAGCTCAGTGACACGATAGGTTATTCTCACCTGGAGTTATTCTAGTTTAGGAATTGTGCTTTTGGATATATTCCAGAGCTAAGATCCATGAGTGAACCTGTAATAGGATTGAAGTCTCACTTGAATTGTCAGAAGTTGACCCATTGCCAACCCACTGTTGAGTTTGGAATGAATAATTCGTCAGGCAACCTTCTAGCTTTAACACATTAAACCTTCTGTAAATTATACTTAAGGTGATATAGTTTATTCTTTAAAATCCTATGAGCTTTTCAGCCTGAGGTTATAGAGTGTGTTTTCACGTGGCCTTGAATGTCATTTTGTTGAGATTTACATTTTAAATTTATTTTATAGCCAATTACTTAGGGGAAGTATAAAAATTAATATTTTAAAGGATATATTAATGTGAACACAGGACATCATTTCTTAACTGTTTATAAAATTTCAGTTTTAAATATTAGCTAGACATATTTATGGATATATATTTGGAAGCTATGAATTGTTTTAATTATCATACCATGCAAAAAGTAATTTTTATCAATTGTCACTGGCATAATCGATGATATAATTACAGTGTTTTACTTCTTTGATTGCACAATTGGTTCACACAATGGATATTTATTAAGTGCCTACTATGTTACAATAACTTCTTAATAGCAGCATTTAAGGACTTCAATCTTAAATTCATTTTCTCACTCTGTAATTTCAATTAATTCTATCTGATCAAGGAGTTCATCAATAAAATAAAATTTTAATTGTAAATTAAGTATATTATGATTCTTAATTTGAGTCTTTGTCACTCTGGGTATATCAATGCCA
Organism: Vespertilio murinus; assembly: GCA_963924515.1. NCBI lineage: Eukaryota > Metazoa > Chordata > Mammalia > Chiroptera > Vespertilionidae > Vespertilio > Vespertilio murinus. The sequence goes on along the minus strand of OZ004710.1, from coordinate 15,153,034 downwards.
TTCAAAGTAAAATTCAAATACTTGTAAAGTCATCAGCTATATAATGAATGATACAATTAAGTAAAGACAAGTAAAATATAGAGTGCTTAAAAACACATAATTAATAGATGTACTTCACAGTTCGATTCTACATATAATTTTTCTCCATATAAAATTTGATTAGATTAATCTATGCCATAATCTAAAACCAAGAATAAGGCAAAACTGTGCCCTTATGACACAAAACATGTCAAAACAAGTTACAGTTTAACCTTTCTCCTGAAGAACAGTGCCTATATTAGTATAATAACAAATATAAGACTAGTGCCCTAGTTGGTTTGGCTCAGTAGATAGAGCGTCGGCCTGCAGACTGAAGGGTCCGGAGTTTGATTCCAGACTAAGGGCACATGCCTGGGTTGTGCCCTTGAGCACCAGTGGGGGTCATATAGGAGGCAGCTAATCAATGATTCTCTCTCATCTTTGATGTATCTATCTCTTTCTCTCTCCCTTCCTTTCTGAAATATATATATATATATATATATATATATATATATATATATATATAAAATAAGGCTGGTTAATTGAATCAGAAATGATTGAATTTGTGACAGATTTAATATCACTTATCCAAGTCCTTAGAGAGAGAATTGCTTTACATGTCAATTGTGGACATCCACTAAAATATCATGTTTCCCTAATTTTATATCAGGTAAACTCCAGCCTTCTCTGTATGGAGACTTCTGGAAGGTTTCTATTATTTTGATGGATCTGATTCCAAAATAAAACCATTTCTCCAAATTAATTAATCATGTGCAATTTTAAAACTATTATGTTTATATACTATTTTATGGTCTAATTTTAATAGAGATAGAATTAGTTTCCTATTCTTTATAAGTTTGTGTGTGTTTTTTGTTGTTGTTGTTTTCTTCCATGGGGTGCTATTCAACCGAAAACTCCAGAACACTACCTAGGGGACATGAGACCTCAAATAAATGACTGTTACAAACCAGCCTCTATCCCCTCACCCACCCCCCATCCCTGGTGTTCATTGATTAGATTAAATTCAATCTTTCTATTATATAAATAGTTCCCTTGTTGAAGGTATAGTAGAATCTTCATTTTCATTAACAATGACTGTTCATCATTATAAAGATTTTATTGCCAGAACCTGTGGGATTAATAATAGCAGTTGCTTGAGGAGCTCACTATATTTATCAGTGGTTGTACAGTACTGGCAAATAGCAACCAAGTCTTTTTATTCTAGTCCCTTATTAGCTATAACTATTTCCTTAGATAACCATGAAAGTCATTTTTATGCTGATTATTAAATTTTACTCCTTAACTGCAATGGCTTTAAAATAAAAATAAAAAAATAAAAAAAACAGGACAAAGCAATGACTTCCACCAGATCTTACAGTAAGAATCCTAGTTACACATTTTTTAAATTATTTGGTAATTTTATTTTTGTTAGCTTTTATATATGTAGACTATCCAAAGCTAAAATGACTTAAGAAATTGTTTCAGTTATTAGCGGGCTTAATATTTTGCTGAGTAAACTTGACTAGCTATTGGAAAAATAATCAAAGTTAATAATTTAAGGTATTTGTATTACCCTGGCATTCCAAAATGGGTGTACAATTCAGGACTGTAGCACAAAAGTCTTCAAATAGTATATCCAAGTTAAAAAAAAATAGGATGAAATGAATAAAGGATAAGAAAGATCATAAAAAAGAGCTTTACATTTTCTTATTTTTTATATTGTCCCAAATTGATCTTTCCATGGTAATGAATATTTTCAAGGCCATGCTATAGATTGACTGTAAAGCAATATTTCAAAAAATGGAATTAAAACCAGTGCCTTTTAGATGACCTAAGAATGAAAAGAGAAGCCACCATCTGCTTACAGAAAAATATTATTTCTCACAATAGTGGATATTATTCAAGTATTTCTTGTGTAGTGGAAGGGGTTGTGTAAATTGGGTTTATTTTTTCCTTAAATGTTTGTTGTATTTCTCCAAAGAAGCCAAATGGGATTAAAGTTTTCTTGTGAAAATAATTTTGATAACTTATTCAATTTCTTTAATAGTTATATAACTATCAATCCACTTTTGATTTTTTTTTGCAATTTGCCAATTTCATCTAAATTTCCCAGTTTATTGGCATAGTTTGTATTCCCAAAATTCATATTTGAAAAGGAGGCCCAAATGTGATCCAGGTAGGTATTTGGATATAGGGTCTTTAAAAGATGTTTAGCTGATGAGGGTGGAACCCTCATGAATAGGATTATTGACTTTATAAGAAGAGGCCAGAGGGTTCCTGTGTCCCCTTCTGCCATGCGAAGACACAGAGAAAAGATAGCCATGTATGAACCAGGAAGCCAAAGCAGGTTCTCACTGGACACTGAATATCCTAGAGTTTTGACCTTGGACTTCCCTGTCTCTAGAAGTGTAAGAAGTAAATTTCTGTTGTTTATAAGCTACTTATCTATAGTATTCTGTTTATAGCAGCCCAAATGGACTAAGAGTTGTTCATAGTATAATTTAATCATCTTGCTTAATGTCTACTGGATTTGTAAAAACACTGACATCTTTTATGTTTTACTAGATGCCCGGTGCACAAAATTTGTGCAAGAGCAGGTCTTTTTGCTCCAGCTGCCTTGGCCCTCACAGCCCTGGCTTCATCTGGAAGATCATCTAGATGGTCGTTCCGCTGTTCAGTTGTTTGGTTGATTTGCATATTATGCTTTTATTATTATAGATGGTTATTCTGTCTTATTTTTTCATTTTTCTGATTAGCTCTCTGAGTTAGTCAACTGATTTTTGGTTTAATATATAATATCCCATTGTATATGATCATTTTCTTTATTCTGTTTGGGGTTTAGTGTTCTTGGCAATATCCCGTTGTTATTATGCTTTCATTACATCTTCATTATTAGTATAATTCATTTTCATTGAAATGATATCTAATGTCCATTGTAATTTTGTTTTTGACTTGTGGGTAATTTTAAATTTAATTTATTTCAAACATGGTGGGTATTATTTCTTTATTTATGCCCAAGACAGATATATTGTGATAAAAAATATACAACTGTATATGTTTTCATTTCCTTTAGATTCCTTAAGACTTGCTTCATAGATAAGGCCACCTTTTATATGGTAAGTTTTCAATGCATGATTGAAAAGATTGTGTATTCTGCAATTTATCCTGAAATCAATAAGTACATGGAAGGAAACCTAATTTTGAAAGTAGACAAAAAGTTTGAAAAGCCATTTCACACAAAAAAGAAGCCCAAAAAACCAGTAAGTGTATAAAGTTTATGATTACAATATCATTATTCTTTGGGATGATACTCATGGAAAGTATATTGGGATCTTTCTAAAGTCTTAAACACCTATCTGCAGGGCGCCCAAGAATACAGCTCATTTCTAACACTGTCAGTATGGAGATAGCATCAGATGTCACTGGTGAGGGTTTAGCCCACAAGATTGTCTCTCCCGCCTAAACTGGTTTGGCTCAGTGGATAGAGCGTCAGCCTGTGGACTGAAGTGCCCCGGGTTCGATTCCGGTCAAGGGCATGTACCTTGGTTGCGGGCACATCCCCAACAGGGGGTGTGCAAGAAGCAGCTGATCGATGATTCTCTCTCATCGATGTTTTTAACTCTCTATCCCTCTGTCTTCCTCTCTGTGTAAAATCAATAAAATATATTATATAAAAAAAGATTATCTCTCCCCTAGATATACTTCAGATACCAGTTGAAATACCAGGCTACCTGTGCTTCAACTGACTAGCTTACAAATCAGAGGTTCCCACTACCCTCTTCTTCCCTGGGTTCAATCAATTTGGTAGAGCAATTTATAGAACCCAGTTTACTTACTAGATTACAATCCTATATAATAAAAGACTAATATGCAAATTGCCCCCTCAGGAGTTCGACTGACTGGGGGTTCGACAACCCACTATGATGCGCGCTGACCACCAGGGGGTGGCGTGGAATGAAGGAAGGCCCCAATCATCCCTGATTGCTGCCCAGGCCTAAGTACCTTACCTCTTCACGAATTTCATGCAGCAGACACTCTAGTCTATATAAAAGGTTAAGTGACCTTTACTAACAGTGGCTATGACATGCACTGACCACCAGAGGGCAAACGCTCAATGCAGGATGTGCCCCCTGGTGGTCAATGTGCTCCCACAGATGACCAACCACCCACAGTTCCTCACCCCAGCCTGCAGCCCTGATCAGTCAGTCCCTATTGGGACTGGGCGAGACAGCCCCTATTGGCCCAGATCACCGGCCAGGCTGAGGGACCCCACCCATGCATGAATTCATGCATCAGGCCTCAAGTTGTATTATTAAAGGATATAACTGAGGAACAACCAGATGGAAGAGCTGCATAAGGCAATGAGTGGAGGAAAGGCACAGAGTTTCCACACCTTCTCTGAACGCATATCATGTACCCCAAATCCCTATAAGTTCATCAACCTGGTGGAAGAACCAGGAGGTGCAAGGCTCACTGCTTGTCCATAAACCCTTTTCACTTGTAGAATTAAAACAAATGAAGGCAGATCTTGAGAGTTACTCTGATAACCCCAATACCTATGTTGATGCCTTCCAACCTGTATCGTCAGCCTATAAATTAATGTGGAAGGAAGTGATGATAATCCTGGGCCAAACTTCGTCAGATACTGAAAAACACATGGTTTTCAGGAAGGCCAGAACTTAAAAAAATATTTTTATTGATTTTATAGAGGAAGGGAGAGGGAGAGAAAGAAACATCAATGATGAGAGAGAATAATTGATTGGCTGTATCCTGCATGCCCCACACTGGGGATCAAGCCCACCACCCAGGCATGTGCCCTGACTAGGAATCGAACCTGGGGCCCTTCAGTGTACAGGCTGACACTCTATCCACTGAGCAAACCAACGAGGGCAAGGCCAAAAAGTTTACCAATATACATCATCTGACTGATCCCACATACCCTGTAGGGGAAATTGTTAAACCCTCTACAGACCTTGGGTGGGATCACATTGGTACCAATCATGTATGGGAAAGGGATCACTTTCTGTTATGCATTAAGGCTGATCTTAAGAATGAACAACAGCAATTCATTTGTTACTCCAAGGTCTCCACAATCAGTCAGGGATAAGAGGAAACTTCTACAGTCTTCTTGGAAAGGCTGTAAGAAGCCCTCACAAAACATACAAATCTAGATTTACGTTCATATGAGAGCCAGGTCATCTTAAAGGAAGGGTTTCAACCCAATGTACCTCAGACATTAGGTACAAGCTCCAAAAGGTCATTCAAGAGCCTGGGGCAACACCAGATGAAATACTAACTACAGCCACCTCCGTCTTTTATAACTGTGGCCAGGAGAGAGGCCAAGGGTCAGGAGAAGAAAAGAAAGAAGGAAGCTAGCATGCCCAAATGTAAGTGGCTCTTCAAGGCCAAACCCCATCCAGAAGTACCTTGCTCCCAGCGATGAAGGATGTCACTAAGTGCAAATCCTGCCTCGGAGCAGGTCATTGGGCTAAGGAATGTCCTAAGTGGGAAAAGCTTCTAATGATGGCCTGCTACAAATGCAAGGGAACACCTGATTGGGCTGCCCTCTGTCCTTTGGGCTGAAGGGCCTCTGGGGCAGAAATCCTCTCCCGACTATAATTGACCATCTAGAACTTCAGGAGCCCTCTCTAGTAGGCCCCAACACAAGAATTCTCCATCACTGGCCTGGAGCCTAGAGTACAAATGGATGTCTCAGATAGGACACTGTCTCCTTTTATTTTTTTTTAGATCTGGATCCACCTCCTGTCCTGACTTCTTTCTCCAGACCCTTCTCCTCTTGATCCTGCACTGTCCTGGGAGTCTCAGGTAAGCCTATGAATCTCAAAAAACCCACTCGTTTTCCAAATTGAAAACAATACCCGAGAAAACCAGAAGCAAAGTTAGGAATACAACCTATCATTTTCAAAGTTTCTACAACACGGGCTATTAGTTCCTACTAGTTCTCTCTGTAATACTCCCATCCTACCAATCAAGAAAAAGGATGGATCATATTGCCTGGTCCAGGACCTAAGAATTATAAATGAGGCCACAATTCCTCTATATCCCATAGTACTAAAATGGGAAATTTGGACTGGGAATTCATGGTGACCCCCTGGGCAGGATGGCTTCCCAGGCTCTTTGTCCATTGGAGTCAAAGAAGGAAACAACAGATGGAAGACGATAGAGCAAAGGTGGAAATTTATTGAAGAACAAGTACAGACTCCCATGTGGGGAAGGGGAAGAGCCTCACTGAGTCCCCTTTTCTTTTAAAAAAATATATTTTATTGATATTTTACAGAGAGGGAGGGAGAGAGATAGAGAGCTAGAAACGTCGATGAGAGAGGAACATCTACCAGCCGCCTCCTGCACACCCCCCACCGGTGATGTGCCCGCAACCAGTGTACATGCCCTTGACTGAAATCGAACCTGGGACCTTTCAGTCCGCAGACCGACGCTCTACCACTGAGCCAAACCGGTTTCGGCACTGAGTCCCCTTTTCCACAGTTTATAAAGGCTTCAGGTTTTTGTGCCTCTGATTGGTACCATCCCCTTTGGTTTGGTCACTATAGCAACTCCTGAGCTCTAGTCTCACATGACATACATGAGGTTCCCTTTTTCTTCTCCCTCATTGTTCTCCTATTCCCTCTGGGCTTTGTTCCTCCCTTTATTCTATAAATATGTACCTTGGTAGTAAACCAATGGTTCTTGGGAAGAATGGTTCCAAAAGTGTACTTTTTGCTACTCCCAGCTTCCTTATCATATGGAAATGTAACTTTTGCCACTCCCAGTTCCCTTGTCTTATGGAAATGTACCCTTTTGCAACTCTGTAGCCCTGTGTTTTTTACCATGGACCCCTTAATTTTTAAAAATTTTCTAAACCTGCCTATTTCACCCCTAGAAATTCATTTTTTTACTGCTAAAATCTCTTCTAAGTATCCAACCCATATGTCCTACTCGGAACCATTCCTCCCCAGAACCATTGGTTTTCTACCATGAATTTAAAAGACACTTTCTTTTAAATTCCTAGACCCTGCCCTTTTCTTTTCTTTTCTTTTCTTTTCTTTTCTTTTCTTTTCTTTTCTTTTCTTTTCTTTTCTTTTTTACTTTTGAACAGAACTTCTCTAGCAGAATCCATCAACAACTTATCCAGGAGTTCAGGGCCATTGTTTCTCTCAACTGGCCCACTCCGTGCTTGGAGTTTATCTTCAATAAATCACATTTTGCTTTAATTTCCTTTTTGTGTTGACCTTAAAATATTTTCTGCATCGAGAAAAACTGAGGTCCCAGCTGGTAATGCCAATTGGTAACAGCCAGGAGCTCCTTCCATCTTAAGGATCAGGAGCTAAAACATATCTTAGGTCAAGATGTTATCTTTGGCCTGCCAGATATCTGGATCTTGTGACATTTAGTTTATTCTGGGCTCTTGTCTCCTGTGGCTTCAGGGGTTACTGATGTAGGAAATGGGCTTCTGTCATCCATCTGTAGCATGGTTGGCTTTTAATGGAATTTGATGAAAATGATTGCTGAATTTCCCCAGGGCAAACAGAGTGTAGGGATGAGGGAAGAGGATATAGAAACAAAGAATTGTGGGCATAGGTCAGCATCATAATAGAAACCCCCGAGGCACCTGCCTCAGCTAGATAGGGGGAGGTGGAAGCAATTCGAAAAGGCTTCAGCCCAATTTTTTTTAAAATGGACCAATGGGAAACAGCAAGACCTAGGTGATGTATTAGGAAACAGATGGCCCATAGTACTCAGCCAATGAGGAACCAGAGGAGGGTCTGAATAAATAGGGTGTGTTTACTGCCCCAGGTGTGCCTGTACAACCAGACATCCTATCTCATTACTAAAAGCCTCATTTTGGCTATACTTCTGTCTCTGAATCTTTAATTTGAATTCAGACAAGTGAGCATTTCTCACACTGATTATCAAGAGGAGAACCAGGGTCTATGAGAGGTGTAGAGAGACAGAAAAAAAAATATTTCTAAAGCTATCATCACAAATAAAATAAAAATTCTGAGGACTCTTGGTTTCAGTAAGACAGATTAGCATGACACAAACAAATTAAAGTTTAATAACATGTACACACCTTGTATACATAGGAAAGACCCAGGAAAACTGAGTAAGTAGCCAAAATGGCAGAAGCCTCACTTTAAATACTACCTTCAGCTCAAGAAAAAAGATGTTGGGAGTGGGGAGTGAGTTACGAATTTACCAGAAAAAACCCAGTCAAGGGAAAGAGTTATGAAGATTTAAGTCCTTGCCTTCTCCACTGATAGTAAATAAATCCACAAGACAATGTTTTAACCCTGTTTAAAGAGAGAGAGAGAGAGAGAGAGAGAGAGAGAGAGAGAGAGAGAGAGAGAAGAGAGAGAGAGAGAGAGAGAGAGAGAGAGAGAGAGAGAGAGAGAGAGAAACTTCTACAATGGAGTCACTTTTGCTAAGCCAAGTCACCAGACCAACATTTAATAACTAACCTAATTGTGGTTTTAGCCTGTTTCACCAACGTAATTTTAAACCACTCAATCTGGAATTTCCTGATCCAGACTAGTGAGATTGTTGCAGATAAACTGGCAGGTGGCTGGGGAGAATTAATCAGCCGGGCACTCAAGAGGATAGTTTCAGAAAAGTTGCCTATATTGTACTAGTGCCGTGACTCAGGGGAGTCAGTCTCCAAATCCTGAGTGAGGAATATGGACAAAGCTTTCCCTTTAATTCCTTTGTTCCCCAAATATGGGTCAGGCTTCCACCCTTCACAGGCATTGCAGCGCCACCTCCTGCCCTCCATAAGTTGGGATGGGGGGAGTGAAACCACACCCAGTGGCTTGCCAGCACTAGCACAAGCCTCTCTGGGGGCTGTATATGGTTCACAGTTTATGGCCTCTATAAAATGGGAGTATTCCTGGGAAACAGGTTCTGCAAGGAAGGACAAGCATCACAGATAAGAATGGAATTTGATAAGAATGGGGTTTATTGGCAAGCAAGAGTGTACGTCAGAAGGCAAGTTACTGGCACAGATTCAGGTAGCTAGCCCCCAAATGTTTTATTTTCCCCTTCACGATAATCTGCCTGAGCTGAAACCGGTTTGGCTCAGTGGATAGAGCATCAGCCTGCAGACTGAAAGGTCCCAGGTTTGATTCTGGTCAAGGGCATGTTACCTTAGTTGCTGGCACATGCCCAGTAGGGGGTGCGCAGGAGGCAGCTTATGGATGTTTCTCTCAAATCGATATTTATAACTCTCTATCCCTCTCTCTTCCTCTCTTTAAAAAAAATCAATAAAATAAAAAAAGATAATCTGCCTGATAACACCCCTGATTCCCCATAAGGAAAGTTGATCTTGCAGGAAATAATCCACTCTTTTAACTTCATAGTCCCACTCTCTTTCTGCCTATAAAAACCTTCCCATTTTGCACTACTCATCAAAGCATACTTCTGTAACTGGGCAATCAATGGATCCGTGTTGCCTGTCACTTCTTGAGCCAATTCAGCAGAGACAGGGTTGAATCACATATGAGTGTTTATTCCAATACTGCCGGCAGTGTGGGAGAGCAGCAGGTCATCCACAAAAATCTGCTCTGCCCCCCACCACAAGCAGGCTGCTTATATTGGGCAGGAGGACAAAGATTATATGGGGAAGTAGGCAAAAGGTATGCCAAATGGGCAGTTTACAGGTAATGTGGGCAGTAGATTTGTAAAGGCCTGTGGATGTACAAAGAGCTGGGTGGGGTGGGGGGGTTTCAAAGGGCTGGTGATATGCAGAGGGATGGAGACTCTAGTTTCTGCAACAAGGTTGTTGATCTTCCATGGCAATAGGCAACTCCTGGTTGGACAGGATGGGCCACATTTCCAGGTGAGCTCCCAGGTCCCACGGACAACTCCCCGCCAGGTTAGAATGTGCCTTCTTTAATCAGAACAAAGCAAACACAGTTAACAGAGCATGATTAATATTTCTTACAATTATAGCTGGTCCCCAATATTCTACTTCTGCCCCTGTCACTTCTAGTTACTAGTTAGGTTGCTGCCTGACTCGTGAACCACGTAATAAAGAGAATTAGTATCTTAAAATTGAATTTTGTTCTTTTTTTAATAACCCTTAAAACTTATGTTCACAGGCATAAAGCATATTAAAATTTATATATCCTATATAATAAGGAGGTGATATGCAAATTGACCATCACATCCTCGCACAAGATGGCCACCCCCATGTGGTCAAAAGATGGCCACCACAAGATGGCCCTCAGGAAAGGGAAGTTAGGGGATACCAGGCCAGCAGGGGAGGGCAGTTGGGGGTGACCAGACCAGCAGGAGAGGGCAGTTAGGGACTACTGGGCATGCAGGGGGGGAGGGAAGATGGGGGGACCAGGCCTTCACGGGAGGGCAGTTAGGGTGACAAGGCCTGCCGGAAGGGCAATTAGGGGTTACCGGACCAGCAGTGGAGCGCAGTTAGGGACAACCAGGCCTGTGGGGAACAGTTATAGGTTAATCCTTGGACTGACCTGCTGACAAAGCCGCAAACAAGTCCCAGCTTAGAGGGCACAGCCCTCTTAGCATGATTAAACTTGACCTTATGACACTCCCTAGATCCTTCCTGGGTAGATAATGTGCTGTGGGAGGTGCAGTGCTTCCAAAACAAGTGAAATTCACAAGAACACTGTAACTATGGTGACCACTACCTTATTTACCTCTGACTATACAATAAAGCATCAACCTGCAGTGTGGATCTGTTCTGTGATCTCAGATAGGCACAGAAGATCCACGTAGCCCCAGTTTATTCTCTTTGTCTATCTTTTTTTCTGCTTCACGGGCCCCCCTCAGGCTTGCCTAACCCCTGGCTTGCTGGCGCAGCACACAGGCCTGCAGGGGAAGGCAGTTGGGAGCAAACATGCCTGCAGGAGAGGGCAGTTGGGGGATGAGGAATGCAGGGAGGGCAGTTAAGTGTGACCAGGCCAGCAGGGGAGGGCAGTTAGGGGCAATTGGGCTGGCAGAAGAGCACTTAGGCATCAATCAAGCATGCAAGGGAGTGGTTAGGGGTGATCAGGCTGGCAGGTGGAGCAGTTAAGGGCAACCAGGCATGCAGGCAGGGGAGCAGTTGGAAGCCAGCAGTCCCGGATTGTGAGAGGGATGTCAAACTGCTGGTTTAAGCCTGAACCCATATATATATATATAATTTTTGTTTCTTATTTAGAGTAGGATGTTATACAAGAATAACTTTGAAAAGTTAAAGTTATAAAGTGAACACATGTCAAATATTTATTTAACTCAATAATGAGGGAAATATTGAGGGAAACAGCATATGGGAAAGCTGGTTCAAAGGAGAATTCAAACAGTGGTTATGTTGTCAGTTTAAGACAAAGCTGTTTAATATCTTACTGGAAAAATAAATGATTAAACTTATGTTCTCTATCAGAAAGAAATACTGTATCTCTACAGAATACTGTTTTTAGAAGTCAACATGTAACTTCACAAAGCACAGGCCCTAATGACACCTCAAATGGCAAGCTTGGACTCTCCTGGGAGGTACTTGTCTCATGAATTTTGAAGAATAAATTCACGGGTTAAAAGATTTAGTGTGGAAATTTGTGGGAAGCGTGTGCAAACTCCTTTAGTAGGGAGGGGTTCCCAAGTGAGTAATTGCCTGGGGAGGGGTCCCCAAAATGGGAGAGCCCTCTCTCTCTTATATGGGAAGAAACAGTCCAGTGAGTCTCTTTGTCTATGGGCTTATAAATGCTGGCAGCTCTTTGTCTGTTGATCCTACTACCACATTTAAGACAGTTCCTGCCGAAACCAATTTGGCTCAGTGGTAGAGTGTCGGTCTGCGGACTGAAAGGTCCCGGGTTCGAATCCAGTCAAGGCCATGTACATTGGTTGCAGGCACATGCCCAGTGGGGAGGGGGGGGTGCAAGAGGCAGCTGGTCGATGTTTCTCTCTCATCAACATTTCTAGCTATCTCTCTCCCTTCCTCTCTGTAAAATATCAATAAAATATCAATTTAAAAAAAGACAGTTCCTTGTCCCCTGTGCTTTCCTAATGGGCCACATCCCCCACTTTTCTTGTGTGGTATCAGTTTCCAAGCTCACCCGGTGACCCCTCTTCTTCTTCCCCTTATCTTGTAACATTCTTGTAAACAATCTTGCGGGTTGGAGTTGTCTGTGCCCTTCACACATTCATTCCTCTCCCAGCCCCCCCCCCCCCCTTTTAGATGCCCCCAGCTGTCTGGCAGCAAGCAATCATTTATGCATCCTTCTCAGGATTAGGGAAATTCCCTCAGCCACTTCCAGATGACCCAGCCCTGCTGACATGGTGGAATTGGCTTCCAGCATTAGTCATTTATTAGCCCTTATGTCTAAGCATTATTTAGAATTTGTACATGTCTCTAAATCAGAAACTCCTAGCATTGATTTGAATTTTCTCATGACAGGATGGTATTTGCGTTCAATTCCCAAGTGTCCCCGCTGTCCTGTCCAGGGAATACTCCTGTGCTATAAACTCCTGGAGGTGACATTGCAAGAGTGGTGTCTTGCCTCTCCTGCTTCTTTTGTCCCTAAGTCCTTTCACTAATAAAGGTAACCCACACGAAGGTACAATTTCTTAAAGAATCAAATAATTCAAAGTAAAGCTTTTGGACAGCACTCCAGAATTAAAAAGGGAAAACATGCTCTCTTTGCCTGACTTCAATGTGGAGTCCTTTATAGTCTTAAGTGTCTTATTTCTAAGTTTTTTTGTTTGTTAATTTTCCATTATCGGTGATCAATAAAACATGTTCAAACTTAAAATCGATTAGGACCATTTCCAAGAGGCCATAAAAATATATAGAATCTCAAAGTGTAAAGATCTTGTTCATGCATTTTTTTTTAATGGATGATGAGTAAAAACTCATGGTGATTTTTAAGTTCTATTGGTTACAATTCAAAGAATGATGTCATGGTTTTATGATATATCACAATTTTTAGAGTATATCTGAAATTAAATCATTCACAATGGTTTCAAATTAGCTGAAAATTATATGCCACTTAAAAGATATGGGAAAGGGTATATAATTTTTAATAGATTTTTATTGATCTCAGACAGGAAAGGAGGAGAGAAAGATAGATACATAATAATACCCCTACTAAGGGTTGATCCCGCAACCGAGGCATGTGCCCTGGACCAGAATCAAACCTGGGGCCCTTCAGTCCGCAGGCTGACACTCTATCCACTGAGCCAAACCAGCTAGGGCGGAGGTATATAGTTCTAAAAAAATTCTTACAGGAAGGATGTGAGCAAATACATTTGACATTCCATCCTTAAGAAATATTTTTCTCTGTTGAAATTTCTCTACCAGTGTGACTCTATCGACATTCACCCTTCCGGCAATACCTCATATTATCTAAGAGAGTGGTCGGCAAACTCATTAGTCAACAGAGCTAAATATCAACAGTACAATGATTGAAATTTGAGAGCTGAAAACTGACTTCTGCGTATGGGACACAAAGTTTCAATCTCACTATACGTGCTCACCCACGCGTGGTATTTTGTGGAAGAGCCACACTCAAGGGGCCAAAGAGCCACATGTGGCTCTGGAGCCTCAGTTTGCCCACCACTGATCTAAGAGACAGTACCTTGTTCTCTAGCACTATAACAAATAGCCACTGGGGAGAGAGTAGTAAGAAAAAAGCCTAGTCACCCACCCTCATAGTCCTTACATTCTAGGAAAGGAAATTGAGATGGCTACTTACATAAAAATAAAATTGTAATGGAAGCATATGCTATGAATTTTGGGTAAACAGAGCCTTGAAGTGAGGAATGAGGTAAAGGAATCTTGAAAGAGTGTGCTAAAAACTGAAGGGAGTTGACAAGGTGAAGACAAGGGATTCAGTCCTTCAGAGATTTATTTTTCTCTGTCAATTTTTAGATTTATTTAACTCGTTCAAATATATTTTTATTGATTTCAGAGAGGGATAGAGAGATAGAAACATTAATGATGCCCCCTACTGAGGCACTTGCCCTGACTGGGAATCAAATCTTGACCCCATGGTTCATGGATTGGCACTCAACCACTGAGCCGCACCAGCCAGTCTCTATCATTTTAAAAGCCTCTTAGATGAGAGAGAAGATAGATATATGTATAAAATGAAGAAGACACTATTTGTTTGGAATTTTATTGTATATTTTTTTGCTGGACAATTCTACTTCAAAAACTTCAGAGTCACATTTGTGACTAAGGTAGAATAACAGTGACTGGATTTATAGTGTCTGAAACATCCAAAACAGACAACAGTTGCAATACACTCTGAACATCAGTAACAAAGTACAGAGCTTCTTTTTGTCTTTCTTCAAACCGGAAGGGAGAGGAAGGCAGAGATAGAAACATCAATGATGAAAGAGACTCATTGATCAGCTGCCTCCTGCATGCCCCACACTGGGGACTGAGACCACAACCCGGGCATGTGCCTTATGAACCATGACTTCCTGGTTCATAGGTCGACACTCAGCCACTGAGCACACCAGCTGGTCCAAGATTCTTGAGAGGGGGCATCAACAGGGTGAGTTTAGAACTGCCCGAGCTTACTCCTGACCATAGAGTTTCTAGGTACTTCCCCAGAGTATCTCTGGGATGGAGTTGAAAGTCCAGGGAGATCATGGCAGCCATTTTTCTCATGAAAAGAATGCTGGAGAGAGACGCACAGAGAGAGAACCCCAGGTATCTTCAGAAGGTCCCCCTCAAGTGCTCAGTTTATTATTGATCAGCAGATTCACATGAGAATACACTGCCCAAGACTGGGCAAAGAACCACTGAGAAGAATTCATCCATGTAATGTTTGTGATGGCTCTTAAGTTCTTGGTGTCTCATAGCCTTCCGCCTAGACTCTCCAAACTGGAGGCCCAACTTTCTTTCGGGTAGTGTTTTCGGGCCAAGTCCTTGCTTAGATAGCTTCAAGCTATTTTCTATTTCTCTCATTGCATATTCACATTCCAGTTTGTGGAAAACACACTCACAGCCCTGCTCTTTCTGTAGGTGGAAGTGCAATTTGTTCTAAATACGACCTTTTCTCTTTTTTTTTTTTTTTTTCCTCTCCGGATAATTCTACAGCCTCTTTAGAATTCTTGGGTATGAGTCAAACACCAGCTCACTGTGTTCCCCAAGCTACAGTGGACATTTTTCAAAATCTTCAGCTGGTTTCCTTAAATAAAGTCCCTCTCAGTAAACTAGCAATGAAAAGTACTTTCTCATCCTCTACTTCCAAGAGATAAGTGCAATGATGAAATAAGGAAGTATTAGAGTCCTATTGCAAATATCTCCAAAGAAATTCTCTCTTTACTTAGCTTCAATTTAAATTCCTTTATAATGTCTCAAGTGTGGCCCGTAGGTCACAAACCATTTTTCATATAACTTCCTTATATGAACTGCATAAATGGACTAGAACTTCCCTTTTACAATTATTGTTCTGCTGTCACATATAAGGACTTCAGCTGAAACTGAGACAAAAATAACATTTAAAATTATCTTACATATGTGCATATTATGCTATAAGTGTAATTACTATAGCTAAAATATTATGATATAATTCTAGTCTCTCTACTGTATTACATTAATGAATTTATGTTTGGAAAATAGAATTCCTCACAATGCTGATTTCCTGTCCAAAATCAGGGCGTGTGAAAAAAGTGAATAAATAAAAACAAAATCATGGCATGTGATTATTAAAGGATTTTTATTAAAAACTAGTGGCCCAGTGCATGAAATTTGTGCACATTAATTAGAGGAAATATTTTAATATTGCTATTTGCCCCTTCTCTATAATAGAAGTGTCAGAGATGAAAGAAAATTAGTAAAATGTATATGAAAATCTTCCTTCTGTCAGAGTCTAGGGTGCACTATGGGACCCAGAGTCAAGTCCCCACCCACCATGGTGCCTCAAAATTTCACAAGACCCAGCCTCAGCCAGCCCCACCCCCACTGGGCGAGATCCACCCCTGGCCAGTCCTACCCTTGTCAAGATATATGTGGCAGAGGGGGGTTGGCAGCCTCAGGTCCCCTGGCCGGGCACTGGGCTGGGGGCGCAGCCTCAGGGCCCCCATCAAGCCCTGCAGGGTGGGGGAGCACAGCCTCGGGTCCCCTGGAGCACCTTCAGGTCCCCTGGCCTAGTGCCATGGCAGGGGTCATGGCCTCTGGTCCCTTGGCCTAGCACTTGGGTGGAGGGTGTTGCCTGAGGTCCCCTGGCCTGGCGCTGGAGTTGTGGGCATGGCCTGACGTCCCCCTGCCTGAGCCGGGTGGGGAGGACACTCCCATCAAGCCCTGCCAGGCAGGAGGCATGGCCTGAGGTTCCCTGTTAAGCCCCACTGGGCAGGGCATGTGGCCTGACGTTCCCCAACCCTGCACCAGGATGAGGGGTGTACCTTGAAGTCCCCTGTCTAGCTCCACTGGGTGGGGGACACAGCAGTAGGTCTCCCAGCCCAGTTCTGGGCACAGGGCAGATTCACATATCCCAGCACACCCTCAGGTCCCACTGCCTGGCACTGGGGTAAGGGGCACAGCCAAGGTGGGGGGCACTTTCTCAGGTCCCCTGCCTCGGGGCAGGAGTGGTGACCTAAGGTTCCCTGTAAGCCCTTCTGGGCCAGGGGCACAGCCTCAGGTCCCCCACCCTGGCCCAGCCCCATGCAGCCTCAGATCCATGCTGATCGCTAGTTTAGGCTCTTTACAGTAATCTCGCCTCCACTGTAGGCACAGCCATCTTGTGTTATGGGAATCCTGTCTCCATTGTGGGCACAGACATCTTGCAATAATGTGATGAAGTGAGGGTCAATTTGCATATTACTTCTTTATATTATATATATCTATATAATCATTACATTGTACACCCTGAACTAATTCCATGTTATATGCCAATTATATCTCAAAAACCAGGAAAAGCTGAAACCAGTTTGGCTCAGTGGTAGAGCATCAGTCTGCGGACTGAAAGGTCCCGGGTTCGATTCCAGTCAAGGGCATATACATTGGTTGCGGGCACATCCCCGGTGGGGGGTGTGCAGGAGGCAGCTGGTCGATGATTCACTCTCATCAATGTTTCTAGCTCTCTATCTCTCTCCTTTTCTCTCTGTAAAATATCAATAAAATATATTTTTTTAAAAACCAGGAAAAGTTTAACAAAAGTATATTTATCTAAAAGAAATGGATATATCATATAGTGTGATTTTTTCCTCTTAACATGTAATCTATTATACTTACATTAAAAAGGATATTTATACTTACAATCATTGTAAATCATGTAACATTTCATTATATTTGAAGAACAATACTCAAATCTGAGAAAAATATGAATAGCTTTTTTTTTTTACAGAATATCTTACTTTTGGCATGAAATAAATCTACAGTTCTTTGATATTTCACAATCTTTGGGAATACACTAAAAATACTATGTGTTCTCCACTGGCAAATGTGATAGACTAAAGCACTCTTCAGATTTTGTAGTATCATTGAAAATGTGTATATCAGAAACATCCCAATATTATTGTATGGCTTATCTGGCTCCTCATATGTTCTTCTTTTCTATAGGGTTGCCTTAGTAACTGTCCAACAAAAGTAATTTTTTTGTAGTTTTCTGCAAATACTACATGTATAATTGCTCAATTTAGTCATCAAAGTGGGGATCAGAAATTATCTAATTCAAATTGGGTTTGCTTCTGATTCCTATAGTTTAGAAACCAAAAACCTTCTAGTAAAAACCCTTAGAAGTGTCAGATATAATAAAAAAAAAAGCAAGCACATGCAATGCTATAGAGGGAATATGGATATAAAATGATTTCCTTTATTATTCCAGGGAAGGATAGACTGAGTACATTTAGTCTTCATGCCTGGCTGGTGTGGCTCAATTGGTTGAGCATCATCCAGGGCACTGAAAGGTTGCCAGTTTGACTCCTGGTCAGGTCACATGCCTGGATTGCCAGATGGAACCCTGATAGAGGCTCTGCAGGAGATAGCTGATTGATGTTTTGCTCTCACATAGATGTTTCTCTCCCTCCTCCCTTCCTCTCTCTCTCTCTAACAATCAATAAAAATATTAAAAATATTTTTATTCTTCATAAAATGAAGTGTCTGTGTTACACTTTAAAGGTAACTAGCTACCAGATTAGATTAGAAAGAATAACTTCTAAAGCAATAAAGGGGTAAAGGGCAAGAGACACTCACACAATCCAATAAAAGATAGAAAGGAATACAAGCTGATGAAAGTCTAATGGCTAAGAAATGTCCTATATACTCAAGATGTGGAATATATTTAATTTCAAGTGTTACATAATTGGACATAATTTCTATTTCGAGCCCATATTCTTCAATGGAGCTGAAACTTAACCTCTGCAAATTAATTAGGCCTCTGTTCTCAACATTTTTTTCAGATTAGCAACAAAATTTTAGCATGGGGAGTGTATGAGGAGAAGTGGTGAATTGAACCTCCATTGTCAATGTCAAAATATTCCACCACATATATAAAGCACTTAGTATGGTGCCTGGCACCAGGTGAAAGTTAGCTATTTTATCTCTCTAGACTTCTGAGGCAAGAGTGAAAATGTCACTAGCTATCTCTTTGGTAGCTCCCGTGGTGAGTGTGATGACAGTGGTTTGCAGTGTTATGCTCTGTTTTTGTGGAGGAGAATTCAAGCAGTGTTAGCTTAACCTGACCTTTGGAAGCATGAGTAAAGCAAAAAGAGAGCCATTGTTACTGCTTATGTGCATTGATTGTTCATAAACCTGACATAGTGGCTTCAGATTTATATTTTATTATTTAAAAATCTATATGGTGGGTGTATATAATGGTTTTAATGGTTAAAGTACTTTTACTATGCATTATAAGACACATTATATTTAAAAGAAATAACTCAGTTTATAGAGTCAGACAAACATCTAAATAGAGTCTCACTAGTATCCTATATAGAAAGCCTAATAAGTTAAGTGTCTGTTCATACATTCAACCAATCAAAGTGTAATATGCTAATGATTATGCTAAGGCCACTCAACTGGTTGCTACAACGTGCACTGGGGGCAGATAGTTGACCAGTTGACCAGTCATTATGACATGCACTAACCACTAGGGGCAGTGCTGCTGGGGTTCGGCTGATTGGGACTGAGACAGGTCAGACACGTCCTGGAGCCCTCTCTCAGCCCCTCCCCCCCAGCCAGCCCCACACCTGATTGGCCCCCAACACCACAATTGGGGGTGGGGCCAGTTGGCCAACTACCTGTGGCCCCTTTCCCCCGACAGCCCCACTCCCATTGGACCCCTATTGGGGTGGGCTAGCCAGACTCCACCTGTGCACGAATTCATACACCAGGCCTCTAGTTAGTTACATAATTCTGGGAACAGCCTTTTGTGTGCCTCTGTTTCTTCTGTAAAATAGAGACAGAAAAATACTGTGTTAGTTCAGGTTCTCCAAGAAGCAGACCACCTGGGAGGATTTAGCATGCAAGAATTTTCTTAGGTAAAATGCCAGCGAGAAGCAATAGAGAACAGGCTGGAGGATGTTGGATGCATCATCAAATCATGACACACTTTGAAGAATAAAGAGAATGATAGAAGCATCCCAGATCACTATGCAGTCTAAGGAATGCCCTGGAAGGCCTTGGGAAAGTCCTCAAGTCAGTCTACAGTCAGAGAAGTCTCCCATCTCCAAAAATGAGCCTACATTAGTACCCCTGCCATCCCAACTGCTGGCTGGGAACAGTTCTTAGGAAGCATGACTGGGGAGAAAGTGAGGCAATGATTGAAGAGCACAGTGGCTAGAACCATCATTTTACTCAATTACTTTCCCTTTTTACAAGGTGCATTCTCATGGCCACCATATGTACCTTGAAGATTTATTGTGAAATTAGCAATAATGTAGGTACATTGCTTAGGAAAGTGTGCTTGCCACATAATACACGTTCAATAAAGAATAGCTATCATCATATCTCAATTGTGAACTATTTATCATAACAATTCTGTAATATTCATAAGTACATATTTCATCCTCACAAAACTTCTTCCTATTAGGTGTTTGTATTGGTTTGCTAAGGCTACCATTCCAAAGTACCACAAGCTGCGTGGTTAAACAACATGTATTTGTTTTCTAATAGTTCTGAAGGCTAACGTCCCAGATGGAGGTATTGGAAGAGTTGTATCTTTGAGGCCTTTCTCCTTGGCTTATAGAGGACCATATTGTCTCTGTGTCTTCACCTGGTCCTCCTTCTGTGTGTATATCTGTGTTCACATTTCTTCTAAAGAAACCACTCATCCTGGAGTTGGTTTTACCCTAATGGCCTAATTTTAACTCAATTGCATCTTCTAAGACCCTCTCTTCAAACACAGTCCCATCTAAGGTAGTGGAAAAAGGACTTCAACATATGAATTTGGGGGGACGTAACAGTAATATTGTTAGGTACACATTAGAGATAAGAAAAGAGAGAATTAGATGTGTCAAATAAGAACCCATGGTCCAGCTGGCATGGCTCAGTGGTTGAGCCTAGACCAGGCCTGGGCAAACTATGGCTCAAGGGCCGGGTCCAGCCCATGGAGCCAAAAGAGGGAAGGGTTCTCTTGCTCTCCCCTCAACTCCTTCACCAGCAGCCCAAGATGAGAGTGCCAGCATGGTCAGGTTGCTTTTGTTCCGGCCCTCCAGTCCAGTTTAAGAACCCATTGTGGCCCTCGAGTCAAAAAGTTTGCCCACCCCTGGCCTAGACCTATGAACCAGCAGGACATAGTTTGATTCCCACTCAGGGTATATGCCTAGATTTTGGGCTTGATTCCCAGTGTGGAGCATGCAGGAGGCAGCTGATCCATGATTCTCTCTCATCATTGATATGTAGATAGATAGATAGATAGATAGATAGATAGATAGATAGATAGATAAATCAATATAGAGATAGAGATAGAGATAGAGATAGAGATATACCCCTTCCTCTCTAAAAAAGAAAAAAATAGCATCAGCTGCCATGGTTGTACTTACAATGAAACGCAGTAACTAGATCTCTCTAATTCCAAGCAAAGTCTATTATGTTTTTATGAAAGTACATTACACACCTGACCCTTGTATAAATTTGGCCCTTTTAGGTAGAGGCTGAAAATAAAAGGTGACTTGGCCTAGTAGATGTGGACCCAATATCCACAAAGTAAGAGAAGCCCTTGAGTCAATCCCCACACATCTTTAAACTAGGTTCACAAAAGCGGGTGATTTTAGGCCCTTGAGGGATATTTAACTTCTTCAGGAAACACTCTTGGTTGTCACAGTTGAGGATGTGCTGCTGGCATTAAGAGGGTATATGCCAGGAATGCGGCTAAATACCCCATAATGCACACAACAGCCTCTTGCCACAATGAATTATCTGGCTTAAAATGTCAACAATGATGGGGTTGAGAGACCCTACATCAGAGTAAGGCAATATGGTCATTAAATCAGGACAGGAAATTGTATAGATCTCCTTTGAAAATTTAGGTCACAGCCAAAACCGATTTGGCTCAGTGGATAGAGCGTTGGCTTTCAGACTGAAGGGTCCCGGGTTCGATTCCAGTCAAGGGCATGTACCTTGGTTGCGGGCACACCCCCGGTTGCGGGTGTGCAAGAGGCAGCTGATCGATGTTTCTGACTCTCTATCCCTCTCTCTTCCTCTCTGTAAAAAAAATCAATTAAATGTTTGTTTTATTTTTAAAAAAAATTTAGGTCATGATGCATACTTGTAGACTTGTCTGTCAAGCAGAACTGAACTCATTGTTTTTTAATTCATCATGCTACTATCAATTTATTCCAGAATATAAGATTATTGCTGTATGAGCATAACTTTTTATATAAATGCTTATACCTGACTTTTCCTATTTCTTGGAAGTGATGCTACTGTTGCTGATAATAGTTTTGAAAAGCTACTTATTTACTATTATGTTCTTAGTAATTTACATTGTTTCTAATTTTTAAGACAAGATAAAGTCTGGCTAGAGGAGAAAATAAGTAAGTTGCTAAGGTCATGAAACTGGTGTCAGAGCCTGCATTATTCTCAAGGACTATTTCAGCCGTGGGCAAACTATGGCCCGCAGGCTGGATCCGGCCCGTTTGGCTGTTCTATCTGGCCCGAGGAGGCGAAAGAACTGAGGGTTCTCTTGCTCTCCCCTCCGCTCCTTCACCAGCAGCCCAAGATGAGAGTGCCAGCACGATCAGGTTGCTTTTGTTCCGGCCCTCCAGTCCAGTTTAAGAACCCATTGTGGCCCTCGAGTCAAAAAGTTTGCCCACCCCTGGGCTATTTGAATATGAAGCTTTTGGTTTATCTGTTACATCACCCTCCCCTTGTTGGTGTGTTTAGGAAGTCACCGAGTCATAAAAATACCCAAAGTCATGTATTAAAAGTCAAAACCTTATCAAATCCAAGACATCTCTACAGAGATGCATATCCGAATGTTTTTGTAAATACAGGGTCATTCCAAACTGTTTCTTCTTCTCATAAATAAACCACTTCAGGGTACTCTTGAAATTAACTTTTAAAAAACTTAGAGGAAATTCAACATTTTTTACATGGTCTCTTCTCACATACAACATCTAGAGAGACAACATTTTGCTCAATTTTTCACTCAGTGTGCAGACAGTAAGGATTGCTATTCTGTGTTTTGTTGCCCTCTTAAATGTTCCCTTAATAGTAGGTTATGCCGTGCGATGGGCAATTTGGCTTTGCACCATTTTGCTTGTCATGTTGTTTTCCTAGCATTAAGTAGCTGAGACTAGAAAAGGGCTCATAGAGGTTACACAGCTCAATAGAATGCCTGTCCTTTTTTCTTTTGTTGTTGTTGTGTGTTTTGTTTTTTTCAACTTTCCATTACACTTATGCCCTCCTTTGTCTTGCCTTACAAATTCATTGTGGACAACACAATAAAAATGCAAAAATTCATTTTCCTTCCTACAATGCTCATTTTTTTTTATGCCTGATTAAAACTAGCTGAAGGGAAGAGACTAAGCAGAAAGAGTGTAAAAATAAATGTGTTCTTCTCTGTCTAAATGTAAATAGCTGTTCTGTTAAGGAAGCGGGGCTATTCCCGCCAAAACAAAGAGTGAAGCCTATTTTCTTCAAAACAAAACTCTGTGTATACATGCAAATGTTTGTGCTATGGATAACATTCCCCATGACAATCTAGCCCGAAGGAAAATATGAAATGCTTTTTAAACAAACTGCCTTTTTGTTTTTGACAGACACGAAGTCACTTGACTTCGAATAATCCCATTACATTTAACTTAGCATGATTTGAGAGATGTGAAAATGCAGTTCCCCTGCTGTGTCATGTCCTCAGTGATGTTTCATGACATCTCCTCAGGTCACGTCCACACTTTAGCAGACTCTGTATCTGGTGAAATGATTGTTTGATGTTTTAGGAATCCACTCTTTTTGTAGCTCTTAAATACCAGTCTCTTAGTTTTGCATGAGGTGTGTCACCTATTGGCACAATAATAGATTTGAAATGGCCTTATTTTTGGAATCACGGGGTCACTTTTTAATTCCTGAATTTTTTAAAATAAATTTTTATTGTTCATATTATTATAAATGTTCCTCATTTTTTCCCTCTATTGCTCCCTTCTACCAGTTTCCAACCCCACCCTCTGCCCTTTCCCCACCCCCCTATTGTCCTCATCCATAGGTGCACAGTTTATGTTCAGTCTCTTTCCGCATTCCCCACTCCCCGTTTCCCTGAGAATCATCAGTTCTCTCCCTTTCCATATCTCTGATTCTATTAATTCCTGAATTTTATAGTTCAGTATGAATATCATCACTAAATGGCATAAAAGAATTTTAATGGTATTTTTAATACAAAAAATCTGTCTTCTGGAAAACTATACTTTATATATACACAGACAACCTATCTTAATCAATGAATCAAATTGAAATTAACTCTAAAATCTTCAAAACAGAAGAAACTGTTTCAATTTAAGCTACGGTAATCCAGGGTAAGTGGACCCAGTTAACTTGCTCCTGTACAAAATAAAACCTCAACTCTTTGCTACTATTTTTTTAGAAATTCATTTGCATCCACTCTTTAAGAAAGCACCTTTCTTATTACATGTTGTTTGTTTATAGAAAAACAAACTTCATACACTGTATGTGGAATTTGACATCTAAGTAACCTTTTCTTGGCCCAAAATGGTTTCTAGATATTAAGAGCCACTTCATTTAGTGCTATTTTTTTGTATATTAGCACTTTGTAAATTATATTTTAAAATTTGCACTGCTGCTCTTGTCACACACAGCTTTATTAAGGAATCAGGAAATGACTTCCAAGTTTAAAGCATTCTGTTCTACTACTCCCATTATGTCCTGAAGATCATAATTTTAGAATACTATGGAACTGGCTTTTGATACCTCTTATCAATATAACCAAAGACACATTAACAATGGAATATTTTGAAACCAGCTTCCTTTTTATTATGAAAATACACACTGAAAACTACTTTTCTTCAATTACTCATTAAGGCTGAGTTTCTGTTAAATTTTCATAGAAATGTAAATAGCTTAACTTTTTTTTATAACAGTTGACTTCGTTTCCATGAAAACATAAACATTAATTTTTGTTTCAAAAATAAAAGAAAAGCATAGACAACTATTTGGGCAAGGAATGTTACAGGTTGTGCAACTGTACTGTTAACAATTGTCTCTAATATACACTAGTGGAACAAAACTATATTGATATAATATTATCAGCCTGTTGTCCCATCCAATCCAAACACAGATTTTTCTTGCTAAGAAATTATTCATATTCTAGTTAGTACTTTTTTTAAGATGATGGGAAGCTTGGTTTTTACAGAACTAACCCTTTTCTGGATGATAATACTGAGCATATTTGTCACAAATTGCAAAATTATAAGTTCAAATGAGAGTTTTAGATTCAGAATTTTTAGCTAATTGATGTTTACACAATTTTAGTAATGTAGACTTTGATAATGTTGACAGTCTCTCTTAATGATTTTATGGATTAAGATGTGGTCTTTTCCTGAATGTCCCTTCATCTTCCTTATCTTCTTCTTCATCATCCGAATAATCCACTAATCTCATTGGGTTATCTGTTCCATTGGCATCCCCAGCAGAATGGGAATAAGTAAATTTGAGGTCACCAGAAGATGTTCTTTTAGGAACATTCATCTTGTCTTCATTTTCTGTTATATTTTCAGTCTCCATAGATGTATCATAATCATCTTGAAAATCACTTTCCATTTCTCTCATACCTGATTGTCCTTCCTCTAAATTTTCTTTTTCATTCTTCTCCAAGACTCTGGCCCTTGACAATAACATTTTATTACTCTGTAGAGAATTCAAACTCTTTTGACTCTTGCGTTCTTTTTCTTGTTCATATTTAATCTTCATATTTTTGAATGTCTGAACATATTCAATCCATTCAAGTGTTTTGTAAAACGTTTCAACTACATGTGCAAGCAGAGACTTAATATTTTCCTCTCGTATATATTCAAACAGTTCAATAACAGCCGAATTCAACATATTGTATCGAGTCCCATTATTCAGAAAGGCGTTTACAACTGGCTCAAAAAAATTTCCCTTGATGATGTAACGATTATAAACTTCATCTTTAAGGCTAATTATCCTTCTCATAAGGCGAAGAGCACATAAGACCAAGAAAGTGTGTCTCGACTTCATCAAGATCAAGACATTTCTCAGCAAGTCTTTTCGCAAAATGTAGTATTTTATGTAATATGTGTGATGTTGCACACAAAAAGTTAGCAGCTCTAAAATTATGCCAAGCAGCTGTGCTGTTTGATAATCATGGAGGCAATATTTGTTGTTTATGTCATCTCCAAGTATATGATCCTCTTCAAATGTATCTTCTGATGTAGTGGCCCAAAGTGGTACTATTATGTTATGCATACATTGTTTATAGAAGAAATTTAGAAATTTATTTCTTTCACATTTTTGTGGCATCGCTATCATGTTTTCTGGATCAAGTATAAAACGAAGAAGTTCCATTATATGTAAAGCACCTGCTTGCTCAGGATCAGTATCACAGATCATTTGTTTAATGACTAAATTAATGAGAAGGCTACCTTTTTCATTCTGCTCATCTTCTTCTAGTAGGAATTCTCGGATCACTGATGGACTATGCTCCACCAGATGAGCAAATATGTCAATAGCAGATGACTTTATTTGAAAATCATCCAGGCTCATTAAAACTTTAATAGTGGGAAGAATTCCCATTTGTGTTAATGTTTTGAATAGTGCATCCTTGCTTCGGGGCTTTAATATCTGAGCAAATGCATCAAATTCCTTGAGAAAAAATAACAATTCATGCCGCTTATCATTATCAATACTCTTGTCCTTTAACTGTTCAAATATTTGAGGCAAAAACTTATCATCTGCCTGCAGCATGTGGATTATCTCCATCTTGTTGAGGAAAATAAAAGTTTTAAGAGCAGAAAGACAATTCTCATCCAATAATGATGGTGTAGGGAGAAGAATGTCTTGAATATACTGTACTTTGTATGTCTGATGTATTCTTTGTCTAAGTTTACAGGATGTTATTGGTATGACTTCCTTGAAATTTGCATTTTGGGTCAAGAATTCCCTATGTTTTTTTGGCTGATCCAAAGCAGGGTCATATTCAAGGCATCCTATCACATTCATGATGCACTCATCAGAAAACAAGATCTCAAGCAGAGCTGTTTTGTCAAGGAAAAATATTCCTTTAATAATTGTATGCAAATGGTATAAGCCTTCAGTGTATCCTACGCTCTCACAGGATTGTAACATCTGCAGTAGTTTTTTAATATAAGTCTCATTTTCTAAGACCAGAGCCAGCTTTCTCCTACGGAGAGGTGAATAGAAAGCTGAGGTAACTAAGTTAGCAATCTGTTTAAGTCTACTGAGTTCACAGTTAGGCAGTTCATCCAAATCATCGGTTTCTAGGGTTTCATCAATTTCTTCTTCTAAATCATCTAAAAGGTCTTGTGTGACGTTAACAGAGGGGTCTGTACCTTGAACCCGGCATATGGCTTCCCAAGTCTCGTGACAACTTTCCGAGTTTCGGAAACTCAACGCCATTCCATGGTTCTCGGCTTCCGACCAAACAATTAATGTGTCTTTTTGTTTCTGATACGGCGTGTCTGGGAGTACCTCGGACTCCAGGATCTGCTCGCCACTGGCTTCTGACCTAACAATCAGAAACAGGCCCTGGGATTCTGAGGAAACGGAGGTGACGTTCCCTGAGCCTAGATAATCCCATTGTTTGTTCTCATTCAAGGCATAAAGCTTTACCCGGCAACTGGGCTTGTCCGCCATGGCGAACTTGGGGGTTTTTACCTTAGCACCACTCTCGGAGGCGAAGTTTTCCGAGGTGCGTACACCTGGAACTGACCCGAGGTGTGGCAGCTATGGCTGGTACGGTGGCCGAGAGGGCTCCTTACGATAAGCGCAGCAGAAAAGATGGCTGCAGAGTCGGGGCTACGATGGCCTGGGCAGCCTGGGCGTAATGAGCGTCACACGGGTGCTGGCGGCGACTGAGGTCAGTAGGGTTCCCAGAGTCCCACTACATCTCATCTTCCTTCTCACTATCCCCTGCCTCCATTTTGTTCCCACATACTTTCTTAATATGCGCTTCAAAAGGGAGGCTCTCTCAGCCTTCTTATGGCAGCCTGGAAAAACCTCCTTTGAGCAGGATTCTAATGATTGTCCCAGGATTCCACTCAAAGGAACGTTGTATACGTATCAATGCACAATGCCACCCGGCTTACAAATGGAGGCTTAGGCATTGGAACCAAGCACACTGCTCTTCCCTTGATATGTTTTGTACCCGCTACCCCCTAAGAAGAACCATTTTCATTCATCAGGTGTCTGGGGGTGGAGCCTTGGGATCTTATACAAAAGAAAGCTTCATCATTCATGTCCTAACCAAGTCCACTCCTGACACTTTATGTCAAGAAAAGGCTCTCTCTCCTCCGCCCCCCGCCCCCCCCCCTCAAAGAAGCAGGAGCAAGTGAGATATGAGCCATGAACAATAGCCACAGATGTGAGTTGGGTCTTATTCATGAGGCTTGGCTTAAACCTATATCACTCACTTATCTATTCTCTAGGAGGACATTGTTCCAAGAGGGACTTGGCAACTCTTTCAGAGCTTACTCTGAAGGTCTCTCTTTTGGAGCAGTGGGAACATTTTTTTCTCAATTTTCTGTAATCTATAACCACATTCCTCATTCCTAGGAAAGAAATGGGCCAGATGGAAATAGTCAAAAATAGCCAAGAGTGAATATTGAGTATCACAGAGCAACTGTTTAATTTTTTTAATTTTTTTTTTTCAGAGAAAGGAAGAGAGAGGAACATCAATCAGTTGCCTCCTGTATGTACTGAGACCAGGGCTCAAACCTGCAACCTGCATATGTGCCCTGACCAGAAATTGAACTGGTGATCTTTCCATGCATGGTAGAATGCTCAACCAACTTAGCCACACCAGCTAAGGCCAGTTATTTTATTTCTTACTAAATATGGTGATAATAACAACTACAACCAAGTAATAGCACTTGAGCATTTATTATTATAAAAAAAGTAATAATATAATTGAACAAATATACTTGAATGCTTATATGTTTAAGACACTGTTACAAGGACTTTCATATATTTTATTTTATTTTCATAATAACCATAATATAGGGATATTAAGCACCCTTTTAATATCAGGACACAAATTTAGAGAAGTTAAAGTAAGTACCCAAAGGTCACACTGCTAATAAGCTGAAAAACTCTGGTTTGAACACATCTTTCTGATTCCAAAATTGTTTTTCTCAGCCACTGAACTATGCTGTCTCCTTCTTTTCTTGGCCTTCATTACACTTTATTTCACATTCCTTCTATCTATATAATTTGTAATCAACAAAATTATCAAGAGAAGATGAAAGTCACGCACTTCCTCCTTTAGATTCACATCTGTGTGTAGCCAACTGAAAAATAGAAACTTGTCGATGGCAACTCTGTTAAATATAAGTTTAATAGTAACCAAGTTGATTTTTCATGTAGCAGCAATTTCTGCAGTTTTCTTTTAAAAAATCCCCCCCAAAAAAACTTTAACCCTCTTATTGCAAGGGAAAAACTGAGAATTTGGCCATATCAAGTACATTTGGACTTAAAGAGTCCTGTTTGTAACAATAATTTCATTTTACATAGAATTAAGGTGTGTGATAATTCTTAACTAGACACAGAAAAAATTCTTTCACATACCTCTCTTGCAATGTCACCTCCAGGGGTTTATAGTACAGGAATATTCCCTGGACAGGACAGCTGGGACACTTGGGAATTGAATCAAATACCATCATGTCATGATAAAATTCAAATCAATGCTAGGAGTTTCTGATTTATAGACATTTACAAATTCTAAATAATATTTAGACTTAAGGGCTAATAAATGACTAATGCTGGAAGCTAGTTCCACTATATCAGCAGGGCTGGGTCATCTGGAAATGTCTGAGGGAATTTCTCTAAACCTGAGAAGGATGCATAAATGATCGCTTGCTGCCAGACAGCTGGGGGCATCTTAAGCTACATGTTATTGCCTCCTACTGGCCAAACACCTGAACAGCCAAAGGAGTTCCTCCAATCTGACAATGGATTCTGTGTATCAAACCTTACCCTTTGATGTGCACATCTACCTTGCCTTAGGACAAACTGTGTTAATAAAAAGCAAGGGGTCCAGAGAGACAGGAGAACGTGGTTTCTTTAGCCAAGCTCCTCTGATCCCAAAAAATGCCTTCCAAAATTATGTTTCATCTCTGGACTCTATTAATTTACACACAGTCCCTTCTCCAGATTCCTGAACCCTCCAAGATGCTGGATTAAGATCCCCGGCAGACTAATACAAAAATTGATATATGTGCTAGTTTGAAACTCCTGTCTTATTTCAACAAGAGAAAATATGCAAATATATGATAA
The DNA here is from genome assembly GCA_963924515.1 of Vespertilio murinus. Classification (NCBI taxonomy): domain Eukaryota; kingdom Metazoa; phylum Chordata; class Mammalia; order Chiroptera; family Vespertilionidae; genus Vespertilio; species Vespertilio murinus. The sequence continues at coordinate 15,123,120 of OZ004710.1, read as the reverse complement.
ACAATAATGACATGCATATTCATGTCCAAATTTTTTTTCTCTGCTGTGATTATATTAAAGCTTCTTTCAGAATCAATTATAATGCTTGTCAGTTGTCTGAATCTGCTCTCAGGTTTTATTCTCTGAAAGGTAGTCAGCACAAATCTGTGTTTTCACAATTTTATCACAGGGAGTCTCCCTTAGGCCAGTGAAGGTCCCATTATCTTAACTAGGTTAACTGGAATCTCTTTACAGTCTAAAAGAGCCTCAAGTTCGCATTTCTTATTGCTATTTCTGCAGTAGATTCTTTCAGTCTCTGTCTTACTTGGTTTGGGAATTAGAACAATGCTCTTTTTTGCTTCAGCGGTTCTACCTACCTAAGGTTATCATTTTGTTTTGCTTTTGCTTTGTTGTTTTGCAGAGAGCAAGGTAATAGGAATTTTAAAATGTCACATTCCTGGAGCTGTGTAAGTCCTTTCTGTAGGCATTATTTCTTTTTTATATAATCCTCATACAATAATGGCTTGAGGAAGATATTATTACTACCATATCAGAGAGGAAAAACTTGAAACTCCAAAACTGAATTGAGCATTTGGTTCAAACCTCTGCAGAAAGTGATGATGCTCGGATTTCAAAGTAGGCCTGTAGCATTCCAAATTGCTATTCCCAGTGTGCCATGCTTTTTCATAGACTACACATAGGTTGTTATAGCAGATGTCTAAAACAATATGATTTTTATCCCAACTATCATTGCTATTTGAAGGAAAATATTTGAAGCTAGTTTAAAATCAAAATGGCTAGATTTACTCTTTTTATATAATATATTTTTTATTGATGTCAGAAAGGAAGGGAGAGGAAGAAAGAGAAAGAAACATCAATGCTGAGAAAGAATCATTGATCGTCTGCCTCCTTCACGCTCCCTTCTGGGGATCGAGCCCACAACCTGGGCATGTGCCCTGTCCAGAAATTGAACCTTGATCTCCTGGTTCATAGGTCGACACTCAGCCACTGAGCCATACAGGTTGAGCTCTAAATATCTTTTTTTTAAAAATAATAATGATGTTTTTATTAATTTCAGAGAGAGGAAAGGAGAGGGAGAAAGAGATAAAAAACCTCTATCAAAAAGAAACATTAATCAACTGCCTCCTGCACACACCCTACCAGGGAATGTGCCTGCAACCTGGGCATGTGTTCTGACAGGGAATTGAATCAGTGACTTCCTGGTGCTTGGGACAATGCTCAACCAACTGAGCCATACTAGCCAGGCTAAATATCTTTTCAAAAAACATTTCTGGCCGAAATCAGTTTGGCTCAGTGGATAGAGTGTCGGTCTGCAGACTGAAAGGTCCCAGGTTCGATTCTGGTCAAGGGCATGTACATTGGTCGCAGGCACATACCCAGTAGGGAATGTGCAGGAGGCAGCTGGTCGATGTTTCTCTCTCATCGATGTTTCTAGCTCTCTATCCCTCTCCCTTCCAATCTGTAAAAAAACAATAAAATAAAATAAAAAGTTTCTGTATTTATTTCCCACTCTGAATTCATAAAATATCTTTGTAAACATAGGTTTTATAGCTCTTTGTTTTTTTTGTTTGTTTGTTTTGTTTTGTTTTGTTTTCGTTATTCAATGGGATGATTCTTTATAATAATTACATTAGGGAGCTTGCCATTAATTTTTCAAGTTATATCTTTTTTAATGCAGCTATATAGGAAAAAGCCCTTTTTAAATTTTCCATTGGAGATTATCTAATTAATACCTTTCTTCTCTCTTCTACACATACAAGCACATGACATCCACAGCTAGAATTGGATTCCTTAAACTGGCTTCATTATCTTGAGTAACTATTCTTTTTGGATTGAAGACCTCCAGGTAAAGAGATGTAACAACTTTCGTGCACAGTATTTTCTAATATTATTCTCTTTGTACTAATAGGACATATATTTTTTGCCTTTATCTAAAATAAAGCTTCCAGTTTTAATTTATTCCTATTCTCCATTCAATGACAGGCAGAGAATGAAGTCTCATATGGTATAAGCTACATTATTTTCCTCCATCTTCGGGTAAGTACCAATCTTTTCCAGGCCAAACACTCCTGACCTTATCGTTGCATTAATAATTTTATTTGTACTAGTAACTGACTGTTAATCTGACTTCTTTTTGTTGCATTTTCTCTCTTCACAACAAATTCTAGTTGCGTATCTCAAAGAGAAATATCATTCCAACATTTAGCAATTCTAAATATCTTTAAAGAAATCCTTCATTTTTCTATAATTATACTTTCTTAATTATCTAATCCTCATGTCAAGTGAACTTACGTTGCCTGTGGCAATATAAGTCTGTGCTTCACTTTAATTCAACAATGGGAATGAGAGGAAGGATATGTCAGTTTTGCAGTATTCTTGGAGTTGCTCTGAGCACATACTTACAGAAGTCTTTGCCATTTATTAAGAATAATCAGTAAAGGAAAGCCAAAAAAATGATAAGGCATGTCCATTCCCTAGGGCTTTAATGTTCAGGCTCAGTGGGAGTCCCCAGAGTATTTTAACACCTAAGGCCTCTGACAATAAATCTGTCCCTTAGGTCTTTTCAGTTATTTCAGGGAAGTTTCAGTAGCTAAGGGTAGAAGAAGCAATTATCCCTACACAGAATATAGTTCAAGAATATAGTTCAAACCTAGTTAGTGATACAAGGTACTAAAAGAATAAAACTTATAAAGAAAATAAAGCAGCACATTGAAAAAAGTACAGTGATGTACACTGAATGGCCAGATTATTATGATCTCTGAATGCATAATAATCTGGCCACTCAGAGTATATACTATATAATAAAAAGCTAATATGCAAATTGTCCCCTCGACCAGGAGTTCAACCAGCAACAGGCTGGCCAACCACCCATGTCCCCTCCCCCTGGCTGGGCTGGCTGGACCCCACCCATGCATGAATTCATGCACCGGACCTCTGATCCTATGTAATAAAAGAGTAATATGCAAATTGACCATTAATGTAATATGCAAATCACTCCAACACAAAAGGTGGCTTCCCCCATGTGGTTAAAGATCCTGCCCCTATGTGGACACAAGATGTCCACCAGATGATGGCCAGCAGGGGAGGGCAGTTGGAATGGATCAGGCCTGCATGCAGGGCAGTTGGGAGGAACCAGGCCTGCAAGGGAAGGCAGTTAGGGGTGACAAGGCCAGCAGAGGAGGGAAGTTGGGGGCAATCGGGCCTGCAGGGAAGGGCAGTTGGGGGGTCCTAGGCCTGCAGGGGAAAGCAGTTTGGGGGGAGAAGGCCTTTAAGGGAGGGCAGTTAGGGGTGACCAGGCCTTCAGGGGAGAGAAGTTTGAGGTGACCAGGCCTACAGGGGAGGGCAGTTAGGGGTAAACAGGGCTCACAGGGGAGCAGTTAGGCATCAATCAGGCCGGCAGGATAGTGGTTATGGGGTGATGAGGTTGGCAGGCAGAAGTGGTTAGTGGCAATCAGGAAGGCATGCAGGCGAGCAGTTGAGAGACAGCAGTTCTGGATTGTGAGAGGGATGTATGACTGCCCCTTTAGTCTCAATCCTACTGGGATCAGGCCTAAATGGGCAGTTGGACATCCCTCAAGGGGTCCCAGATTGTAGAGGATGTAGGCTGGGTTGAGGGACACACCCCATCATGCACGAATATCATGCACTGGCCTCTAGTATGCACACACATAAACACACACACACACACACACACACACACACACACACACACACACACTGAGTGGCCAGATTATTATGCATTTAGATCATAATAATCTGGCCACTCAGTGTATATTTATTAGTTTATATATTCAAAAGATAAGTGCAGATAAAGTAACAAATAGCTATATTCATCTCTATCTACATTTGCATCCATATCCATACCTCACTCTCATATGCACACATATGGAAACAAACCTGGTGATTAAGAGCTCAAACACAAAAATGCATGCCTCAGTCTGAAGCCATGGCTCTGCCAGGCATTAGTCATGTTGCATGGACAAAGTATGGACTGAAAGAATTTTGGAGACAGGAAAGGCAGTTTTAGGGAAAGGGGGTCCATGGAAAGGAATGCATATGTGATGGGTGGAGACAGCTCCTAGGCAGATTGTTTATTTTCCATTCACAGAGGATGGAGGAATGTTACACGATAAGGTGAAGAAGAAGAGGGTGGCATCAGGTGGGTTTTGAAACTGATAACCATGAAGGAGAGTGACCAATTAGGAAAGCACTGGGGACATAAATTAAGGAAGGATCCAATTAGAAAGGGTAATGAAGAGACAAAGAGCTGTCTGAGACAAAGAAGCTGAGAGGACTGATTTTTCCCCCCATTAGAGCAGCTTTTCTCCTTTTGGAAACCCCTCCCCAGAGACTTTCCCTATGGTGACTCCCACCCCAGGGGGAATTTATGTATGCTTACAATAAATTTCTACACTTTTGCCTAAAAATATTTTAGTCTGAGAATTTTATTCTTCAAACTTTGTAGGACAGGAACTCACAAGAAGGGTCCACTCCCCAAACTCTGCATGTCACTACTATGTCTGGGCTTCAATTTCTGTATCTCTAAAGTGGAACCATTTTACCTGCCTCATCTGGTTGCTACGGGATTTAAAAAGGTAACAGGCATAAAACATCTAGACTAGTGCCCAGTGAAGTTATTATTGAAACATGTTGGTTCATTTAAAAGTCATATACCTGGAGAGGGGGCAGGAGTGGAAAGGAGAGGGTCAATGTGGGGGAAAAGGGAGACATCTCTAATATCTATAACAATAAAGATAAATTTTAAAATGAAACATTAAAAAAAATCATATACCTGAATAACAAAAATGTGTTCTTTAGCCGAAACCGATTTGGCTCAGTGGTAGAGTGTCAGTCTGCAGACTGAAGGGTCCCGGGTTCGATTCCAGTCAAGGGCATGTACATTGGCTGCGGGAAAATCCCCGGTAGGGGGTGTGCAAGAGGTAGCTGGTTGATGTTTCTCTCTTATTGATGTTTCTAGCTCTCTATCTCTCTCTCTTCCTCTCTGTAAAATATCAATTTTATATATATATATATATATACCGGTATATTCTTTAACACATTTAATTATTTTTTAAGGGGAATGTGTCCAAGAAAATGAAAGCTTCTTGTTGTCCGGTGAGTGGCTAGGTGTTAAATGCTGATTTAGCAAGCCTTAGGTATGCTTACCATAAGAAAGGAGTGAATATTCAAAGACCTGAGGGTGTTGCATAAAAGATATGAAATCCCTTTCCCCACTTCCCTGGCCTGGACACTATCTCAGATGAAGTCAGCCAATGGGTACCTCTAAAAAAGGAGCCTCAGGATTGACTTCCTGCCTGGGAGGCTTTAGAGGAGGGGCTGGTCCAGAAGGATTTTGGAGTGAGATGGTGAGTGCTGTTTAATAAGAGTCCTCCCCAGAAGCCCATGGTGCTCAAGGTAATCTTGCCCATTCTCAATGCCCTTGCTTTTAATAGGTTTTCTTGTGAAAATAGGTCAAGCTGCCCAGTTTCATTTACAGCTTGAGTCCGAAGTAGAGTCAATCTGTGCAGTCTCAACCTTTTCGTGGGTTACTACTTAAACAAAAGGTTTTCAAATTGCTGAGAACTTCCGTTAGGGATAAGTATTCTACTGTGAGTAATGAACTTTCCTACAGTGGCATTTTGATAATCAAAGTCAAGTTTCCCAAATCATGTATACTCTCTTCAGTTAACAATTTACTTTTCAAATTTTCTAAATTTTGCCAGACAAATATTTATATTTGAAGACTATATATATATATATATATATATATATATATATATATATGTGTGTGTGTGTGTGTGTGTATTATAAAGAAGAATAACATTCATCTTCAAGGGGCTAGCAGTTTTGCAAAATACATTTCCCCTCATGAATGTCAAAGAGCACAGCTCAGGAGCTAAACAATCATATTAGATTCAGAATATCCAGAGGATTTATTCTGGATTTATTTTAGATTGTCAGTGTGTCACTTGGGTAAGTCACCTAATTTCACTTTTTTTGCCTCAGTTTCCTTTATGATGTGATTGGAATAAAAATAAGACTTCTGTTCTGAGACTGGATGTGGGAAATGAAGTTTAAAATATTGTTGCACCAAAATTTTGCTATAGAAGTGCTGAAAATATCAGAGAACTGGATTTCATGCTCAACTAACAAAATGAATTGCAGTAATGTTTAAATGCAAACCAACATGCTGTCAATGATTAGGCATTTAAAACTGGAATTGATATTTATGAAAGTTAAATGAAGTTATTTCAAGTATCCAATGAGTATTATGTGCTTCCTATGAGCCAGAGAATTTACTGATGACTCAAAGGTGAATGCTAAGATGAATGCACACCCTTAGTTTTAATTTTCAGTCTTGAAAGGAAGACACCTGTAATATAAGCCATTGTAGGAGCACATAAGGCAGCCTAGATATATCAGGGAAGTCTTCCAAGAGAAAATAACGATTAAGTTGTATCTTGAAATAAAATCAGGATTACAGATGTGTGTGTGAACTAGAGGAGAAGGAACCACAGATAAAAAGAAAAGAAAAGCAGGTACTAGGCTTCGAAAATCATGTAAACTAATTCAATTTGAAAGGATGAGCCTGGCCATTCCTATCTATATTACAATTGTGTGAAGATGGAGAAGGAAAGCAAGCCAGGAATATTAATAAAGAATGTTGGGAAATCTTAGTGAGAGATGGTTTTGATTGTGACTGTAATTTTAACAAAGGGTAAGGAGAAGTTATTCAAGAGGCATTTAAAGGTTTTAATTAACAGAACTTCCAGATTGATTAGAATAAGGGCGATCAGGGCAAGTGGAGACACAATCCTATATAATAAAAGCCTAATATGCTAAGTGTCCAGTAATCTGGTTGTCCATTCAACCAATCAAAGCATAATATGCTAATAATATGCTAAGGCTGCTCAACTGCTCTCTATGAGGTGCACTGACCACCAGAAACCAGAGTCAACCAGTCGCTATGATGTGCACTGACCACCAGGGGGCAGATGCCCAGACCAGTAGGTTAGCTTGCTGCTGGGGTCCAGCCGATTGGGACTGAGTGAGAAGGGCAGGACATGCCCTGGAGCCTGCCCATGCTCTGTCCCTGGCTGGCCAACCTCCCACCCTGATCATGCACTGTTGGGGTCCCTCAGCCTGGCCTGTGCCCTCTCACAATCCAGGACCCCTCAGGGAATATTGGAGAGCTGATTTCAGCCTGATCCCACAGGCCAGGCTGAGGGATCTCACTGGTGCACAAATTCGTGCACCTGGCCCCTAGTTTAAAAAAAAATAATAATTACCTACTTGGTAGATGGTGATGTATCTCAATTAGAAATATTAGTGGGTTTAGGGGGAAAGATAGTTTAGTTTGGACTAATTGAGGTTGAGGTACTTATAAGACATAATAGCACAGTAATAGTGCTGTGATATGATATAATAACTCTTTAATCTTTTCATCCTATTTATATGGATGTGACACAGTGATATTTTGCAAAGAGCCTTTGGAGGGACTTTAGAAATGATGAACTGAACTAAATATTTGCAGGCCAGAGAGCTGTTCCATCAGAAAAGTTCAAGTTAACTCTCAAGGCTAAAGAGAGAAGTTCCTGCATATTCATAAAGAATCACTGCAATATTGGCAAGTGAGATTATATTTACCTTTTGGCTCTCTTTTTTCTTACTTAAAACATTGCTTTTCTTCTTCTTCTTTTTTTTTTTTTGTTTAATTCCTGCCAAATGCTATCAGTAAATCAAGATATAAAACTGTGATGCATAGGTTGTGAATGGGCAAGTTGAGAATTGCTATCCTCCTCTCTCTTCCACTTTTACACCTGAGGACAAGTTGAAAGTTGACAACTCATTGAAAGAATGATGATACATCCTGTGCTTTTTCCTCACTCTTAAATTCCTGGAAGTAATGGTGAACAAGAGCTATAATTATTTTCTTTCCTGAAAAGGTGTAAGAGCAATATATAGGACATAAGCCGCTTTCCTTGAGTAGATTTAAAAGAACATTTTTATTGGTCTCAAGTTATCTGGAATTTGCACTTTCTTGTTCTGCAAGGAGTGTTAAACAGAAATGATTCTAGGCAAAATGGGGAAAGAATGTGCTTCAGTTTGTGTATTTTAGCTGCCTCACTGGACTTTATTTTTACCTTTTTCTGTGCAGTTGTTTGCCCAGTACACTATTGCTGACCTAGTGCTCTCTTTGAACCATCATTTTGCCATTTAAACCTCAAGATACTACATTTTAGGCTATAGAAGGGAGGATGTCAATGGGCTTTTGCTAATTAGCAAAGTTAAATAAGCCCATGTACAGTTATTCAAATATAAGAAGGTTTCACATTGTTAACTTAGTAAGCCTTCTACAATAAATCTGTCCATTCTTTTTAGAATGAACATGCTGAGAATGTGGATTATTAGCTCACCACATAAGTGACCTGGTTGCAAAGATTCCATTGATTTGAGTTCACTCTCAACTATGATTTTCGACAAATGTTCAGTCTCCTCTGTCCAATTCTGCTTTGTAATTATTTTATTTGGGGATGGATATTTTTAGACTTGATATCCCGGAAGGCAATGCCTTTCTCCATTACATACAGAGGTTTAAATATTGTTAACACTGTGCCTCCAGGTAAGGCCAACTAGTAAGCACCCCCTTTTTATTGAGTAGTAGCAGTTGTAATTATAGGGAGGTACAAAATTAAAGATCATTTTGAAAATGTAAATTTCCTTGGCTTGTTATTAAATTATATACAAGCAAGAGAGTGGATTCATGCGTTAGTAAATCCTTTTTATTTGCCTGCTGAGAAGAGAAAGTTGTCTTTTGCTAGAGCCATTTAATTCTTTAAAGGTAATGAAATATATGAATGCATCTCTACATAGTTTTAAGAGAAATAAATATAGGGTGTCTCACCCATAATGAGTTAGGATTACATTTGTTTCCTTTGTGTGAAAGATATGTAATTTATAAGCTGATGAGTTGTAAGGGTCTTCTCATAAGTTGAATCATATTATCACTCCCAGGAGTAAGATAGTCAAACTGTTCTGTAGTAACTCATTCAAGTTTATTTTACCTGAACGTATAAGACAAAATTCCTTCTTTTTAAATATGTAATGAAAAGAATGCCCAGATAGGAGGTTGGGTTTAGTAGGAAAATGGAGAGAACTCATAGATGACATTCACATAATTATCTTTCAATGAAGAGAAAATTCAATTGTTAAAAAATTAGGAATAAAAATTATTGACTGTTTAACAGCTGAAATATAACTACCATTAGATAACTTAATTTTTTTTCAATAATCTTATTTTTTTGGCTTTTATGGCTTCATCCATATGGTACAGAACCTTCTCTAATGACTCCCAATGATCCTGCCCCTGGTATTTACACTTTTGTGTAAACCCTCCATTTGTGTACAACAAGCATGTCAAACTCATGGCCTGCAGGCCCCATGTGGCCCACAACAAATATTTTAGCAGCCCAGCCAATATAACGATATGTAAGAAATGTTTTAATGAAAATGTTGTGACTTAATTTTTATAATATCTGTTATACATTATTATTAATAATGAACTACAACATTGACTAATGACTGATTACTATAATCACATTGCATTCGTTTCCTTTACACGCATTATGTGCAGGTGCACCATTTCTCTTCACTAATACTAGCAGCGAACATTTTAGCAGCCGATTGCCAAGTCATTAGTCTTGGATTGACTTGTTTGGTGTGTGCAACAGGAAATATTTTGCATTTGGAGAATAAGAAAAATAGGTTTATTTGCACTATGCTAATTTGTGTAGTTATTCAGTGTCTGGTTGAGAAGGCTAGAGACTTCCCAGTGAAGTAAAATCAAACTGTATAACTGTACTGTCAACCTAAAGCTTAGTAACCTCTATTTTGTAAAATGGCTATTTGAAAGTCTCTGCCTTTTAGATGGTCTCTTATTCTGTGAGTAAACTCTCCAATTTTAAATGGTCCCTTATTCTGTAAATTAACTTTACTTTTTAACTGCTTGAATAATAGGGAAAATAAGCTTAGCTGTCTGACCTCGTAGACTAGTCATCTAACATAAGGTCCATAAAAACCCTTATTTGAGAACAAAGGGCTGGAAAAATATAAAAATGGAAAGCTTCCTCCATGTGTTTGATCAGAATTGGAGAGACATCTTTCTCTAAGCCCGTTGGCATAATAAAGTGTAACTCCATTTCTCTAAGTGTTGCTTGGTTTTTCTCCGGTCTTCTGTAACATTAATACAAGTTAATGTTCAAGAAAAAAATATTAATTTTTATTAAAATGTTCTATTATTTTGTGTTAAAAATGACTCATTTATTTCAGCCCTTTGTCTTCAGAATGTGTCTATCGAAATAAACCAACGTTTCTATGAAAATTAAGCTTTTGTTGTTTTGCCGCCCACATAAACGTAAACCTTGTTTATTTGGCCCTTGTTAGCCTTTGAGTTTGACATGCTTGGTGTACAGGCTTAACTTTGTGACTTACTTCTAAAGAACAGAATATGGGAAAAGTGAGGTAACTTCACTTCCAAGATGAAGCTATAAAAGACTGTGACTTCCATCTTGCTTACTCTCTCACTCTCATTCTGGTCCGCTGTCTTTTCTTTCTTGCTTGTTCTGATGAAATAAGATGTCATATGAACAGGCCTTTGTGGTAAGAAACTAAAGGTAACTTCTGACCACCAGCTGGCAATAAATTGAAGCCCTCTGGCCAACAGCCCTCAAGGAACTGCATTTAGATACAACCATGTAAGTAAGCTTGAAAATAGATCCTTCCCCAATGTAGCTTTCACAGGACATCATAACATTGTACAGAACCTTTTGAACATAATGGTCCCTGAGCCAGAGGACCACATGTACTAGTAAACTCCATTTGGTTTCTTGGCCCAAGGGCCAGTGAACTAAAAATTTTGTGTTGTTCTAAGGCAGTAATGTTTGGAATAATTTCCTATGGAGAAATATGTAACTAATAAAATCCCAAATAAATATGCATTGCTATACTGCATTTTATGTATTTGTATTTCTATTGTGTATAAATTTATCAAAGCTCGGTGACATCTGTTATGTAAATTAAGTCTTTATAAATATGGAACATGTATATATGGGCTGTATATAATCCCAGAAGCCATTTTAAAATGGGGCTGTTTTGATGCTGAACTTTTTTGTCACCAAAGAAAAACATTATTTTGAATTTGATGGACAAGTAATTTCTCTATCCAGTATAATTTTAATCCATGGTCCTGAAAATCATGGTAAATCATTATAAGCATTTTGAGTGGGAAAATTTTCCTATACAAGAAGTTTAGCCTGGCCAGTGTGGCTCAGTGGTTGAACTCTGACCATGAATCAGGATATCATGGGTTGATTCCCAGTCAGGGCGCATGCCTGGTTGTGGGCTCAATCCCCAGTACGGGGCATGCAAGAGGCAGCCAATTGATGATTCTCATCATTGATGTTTCTATTTTGCTTTCCCTCTAGCTTCCTCTCTCTGAAATCAATAAAAACATATTTTTAAAAATAAGTTTATATTATCTGATATTGGAAAAACAAAAATACAACCAAACATTTCCATATCCACCTGGAGAGTGTCTATCATATTGTTTCTGGATTAGAAGTACAAGAAATTCCTGGATGAGTTTCAGTTTGTCTATGAGGCCCCTTCCCCCAAATCAGTGTCAAATACTGTGTGCTTGTGTGCATTTTTTCCATTGAAAGGGGCATGACTTTCTTAAGGTACCAAAAAGGGCTCATGATGTTCAAATATGTTTAGAGTGATTGTAAGACACCACAGATTAATTTTGTTATGGTCGTTGAAAGATTGCTTTAAATTTCACAAGAGTTAGTTGATTAATTAAATCAGTTTTATATTTATTCAACACCTTTCCTAAGGACCATGCTAGGCATTAGAATTGCATCACCAAAAAGACATGAGTGATTCCTCGTCTAAGGAGCTTACACTTTAATGGGAGAGCAGATATTAATCATGAAGAGTTCTGGGAAGACAAATTAGAAAATGTTTGGAAGCATATAACTAGGTGTGCCAGTTATTTGCCTGTTTGCACTCAGATCCACTCTCTTCCCTTCCTTGTTCTGTTTTATATTACTAGGGCTAATCCTGCGAACATTGTGCAGGCTCCTCTATTGCTGTCTTTATGGGTTTGACTAGGCAGAAGTTTGGACATGGATACTTCTCTCTCTTTTCTCTAGGAGAATCTCTCAGCAGTGGCTCTGTTTCCTCCTTGGGTGTAATTCCTACTGGGCAGCTTCTGCCTCTGTGCTTCAAGTATCCTTTTGCTGGCTCTAACTCATGATACCTGATAACTATTTCTTCCCTAGACACCAGCTCTAGTCATGTTGGCAGCATTCTACAGGTGTGAATCCATGGGTACCTCATCTCCTCTTTGTTCTGTCAATCTAAATAACACTTTTATAACTTGTATCTTATATAAAATTCCATCTGTTGACGTACCCAGTATGGGTTCTATTTTCTAACTTGCCCCTGATTGCTACACTAGGGCACTGAATCTGGTTAGGGACGACATGTGTAAGGAAGTCTTTCCTTGAAGATGTTAGATTTGAGATGAAATATGCAATGTGAGTATGTATTCACAAAGTCAGAATGGGGGAAGACAGACAGGAGAACATTCCAGGAAGAGTGTGTGCTTTGAATTTTCCAAAACTTGAAGGTCTGTGTTATAGATGTTTGCAGAGCAATGTGGAAGCATGTTATGAAATAAAATATATAAATATTAAATTTTGCAAGGCTTTAGTCAATTTAAATATTTTGGTCTTTATCAAAACAGTGATAGAAAGCCTTTCATGGGTTTTTGGACAAGTGGTTTTGATCAGTGAGGTGACATGTTCAAATGTGTATTTTTAAATTTGTGTGTTTTCTAAATGTGTATGTAAAGGTTTAATAGGTGAAGAATAAATTAGGAAGGAGTATAAGGAGATGCTAGGACAAAAGGTGAAATATTATAATAAAGAGGTGATGTTAGTTTGGGCAATGCTGGATGAAATCCTAAAGCTATTCAAAGTACTTAGTGATTCTTTGGATAAGGGGGTGAATCACATGAGATAACTGATTATCCTTGGCAAAATGTGAATGATGATACTGTTGACTGGGTTAACAAACTAGAGAAAGAATTTTGGGAAGAAAAGTTTGTTTTAAATATATTGACTTTTAATGTCTTTGGAAAGATAATAGAAACATTTATTTGTGAGGTTGGCAGTATTGTATTTATCATTAATAATCCCATTAATTCCATTTATTTCCATTTTTGTTGCTCTGTTGGGTGGCCAACTAGCAAAGAGTTGATCTGAACATATAGATATACCATCTGTGATTGTTAGTAGATGATTTTGTTAATTGTGACCTTGGTAAGTTAAGCATTTCCATTATAAAATATTTCAAGTAACTTAGCTTGGAAAGTGTAGTTTTCTATAAGCATATATTATTCATGTTAGTGCTTCTATTTCCCATAAATCTTGACATATACTAGATGATTAATAAAGTTTTAGAAATTTGAATCTATTGATGTTTTTCTAAAGAACGCCTACTTTTGTCCCCTTCCTGACTAACATTGCTAATTTTATGAATTTTAGGAAGCAACCACTCTTTTAGTTTGTTGTGATAAACATGGACCAATCTGAAAATTTGGGTGTGAGGACAAATCAGAATGTCACGTATTTCAGAGGTAAGTCAATGAAAATAATCCTAATTCCAAACTTCAGTGCTCAGAAAATATAAATTCCTTTAGGTTCCATGAAAAAGAGCTAATTACCTCTACTTGTATACATATCTTGGCATAATTTTATCCGTATTTTTTCTTCATAGCTCACCCTTAGAGTGAGAAAAATAGTTCAATATTTTTCAAAGCATGTGGAATGAAAATGTGTATATCTGTGTGAGTCAAGTCACTAGAGACATTCAACAACTTCAACCATACCAGGAGAAAAAATCTGACTTTTCAACTTGGCTATACATGGCACTTTGAGAATGCTCCTTAAAAAATCTGTAAATATTTTAAGTGAACTATCTTATTTTAGGCTTTTGTAGAATGTAAATAGAAAGAACCTGTGGAGAAAATGTGGAAGGCAACTTCCCTTGACTGCAAGTGATTAGATTAATTCACATGTCAGTTTCATTTCATTAACATTTTAAACTCTTTTCTTTATGTCAGGAAAAACATCAGTCAAAATCACATACATAATCTGCTATTTTGAGATGACCATTCTACCTTTGCAATTGCATCTCATTTATGTTTTAAGTATGTCTCCTGCACCTGAAAGGGTAATTCTAAACTGTTTTGTTTTTTAATTTGTTTGAATGTATTTTTGGTGTCTTCATTCTGTGTATTATGCTTTTATTAAATCAGTGATAACACAACATTCCAAGTAGCTATCTCCTCTTATCTGGAAGCTGTTTTTCCTTTTTTTTTAAAGCTGCTCTTTCAAAGATACATTTTTAATGTATATATCAGCAAGGAAGGGAAAGGAAGAGAAAGATAGAAATGCCAATGATGAAAAACACAAAAGAAAGAAAAAAGAAAAGAAATAGCAATGATGAGAGGGAATCATTGTTTGATTGCCTCCTGCATGCCCCACACTCAGAATTTAGCCAGCAACCTTGGAAAGTGCCCTGACTGGGAATCAGACTGTGCCCTCCTGGTTCATAGATCAACACTCAACCACTGAGCAGCACTGGCTGGGTTCAAAGATAATTTAAAACAGCATTACATTGACCCAGACTTCTTCACTTACAGGTTTACATTAAACATTTTATATATGTTTAACATGAATTGTGGTAAAAACTTATGTGAGTAATGCAAAGTTATTTCAATAAGAGATAGTGTTCTACCTCAAATAAAAGAGAATATACTATTTGTTCAAACATCACTGCATAGGATTTGGATTTTTCACAATCCAAAATATGGAACATGGTCTTGGAATGTTAACCATTTATTAATACAAGACATGATGAAAAGGTGATTTTTCAAGTAGTAAATGCATAAAGGTTATTCAACTTTTTGTTAAATACTGTGTAACTGGTGCTGGGAATGAAAACCAGATTAATTGAACAGCTTAATTTGCAAGAATATAATAAAACCATTTAAGAAATACTTTGGGCCTGGCCAGTGTTGCTCAGTGGTTGAGTGTTGAACTATGAACCAGGAGGTCATGGTTCAATTCCCAGTCAGGGTACCTGCCTAGATTGTGGGCTTTATCCTACACATTCCCAGTGGAGGCATGCAGGAGGCAGCCGGGCAATGATTCTCTCATCATTGATGTTTCTGTCTCTTTCTCTCTCTCCCTTTGTCTTTGAAATCAATAAAAATATATTTAAAAAATAAATATTTTGGTATTAAATTACACTACATCAAATTATGTCACTTAATATAAAAATGAGGTCCTTTATCCAGATTTGAATATATTTATTTCCACTTTACTCTTGTCTACTTGGCTTTATTAGGTTTAATTTAAGTATGAGAGAGTGTTATTGTACACAGTCATGGTTTGAGTGTTGAAATGAAAGGCATGGCTAGTTGTAAGCAATAACAGTCTACTTCCTCGCACCTGAGCTTCCCACTTCTATTCGTACAATATATATATTTTTTTAGTTTTCTGGTTGAGTGATTTTTCTACCCTGTCTTCTAATTCACTGATCCATTCCTCGGCTTCCCCTAATCTGCTGTGTATTCCTTCCAATGTACTTTTTTTTATTATTGCTATATCATTCTTCATTTTCAACTGGTTGTTTTTCATAGTTTCTATATCTTTTCTCATGCTGTTGAGCATCCTTGTAATCATCATTCTGAACTCTATATCTGATATATTTCTTATCTCTATTTCATTTAGTTTTCCTGAAGAATTCTTTTGTTCTTTCATTTGGGGCTTGTTTTTTTGTTTGTTTTTTCTCCTCATTTCTGCTGCCTGTATGGATTTGTTTTCTGTGTATTAGGTGGATCTGCTGTGATTCAGTCTTTTTGGAGTGTCTCTGGTGGTCACATGCCGTTTGTGACTGGCCCTCAGTACCCTGTTTGGAGTTATCAGCAATCTACAGGTTACAGTGGGCTTGATGCCTTTAGAAAGGACCAAGATGTGCACCAAGGTATACTTTTCCTAGCCCTGGGTCCAGAAGCAGATCTATCAAAGACTCAAAGACTCCAGAGGTCCGCCTCTGCCTTCAGGCTAATTGTTATTCCCTGTCCCTTAATGAGCCTCTGACTATAGACCTCAGCAAGGGGTAAACTCCACAGAGTGAGTCAAGAGGTTTCCCAACAGGATTGGTCAATTGCTCTTCCCCCCAACCCCCACCCCAGACAACAGCTGCTTCAGTCTTAAAGGTCTGTTTGAGAAATATCTCCTCTGCAGTATGTGGGAAAGACTCGGAAACTGGGCAGCTGCCTTCTGAGCTCTAACCTTTGAGTCCCCAACCTTGGATTCTCCTTACACAACTCTAGTCCACTCTGCCTTCCCTCTGTTGGAGTCCACGAAATTTTGTGCATTGCCCTTTAAAGAGGGTGCCTGCATCTCCAGCCATCTTTCCTTGACAGACTGCAACCCTGCTGCTTTTCACAGCCAGGTGTTGTGTGGGTACCATTCTCAGTTCTGGAGCTCTCTGAAGGGGGGCCCAGCTTGGGATTTAGACCCCAGAGATGTCAGTGGGAATCCTCCATAGTTGACATATTCTTCCAGAACTTCAGCTGCTATCTGTGGGAGCCCAGCCAGCCCTCTTGCACCTCTGCATTTCCTACCAGTCTCTATGTGGTCCTCACTTTACATCCTTGGTTATATGAGTTCTCTCCAGTCTTCAGTTCATTTTTCAGGATAGTTTTCTATATTTTAGTTGTTATTCTCATCTGATCTTGGGAGAGTGTCAATGTAGCTTCTTCCACTTAATCTGCCACCATTTTGGAAAGTATTTTTATATTTTAAACAAGTCCCTTTTATTTTGTGGGAAAACATTATTATATTAGACACACAGGCTACTGAGTGTGCATTATATATAAAAGCACTTCTAAAAAATCTGAAGTTGTTCTGAACTGTGTATTGAAATGAGAAAAATAAGAGCAGGTACTCAAACAAGGCACCAAGTATGAACCAAAGCATAATGATCACAAAGTTATGAACACAAAAACAGTGAAAAAATAATCTACCATAAAAGGAAACCAGTGGGAATTTGAATCATCTCTTTATAAAGAGAACTGAAATGCAGATATGACTTGATTTTTGAGTAGAGTTAGTTTATTTCAAGTGTTTAAAGTTATGAACACTAAGAATTTTCATGATTTGAGAAAAGAATTAAAATGTTTATACAGAACCTAAAATGGAAATGATCAGACAGTATGTAATTTCCTTAAGAACCAAGTCTGTTGGTGATACAGTATATAGTCTGTGTGTGTGTGTGTGTGTGTGTGTGTGTGTGTGTGTGTGTGTGTATGAGATTATGCAGACATAGCTAGTCTCAATCTTGAGGTTAGAACTGGAAAGGTAAAGTTGTCAAGAGCTTTACTAAATAAAACTCTGAATATATAATATCTGAGTGTATTAAAATGTTTGCATGCATGTTGTTATTATCAAAAGTTCAACATATTCTAATAATATTTATTTTATGGCTTTTGGGTACTGGTGAACTACAGTGAAGGGTGTCTGGTATAGAAAACACAATCACAGTAAGGGTATGCTATTGGCCTCTGCTCAAAATCAAATTATAAGTGCATTTCAGTTCTCTTTATAAAGAGCTGACTCAAACTCCCAATGGTTTCCTTTTTACAGTGGATTTTTTTTCATGGTTTTTGCATTCATACCTGTCTGATCATTTTTGCCTTTGCTCAGATTTGGTTCTTTGCTTGAGATTCTGCTGTTCTTTTCTTTAGCTAAATTCTTTAATTCCTGGGTAATTGATATGAAAGCTAATTAGGGTTGAAGTTCAGTATCTTTTTGTATTAGAGCCATCTGTTTTGGTTTTATCATCATCTGGGATCTGAAAAATAAAGTAAAAATAATAAAAATATTTATTATTCTAAGTATGATTAAGCATATGAAGGAATAAGTTGATAAAACAGTTTAAATCAATAAAGCATTTTACAGGTTAATCTTTGAGTTATACTAAATTTAGCCTAACATGTACAATCTGTGCAATGTTAAATGATAATTGTGACACAAAAATACTTAATCAAATTTTACTGCTAATCAGGAATACATGTATTAAGCATTATCTCATATCTTAATATTTGATGTTACTATAGAATATGTGCCCAATTATTTTTAAAATAATATATTATATTAAGATGCATGTGTGGACACTGATATAAGACCTCAATTATCTTCATTAAATCTAGTAGAAAGTCTTCATCAATAACAATCTAGACTATTATAATAATATTGTACTATGTTCACTAAAGATTTTTTCTTAATAATGAATGAAGGAGACACAAAGTAAAACATATTATTCCAATATTGGAAATAAAAGTAGCAAATATGAATGAGTTTCATAACAAAGTAATTTCTACCTCTAAATTTCAGTGTTTTCTCAATTTCATTTTCAGGTTCTTCATTTGTAGTATACAGAAATGCAATTATTTTAAAAACTTTCTTGAGGTATAATTTATGTACCATACATTCTCCAATTTTAAGTGTGCAGTTCAATGACTTTTCATAAATAAATTAAGTTGTGAAGCCTTCACTAAAATCTAACTTTTTAATGTAATCATAATTACTTTTTTCATGTGCCTTTTGTTTATTTGTATATCTTCTTGGGTGAAAGTTCTATCGGATCTTTTGCCCACATTTAATCAAGTTGTGTTCTACTAGAGTTGAAAGGGTAATTTATGTATTCTGAATACAATTCCCTTATCTGATATAAGATTAGCAAGTATTTTTCCCAGGTTGTGACTTATATGTGACTCTCCATTCTGTTCCATTAATCTATATGACTCTACTGTGGTCAGTACTACACTATCTAGATAAGTGCAGATTTCTGAGAAGTTTTATAGTCAGAATAAATTCTCTAAATTCCTTCTAATTTTCAAGATTATTTTGGTTGTGCTGGGTCCTTTAGCTTGCCATGTGAAATTTATTTTGTCAATTTCTGCAAAACAGGCAAGTGACATTTTAGTAACAATGTGGTTGAATCTTTAGATCTGTTAAGATTATTGACATCTAATCAATAATGCATCTTTGAATCTATTTACATGGCATGTCTCTATTTAGATTCTCTTTAGTTTCTTTCAATAATGTTTTGTAGTTTTCAGTGTACAAGTCTTACCATACTTATTTTTTTATTTTGTATTAATCACTCTTCTGATCCATGCTGTAGACTTGCTAATGGCTTCTCAATTTTTATTTCTTTTTTAAAATTTTATTTTTTTTTGTTGTTTATTGGTTTTTAGAGGAGAGAGAGAGAGAGAGAGAGAGAGAGAGAGAGAGAGAGAGAGACTGATTTGTTGTTCTACTTATTTATGCAATTCACTGGTGGTTTCTTGTATGTACCCTGATTAGGATTGAAAACAACCTTGCTATATCAGGGCGATGCTCTAACCAACTGAGCTAGCTGGCCAGGGCCTCAATTTTTCTGATTTTCCATTTCTTGTAAAGAGAAACGGAATTGATTTTTCAGGAATTTTATTGAGATATAATTCATATAGCATAAGATTCATGGTTGTTAAGTATAAAATTCTACACATTTTAATAAATCTAATTTTTAATAATACTAGCATACCAAGGAGAAACCTTGGACCTGCTTCCAGTCACTTCTCTCTCCTACTAATCCACTATATGTTTTCTTTCTCTAGACATTTTATATCCAATATATGATTTTCAAAAGTGTTCTGGGTCAGTGACTTATTACTGCTCTTTCTTAATATTGATATTCATTATCCAAAATGTTCTAGTTTTGAAATGCAAATTCATTTCTTTTTGTGTGTATGATTTTGATGTTGTATCTAAGCAATTGTTGCATATTTTGGGGCCACAAAGTTGTACTACTCCAATGTCTTCTAATGGTTTTAAAGTTTTCACTTTTACTTATAAGTTCATTATCATTATTCATCAATTGTTGTTGGGAGAGGGGGTTGAATTATGGTTCTTTAATCATTCTTCCCATTGTGATGTGGCATAATTTCAACATCTTTTATGGATAAAACTATCATTTCTGAATTTAATCATTTGGCAACTTTGTCAAATGTCAGTTATTGAAAAATACATACATTTATTTTGGACTGGAAATTCTGTTGAATTAGCCTATATTTGTATCCTATTATCAGTATCACTTTCTATAATAAATTTTGAAATCAGAAAGTTTTCATCCTGCCCTTAGTCCTTTTTTCAAGATATCTTAACCTGTTCTGGAACCTTGACATCAATACATTAATTTTAGTTTCATTTAAATTTACATTTCCTGCTGGTTAGTTTTTGTGGATCTTTTCATATGTCTCGATTGTTAATATAACTGCTTATTTTGAAAGGTCTCTTGAAATTTTTCCCTCTATTTAAATTGGGTTATTTGTGTTCCTCTTCTTAAGTAAAGATGGTCCTTATATGTTCTGGAATCACATTATTTGTTATATTACCTTATTTATTTATTTATTTATTTATTTATTTATTTATAAATATGTTTTTATTGCTTTCAGAGAGGGAAAGGAAGAGGGAGATAGAAATATCAATGATGAGCGGAGGACTGAGAAGGTGGGGCAGTTCTGTACCGTGCTGCCTTCCACTGGTTAAGACCTCCAAGAGAAAAGGCCTACCAAGGTGAGGATGCCCCTACTGTCACCTGTAGAGGGGCAGCACTGAGCTGGCCAATATTTGTGGTGGTGCTGCTTGTCCTGGCTCAGGGGAAGCGTTCCACTAAGTCTGAAAGACTAAGACATCGCGGGGACTCTCCATCACCGCCCGCGGCCTGCTCTGCCAGGCCTTCGCGCACTCTGTGCTGGCGCTGCGCCTTCCATCGGCAGACCCGGAGAATCCTCTCTCCGTTGCCACATGGCCAGGCCAAAGCATCAGACACTACCACCATGCGGATTTTAAAACTACAGGGGAAATTGAGCCACAGGAGCTACCATCGCTGCCGCACCCACCGCCGCCCCCAAGAATGGGAATCCACCGAAATCAGAGCTCACTACGCACCGGGCTCATAGAGAGTGTGGCTTCAGAAATTAGCCTCTGCATCCACAGCAGCTCCACATCCGCAACAAAGAGGACACCATTGAGGGCGGACTCTCCCCATGCAGCCATCACAGCCCGCCCACAATCTTCCCAGCACACCCATCATGCTGGGAGGGAGATGGAGCGCGCTGGTGAGGAAATGGCACGGAGCCTTCCATTACCCACCCAGGCGGGCCCATCCTCCGATACCACATGGCCAAGCCGAAGCTCTCACCACCACCGCCATGTGAACTTTAAAACTACAGTGGTAATTGAACCACAGGAGCGACCGTCAATATTGCACCTGGCACCGCCACCCGCCACTGCCGCCGAGAATAAAGGAAATCCACCGAGAACAGAGCTCACCACGCCTTGGGCTCAGGGAGTGGGCGAACTCAGAACTTAGCCTCCATGTCTGCAGCTGCTCCGCTCCCACACCGAACGAGACACCTTTGAAGGTGGTCCCCCCGCCTGCAACCATCTCAGCCCAACTGCAGCTGTCCCAGCCTTCCCGCCATGCTAGCAAGGAGCTAGTGCGGCGCCTCCAATATTCGACCCCAACACCCTAGAGGGGCCGTGTGCCCCGGGTGAGCCGAGTCTCCCAGGGGTCCGAGTGCCCCGGGTGAGCCGAGTGTCCCATGGGGCAGAGTGCCCCGGGTGAGCCGAGTGTCCCAGGGGTCCGAGTGCCCCGGGTGAGCCGAGTGTCCCAGGGGGCCGAGTGCCCCGGGTGAGCCGAGTGTCCCAGGGGGCCGAGTGCCCCGGGTGAGCCGAGTGTCCCCAGGGGGCCATGTGCCCCGGGTAAGCCGTACCCCCCAAAGGGGAAGGGTGTCCCAGGTAAGCCGTGTGTCCCAGGGGGCCAAGTGCCCCGGGTGAGCCGAGTGTCCCACGGGTCCGAGTGCCCCGGGTGAGCCGAGTGTCCCACGGGGCCGAGTGCCCCGGGTGAGCCGAGTGTCCCACGGGTCCGAGTGCCCCGGGTGAGCCGAGTGTCCCACGGGGCCGAGTGCCCCGGGTGAGCCGAGTGTCCCACGGGTCCGAGTGCCCCGGGTGAGCCGAGTGTCCCATGGGGCCGAGTGCCCCGGGTGAGCCGAGTGTCCCAGGGGGCCGAGTGCCCCGGGTGAGCCGAGTGTCCCAGGGGGGCGAGTGCCCCGGGTGAGCCGAGAGTCCCAGGGGGCCAAGTGCCCCGGGTGAGCCAAGTGTCCCCGGGGGCCATGTGCCCCGGGTAAGCCGTACCCCCCAAAGGGGAAGGGTGTCCCGGGTAAGTCGTGTGTCCCAGGGGGCCAAGTGCCCCGGGTGAGCCGAGTGTCCCAGGGGGCCGAGTGCCCGGGTGAGCCGAGTGTCCCAGGGGGCCGAGTGCCCCGGGTGAGCGGAGAGTCCCAGGGGGCCAAGTGCCCCGGGTGAGCCGAGTGTCCCATGGGGCCGAGTGCCCCGGGTGAGCCGAGAGTCCCAGGGGTCCGAGTGCCCTGGGTGAGCCGAGTGTCCCATGGGGCCGAGTGCCCCGGGTGAGCCGAGTGTCCCACGGGTCTGAGTGCCCCGGGTGAGCCGAGTGTCCCAGGGGGCCGAGTGCCCCGGGTGAGCCGAGTGTCCCAGGGGGCCGAGTGCCCTGGGTGAGCCGAGTGTCCCCGGGGTGCCATGCGCCCCGGGTAAGCCGTACCCTCCAAAGGGGAAGGGTGTCCCGGGTAAGCCGTGTGTCCCAGGGGGCCAAGTGCCCCGGGTGAGCCGAGTGTCCCACGGGGCCGAGTGCCCCGGGTGAGCCGAGTGTCCCACGGGGCCGAGTGCCCCGGGTGAGCCGAGTGTCCCACGGGTCTGAGTGCCCCGGGTGAGCCGAGTGTCCCAGGGGGCCGAGTGCCCCGGGTGAGCCGAGTGTCCCAGGGGGCCGAGTGCCCCGGGTGAGCCGAGTGTCCCAGGGGGCCGAGTGCCCCGGGTGAGCCGAGTGTCCCAGGGTGCAGTGTGCCCCGGGCAAGCCGTGTGTACCAGGGGAAGCAGTGGGACCCAGGGGAATGGGCAGTGAAAACCAGAGGAGGAGCGGACTCTATTCATATGGTCCTGAGATAGTCACCATAAAACAAGCAGACTGTCAAATGACAGCGGGGAGGGGAAGGAGACCTGGGGGGAGATAGGAGAACAACCGAGGGACTGGTATGCATGAACATAAGTACAACCAATGAACACAGAACTCTGGGGAGGGAGGGCATAAATGGGAGGTGGGGGGGGCAATGGTAAACTATGTACACAGAAAATACCTTAATAAAGTAAAATTAAAAAAAAAATTCTGTGGCACATCAAAAAATTTTTTTTTGCCGATCTGACCAAAAATTGTATAATTTTGATTGATTTACAAAATAATAATTATCTACTCTTTTTGCTCCAAAGTGGCTTTTTTTTAAATGGGGTGGAGGTGGGGCAGGGCTGAGGCTGGGGCTGGTTTGGCTCGGTAGATAGAGGGTCAGCCTGCAGACTGAAGGGTCCCAGGTTCTATTCCTGTCAAGGGCATGTACCTTGGTTGCAGATACGTCCCCAGTAGGGGGTGTGCAGGAGGCAGCTGATCGATGTTTCTTATTGATGTTTCTAATTCTCTATCCCTCTCTCTTCCTTTCTGTGAAAAAAATCAATAAAATGTATTTTTAAAAATAGAAAAAGGAATATCAATGATGAATCATTGATCAGCTGCCTCCTGCATGCTCTCCACTGGGGATTGAGCCCACAATTCCAGCATGTACCCCAACTGGGAATTGAACCATGTCCTGGTTCATAGGTCGATGTTCCACCACTGAGCCACACCAGACAGGCTGTTATATGATTTTAAAATAAGTTTCTAATTGACTCTTGTCTTTGCTGTTTATTGATGGAGGCTTTAGGTTTGCAATGGTTTTAAAATTTCTAAATTCTAGTCCAATTTACCTTCCCTGCATCTTCATATACGTTATAAGATCTATTTATGCAAAAACTTTTTTTAAAATATTATTTTATTGATTTCTTACAGAGAGGAAGAGAGAGGGATAGAGAGTTAGAAACATCGATGAGAGAGAATCATCGATCAGCTGCCTCCTGCACACCTCCCACTGGGGATGTGCCAGCAACCAAGGTATGTGCCCCTGACCGGAATAGAACCTGGGACCTTTCAGTCTCCAGGCCAACGCTCTATCCACTGAGCCAAACCGGTTTTGGCTATGCAAAAAATCTTTTTGGTATTTTGACAATAATGACCTTGAATTTGTGTATCTATTTGGGAATATTGACAAATGAGACATATAGACTCTTCAAATCCATGAATCTGGACTATTTATGCATTTATGCAATCTTTTATTACTTTTTGTTATGTTTTATACTTTTCAGTGTACAAATATTGCTCATCTAAAATTTATAATGAATAATCTTATAATAAATAATTTTATAATAAATAATTTTCTTTCATGGTATTAACAATGGCAATGTGTTCTCAATTTCAATTTCAGATTACACATTGCTATTATATAGAAATGCAATTGATGTTTTAAAATGAAGAAGTTTACATAATATTTACCCATGCTACGTGTATAATTCCATGATTTCTTTGGAAATATACCAAGTTTTGAAATCCTCAGCACAATCTAAATTTTAGAAATTATATTATTGCATAGAGAAAGCTTGAGCCTATTTGCTATCACTTCTTTTTAAAAAAATGTATTTTATTGATATTTTACAGAGAGGAAGGGAGAGAGATAGAGAGCTAGAAACGTCAATGAGAGAGAAACATCGACCAGCTGCCTCTTGCACATCCCAACCAAGATACATGCTCTTGACTGGAATCGAACCTGGGACCCTTCAGTCCGCAGGTCGATGCTCTATCCACTGAACCAAACCAGCTAGGGCTGCATCTGAATGTTGAAAAATGTCTCCAAGGTTTCCCCTTTCTCTCCCCAGGAAGGAGGGCTCAGCAGAAGCATCTGAAGATGACTTCTGTCCAAAGTCTTAGATATATAGACTTGGGAATGAAGGCACAGGGCCTAGTGATATGCCATAAATATGTGAAATAGCACGTTGCTTTGGCTGCAACTCCCTTCGGAGACTGAGATGTATTGACTGCACTAAGTCTGGTTTGGGGAGGACTGCTTTCCTTCACGAGGCCTGTCTGCTAAAGCCATTGTAATTGCCTATGGTCAGGCCTGAAAAATCCCACATAGGTTATCTAGGAGTTGGACTCTTCAACAAATTATTCATTTGCTCTCAAATTTAACACATCTTGTGAAGTTTGCCTACGACTTACAAGATACTTGTCCTACTTATGATTGATTCTTAACAAATCCTGTGAGCTTCACCTATATTACCTAAGCTCCTTGCTTAACTTATTCTCTATGCTTAACATTTTCTATGAGTTTCACCTATTCCATTTGTTTCCTTGCCCTCTATAGCAGATTTGAATGTTCTCAACACAGAAAACTGATGTTGCCCATGTATTTATTTTCTACATTTTTTACTTGAAAATTGTTCAAGAGAGAAAATGGAAGTTGAACTCTAAAAATAAGGGGGAAAGCTGGTATAGTAATTCAATGTCATTAAGATATCTGTTTTCTGCCCTGACTAGTTTGGCTCAGTGGATAGAGCATCGGCCTGCGGACTGAAGGGTCCCAGGTTCGATTCCAGTCAAGAGCATGTACCTTAGTTGCAAGCACATCCCCAGTAGGAGGTGTGCAGGAAGCATCTGATCAATGTTTCTTCTCTCATCCATGTTTCTAACTCTATCCCTCTCCCTTCCTCTCTGTAAAAAAAAATCAATAAAATACATTTAAAAAGATATCAGTTTTCTTATAACTTCTTGAATCATCATCCTGATTGAGTTTTGTCCTTCTAACTTCAAGATGGCTATTGTATTTTCAAACATTACATACTTGTCCATGAAGAGGAGAGAGACAAAATTAATGCTCCTATTGTGAAGCAAATATTTTCCAAAACATTTTCATACTCTGCTCCATTAGTCAGAAACGTCCATGCTGGAAAATTTTGGTGGAGTGTCTATTCAAACCTTGTCCCATTTTCTAACTGGATTGTTAATTTTCTTAATATTGAGTTTGGAGAAGTCTTTAGATAGTCTTATTTTATTGAGATACTAGAGGCCCAGTGCACAAAATTTATGTAAGGAGCTCGGCCCTCACAGTCCTGGCTTTGTCTAGAAATTTGTCTGGAATGTCATCTGGAAGGTCGTTCGACTGTCCAGTCTAATCAGCATATTATACTTTTATTAGCTTTTATTATTATAGATAACTGACATATAACATTGTGTAAGCTTGAGGTATACAACATGTTGGTTTTATACACTTACATATTTGTCAGACATGTGAATCTTCTTCCAAGTTTGTGGTTTGCCTTTTAATCTCCTTAGCAGTGTATTTCACAAAAAAAAATTTCAGTAATGTTCAAGTTATTCATTTTTTTATAGATTGAGATTTTGGTGTCATGTCTTAAAACTCTTTGCTTAATCCTAGCTCATGAATATTTTTAACTGGGTTCTCTTCTAATACTTTGATAGTTTTGCATTTTACACTTAAGTTTGTAATCTATTTTGAGTTAATTTTTATATGTTGTGATATTTAGGTTGAGGTTTTTTTTTGACTAATGAAGTCTAATTATTCATGCACTGCTTGTTGAAAAGACTACCCTTCTTCCATTGAATTTTTTTTACATCTTGGAGAAAAAAAATCATTTTGTGTGGGTCTATTTTCCTTCTTTTTTCCATTACATTGATCTATGTGTCTCTGTCAATATCACACTGTAGCTATATAACAATTCTTATAATCAAATACTGTGATTCCCTTTTTAAAATTGTTCTAGTTCCCATTAGCTTATTTATTCAGCTCCAATAGAAGTGTTTGTAGGTTGCCTACACTACCTTTACATAGCATTACATAAATGTGTAGACCACTCATTCCTAGCTTTACCTAAAAGAACATACTAAACACATAAAAAAGATGGAAAATATAACTTTCTTTATAGCTTTAGAATTAAAAACCAAAAAAGAATGTTATGGTGGAATTTTCTTGCTCATTATGTTAAAAATGAGGAGACATAGACCTAGCGATTGTGTTTATGAACCTGAATTTTCTGGCTTTATTATGTGAGCTGCAGTAATTAATGTGTAACATCCAGTACATTTGGTTGTGATAAAAATAATTGTTTGCAACATGGAAACACATAAATCAAATACAAATAACCACAAAGCATTTTTAAAAGTTTATTAACCTAAATGATTTTGTTACTTTTAAGATCAATCTAATCCATCCACAATTTTATTTTATTAGCACAAGCATTGTTAGGATAGTGGGATTTCACTTACCTTGGAATCAGAAGAAAGACCTGTGTTTAAGCCAAATATATGCCGTTTACTAACTTTGTGATTTTAGATAGCTCTTAAATCTTATCAAACTTAGATTTATCTTCTATACAAATGATATAATCACTAACTCATAAAGTCAGAAGTAATATGTGGCGTGTGTGTGTGTGTGCATGTGTGTTGGTCATTAAAATGCCTGGCAAACAGTAGGACATATGTACTTATTTTTTCTTTTAAAGAGTCATATGTTCATGAGCCAATAAGTCCATGGAAAATGAAATGAAGGGCACATTGAGGGTAAAATAGGTAGAAATCTTTCTCTGGCACTGTGTTATCACCCAGAATGATTATAGCATCCCCGATTAGAATATTTTATTCTAATGAATAGAACATGGCAAAATGATGGGGTATCATTTGTGACTAGATGGCAGAAGTCTGTGCTTTCTATTGTGCTGCAACTCTTTTTTGTTGTTGTCACTCTCTTTTGCCCTCTTAGTTGATGATAAAGCAATCTGCTCTGTTGTGAGATGCTCTGTCAAGTATACCCACATTGCAAGAAACCAAAGGAGACCTCTAGCCAATAGTTCACGAGGACCTAAGGTGTCAATACAACAGTCCACAGGAAACTGCCAACCACATGAATAAAGTAGGAAGCAGATCCTTCCCAGTTGAGCCTCTAGATAAATGAAGCCTTGGGAGAAACCCAAAGCCAGAGGACCCAGATAAAACGTGTTTGGATTCCTGATTCACAGTAACTATGAGATAATTAACGTTGGTTTAAGACACTACGTTTTGGGGAAATGTGTTACACAGCAATCAATAACTCATACAAATAAGTTATTCATACTTTTTTAAGACTGTTTTATTCTGGTGATATGCTCGGGCTAGAACCCTGTATCAAAGGAAATGTGACCTTGAAGCACTTACCAAAACACTAATGGTGAAGCCTTAATCTTGGTAATTCAGAGGAAAATATAGGTTGGCTCAACTTTTCTTTACTAAGTCTTAGTTTGTCAAGATTTAAGCAAATAGCAAAGGGGAAAAATCATGTTTATTATTGAAGGCAAAGACAAATCATGTTATCACAGAATGTATGAAACAGTGAAAATGCTTTCATTCTCACTTCAAATCTTTGTTAGGAAAGAGAACATACCCATGTTAAAATATTTACAGAGTGAAAATGGAGAGTTTCACACAACTCTCTATTCCAAATAAAACTTGGTGTACTCCATGACCTATGAAAAGATAAGTGTGTGGTTTTCCTTTTCTTTTTTGGTTTCATTTTGTTCCTCTGCAATGAAGATTTTAAAAACAGTGTTAGATCCCTAGGACTGCTGTAAGGAAGTACAATAATCTTGGTGGCTTAAAACAACAGGAAGTTATTCTAAGTTCTGGAGGGTAGATGTTTGTGATCAATCTCTTGGCAGAGTCTGACTCTCTAAGCCTGGGGGAGAGGATCCCTCCTTTTCTCTTCCAGCCTCTGGTAGCCCCAGGTGTCCCTTGGTTTGTGACAACATGACTTCTGTTTGTGCCTCCATCTTCACTGAAGTGTCTTTTCTTCTGTTTTCAGATGGCATTCTCTGGTCTGTGGATGTCTGAAATTGCCCTCTTTTTATAAGTACACTAGTCATATTGGATTTTTAAAAACTATATATTTTTTATTGATTTCAGAGAAGAAGGGAGATGGAGAGATAGAAACATCTATGATGAGAGAGAATCATTGATTGGTTGCCTCCTGTACGCCCCACACTGAAGCTGAACCCACAACTGGGCATGCATCCCAACAGGGAATGGAACCACGACCCTGGTTCACAGGTCAACACCCAACCACTGAGCCTTGCCAGCCGGGCTAGTCATATTGGAATAATCTCATTGTAACTTGATTTCGTCTGCAAAGACCTGTTTCCAAATATGGTCATGTTCCAGGTTCCTGGGGTTAGAACTCCAGCATAGCTTGTCTTTTGTCAGGGAACACAGTTCAACCATTACCAAGGAGTATTCCTTTCCTTTGTCTTATAGTCTTTTTTTCACATCTGTCTTTGGCTTTCTCACATCATTCAACTTTTTTATGCTGATCAAATAAATTGTTCTTGTTCAATATACCACACATTCCTATAACATAACTGTCTACTACACCACTTTCCCTGTAATATTTTAATTGTCACACCCTTCAAGAGATTATGGTCATTTTGCAGCAGGGTTTTCTTTACATAATTCAGTAAAATAATATGTTTATCTCAAATGAGCACTTAAAAAAGGTTATCTGTTAAATGGGAATATTATTTCCTTTATTATACCTTGTCTTAACATTTCAAATTTTATTATAATTTTAGGCATTCTATGTGTTGTGAGTGTCTCAATCACAGATCATGTTAACATAAGGTGGTTGGATTGTCAGCCAGATATTTTCCTATTATCCACAAGATGATTGACATTACACCCGAACTAGAGGGTGGGAGAATAAAATTATATTATCCCAAAGGAGCAAACTATAAAAGTAGTTGGAGTGGTGGGCATGCAGGAGGAAGCCTATCAATGGTTCTTTCTCATAATTGGTATTTCTATATCCCTCCCTTCCTCTCTGAAATCAATTAAAAATATATTTTTGAAAGTAGTCTGTATGTATTAACCATATATATACTTATAGATTGTGTTCCACTCACTGAATTAATTAGAAGTAGGATTGTTAATCGAAAGATTATAGACTTTAGAGTCAGACATACTTGGATGTCAACACTTGCTTTCTCATATACCAGTAATTCTAAATATTAATTTCTTTCATCAATTAAATGGGATGATAGGACCTAAAGACATGTTCTGAAGATTAAATATGATGGTATTAATACAATGCTCTTGATAAAATTGATAAAATGTCCTTAATTCCTAACAATTATATTTAATAAACTTCAGACACCACCCTCCCAAAAAACCAATCAGGGCTTCTGTTTTTCCTGTTAAAATGAATGTAGTCTCGCCCACCAACCCCAACCTTTTATGAGTGGAGCAACTACCCCATCCCCTGCCAACTCCTCAATGAAGCGTCCAGCTTGCCTCAACCCCTCTGTGAGCAGAGCGAGTGACCCCCCCATACCTATCATAGTGGCAAGTGGGGTGTCCTGTCCTTCCCTTCTACTAGCAGAGCAACACCTGGCCCTTCCAGCCTTCTCTACCAGTGGAGTGGCCAGAATGCTCCACCACCTTGACATGTGACCAGCCTGCACTCAGGAACCTGACACCCTGAACCAACATGCCCAACCTAGTGCCCTTGGACAACTGGCCCTGCCAACATGACCCAAACCCCCTAGTCACACTGACCTGCTACTGTAATCCACTGCGCCTGACCCGGCACCCCTGGTCAAATGTCCCTGGGACCTGAAACTGCTCTATAGATGTGACGTGATGCACCACAGGCTTGCCATAGCGCCCCAGTGCACCTAACTCAAAGAAAGGACCCAAATGAAATCAGAATGAAAGCAGTGAAATAACAACTGACAGCACACCACAGAAATTCAAATAATAGCAATCAAATGCTATGAACAACTTTGTGCCAACAAGCTGGACAATGTGACAAAATAGACAAATTCCTAGAAAAATACAACCTTCCAAAACTGAATCAGGAAGAAGCAGAAATACTGAATAGGGCAATAACAACCAATGAAATTGAAGGAGTAATCAAAAACCTCCTAGCTAACAGAAGCCCTGGCCTCTATGGCTTCACAGGAGAGTTTTACCAAACATTCAAAGAAGAACACCTATCCTTCTCAAACTATTCCAAAATATCCAAAAGGAAAGAGCACTTCCAAGATCTTTTCATGAGGCCAGCATGAGCTAACACTATAAAGAAAGAAAGTTACAGGACAATATCCCTGATGAATTTAGATGCTAAAATCCTCAACAAAATATTAGCAAATTGGATCCAGTAATATATTAAGACCATACCCCATTACCAAGTGAGATTTATTCCAGGAATGCAATGCTGGTACAATATTTGCAAATCAATAAAGGTGCTACATCATATAAAGAAATTGAAAGATGAAAAATCACAGAAAAAGCATTGGACAGAATTCCACACCTATTTTTGATTAAAAACTCTCAGTAAGGTGGGAATAGCGGAATAATACAACAACATAATAAAGGCCATATATGACAAACCCATAGCGAACATCATACTCAATGGGCATAAACTAAAACCATTTACCCTAAAAATAGGAACAATACAGGGTTGTCTGCATTCGTTGCTTTTATTCAACATTAGAGGCCCAGAGTACGAAATTATGCACAGCAGCGGGGGTGGGGGGTATCCTCAGCCCAGTATGCACCCTCTCCAATCTGGGATATCTCTCTCACAATCCAGGACTACTGGCTTCCAACTGCTTGCCTGCCTGCCTGCCTGATTGCCCCTAACCGCTTCTGCTTGCCAAACTGATCACCCCTTAACTACTCACCTGCCAGCCTGATTGATACCTAACTGCTCCCCTGCTGGCTCAATTGCCTCTAATTGCCCTCCCCTGCCAGCCTTGTCATCCCTAACTGCTGCTGGCCTGGTCATCCCTAACTGTTCTCCCCTGCTGGCCTGGTCACCCCAAACTACTCTCCCCTCTGGTCTGGTCACCCCTAACTTTCCTGCCCTGCAGGCCTGGTTGCCCCAAACTGCCTTCCCTTACCGGCTCAGTCACCCCTAACTGCCTCCCTTGCCAGCCTGGTCATCCCTTGCTGCTTTCCCCTACCAGCCTGGTTGCCCCCAACTACCCTCCCCTGCAGGCCTGGTCTCCCCTAACTGCCCTCCCCTTCAGGCCTGGCAACCCTTAACTGCCCTCCCCTGTTCACCTGATCACCCACAATTGCCATCCCCTGCTGGCCATCTTGTGTCCACATGGGGGTGGTCATCTTGTCTGTTGGAGTGATGGCCAATTTGCATATTACCTCTTTATTATATAGGAAGGAGGATAGTACTAGAAGACCTAGCTACTGTGATCATATAATAAAACATTAATGACAGTTGGAAAGGAGGTGAAAATTCATTATTTGCAGATGACATGATATTCTACATAGAAAACCCTAAAGACCACTAAAAAACTACTATATATAATAAATTATTTTGGCATTGTAGTAGGATATATAATTAACACTCTGAAATAGAAGTCATATAAATTGGAAGGATCAAGGCCTCTTGGGGCAACAGCTGGTGGGGAGGGGCCACGGGAGGTTGGCTGTGAGAATGCATTGATCATCAATTGGAAGCTCCTGCATTGAGATAGTGCTCAGTGCCTGTCATCATGACTGGTTGACTGGTCATTCCAATTGTTCTGGCTGTTGAGTTGTAAAGGTCACTTAGGCTTTATATATAGATTTATATATAGATTGATTTCAGAGAGGAAGAGAGAGAGAAACATCAGTGATGAGAAAGAATCATTGATAAGCTGCCTCCTGCATGCCTCCTCCTGGGTATTGAGTCCACAACCTGGGGATGTGCCCCTAACTGGGATCAAACCCCAGACCTTTCAGTCCACAAGCCAACACTCTTATCTACTGAGCCAAGCTGGAGAGGGCTTAATCAATTAGTGCCAAATTCACACACTTAGGGGTTAGAAGAGAGAGCAGGGTCTTTTGAATTAAAACCAAAAGTATAGTAAGAGAAATGGCATACAACTAGTAGATTCATACTCTAACAGGAAAGCCAAAGGCACACTTTGAACATGAAACAAAAGCTCAGTGAATTAAATATGATCAACCAGAGAGAGTGTCAAACTTATGAGACATAGTACGCCTTACCCAACATCAAGTTTACTACATTTTAAGAAGGGTTCCGGGTTTGATTCCGGTCAAGGGCACATGCCTGGGGTTGTGGGCTCAATCCCCAGTAGGGGGTGTGCAGGAAGGAGCCAATCAATGATTCTCTCTCAGCATCGATGTTTCTATCTTTCTTTCCCTCTCTGATATATATATATATATATATATATATATATATATATATATATATATATATATTTTTTTTTTTTTTTTTTTTTTTTTTAAGAAGGGATACTGGACAGGCAGCAACACAGCGTGCACAACAATGTTGTGGTGATCTGGTGATTCATAACACCATTTCTAGAGCCCCTATCACACCATCTTTAGAACATGTGTGATCACACCAGATGAGATTGGATTGGCACAGAACACTTCAGTTTAGGAAATTCAGTAGCTCTGAGAGCTCTTTAACTTTTGTACCTCACTAGCCATGGAGCTCCTTCAGGGTAAAAAAGGTAGCTCCACTCTCTGGTGCAACTGCATCTCATCACTATTAGTTACACACCACTTGATAAACCGCCTTGACAATGAAGGTACTTGGTCTGATTCATAGTGCCCAGGAGACGTTCTTGGATCTCATATACAACCATAAATTCCTGGAGCTAGTGTTGCAAGGAAAATTGGACTAGGTTCAAATCCTCAGGCATTTTTGAAGATAGGATGGCCACAAAACCCACTGCAATATCAGGAATAGCTGATCCAATAGAACAATAATTCATAAGTTTATTTCTACTAGGTATTATATGGTGGATACAACCTTCTGCCTTTAGTTACAGTGGCTTTTTGCTGGCCTTTAGAGGGTCAGGTTGGAGACAGAGAGGATATAGGAAACTCAGAACCTGAGATTTGAAACATCTCCCTTAGCCCCGAGATTTTAACAGTAGGTCATGCCCCTCCCCTTCCCTCGTGGTTTTCACCTGCCTTTCCTTAGTTGAACGTTATTGAATGAGATTCATTCTTTAACTTGGTGCCAATGATTAATTTGTAAGGATTTGTATAAAGCTGCTGCCTGCTTAAAAACCCCTTTCAACTCTGAGCATAGATATTGCTATAAATCTGGGATATGAGAACATTTGTCAGCCAATCTGACATTTCCCAACTTCTGAACCTAAAATTCTATACAAATATTCTTGTAAATGAAAATTTAAAAAGAAAAGCAATTACAGGTTGTCTAAAAAGTATTGTGTTTTAGAAAATTTAAGGTTTATTGTATGCCATTTCTGTGAATGTTTACTGATTTCTTCCCATTTTGTGTGAGGATAGATGTAAATTTCTAAATAAAATGAAAATCAAATTAAAAAATGAAAACCAAATAAATCACCATCATATGCTTAACTGTTTTGTTCCTTTACTTACAGAAAAGTGTGTTAGATATTAAGACTTGGCTTTAATTATAGTTTTTTAAGAATATATATTTTTATTGATTTCAGAGAGGAAGGGAGAGGGAGAGAGAGATAGAAATATCAATGATGAGAAAGAATGACCAACCAGCCACCTCCTGCATGCTCCCACACTTGGGATTGAGCCCATAACCAGGGGATGTGCCCTTGACCTGAATTGAACTCGGGACACTTCAGTCTGCAAGCCCACGCTCTATCCACTGAGCCAACCCAGCCAGGGCTTTAATTTTAGTTTTGAACATCAATAAAGAGAGTTTGTGCAACATGATAGAGCACGAACAAAGTAAATATGTACACAGTATACATATTGACTATGGAAGTCACAATAATATCTATAAATAAAAGATTCTTCAGTTATAGAATGAGGATGCGATGGTTCAAAAAAATAACGAAGCACATGTGTTTTTCTCTAATTCCTCAGAAAAAGTCTGCTTAATTAAAGATATTTATTACAACTTGATCAAAAAATTCAAATTATGTGTCTGACATAGCTACTCTATCTAGGCCTTGTGGGTCTGAAGATTTTGACTTGTTAATGAAGTCATCAAAGTAATAGGCTAAGTCTTTAGTTCAAACTGTTTGTTCCAAGATGCTCTGCAAAATGTGCTCCAGGCTTTTCCAAGGCGACTCTTTCATTTTTTTTCTTTCTCTCTTAACTTTAAACTAAAGCCTACTTGTCATGCTTAATTAAACATTTGAATCAAATTAATGATTTTGTAACCAGACTTGTGTGTAGGATGTAAATTTCAAAATTAGCAATGGGGCATTAATTGAAGAGACAAATTGTTCTTTATAAAATATTATTCTCTTTATTTGCCTTCAAAAATACAATATATAGAGAGTCCTGGCTGGTTTGTTCAGTGGTTAGAGTTGTCGGCCCATGGACCCATGGGTCACAGGTTCAATTCCTGGTTAAGGGCATGTACCTTGGTTGCAGGTGCGATCTCCAGCCTCAGATAGGGCTCGAGCGGGAGGCAACCAATCGATGTGTCTTTCTCATTTCTCGCTCTCTCTCTCTTTTTCCCCCTCCCTCCCTTCCTCCTTTCTCCCTACTACTCTCTCTAAAAGATAAAAGAGAAAACAAACACTGAGAAAATATCCTCAGGTGAGGATTAAAAAACAACAACAACCACAATATATAGAAGCTAGGAATGGACATGAAAATTGTCCAAATTTATACACAGCTTAAAAATGAGAGATATCCCACCATGCTTAGCAAAGAAGAACAACTGATATGTGTGTATGTATGTATGTGTGTATGTGTATTTTTACTCAAATTCCTTTCATGAAATTAGGATTTTATTTTTTTGTCCATCCAGTCTCTACTTCTATGTAAACCATAAACATACTTGTGTAAGAAAATGCCTGATGAATTCTTCCTACTGATTCTTATTATCTTAGAACATCAAGAATGAATCTTGTCAAAGAAAGCCTGATGTTGAAAAATGACGTCCATCTGCTTAATTTTTTTATTGCCCTACTGATAATTCACTTTGAGATAATCTGGGTCAGGACCTCTTACTCTGCACTGAAAAGCAAATTATGCAAATAGGGTAACTGATTCACATAATGTTACACTTTGGGAGTACTAACTCGCTTAGTTTTAAAGGGGGACCAGAAGTCAAAGTAATATATACAGTCAGCCCTCCATATCTGTGGCTTCCACATCCATGGATTCAACCAACCCAACCGTGGATAAAAAATATTCAGGAAAACAAAATGTTGCTGATGTGTGTTATATAATTAGACCAATTATGGTTGTGTCTGTGTTGAATATGCTCAGACTTATTTTTGTCATTGTTCCCTAAACAACACAGTGTAACAAGTATTTACATAGAACTTCTATTGTATTAGGTATTTTATGTAATCTAGAGATGATTTAAAGTATACGGGAGGATGTACGTAGGTCAGCAATTTTCAACCTTTTTCATCTCATGGCACACATAAATTAATTACTAAAAATTCTGTGACACACCAAAAATATATTTTTTGCTGATCTGACAAAAAACAGGCATAACTTTGATTTACATCGGATGGCTATTGTGTTGGCTGTTGTCATTTTTTTTTTAATTTGACAATCTAAGGCAAAAGAGGTTAATGTCCCTGGCTAATTAGTCAGGTATTGCATATTTTAAAAATCCTTGCAACACACCAGTTGAAAATCGCTGGTTTAGGTTAGATGCAGATGCTAAGCCACTTTATATAAGGGACTTGAACATCTGCAGACTTTGGTATCTGTGTGTGTCACGGGGGTAGGGGGTGTCCTGGAACCAATTCTTGTGGACAACTGTGCTCAGTGTCTTTAATTTGATTTTCTATATTATTATGTCAAGCAATGTTTTCGTGTTCTTATAGATAATACTTAAAAGATTCAACTGCTAAAAATACTCCAGGTCTTGTAGTCCACAAGTGAAAAAAATATGTGAGGAGCTAGTACAAGTTTCTGCATGTATCTTGTAGAGCATCATACTTTTTAAATGTCAATTACTGTCATTTTACATTAAAGACAAAGCTTGCAAATGAAGACTTAATCTCTTTATTGTTGACAGCCTGTGGGTGGGAAGCTATGTAATTTAACCACCTTAAATAATTCCCAGAGCAGTTTCCCGTTGCAAAGGTAAATTGACTTAATTCTCTTATCCTTAGAATCACCAGAATTCTCTCTTATACACAGATTGAAATTTGTCACATGTGCATTCAAACAGCTGTTCATATTTTCAAGCACAAGTGAAATATAAGTTCCACTGTATACAATCTTAGCACTTATGAAATATTTTTAGTAAAATGAATAAAATAGAAGAATTGCATGCTCTAATGTGTGAGAGGAAAGACAAATTACCAATTCTTTAATAAAGGTAATGTTGTGGAATGATAAAAAAAATTCTAAACCTAAACTTTATCTTCTAGACCACTTATAAAACATCTGAAATGGAGAATAAGTTCTGGATCCTCCACTTGATTGCTCAGTAATTGTAGGGTATGTCATTTTTAAATTTTATACCTAAGCTTATGTATCCAAAATGGGGAAATGGTGATAATTTTACCTATTCAATCTGTTTAATAGACAGTGTGGGTGATAAACATTAGAGATGCTGAATGTGAAAGCAATTTGAAAACAATGAGGTGAGCACAGAATAAGGCTTAAAAGATTTGTGAATAAGTATCTATTATGATGTTTTCATTACCTTCATTAGAATATTAAACTTTTAGCCCTAACCAGTTTTGCTCAGTGGATAGAGCATTGGCCTGCAGACTCAAGAGTCCCGGGTTCGATTCCGGTCAAGGGCATGTACCTTCGTTGTGGGCACATCCCCAGTAGGGAGTGTGCAGGAGGCAGCTGATTGATGTTTCTCTCTCATTGATGTTTTAACTCTCTATCCCTCTCCCTTCCTCTCTGTAAAAGATCAATAAAATATATTTTAAAAATATTAAACTTTTAAAATTCAAATTGTCATCTCTAGAGCATATTAAAATAATAAGTTAGATAAAAATATTAAGTTCCTACATTTATTAAAATTGTTTTTATAAAAAATGCATGTTTCTTATATAGTACATAAGCTAAGACTTTCACACATTTATTTTTGTACATATTTAATTTTACTTTTTATATTTTAATAGTTGACAAAACAATAGAAAAATAATATTTCATTGACACATGAAAATGTTATAAATTTAAATGAAATTTTATTGGAGCACACAAAAAATAAACAATTTTCCTTGTAGTTTGTACTTTTTTATTTTATGGATTTTGTTATATTCACTTGAAAAATGCTATCATCATAGAGAGCAACACAGGGACTTGTATGCATGCATATTAGCATAACCAATGGACACAGACAATGGGGCAGTAGGGCTTTCCTAGGATGGGAATGGCTGGTGTGGGGGGGTCAATCAGGAAAAATAAGACATATGTAAAACTTTAAACAATATTTTTTTAAATGCTATCATTATAGTGTAACTAGAGGCCTGGTGTACAGATTTGTGCACTGGTGGGGTCCCTCAGCCTGGCCTGCACCCTCTTGCAATCTGGGACTCCTCAGGGGACATCAGAGAGCTGGTTTCTGCCAGATCTTTACAGGCCAGGCCAGGGGACCTCACTGGTGCACAGATCTGTGTACTGGGCCTCTAGTATGCATATAAATTCTTTGGTTAAACTCTTCCTACCCTCCCCCCCCCTGCCCCTTTCCCTCTGAGACTCACCAGTCTGTTCCATCTTTCCATGCCTGTGTGTTGAGCATCTGCCCCCTGGTGC
Source organism: Vespertilio murinus (assembly GCA_963924515.1). Lineage (NCBI taxonomy): Eukaryota > Metazoa > Chordata > Mammalia > Chiroptera > Vespertilionidae > Vespertilio > Vespertilio murinus. The sequence continues at coordinate 15,084,222 of OZ004710.1, read as the reverse complement.
ATCATAGCTACAGTCTGAACAGTCAGATTGTTGAATGGTCCTTTAGGCTTTTATATATACAGATAACACAACTGTTTAAAATATAAATTTCAAGCAACTTGACCATTTTATTCTCCAAAAGAAAAATTAATCTTATTTAGTACATGGATGAGCAAAAGTAGACTTACAGTTGTGAGTAAGCAAACCAGTTTATTCTTGTATTATTATTTATTAATAATTATTATTAATACATTCTTTTCTATATGCAACTGTAGACCTACTTTTGTCTACCCCTGTGTAATTAGTGTTTGCTTATACTTTTTTTAAAATAAATTTTTATTGATTTCAGAGAGGAAGGGAGAGGAAGAGAGAGAGATAAACATTAATGATGAGAATTATCAATCAACTGCATCCTGCATGCCCCCTACTGTGGATAGATCCTGCAACACAGACATGTGCCTTGCCCAGGAATCCAACCATGACCTCCTGATTCATAGGCCAATCACTGAGCCACACTGGCCAGGCTTTTACTTTCTTAAATATATGTTTTTAAAGGAGACAACTTCATATTTTCTTCTAATTCTCACCTGAGGATGTATTTATTGATTTTAGAGAGAGGGGAAGGGTGAAGGAGGAGAGAGAGAGAGAGAGAGAGAGAGAGAGAGAGAGAGACATCTATGTGAGAGAGAAACATCTACTGGTTGCCTCCCATATATACCTGACTGGATATGAAACCCAAAACCTTGGTATGTGTCTTAATTGAGAATTGAATTTGCAGAATTTCAGTGTACAGGACAATGTTCCAATCCACTGAGCAACACTGGCCAGGGCAGGAGGCATTTCATTTTAGGGCCTAATTTTGGGAGGAAATGAAAGACACATAACATGAATATTAAATCCAAATATTTGATATTTAAGCAATTTAAATTACATTGAAACATTTTTAAAAGGATGGAGAGCCGAGGTCGGTTTGGCTCAGTGGTAGAGCGTCGGTCTGCGGACTGAAGGGTCCCGGGTTCGATTCCGGCCAAGGGCATGTACATTGGTTGCGGGCACATCCCCAGTAGGGGGTGTGCAAGAGGCAGCTGGTAGATGTTTCTCTCTCATCAACGTTTCTGGCTCTCTATCTCTCTCCCTTCCTCTCTGTAAAATATCAATAAAATATATTTTAAAAAATAAATAAATAAAAAAAGATGGAGAGAACATTAATGAATGGCAAGTGCAGAATGAAATGATTCTTATCAATTAATATTAGTGCAATTTGGAAGTTTCATAAGGCTTATGTTTAGGTGTGAATTTTTAAATTTTTTTCAATCAAATGTCTTCTATTTTCAATTAATACTGCTGTGTAAAATGCCTTTTTAAGTTGGAAGAAAGAATCATTTATTCTATTTTCATATAATGAGCACAAATTATTAATAAAATAGGTCCATTTCTGCTCTTGTGAGTGTGTAATTAGTTGCATATGACAGTAAAATATCTGTTAGAAAACTACCTCTTCTTTTGATAAAATAAAATGGTGAAAATCATGTCAATAACTGAATATATCTCTTTTCTAAAAATCTACACCAAGAACCAGAGATGACAAGAATTATAAGTCATCCTCTTCCTAAGACTTTAATCTAATTTGCTCTCAAAGTCTGATTACTTTCTAATATGTATGTTTTTAAGGATATATAGAGTTGGGGTTTTTTTAGGAGAAATATAAAGCAATTAATTCCCGGGGGAAAAGAAAGAAATAATTTTTCATCTGACTATTTTCACAATATATCATTATGTTGCCAGTATAAGTATAAAGTTCTGACACATAAATTCAAGTATTTCATGAAGATCTAACAATGATAATTGTAAAGTTAGTTTTATTCTACTCATTCATTCCCATAAATACACATAAATTTATTTTTCAAAAGATTTAAAGTGAATATATCCCCTTATATAATCCTTGAATAGCCTTCACCACTGTGTGACATTGAGCGGACGAGCTGTCTATATTTTTGCCTTATTCCAAGTTTCAAATAATTTCTCTGACACCAGAATTCTTTCAAAACACATCTTCTAAAAGAGATTTGGATGTATGAAGCAAAAGTCTACTGTGTCAGTTAAGAAGCCACATTCAACTTCAATTTTCAATCTTCCTGCTTTGCTGTACTTCTGCAGAAATAGCTTATGTTTGCGCACATCGCAGTCTCTTCCAAGCTATTTCATTCTCTGTTGCTTAACCTGAAGTCCTGAAGTTAAGCTTTAATCTCCATAAAACACTTCAACAGCAGATAAAAGAAAGGACATTTCAATAGCTGTAAAGAAAACTTTGGAGAACACAGTGGAATGTAGAAATGCATGATTCTACTATTGGGAGATTTTTGGTGAAGTTTTAGAAATATATTCACAGGATAAGCTATGAAATTATGTATGAATCCAAAATTATCATCTCACAATTACAGGAAATGAAAAACTTTTATCTCTTTTTTGACATATTGCTAGACATATGTTTCCCACTTTTCAAAATCCTTGTCGTAGGGGAAATCTGTCATAAGAGTAAAATTTTAAAATTGGAAAATACATCTCTATTTATTGAAATGGCGGGGGGGGGGGAGGCCCAGATAAATTAAACGTTTGCCTTTTTTTCCCACTAAATGAAATGGAATGATGTTGCTACCAATGCAGGCAGGATAACAAATTTCAGCACATCTCATTGAAAAGACTTGTTTTGCTAAAAGGATAGGATATCTTTGGAATATTTTTATGCAAATTTGCCAGATAAACCCTTTCTCTGCCTTCCAATCCCCTCCAGAGGCCTTCACCCCATTGGTGTCTGGGTCCATGGGTTATGTAAAAAGTCCTATAAGTTCTTTGGTGATCTCTTCCTCCTTGCCCCCCTTCCCTCTGAGGATCCTCATTCTGTTGCATGCTTCCATTTCCACATCTCTGGATCTATTTTGTTTGTCAGATTGTTTTGTTCATTAGATTCCACATATAAGTGAGACCATGTGATACTTGTCTTTCTCGATTGGCTTAGTGCGCTTAACATGATAGCTCTCCAGGTCCCTCCAATCTGTCTCAAAGGGTAAGAGATCCTTCTTTTTAACTGCTGCATAGTATTCCATTGTGTAAATGTACCACTGCTTTTTTATCCACTCATCTGCTGATGGGCACTTAGGCTGTTTCCAGATCTTAGTTATTATAATCTGTGCTGCTATGAACATAGGGATGCATATTTTCTTTCTGATTGGTCTTTCAGATTCCTTAGGATCTATTCCTAGAAGTGGGATCACTGAGTTAAATAGGAATCCCATTTTCAATTTTTTGAGGAACCTCCATACTGTTTTCCATAGTGGCTACAACATTGTAGACATTCCCACCAGCAGAGTAGTAGGATTCCCTTTTCTCCACATCCTCACCAACACTTGTTGTTTGTTGTTGATAGCAATTCTGACAGGTGTGAGGTGATACTTCATTGTCATTTTAATTTGCATCTCTCGGATGATCAGTGATGCTAAGCATTTTTTTCATGTGTTTCTTGACCATCTGTATGTCCACTTGTTCTCCCATACAGTGGACTCCCTTTTCATTTTGTTGATATTTTATTTTGCTCTGGAGAAGCTTTTTATTTTTACATATCATATTTGTTTATTTTCTCCTTTGTTTCCCTTGCCCTAGGAGATGTATTGGCAAACATATTGCACCAAGAGCTGTCTAAGAGTTTGCTGCCTAAGTTTTCTTTTAGAGTTTTTATGGTTTCATGACATATTTAAGTATTTTATCCATTTTAAGTTTATTCTTGTGTATGGTGTAAGTTGGTGGTGAAGTTTCTTTTCCTTTTCCTTTTTTTTTTTTGCATTTCCTGTCCAATTTTCCCAACTACATTTATTGAAGCGACTGTTTTTACTTCTTTGCATGCTCTTGCCTCCTTTATCAAACATTAATCGAACCAAGCTCATTTGATTTCAGTGGCTTTGTAGTATAACTTGCTATCCAGTATTGTGATCCTTCCAACTTTGTTCATATTTCTCAAGATTGCTATGGCTATTCACAGTATTGTTTTATTCCATAAAAAGTTTTGGAGTACTTTCTCTATATCTGTGAAATATGCCTTGGTATTTTAATAGAGATTGCATTGAATCTATAGTTTGCTTTGGGTAGTATGGACATTTTAATGATGTTTATTCTACCAATACATGAACACATGAACACGGTATATTCTCCTACTCTACCATAGCGGGAGCCATTTCAAGGAAACAGCCTTAAGAGAGCAAGGTGTTGTTGAGACTGTCTGGACAGTATTATGTGACTAAACCACTTAACACCTCCATATAAACTTTTAAGACTCTGGGGTTGGGACAGAAATCAGCTTGGATTGTGGTTGCCCAAAATGCCCAAAACAACCCTCATATGTAAGTGCCTTTACTTGTTAAAACTGCCACCCTCCAATCTGGAGTGACTTACCTCTCTCTTTAGTCTCTCCCAGCCCTCCTTGTAAGGAGACCACTTTTAACTTTTAACTAGGAAGCTCCCAATTTTGTACCAACAGAAAGATTTACTATTTATCTCAAATTTTAATACTGGTTTGGGTCCTGGATCAGACTCAATCCTATATAATAAGATGGTAATATGCAAATTGAACAAACTGCAAAATGACTAGTCGCTATGATGCGCACTGACCACCAGGGGGCAGACGCTCAACACAGGAGCTGCCCCCTGGTGGTCAGTGTGCTCCCTTAGGGGGAGCATTGCTCAACCAGAAGCTGGGGTCACAGCTTGCAAACTCAGCGGTGGTGGTGGGAGCCTGTCCCACCTCCACAGCTGAACTAAAGATGTCTTACTGACAGCTTAAGGGAGTGGGCCTAAGCTGTCTGTCAGACATCCCCCAAGAGCTCCCAGGCTGGAGAGGGCACAGGCTGGGCTGAGGGAACTCCCCTGCAGTGCACAAATTTCATGCATTGGGCCTCTAGTATTCTATAAGGGACACTAGGTTTAATTGACATAATTAGAAAAATAAAGGGTTTTTTTTTCTTTATTTTACATTAACATTTGAATGTGATAAATGTACTGTGGTTATTTAAGAGAACATTCTTGTTTATCTGAAAGCACACTAAGTATTTAGAAGCATTATAAATGAAATTTACTCTTAAATGTTTCAAAAAATATATATATATGTATATACATATATACATATACACTGAGTGGCCAGATTATTATGATCTCTGAACACATAATAATCTGGCCATTCCATTATATACACACACACACACACACACACACACACACACACACACGAGGCCCAGTGCACGAAATTAATGTCGGGGAGGTGGTGCAGGAGGTGTCCCTCAGCCCAATCTGCACCCTCTCTAATCTGGGACCCCTTGGGAGATGTTCAACTACCTGTTTAGGCAGTCAGACATCCCTTTCACAATCTAGGACTGTTTGGCTCCCAACTACTTGCCTGCCTGCCTTCCTGATTGCCCCTAACTGCTTCTGCCTGCCAGCCTGATCACCCCCTAACCACTCCCCTGCCAGCCTGATCGATGCCTAACTGCTTTCCTGCCAGCCTGATCATCCCCAACTGCCCTCTCCTGACACCCTGGTCACCCCCAAATGCCCTCCCTTGCATATTCCCTCTTTATTAGATAGGGTTTTTTTCTTTAGCATATTGGACAGCCCTAACTGGTTTTGCTCAGTGGATGGAGTATTGGTCTGCCGATTCAAGGGTCTCAGATTAGATTCTGGTCAAGGGCATGTACCTTGGTTGGAGGCACATATCCAGAGGGGAGTGTGTAGGAGGCAGCTGATCGATGTTTCTCACAGATTTTTCTAGCTCTCTATCCCTTTCCCTTCCTCTCTGTAAAAAAAATCAATAAATATATATTTTTAAAAAAGAAACATTTAAGATTCCTCTATATCTGCCTGGCTGGTGTGACTCAATGGTTGAGACCCCAGGCTACCACCGCTGGAAGGGGATCAGGCCGTGGCCATGCTGAGACCCCAGCCCAGGCATCCATCTCAGCCTGGTCGGGGATAGCGAGGTGGGGGTGCACAGCCCTAGCCCAGGCTGCCACCACTGTCCTGAAGATCGCATGGTGGGGGCTGCACAGCCCTGCGGGCCTGAGACCCCAGGCCAGGCTGTAGCTGCGGTCTGGAGATCATGTGGTGCTGGTGTGACCCTACTGGCCTGAGTCCACAGCCCAGGCTGCCACCTCGGCTGGGGATAACACTGCTTGGGTACAAGGCTCTGCTGGTCTAAGACCCCAGCCCAAGCTGTTGCTGTGGCTGGGAGATCACAAGGAGGCCCTGGTGGTCTGAAACCTCAGCCCAAGCTGTCACCACAGCTGGGGGATTGCTTGGTGTGAGTGCAAGGCCCCAGCCCAGGTTGCTGCTGCTGGCCTGAAGATCTCGAGGCAGGGATTCAGGCCCTGCCTGCCTGAGGCCCCAGCCCAGGCCGCTGCTGTGGCCAAGGGATCATGCAGCTTAGTTGCTAGGCCCTGCCGGCCTGAGACCCTAGCACAGGTTTCTGCTGCTGGCTGGGGATCGCACAGGGCATTGGCACCTCCCAGCTGGACACCTCAGGCCGCCACCACTGGGCGGGGATCACAGAGTGGATGGCAGGCATCTCCCAGCTAAACACCCTGGGCTGCCACTGCTGGGCGGACTTGGGGACTCTGGCGGGGCTAAGAGGATTGGATACCGCCATCTTGTGGCTATGGGTGCCGCCATTTTGTCTCAGAGTGATGGTTAATTTGCATATTACTCTTTTTTTATATAGGATATATATATATGTTATAGGCCCGGTGCATGAATTTGTGCATGGGTGGGGTACAGCCAGCCTGGCCAGGGGGAGGGGACATGGACAGTTGGCCAGCCTGTCTGCTGGTTGAACTCCTGGTTGAGGGGACAATTTACATATTAGCCTTTTATTATATAAGACATACACTGAGTGGCCAGATTATTATGCATTCAGAGATCATAATAATCTGGCCAATCATTGTATATATTTACAGAAAAGTAAAGAAATATATATATATATATATATATATATATATATATATATATATAGTTATAGAAAAGTAGAGAATAACCAAACCAATGTTATAAAAATTTAACATTTGGGAAAGCTTTGCACTATTTGTGCTCTAAGCCTGAAGTTAAATGCCAAGCAAGGTCAAAGTTTTTTTCCTGCCCTCATTTTTCTTGATGGCACTTTCACATTTGACATTGCTTAACACTCCTCTTGAAAACTTATCCTCTGAATTACAAGATACTGAGTTCTGTGATGTTAGATGCACTTCTTCAGGCAATTCTGGAACACAGCTTTTCCCTAGAGTTTCTGGTCTTTGTGAGCTATACATTCCCTAACTAATAGTATCTAGTTCTGTGTATTACTCTACCACCTTGGGAATTAAGGAGTCCTACATTTATATATCTCAAACCCCGATTTTTCCTTCTGTCCTCGACTTCTTTAACCATTTCTTACTGCATGCCTTGACCTTAATTTCCCATAGGCAAGTTATTCTGAAAATGTTCAAAGCTGTATATTATCTTTCTCTTGAAACCCGATTGCTGCTTCCGTGTGTGTTTTTATACTTATTCATTGCACCTGTCACCCCAATCAGGAACATGACTGCATCTTAAATGATATTCACCAAGTTCTATACTGAAAATTCCTTAATCTCCTTTGTCACCATTCAAACTGACATTTATTCATTCAACAAATATTTATTTTCTATGTATCTTGTGCTGGGACCACAGCAGTGAACAAGATGTATGTAGCTCAGTTTTGACCAGGCTTGCTTTCTATTGGGGAAAGAAGACGATTACATATGCCTCTTAAGCACTAAAGAAATTTGTATTACCAAGTAGCATACAGATCCAGTGTAGAAAATCTGAAAATATAGGGAAAAAAGAAAAATTCAATCATCCCCTATCCAGTGCCATTCTACATGATGACAGTTATTGCTTCCTACGTTATGACACTTATTGCTACCAGTATGATCCCTTTAAAATGCAATTCTGAGTATAGTATTACAACTCCTCTGCTTAAAATTCTTTAGTAGCCCTTCACTGGCCATAGGGCAACCTCCAAACACCTTGATAAAGCTTCACAGTGCTTCTTGCCCTGGTTTCTGCTTGCCAAAGGCTCCTTTTGCTTGTTTTTATTACTCTCACTCCCCCCACTTTCCTCATGTCTTTCTGGAGCTATCTTGGATAACTTGATTTTGCAAGAGCACTATACTCTTTTCTACTCTGCTGAGACACCACTGGACCTGTCGCACACTTCTATAATGCGAATGACACCCAATTGCAGATTTTTATTTATATCTTTCTTTACCGAGCTCCTAAAGGTAGAAAAGACATATTGATTTTTTTACCCTTACCCAATGATATGTTTCCATTGATTTTTGGAAAGAGTAGAAAAGAGAGGGAAAGACAGAAATACTCATGTGAGAGAAACACATAGATTGGTTGCCTCCTGAAGGAGTCCTGACCAGGGCCCGTCAAGAAAAGAGCCTGCAACTGAGGTACATGCCCTTGACCAGAATCGAACCTGGAACCTTTCAGTTGTAGGTCTATGCTCTATCCACTGAGCCAAATTGGCTAGGGTGACATATTGATTTTTAAATTCCCAATATTTATCATACTTGTGATTAGTTGGTGTCCACACACACACACACACGCACACACACACACAATATATATATATATATATATATATATATATATATATATATATATATATCCCTAACACCCTAACATGCAAATAGACTGAATGGCAGAACAGCTGAACAACCGGTTGCTTTGACGTGCATTGACCATCAGGAGGTGTATAAGGAACACGGTGGGGTGTTGGCAGCAGCGGGGTGGTAGAGCAGGTAAGCAGGGGCATCAGACCAAGGTGGGGCACCGGTCACTGTCAAAGGCATGTGACTCTGGTGGTTATTGAAAGTTCTTTGCTCTGGTGGTTACTGAAAGTTCTTTGCTCCCATGTGCCACGGGCCTGCCAGGCATATGCACCCACTGCAGGGCCTGGTGCCAGCCCCAATTTCTCAGTGCTATCAGTGGGTTCATGCAGCGACTGCCAGCCCGGATCACCCCTCAGGGTTTCTTCACCTCCCCCTACTCCTGAGGGGTGATGGGGCCTGCAGCCGCCTCTCAAACTGCTGCCAACAATGACCCTGCTGGCACCCACAGCTGGCACCAGAGCCGCTGCTCACATCCACTGCTGGTGCTGGATGCTGGTCCAGATCGCATTGCGCCATCAGCAGGTGCAAGTGGTGGCTGCTGGCTCCAATCGCCCCTGAGGGCTTCTCCACCTCCCCCTGCCCCTGAGGGGCTATGGGGCAGCAGCTGCCACTTGTACCTGCTGCTGGTGCTGGCCCCGATTGTTCTGCGCCATCAGTGGGTATGAGTGGGGCCAGCGCTGTAAGTTGGTCAGCGCATGTGGGTGGTGGTGGCAGGACCAGGGCTGCTGGCAGATAGGGGACCTGGGGCTGCGGCTGGAGAGGCCAGGCAGGGGCGTGGAGGATGGGCTGAGACCCATCCCTGTGCCACTGCAGCTTCATGGCCCACAGTTCCTTTCAAGGTGCACAAATTCGTGCATTGGGCCCCTAGTGTTTAAATAAAAGCACAGTTATGTATTATCCCATAATGTATTGAACAAATAAAGTGTAGTTTGAATTTTTAGAATTAGTCATTGGAAGTTCGTATTGCTAATAATTATGTTGTCTTGATGAACATATATAATTATTGATAGTCAACATCACCATGATTTAAGCATACTTATTAAAAATCTGCAAAAGCACTTCTTTCAAAATACAATTTCCCCGAGTAGAATATCACCTTCTGCAAAAGCTCTCAAATTCTTACTGATTTGACATCCAATTTATTTCCACAGAAAAACCAAACCAAATAAATACAAAAATCAATCTAATAATTAATTATGTTTTAAAACTCTCGGCTGTGACCCATGTACTTCCAGGTTGGCCCTAGGCCACAGTGGTTTGAAGTTGACATAGGCTTCTGGTGGTTTTTGGAATGGTTGTTAACTCTTTGAAACTAGGAGTTAACATACAATGTCTTAACGCTTCTTAACTCTTTCTATATATGGTAGAATATTTTAAAACCCAATGATGGAATCATATCTACAGTAAGGAGAAAAGAGGAGTATGGACCATAATATCTTTCTTTGTTATATTTTTATTTTTTACATTTATTTATTTATTAAAATATATTTTTATTGATTTCAGAGAGGAAGGGAAAGGGAAAGAGAGATAGAAATATTAGTTATGAGAGAGAATTGTTGATCGACTGCCTCTTGCACACCCCACACTGGGGATCGAGTCTGCAACCCAGGTATGTGCCCTGACTGGAATTGAGCCTCGGACCCTTCAGTCCACAGGCTGACGCTCTATCCACTGAGCCAAACAGGCTAGAGCTGTTATATTTTTAAATGAAAATAATATGTCAAGACTCCTCTCACATCTTCCCTTCCCAATATGGCTTTTCTACCTTCAGGAGCTCATCAAAGCTCATTTTATTGCACTTTGAAGATCCTACTTGGTTTTTTTGTGTGTGTTTTTTTTAACAAATTGATGGTTTTAAGGGCAACTCTGCATTGAGCAAGTCAATAAACACAATTTTCCAACAGGCTCAGATGATGGTTAGCATATTTTAGTAATAAAAGTATTTTTTAATTAAGGTAAATACAGTTTTTCAACATAATGCTATTGATTGCACACTTAATAGACTACAGAATAGTGTAAACATACATTTATATGCGATTAAAAACCAAAAAGTTTGAGTGACTTGCTTTATTGTGATATTCACTGTGTTGTGGTGATCTAGAATGGAACCTGCAATATCTCCAAGGTATGTCTGTATTTGGGGATAAAAAAACAAAATATTTTTTTGCCTTTCTCATTTGAGGAATATATATTAAAATGTGTGTCATTTATTGCACCCTTTCCTGAATAATAGTTCTTTTAAAAATAGTCTTGTTTGGCCGAGACCGGTTTGGCTCAGTGGTAGAGCAACGTCGGTCTGCGGACTGAAGGGTCCTGGGTTTGATTCCGGTTCAAGGGCATGTACATTGGTTGTGGGCACATCCCTGGTGGGGGGTGTGCAAGAGGCAGCTGGTCGATGTTTCTCTGTCATCGACGTTTCTAGCTCTCTATCTCTCTCCCTTCCTCTCTGTAAAATATCAATAAAATATATTTTAAAAATAGTCTTGTTTGTACAATCTAAACATTTTATCCACAGGTAGAGGTGTGTCCTGTAAATGGAATCCAGAGTGACAGTTTATATAGTTAGTATATCTTGCGAGTTGAGTGTGATTTTGGTGGATGTGCAAAGAGGAAGGTTTTAAAGTAAGAGCAATAACTTACAAAAGTCAAAACAAATTTATAGCGGGTTGGTGAGAGGTCTTTCTGTCAGTAAGGAAGGGTAGGGCATATCTACATATATAAAAGCCTAAATGACCAACCACTATGATGCGCACTGACCACCAGGGGGCAGACACTCAGTGCAGGAGCTGCCCCCTGGTGGCCAGTGTGCTCCCACAGTGGAAGCGCCTCTCAGCTGACTGATGGGTGCCAGACAGACCCAGGGCCCACAGCTGGCCGCCGCAGCCTGGAGACTGCAGTGGAGCCACAGCTAGCCTAACTAGTGGAGGTGGCAGTAGGCACAGCAGGGCCAGGATGGGCAGGAACAGCAGGCAGGAATGGAAGGTGGCGTTGGACTGACTGTTTCAGCCTGATCCCCCACAGGCTATGCCGAGGGACTCCACTGGCACATGAATCAGTGCACTGGGCCTCTAGTCTGAAATAATAAAGAACAAAGGCCTACTTTCTGTTATTCTAGGTTGTTTATTCTCTTTGTTAATTACAGTTTAAGCACAGAAATGGCAAAAAAAATAGTCAGCTATTAAATTGTGGTAGTATTTCATTTGGGCAACATTTAATTATATAGCTTATGGGGAATTTATGTTAAATATTTAAGAGAAAATATGGCAAAGACCTGGAAATTTTACTTAGAGATATATAATTTGCTCAAAACAACATAGTAAAGTGAATTAAGTAAATGAAATTGTTTCATTGTTTCAATATTATTTTAGCTACTCCAAACTACTGATATCTCTCAAGATGATCAGCCACTCATAATGTAGTAAATGAAAGTGATTTACAAGATGTTTCCACCATAATTTGGTAGATTCACTAACGGAGGAACGTGATAAAGGATTAGAAAGAAGGACACATATTAATTTGTATGTGAATGTGCATTTCTGATTGTGCATGGGGGGTGCAGTTCTCAGAGAAGGCAGCATTTATGTACATGTTAAAGAGGGCATAGCAGTTTGTGATATACAGATTAAGGAGGAGAGGAAATGTATTTCAGCTCATGCTGAATGATATAGTATAGTTAGAAACTGTTGAAAATTTGATAGATATTACCAACAACGTTTTATGCTATGTATTATTTTCAAAATAATGTTTTACCCAATATTATTTTTTTAATATATATTTTATTGATATTTTACAGAGAGGAAGAGAGAGGGATAGAGAGTTAGAAACATCGATGAGAGAGAATCATCGATCAGCTGCCTCTTGCACACCTCCTACTGGGGATGTGCCCGCAACCAAGGTACATGCCCTTGACCGGAATCGAACCCGGGACCTTTCAGTCCGCAGGCCGACGCTCTATCCACTGAGCCAAACCGGTCTCGGCCCCAATATTATTTTTACCATATGATCCTTTGCTCAAATGCAATCTTATTTGAAAACCTTATTTGTAAACAAATTAACTCAGATAACCTCAAAACAAATATTTGATTAGGGTCTACAGAGAACTCCCCTCACCCCCATCCTCTCAGCTGATCTCTGATGAGATTCAGAGAAATCCCTAGAGATCAACCCAGCACAATTTGCTATTCATTGCCCTAGGTGACCTGGTTCAATATTATTTGTATGCAAATTTCCCTCTAGTTTACATGTTCCTCAAATTCTGAGCTGACTTAAATTCTCTGTACATGATAGCAGAGTTTTCCTACCACAGCTATCTGAAGTTTAGTTGTAAGAGGCAGAATGAATGGGTGAGGTTATGCTGTTGTAAGAAACATTCCAAGCCTCAGTGGGTTAACACAGCAAAAATTTAGTTTTCACTTATGCTATATGACACAGAGAACTAAAGGTTCTGCTCATTGTAAATGTCCGGAAACCCAGACTGATAAAAGTACCTTCTACATAACTTCTTCCATGATAGTCTTGATAGAGAAAGCATGTAGGAAATCAATCATTGGCCTCCTAAGTCAGCTGCAGAAGAGGAATATTTTATTCCCAGTTCATATTTTATTGGCCAAATAAATCCATGCATCTATGCCAAACTTAACCAGTGTCAGGGAAATGTAATCTTAACTGAGAGTACAGAAACACTTAGCAAACCACACTAATGACTTCTATGTTACCCATGCCTATTCCTCCTACTGATGAACTTTCTCCTTTATTACAAGTATATTAATTGACATCACTTTTTTGTTAAGAAAAACCTCATGGTTTTCTTTTTGAAAGAAAAGGTTCATAGTTCAATAGCTAGCTAAACGGTTGACTTGGCCTGCCTTGGCTATGACTTAAAAGCAGTCAGATTGACATGGTAGATGATGACTGGACAGCAGAAAAACAATCGAGCTTAGCAGGCATGGCTCAGTGGTTAAGCATCAATCTATGAACCAGGAGGTCAGGCTTTGATTCCTGGTCAGGGCACATGCCTGGATTGCACTTTGATCCCCAGTTGGGGAAGAGGAGATTAGAGGGGGCGTGCAGGAGGCAGCTGATCAATGATTCTCTCTCATCGTTGACATTTGTTTCTCTGCCTTCCTCTCTGAAATCAATAATAATAATAATAATAAAAAGAATCCAGCGTAAGTAGCAGGGACATAAAACAAGAAACAAAACTAGAGGGAAGCTAGTCAATATAACTGCAGGATAACTTTTTGTCAGTGTTGTACTTCCTAGTCTATTTAACACCAGATATTAAATGCTATATGTACTTGGGCTCACCTGCTTAAACTGTATCTCTCTAACAATGCCTGAAGGCGATCCTTTCAAAATGTATTTGAAAATAAAATTGTTAAAAGTTTTCCTGAGAGAATGCACGTTGTGTGTGTGTATATATATATCTATCTGCATGTATACACAGGTACACAGTATACCAGTAGTTAACTAGTAAAGTTGGTCATAATTAAGTGCAGAATATTAGACCATCTATGTTTGGTGTAAAGCCTGAATTAATTCCTTGCTTGTTTGTTTGCTTCTTTTTTAAAATATATTTTATTGATATTTTACAGAGAGGAAGGGAGAGAGATAGAGAGCTAGAAACGTCAATGAGAGAGAAACATGGACCAGCTGCCTCTTGCACACCCCCTACTGGGGATGTGCCCGCAACCAAGGTATATGCCCTTGACCGGAATCGAACCCGGGACCTTTCAGTCCGCAGACTGATGCTCTACCACTGAGCCAAACCGGTTTCGGCTGTTTGTTTGTTTCTTAACAGAATGTTGATGCTGCCTGATCCAGAAGGCATTAGAGAATCTTCCTCTAGATTGAGGTCTCCATCTTCAGTTGAGGTCTGTATCTCTCAAATGTTGTAACCTCTATGTTCCACATTTTTTCATCCTGTGCTAGTTGCTTTAGGCTATCAGAAATGTTAATTGTGGTAATTTATCAGTGTCCCTCTGCTTGCAGTAGCTTTCAGTCCTTAAATCTCTCTTCCTGGATACAGAATTAATCAACTGTACTACCAGGTCAGTCAGTCTAACTACTTCTTTTCCTAATTGCTGCTGTGCTCATCTGTATGATATTGGAACTGCCACCGCCACTGGCATGCAAGTACCTCTCCTCTGTCACATCTTTCAATTACTCCTGTCCTTTTACTGTGGCCTTTTTACTGCTGCGGGAAGGATATGTTACAGCACTCTTATTTTGGGTTGAATAGCGGATATTCTTTTTCCAAAGCCTTAAACAGCAAATTCAGTAAACATTTACAGAACCTCTATTTTGGCAGATACGAGATGCTAGAGATTCAGAAATGGATTGAATATGACCCCTGCCTATATGCCCCCAAGTACCTCTTAGGGCTCCCAAATCAAATTACTTAAAGCAGTCTGGCAAACAAAAGAAAAGTCGCTTGGATGTAAGACAATAATAAGTAACCAGGACAGCCAAAACCGGTTTGGCTCAGTGGATAGAGCGTCAGCCTGCGGACTGAAACGTCCCAGGTTTGATTCCCGTCAGGGGCATGTACCTTGGTTGCGGGCACATCCCTAGTCAGGGGCGTGCAAGAGGCAGCTGATCGATGTTTCTCTCTCATTGATGTTTCTAGCTTTCTATCCCCCTCCCTTCCTCTCTGTAAAAAATCAATAAAATATACATTTTTTTAAAAATAAGTAACCAGGACTATGGCACATCAGGAGACACTGATCCATTGTTGTCATGAGGGTAAATAATCTGAGATCTTCCAATTTATGTGTGAGTTATCATCTTGGATTTGAATTTTCAGGTGTTAGCAATTGGTCCAAATTTTAAAAATTGCTTTTGCTTGGAATGTTTTTCCCCACCTGAAATATTCAGTCACATATTCAATGATCAGCTTCATTGACTACCTCCTTTGTGAAGTCTATGACAATCTCTCCTCAGTTACTTGTTACTCCCCACTGTTTCTGTGGAATTCGAACACTATTTGCATTACAGCATACTGCATGCCTGAATGTGTATGTGGCTCCTCCACTATTTTTTAAAATATATACATTCTTTGATAAACATTTCAATAAACATTTTCTCTTATAATTACTGTATGAAGCCAATAAAACATAACCATGGGTTGGATAAAATGTTACGACCACCAAAGTCAACTTTTAATGTAAGACTTTTACAATGTAAAGGTTTTTTTACTCTTCTGAACTTCCTAAAATAATGTTCTTTTATGTGCGACTTACATGTTGATCACATAATCCAAATAGCTCTGGACCTCACTGATAGAGAAAGAAAAATATAGCTTGGGATCTCAAAGATTGATAAGATAGCTTCAACTGAAGCTAAGTATTTGCCAGGAACCCATGGAGGCCTCAACATTTTCTCAGGATCGGGGGAGAGGGGGGGGAGAGAGAGAGAGAGAGAGAGAGAGAGAGAGAGAGAGAGAGAGAGAGAGAGAGAGAGAGAGAAGCCAGGCAGCATGGCAATGAAGCAGGAAAGACACAAATAATCAAATATATTCCATCGAATTACTCAATTCCTTTCCCTAAGCAAACATTTCTTGAGTTCCCTATATCTTAAAAGCACTAAGTTAGGTCCAGGGTTTACAAATATTTGCTGATGAAAATACCTGAGACTCAGCACAATAGCAATGCGGTTTCTTCAGCAAGATGACTTGTAAGGGAGAGAGGGAAGCAGAATGTATCAGGTAAAGAAACTAGGCAAGGACATGCTTTTAGGACAAGTTTAATCTCAATTTGATCTCATGAGGATTATGAGCTGTGCCATAGGAGTTTTCCAGTGCACAGACAAGGGGTGGAGGGAGTAGGCAGTGATGTGCACACCTCAGAGAGACTGTGGGTTCCAGACCACTGTAATAAAGTGAGTATCACAATAAAGTGAGCCATAATCATTTTGCTGGTACAGGTGTTACCAAAGAATCAGATTTCTCCGTTGCTAGTGGGAGTGGGGTGGTTCTTAGGGCGCCACTGAAATAAGCATTTTCAGAAGACCCCAGGGGAGAATGACATGTGGTAAAAGGCTCCATTTGTGTGCACTTACATTTGTCAGGTTCCAAAGTCCCCTGCCCTTTAAGCCAGTCCTGAAAGAGGGGCAGCTGGGGTTCCAGTAGAGGCAGAAGCAAGGCCAGTGTCCAGAGCTTCCTTCCATGTGGCAGCCCAGTGTGGTTCAGCATTCGGGCTAATTGAAGTCCATTAGCCATGTGTGGAGGGAGCCCCACACGGCTGTGAGCCACGTGGGTGCAGGGGAGCACAGCCCTGCAACAGGAAAGCCAGGATCCCAGTGTGCCGGGCAGAGAGAGAGAGAGAGAGAGAGAGAGAGAGAGAGAGAGAGAACTTCCTTTGTTCAGAAGTTTAAATATTCACGATTTGAGCCCTTGCAGTGGCCATGCCTGTCCTGGCCACTGACCCATTTCCAGGTGTGACTGACCAACAGGTTGGCACCTTCCCAGGTCACTCAGACCTCCCTGGGCATGAGCCTAAACTGCCTTTATCCAGTGCATTCCCCCACTGATCAGCAGGGACCAGAGTTGGAGAGCATTACATTAGCAAAGCTGTATACACGGCAGGCCGATATTATCTAGTCTTCCCTTTACTCCTTTCCTGTTAGTAATAACCAGATTATTGCAACAGTGTCAGAGAGTTTTGCCTTCAGTTTGTAAAACACACAACACTCGTGGAATGCAATAAAGTCGAGTGCAATAAAACCAGGTCTGGCGGTATCTCCCTTGTTAGAGCTGCTGGGATGGGGACTATACCCTCCTTGTGCCATTAGCAATCTTCCAGTGAAGAGTAGCAATGGAAGTCAATAGCAACACCGTAGCTGGGCTCTATAGAGGCACTCCGGACAACAATAGAAAATGTTACACCAAGTGTTCAAAGAGATTATAAATTAGTGGAGGAGCCTTGGCTGGTTTGGCTTGGTGGGTAAAGCATCTGCCTGTTGACTGAAAGGTGCCAGGTTCGATTCCGGTCAAGAGCATATGCCTGGGTTTTGGGCTTGACATGCAGGAGGCAGCCAATCAATGATTCTCTCTCATCATTAATGTTTCTATCTCTCTCCCTCTTCCTTCTCTCTGATATATATATATATATATATATATATATATATATATATATATATATATATATTCCCCCCCTTAGTGGAGGAGACAGCCAAGTACACAAAAAGGCATGCAGAATTCTGTAATGGAAATAGTGTTCGAATTCGTTGGAAACAGTGGGGAGTAAAAAGTAAGTGAGGAGGGATTGGCATAGACTTCACAAAGGAGGTAGTCAATGAAGCTGATCATTGAATATGTATATGAATATTTCAAGTGGGAAAAGACATTCCAAACAAAAGCAATAACTTGTGTAAAGGCCTAAAGGACTGAGAGCATATTCAGGGGCTAAGGGTCACTGAAATCAAGAATGTGTATTGAGGAGCTAAATGTGAAAAGGTTGCCTTAACTAGAAATAATCTTTCTTTTTATTATTATGCCTAGATATTTGGACTCTTTCTTCAAAGTGATACTGGAAAATGAAGGATTTTAGCCACGGGAGAGTAATTACATAAACAAGCATGAGAAATGCGTTCTTTATATACCTGCACCAGAAGAGATCCAAAACAGAAGCCAAACTCAAGGCCTGGGCTTCCTGTTTGCTGTGTGAGAAGAATTATACTCTTCTGGATGATGGCACAAAAGTTCCAGGAGTAAAAATAGATAATTATTTTTATTATACAACCAGTGGGAGGAAGACTTAAGTAGTGGACACTGCATTAATTAGTATATAAGAGAAATAGCTCTAATTTATCCCCTTCGCATTCCAAAACAAATCATTCTTTAATTTTTTTTTAAATATCACATGATCTCACTCATAGGGGGGATATAATGATCAACATAATTTGATGAATAAAAATAGATCCAGAGATAAATGGCAGGGGTGGGGGTTAGAGAGCAACCAAAGGACTTGTATGCATGCCTATTAGCATAACCAATGGACACAGACACTGGGGTGGTGGGGGCTTGCCTGGGGTGGGAATGGCTGGAGGGGGGGTCAATCGGGGGGAAATGAGACATATGTTAAACTTTAGACTATATATATATATATATATATATATATATATATATATAGTCTAAAGTTATATATATATGTTTATATATATATGTTTATATATATATATATATGTTTATATATATATATAGTCTCTCTCTCTCTCTCTCTCTCTCTCTCTCTCTCTCTCTCTCTAGAGGGAGAGTGGTAGAAACATCAATGATGAGTTAAAATCATTGACTGGCTGCCTTCTACATGCCCCTACTAGGGATGGAGCCCAAAACCCAGTTATGTGCCCTGACCAGAAATTGAACTGATGACCTCTTGGTTCATAGGTCAACACTAAACCTCTGAGCCACACAAGCCAGGCTTTTTTTTTTTGTATAAAAAAAAAGTTCTCCTTAATCTTAAAAGTAGATGAAGAGGCCACTTCCAATGCACAAGGAATAGGCAGCGATTGCTTTTTCAATTTTTGAAAAGAGATTATTATTCACAAGCATCTTGAAAATATCTTCATGATATTTGGATAATCTCCATTCATGCCAGTAAAATAATAGTGGATAGTAGCACAGTAGCTATACCATACTTACTATAGGAAGGATGACTTTAAGGAAAGAAATGTCAGTGACAGTTCATGTTGAAATGTAAGGATTGCCAAGGCAAAGAATATTTGGATTGAAAATTATTAATATTTTAATTAAAGTTTAATACATTCTATATTGAGGCCAGAGATTTCAATGGCAATTCCAATAGATAAGAGGAGGCTTGAAAAAATATCACTGAGAGCAATAATTAAAGTCCCATTAATATAACTTTGTAAAAGTGGGTATACATATTGTACCATTCAGATAACTTTTTTAAAAACAAATATTTTATTGATTTTTTTACAGAGAGGAAGGGAGAGAGATAGAGTTATAAACATCGATGAGAGAGAAACATCCATCAGCTGCCTCTTGCACACCCCCCACCGGGGATGTGCCCGCAACCAATTTACATGCCCTTGACCAGAATCGAACCCGGGATCCCCCAGTCCACTGAGACAAACCGGTTTCGGCCAGATAACTTCGTAACACTGATGTATAGATAAATGGTTGTATTGGCCACTGTGGGGAGCCACTCAGATTCTCCCTTTAGAACCAAAGCACTCATTTCCCCAGGGGCTAGAAGTGTTATAGAGATATCAAGAATTGCTTTTAGCCAAATAAAGCTTCCTCACTAAAGGTCATGACATCATTAACTTATTTATTCTCAGCTCCAAATTCACCCTTCAATAATTTTCCTTTGCAGTGAACACAATAGTAACCGTTCTCATTAGATATCATTGTAGTAGCATGGCAGGAAGAATAAAATCTACTCATTCCAGCTGCTGTGCCACTGATCAGAGGTGTGGCTTTGAGGACATCTGGTGATGTTCTGCCCCAGCCAGGTGCCAAGAATGTGTGGTCCCTTGGTGACCTCATTGCTCTGGCCCCACCAGGTGTTCGCTTTCTCCCAGCCCTTGCAACACTAACATCACGTGTTCCAGGCCTCCCTTCAGTACCGATGGCCCACTCTCCGCACATCTGTGGTCTCATCCACCAGATGTTGCTTGGCTACTTGACCAGTGAATATGGACCCAGCTCTGGACCAGAGAAATGAGAAAACTTGTTTGCCATCCAGTGAGCTGCAACTTTAACTTCTCCAATGCAGTCTGCTTGCCTGCCTTGGAAAGGAGGTCCCCTTTCAAGTATGTATGTGCTTGAGTACTCTCCCCAGCCCTAGGTTGCCATAAAAAGTTCTCTTACGTCTTATATTTATTCTTATATCATAGCTTAATATTTGTTTGTATTGCCCTAGCCTGCTTGGCTCAGTGGATAAAGCATCTGCCTGCCGACTTGGGGTCCCAGGTTCAACTCTGGCCAAGGGCACATGCCTGGGTTGTGAGTTTGATCCTCATTTTGGGGTGTGCAAAAGGCAGCCAATCAATGATTCTCTCTCATTATGGATGCTTCCATCTCTCACTCCTCCCTTCCTCTCTAAATCAATAAAGAAATATATATTTTTTTAATATTTATTTTTGCTAATTTTCCCCTGTTTAGTTTCTATGGGCCCCAGTATCTATATATATAAAAGCCAAGGAGATCATCTGACCCTTCAACTGGTAGCTATGACATGCACTGGCCACCAGGGGACAGATGCTTAACACAATAGCTGCTAAGCTGCAGTGACTTGGCAGCTGTGGTTCTCAGGTGATGCACTGGAACCAGAGGGGAGGGAGCTTAATTCTGGGGTGTGTCTCCAGAGAATGACCCTCTCGCAATCCAAGACCCCTTGGGGGATGTTAGAAAGCTTGTTTTGGCCCAATCCCCACAGGCCAGGCCGAAGAACCCCACTGGTGCACAAATCTGTGTACTGGACTGCTAGTCTCTTACAAAACAGATATTAAAAACTGCCAAACATGATTGCATGTTATTTCTAAGAATCAACTGATATGATGTTATTTCTGAGAATCAACATATGATGTATGTACAAACATTTTGTTATATGTAATGTGCAATATAAATGCAAGCTATTTTACTTTTGTATCAATAATGGTGAATTATTGACTTTGAAAATTTAATATCTGATTATTAATACAAATGTTTGGTTATTATGCCACCACCATTCCTGCTTCTGAAAAATGGTCTAGTTGTTTGTGGATTATTTCCAAATTACCATTCTCACTCATGCAGAAAAGTTGAAAATGCAAGCTGTGATACGATAAAACATCCCTTTCTCTATCATAAAATTTTACTTAGAGGGAGAATTCTGACTGAAGTGCCATAAGAACATGATAAAGAGCTGAAGCCCAGAAGTGCAAAATCACCCAAGCAACTTTATAAAGCTTCGAAATCCCAGGCAGTTGATATTTATCACACTGCCAAATGCTAATGCATCCAGGAAAATCACATCAACTCCAGATGCAGCTATTAGGCATGCGCCGTGGGACAGGTCATCTGTGCTTTTCATCTGCCAACCATCCTTTAAAGAGAGTGCATGATGAACTTTGGTGAGAAGAGAAATATGGAGGGCGGTAAGCATCAATATTACCGGTAACTTTGTCTTATCTCTGAAAATACTCAGACCTCCCTAATAACCTAACTTAGGGTTCTTTTTCAGTTGGTAAAGGGCTTTGAAATATTTTCAAGTATTCAGATCAGTAGTGTAGAAAAAGATAAAGTAACAAACTAAAATGTAAATCTTTGAGTTGTGCAAGTGGTTTTGAAATATTGTTAAGTATTCAATTCAAAGGTGTAGAAAACAATAAAAATAGTCCAAAAACTCAAACATAAATTCTTCTACACCAAAGCTATTTCTATCAACTTAATGGTAAAAATAGCCTTTTTTAAGTTAGATTATCTTGTTATTACACAACTTTCAATGTTATTATTTTTCTATATCAAAGACAGTGAAAATGTGAAAGTTGAATTATTTAGCTTTGGTAATATACTTATTAACACTCCTATTAAGACTTAATTTAGGCTAAAGTTATAATGACATTTTCATATATTAGGAGAGTATTTCATCAATTGAAAGGAATATAATGGTATGCATTACTACTACATGTATCTCTGAATCTGAATAAAGCTTGCTATTAAATTTGTTGTCCCAGGTTGAACTCTCTAGGAGTAGATGTAGAAGACAGCATTTAGGGACAGGATGTTGGAGAAGAGGAGAGCCAGCAAAGGAACTATGATGTAGGAAGCTCTGGACTGAGTAATACCTTTCAGAAACCTCATGTTGTTTGGTATTGGTTAGAGCTTTATATTCCTGCTTTGCTTAGTGAGAGATGAGGCCTATTCTGGGGAGAATGTGACCTCTGAGGAAGAAGTTCTCTGCAGGTGAGAGAGACCTTAGGGCGTGGTGGGGGGAGGCTGACCTCTGGAGGCCACCTTGTGTAGCTCCCCACAGCTGAATAGCAAGTCTTCCCTTGAAAGTGTATCTGGGTGTTGCACCTCCATGTCCATCTTCCACAGATACTTGCTATGTCACATAGATCCACAGCTCTATGCATGTTCTAGTAAAGCTCCTGCAAAGTGCCAATGGGCATCTCTTTCTGAGGAGAAACATAGAAGAAGGAGGTTAGTGAAACAAACTACAGTCCCTGATGTTCCACTTGAGCCCCGGGTCCACAGCTGCTATTCATCTGTCTTTTCCATTTTCAGTCTAGACAATCACACCATCAGCTACCAAGCACGTTGTCCTTAGTGGCTTACCTGTTGACATGACCCAGCTCCTAACCCCTGAGGTATCTGAGTACCTGGTCACTCTGCCGTTCGCACATCAGGGTGGTCCTATGTGTCTCTTCACAGTCATGAATGGGCAAGGAACACTCAGGTGGATCACCTGGATTCTACACACATTTCTCTGTGCTCTCACTATGTAAGCAACCCTACTTTCTCCCAATAAGAGCAATTGCTCCTGCCAAGACAGTGGCACCCTTTTCTTGCGTAGTTTACAATTCAATTAGAGGTCCAGTGCACAAAATTTATGCACTTGAGGGGAGTCCCTTAGCCAAGCCTGATCCCTCTCACAGTCTGGGAGATCTTGGGGGATGTCCGACTGCCAGCTTAGGCAGGCCTCAGCCATCAGTCTGACATCCTTAGTGCTGCCGAGGGGGCGGGCAGGAGAGGCTCCCACCACTACCGCTGCTTTTGCCATTGCCTTTGCCAGCTGTGAGCCAGCTTTTGGCTGAGTGTCACTCCCTCTGTGGGAGCACACTGACCACCAGGGGGAAACTTCTGCGTTGAGCGTCTGCCCCTGGTGGTCAGTGAGTGTCATAGTGACTGGTCATTCTGCCCTTTGGTTGATTTGCATATTAGCTTTTTATTATATAGGATAGGACTCTGCTGTATCTTGAAAATTGTGCCCTCTTTTGAGAAAAGAATCACTCACTAAGCAGAGCTTGGAGTTGCAGAAATGGGAGCATAAGAGACCCCAGTTGCTCATTGGAAATAATGGTGAGTGGAAACTCCTGATTCCACTCCTTGGTTCCCAGGTATTTACTTACTGGTGACACTGTATCATACAAAGATTGTTCATTTAGGGTGTACAAAATATCCTATGGCACAGCTTCTGAAGGGGGATACATTGGGGGCAAAGTATGCCTCTTTGGGGGTATTGATTATTTCAGTCTGGTTATTTCATGAAACAGCAGACAAGGGAGAAGCTCTAAAAGCCAATTAGAAGTTCCCTTTTCTAAGAGACATTTATAATTGTAAGCTAAATCTCCATTTGTAAGGATTCCTTCTTCTCAGTGGCAGGAGGAGAAGGATGACTCTGCATCTCTAGAAACTTAAATGGGGAAAGGCAGGATTGAAATTTGCATAACAATCTTACCCTTGCTTACTGTGCTTTTCTTCCCAACCTCCCATAACTGACCACCTATACCAACATTTTTCCCCCTTTAAGCTGCAAATGTTATTTAAGGTGATGACTTTGCCATTTGGGCCAGTTTTCCTGGGTCTCTCCCAGGTAGACATGCTATTAAACTTTAATATTTTCTTCTCCTAATCTGTCTCATATTGATTTGATTATTAGTTCAGCAAGAATCTTGAAGGGTAGAAAACAACTCCCGCCCACCCCCCATCTCCCCACCCCCCAGACACTTCTGCAGTGGTGCTTAAAGTATTCATTCAGCAAGGTGTACCAATACTGTCAAGCCTTCAGAATCTGAGTCATAAAAAATGATATGATCAATGGATTCCATAATCAAGGACTTATCCCCATATCACATTTGCTGTAAAGAGACCACTCATCTACCACTGTGTTATGTGGACTCACATACCAGGAGATAAAACACTGCATAAACCCTTGGGCAATGGTGCTGGCAGAGGCCTACAGGCAGTAAAGGCAAACTCATACCCAAAGCACATATTTCTTTCTCTCTTTTTCTTTCTATTTCTTTCTTTCTTTCTTTCTTTCTTTCTTTCTTTCTTTCTTTCTTTCTTTCTTTCTTCCTTCCTTCCTTCCTTCCTTCCTTCCTTCCTTCCTTCCGTCCTTCCTTCCTCATTTCTTTTTCTTTCTTTCTTTCTTTCTTTCTTTCTTTCTTTCTTTCTTTCTTTCTCTTCATTACTCTCTTGTTTATTTTAGCTTTTCTTCTTTTAAATTCCATTTTCTTTGTTAATTAACCCAGGGCTTCTCCAGCCTTCTGAGATCTTGTTTCCTATAGACTTCAGTAGTGCTCCCTGTCTATACCGTTGATTTGATGGTAAAAGTATTTGTAAATGCACTGTCATATCTATACTAATAAAAGCCTATGTGGTCATCATGCCCTCACACCATGATCCCCTTATGCTACAACGAGCAATCACCAGGAGGCTGCGTGCATAGCAAGCATGCATGAGTGGGCAGGGCTGCACGAGCTGCGAGGTGCACTGGATGGGTGGGGACTTGATGCTGCATACCTGGCAGGGACTTGACCAGGAGGTGCATCAGAGAGTGGATTGCGGCTGCCACTGCCCAGGGCCAGCCCAAGGCTCAGGCAAGCTGCTGATGGCAACTGCCGCTGCGAGAGCCTAAAGCTCAGGGAACAAGGGCTGGGCCAAGGCTCAGGCAGTCCTCACTGCTGGCAGTGGCAGCAATTGATGTGGATGGGGTCATCACCTTCCCCTAATTACTGGGTCACCTCCCACAGAAGAAGGCCAGATTATGACTTAGGCCCGCTCCCGGCAGGAAACAGGCCTAAGCCATCAGTAAGACATCCCCTGGAGGGCTCCCAGATTGTGAGAGGGGTAGACCAGGCTGAGGGACACCCCCCACCACCCATAGTGCACAAATTTTCATGGACTGGGCCTCTAGGGTATCTATAATATAGGATGTGTTAGGTAAGGTAGGCTAACTGTTGTAATAAGCAACCTCTAAATCACAATAGCTTTACAAAATATAAGTGTTGCTCACAATAACGATCCATAGACAGATTATTTTTATTTATTAATTTCATCTCAATTTATTGTTGACAGTATTACAGATGTCCCCCAATTCCCTGCTTTATGCCCCTGCCCCACCCCAGGCCTTCACCACACTATATTGTCTATGTCCATTGGTTATGTATATATGTATGTGAGTTCTTGGCTTAATCTCTTTCTTTCCCCTTCCCAACCCAAGATATGTCAGTCTGTTTCATGCCTCCATGTCTCTGGACCTATTTTGTTCTATTTCCATGAAAACAGGCCACTTGCATTTATAGGCTAGAAGGGACCCAATGTAGTCAGCATGCCACCAAGTAGCCAGCTGTGCTCTTTGAAGAATTAAATCATATTAAGGATAATAACTATCATTTTGTTGCCACCAAGTTGAATAATCATTCATTACAGTTGCAAGATCATTTTTGGGCAGTGGGAGTCCACATTATTAGAAAAATGCATAACCTCTATCTCTGTCCCATGGTTACATTTTTTGTTCAGTACTGGGATGGCTGAGGACAGGGACTGGCTGACATCGCTGGCTGAGTAGGTCACTGTCTATTTTGCTGTTTCGTGCCTCTCCCACGGCAGGTGATTGCTGTTGAGTGTTCACATATGATACAAAGACCTTCTATGCTCCCTTCCTGCCCACTCTTGTATATACACCCATATACCTCTACCCGAGAATGACCTTTTCCTAACCTTCCAATTTTTCTGCTTCCAGGTCTCTAAGGAGTTGGCCAGACTATTTGCCACCTTCCATGAGAGCGTATATATTTTAAATATGGAATACTTCTCTTTGAACACAAAAAAAGTTAATCAGGTGAACTGCCTTAAGATCTGACCATTGGGAGGATGATTCTTTGCCACTGTCTGCCAAGGTCATTGCTATGTGAGGCTTATAATTCAGCTACCATCCATCCACTTTTCGACTTGCGCCCACATATGGAGCCAATTCATGTGGAAACCAATCTTGAATCTTTTCCCCTCTTTCAACTGTGTAGCCATAGGAGTGAGTTGAGAAAGTAGTACTGACCGTGATGGCTATCATGAGGGGGGTGCCTGTGCTACCTGTCCTGCAGCTTACTTGCAGCCACAACTTCTATTCATGTTCAATCCTGTTTGTACCACAGCAATTTTATATTGCATTTTTTGCTTGATTTATCCAATCTTATGATTTGGTGATTTTTACAGGCTCTAAATCATGATGAACAGTATAGGCAACCATTCCAACTCCATCAGGGCAAGTAGCATACCAGAAGTTGTTTTTTGAAAATAATATAATCATTTACTAGATGCCCCTTGCAGGAAGATTCCTGCAATAGGGCTTTCTGCTGTAGCCTCTACTGCCCTGCCTGCTTCCCTCCCTTCTCCCCCACCCCACCTCACTTGCTTGCTTCTCCGCATCTTAGCTCCCTTCTGCAGCGCTTGGCTTCTTTCTACACTGTCTTCAGTCTTTGCTCTGGCCTGGATATGCAAATTAACCTCCATCTTGGTTGTGTTAATTTGTATACTCGCCCTGATTGGCTGGTGGCATGGCTTGTGGGTGTAGCGAAGGTGCGATCAATTTGCATGTTTCTCTTTTATTAGAGAGGATTGTCCGTTATTTATTGTTTGTTCCAGAACCTCAGGAGATTGTGTTGTGATTCTCTTACTAGGGTTTGCTGCAATAGGCATCCAGCACCTTTTCCCATTATTGATATTTCCAACATGATAGTGTCTGGCAAATAGTTTTTTAAAATATATCTTTATTGATTTCAGAGAAGGAGTAAAAGGGAGAGAGAGATAGAAACATCAATGATCAGAGAGAAACATTGATCGGCTGCCTCCTGCATGTTCCCCATTGGGAATCAAGCCTGCAACCTGGGCATATGCCCTGACCAGGAATTGAACCATGACCTCCTGGTTCATAGGCCAATGCTCAATCACTGAGCCATGCTGGTCAGGCTGCCAAGTCGTATGGCCTAAGCAGAAAGGCTGTTGGAACTGCACTATGGAACTGATGCAGAACCTATTATTCTCTGGTTCCTGTTCAAGGCTGGAAGCCTTTGATGCCACAAGCTTTTTGTGTGGGAGCAGTGTTCAGAAATGAGGAATATGCTTCTTTTAGAACCCAAGAGACCCACTTGTCTTTGACTTTTGAGAGCATAACCCAGCATGCCCTAACTAGAGGACTCCTAAAATTTTAAGGATGTGGTTAGTCCTGGATAGTTGTAGGGTTTATCGCCTATCTCTGGAGCTTGTGTGCCTTTCCAAGGCCTCTGTGTGCTAGACATCTCTTGCTTCTTTAGACGTTACCAAAGAAGTATATGGGCTTTCACGCCTGGCTTTCAAGTACCTGCTACGCTTCCTCAATTGCTTCATATCATTTTGTACTGCAACCCTTGCATTTAGCTATAACCACCGGATTCCATTTTTTTTCCCCATGAGGGAAACCCCTGCATTTTCAGGTTAGAATAGATTTATTCTTTTACCAACTTTATTGAGATGTGATTCACATACCATATAATTCACTAATTTAAAGTCTATATTCAATATTGTTTACTACATAGTGTTGTGCGACTGTCACTATAATCTAACATAATGTTTTTGTCCCCTGGAAAGAAACCCATGTTAATTTGCAGTAACCCTAACCCCTACTTACTACTCCTAGCCCTGAGAAACCATTAATTCTTTTGTTTCTATAAATTTGCCTATTCTGGACATTTAATATAAATGGATAAATACAATATGCAGGGTTTTTGTGACTGGCTTCTTTCATTTAGAATAAATTTTCAAGTTTCTTTTATATAGGTGGCACATATCAGTACTTTATTCCTTTTTATTCTTGAATGATATTTAATTATATGGACACATTACTTTTTGTCTATCCATTCACCAGTTGTTCGACATTTAAGTTGGTTGTACTTTTGGCTGCATGAATAATGTTGCTTTGAACATTTCCACACAAGTTTTTTATGTTGATATATTGTTTTACTAGAGGCCTGATGCATGAAATTCTTACAAGAGCAGACCTGCCTTCCCCCGACTGCTGGCATCAGCTTCCCTCTGGCACCTGGTACCCAGTCTTCCCTTGCAGTCCGGGCTTTGTCCGGAAGGTCCTCCAGTCTAATTAGCATATTACACTTTTATTATTATAGATTGTTCTAAGGTTACATTCCATGAAGTGTCATTGCAGGATCAGATAGAAACTCTATGACTAACTTTTTGAGGAACAATTTTCCTAAGATACTGGGCCATTAAACATTTCCACCAGCAAAGTATGAGGGTTCCAGTTTTTCCACATCCCTGTCAATTATCTGTCTTTTTCATTACAACCATCCTACTTGATATGAAACAGTATCTCATTGTGGTTTTGATTTTCATTCACTGTTATGACTGATACTGTTCTGTTCTCCTTTATCCTTTTATCTACTTTTTCCATAACTATCACATTCTTAGTAAATTACTTTAGCTAGGGTGTTTCCTTCACTGGTACATCCTCCTAACTCCCCACCAGTGAAAGTTTTAACAATTTAACACTTTGTGCCAACAGCTCACCGCTCTCCACTTGCCGCCAGGTATCTTCATAGTAAGTTGGGTGCAGGGTGATCTAGTTCCAGAACACCATCTCATTGCCTATTTTCTCAGATGACTCTTGGTGCCAACTATTACTGATTGAGGTTTTTCAGAAGCAGATGTGAGACAGGGTTTATGGTACAAGATATTTATTAGGAATCAAATCTGTTCAGGGAGATAGGAGGAGGAGAACTGAGCGGAGGAAGAAGTCAAACTGAGATGTAGGCTTGACAGACTTGGCTAAGCTGGTGGAGAGCTCTGGAACAAACTTGCTCATCATAGTGTTTGAGGTCAAAACGGTCAGGTCTTTATACCTTTGCCTGGCTCAGCCACCTGAAGGTTGCTCTCAGAAGGCTGTAGCTCCCATAAGGCCATACTCTTCAGATGAGGCAAAACCAGAAGGAGCTGACAGCTGTCTGGTCTCTTCCTTCCCAGAAGCTTGGCATCACATCTTTTCCTTCCAAAACAATCTGGGTATCACAGCATCATGTCTACCACATTTGTTCTGCTTAGATGCAATTTAGAGTCCTTCCTAATAATTGTTATATTTTATTAAGTAGCTTCTGGTCATGTTGAATAATCTCCAAAACATTAAACAATTAAGGGATGAATATGAAGTGCTGATAGATAACGTATGCAGGGGTTAATTTCCTCTTTTCAGTTATTTACTTATTTGTAAACATTTATGTTTTGCTGCCTATTTATTATTCTGTAGAAATATACGAACTGGTTTCTCCTGATGAAGCACATAAAATTGTATAGCTGAAGTGATTTACCTAGGTTTCAATGAAAAATGAATGAATCTCTCATATATATATGAGAGAAAAGCATTTTTAATATATAATGCTTTTCTTTCATTGAAAACTCTTGTCTCCAACACACAGTTAATTTCATGTCAAAGAAGTTTATTATGAAATGAAAGGTAATATTTCATCCAGAGTTTCACTGGCCTTCAGAGAGAACCATAGACACATTTCTCACATATTTTTTTAGCCTTTTCTGTAATTTGACATTTTGATATTAGGACAAGACTCTCAATATTCAATTGTTACATTGTAAATGCACTGATCTTTCATGTCTTGGACATTTACTCTTTGGTGTAGAATTGACTGAAATAAAATGTAACACAATTATACTTTGAAGAACCTAAATCAATTTAGGCAATTTTGCAACAGAGAAAGAAATTTACTTATAAAAGGCAAATTGTATTGGAATTCCTATCTTAAGTGGCAGGTACACTACCAATTTAAACTTAATACAAAGTAATTTCAAATATGCTGTGTGGAGGTGAATAACAAGAAGAAATCCTTTTTATATGCATTTTTATATCCCTATCTAGGCAATGACTTTCTCATGCAATAAGTATTTTATTTTTTTCTCAACAGGTAGACATTTCATTTGATTTGCTCTAATGGCTTCTGTATTTTAATAGCCTGTATATTTATTTAGCTAAAGAGGGCCCAGTGGATGTCTCTTATTCTAAGTAATTTACACTGGTCTATGCATTCAAACTTTAACTTCAATGTATCTATTTTTTTTGCCTGAAAATTTTAAATTTCCAATGAGTTGGAATGAAAGTGAATTTCAAGTGTGAGGAAGAATGATTATGTTCTTATCACAATTAAAGCATACCCACAGATGCACACAAAGACACAGGGACAACCATAGCATGGGCTTCTGTGCCACATGAGGATAGTTGGGAATTTATTTTTCTTGTCCTGTATAGAACTAATCAGAGTGAATAAGGAAGAGACTGAAAATGGGTTTATGGGCCCATTTCAGCTACCAGAATAATAGGATTACTTTTCACCCCAAAAGGCTGGAACCAAATAGTTGCCAAGGAACAGAATGGTGAAATTTCTTCTGTAGGAATACAAATGTCCATAGAGCTAGTAATTTTGGGACACACTTCCTTTAAAAGCCTTTTTATACCTGGCAAAATCCTGTTGAGACGTGACTTCTGTTCAGTGAAACCTTATAGCTTCCTGTTCTTTCTTCAGCCTTGATGTTGAGATAAAAAGTAGGCACAACTGAAATCAGAAGAATGAGATATTGAGATATTGTCAAATTACCGGTCACTTATTCTCCCTCCCTGTTGCCACATCTGAAATTGTTTGTATTAGCACTGGAGGACAGCGTTGATAGTAGAAACCATTGTGTTATGTCTCACCTATGAACAGGGCATCTAGAAAATTCAGTAATATATATTTGGTTATGGAAGAAACCTTTCATTTACCAAGTCATGGTTCATGAACAACCATCATATATGCTAGGCATGTATATATGAAATCAGATAATTTAGAAAGCTTTCTTTGAAACTGTGGTTGATGTCATAAAAAAAAGAGCAGTATGCTCTCTAAAGTGATCTAATAATCTTGCTTGGAGATTTTTTCAGATAAAGAAGATTTTCCTTCCATAAAACTCATTTCTTCAAATCAACCTTCAAAGCTTTTAGCAGAAGTGGTTTACTTCTGCCCATGGCACTATTTTTAAGAACCATAACTTGCCCTTAAAAATAATTTTAAATACTAAATTATCTTAATACATAAGTCATTTTTTGTGAGTGCTAACATTACAAATCTATCTTTCTCTTTAGCCAGTACTATGCTTAAACTGAAACTCAGTAATAACAGCCAGAAACTGGATTTTCTATGTCTTTGTCCTCATGACATTTTTAGTTAATTAAGAGTCATGTGGAGCAAGGACAAGATACATGAATTAGTTGGCACTCAGCTCCTAATTCCTCTCTCTTTTCTTCATATCTCACCTCTCCTCTGGAACTTAAAATGTATGTACAGGGTAGTGCATTTTTAGCCTCTGCTGTCACGAACAGTTTGCTGCCTGGAAACCAATTCAATTCGTCATCCACGTATGAAGTATGCATTATGAATAAACCATTGTGTTAGGGATTTGAAAATGAAAAAGACATTGCCTTATCCTAATGAAATTATATCTAACTGGAATTCCACATACTGCCTACAGTTAAAAAGACTCCCTTACCACCACCAACCTCAAACATGTGTTTTTTAATATTAAGAACTAGACGTATTCATATGGGTCCCTGCTTCTGCTGCTACTGCCTGCTCTCAGATCTCTTTGAAGTCATTTTCTGTTGCCTATAGCTTGGATCTCTCTCCATTCTTTCTGAATGCCAGAGCCCAGCTACCTACTGTTAACATGAGAAACATTTAAACCTGTGAACATTTTTTTGTGAGTTTATTTGTGCCAACCTGTCGGCAAATGCCACGAAGCAGAATCTCAACGGCTTGAGCTAATACTCTGGAGAATGGTAGCTTGCACCTTGTTTTATAAATTATAATCAAAGGGGGAGACGTAAGTGAAGAACATGAAATCCATTGGTGATAGATTAGAGAGGCGGGAGAAAGCAAAGTGGGAAAACCACTGGGATTGGGTAAAACGTATAATGATAGACACATACTTCTTTTACACAGGTGGGTGCAGGATACTTAACAGTCAATAATGAACTCAATAACAATGAGGGGATTTTTGGTCTCACAGAGTGGTGCCTGTGTTTGAGGGGTCTGGAAAAGGGAAAATTACTTTGACATCCCAACAATATGTTATCATAGACGCAAAAAAACAATAGAGAGGATCAGTTGAGGTAAAGATTGGCCTTTGTCAGGGGAGATACGGCCTAAGACATGACTGTCCACCATAAGCTGCTTTTAATTTCAGACTGTCCTATGTGGTTACTTTAGGTCTCTGAATGTTCAGGGCTGCCACACAGGCCTTCCCTGAGCTAGTCAGGTTAGCATGTCGCCTCTTTTGGTCCACACTACAGGCACCATTTTGACCAAATAAATGAACTTGCTCTGAGTCCCAGCAGACAGGATGCATATCTACACTAATAAAAGGGTAATATGCTAATTAGACTGGACATCCTTCTGGAAAAAGCCATGGTGATGGGGGCCTAGAAAGAGACAATTAGGGATGGTCAGGCTGGCAGGGGAGGGCAGTTAAGAGTGATCACGCCAGCAGGGGAGGGCAGTTAGGAGCGATCAGGCCAGGGGGGGGGGCAGTTAGGGGGTTGTCAGGCCTGCAGTGGGGAGCTGTTAGGGGACAATCAGACCAGCAGACAGAGGCAGTTAGGGGTGATCAGGCAGGCAGGCAATTAGTCAGGAGCCAGCAGTCCTGGATTACGATAGGTGGATTGGGCCTAAATAAGCAGTTGGACATATGCTGAGGGGTCCCAGGTTGGAGAGAGTGCAGGCCAGGCTGAGGGACCTCACCCCAGTGCATGAATTCTGTGCACCAGGCCTCTAGCCTATTATATAATCACTAGAGGCCTAGTACACATAATTTGTGCCCTCAGGGGATAGGGTCCCTCAGCCCAGCCTGTAGCCTCTCACAGTCCAGGAGCCCTCATGGAATGTCCAACTGCTATGAAGATGGGAGAGGCTCCTGCCACCACAACTATGCTACCCAGGCTTGAGCCCAGCTTCTGGCTCAGCGGCACTCTCCCTGTGGGAGTGCACTGATCAAAAGAGGGCAGCTCTTTCATTGAACATCTGCACCCTGGTGGTCAGTGTGTGTCATAGTGGCCGGTCATTCCACCTTTTGGTTGATTTACATATTAGTCTTTTATTATATAGGATGTGTCCCAAATCAGTCAGGAATCCAAGTTTTAAATATCTATGGCCAATATTTTTTCTATCTTTCTTTGACTTTATTGTTGTTTGGACGCTTGGCAGGATCCTTATACTTCCTTGCATAAGTGAGTGTCTAACTTCAGGAGGTTACATTCACAGAGATTTCAGAATGTAAATGTTTAACTCTGGTAAGATTCTCTATTTAAAAATTGTGTATAAATTAGGATTAACATAGGAGGAAGACTTTCCAAAAATATTCAAAATAAAACACACTTGATATAAAAATACCAATGTCTATCAACAAGATAGAAGGTAAAAACAACAACAACAACAAAATAAGACACAAGGTATAAAAATAATGAATAGTAGACAAGGTTTTGGAATTGAGTAAAACTATGTTAAAAGACTAACTCCTTATCTTACAACCTGTGTGATATTCAGCAGATTATCTAAACTCTCAGGGCCTTGATATTGTGGAGCATCTGCTTAATTTCCTTCTGAAGATATCCTCTCATATACTTGAAGACATCTATTAAACTTGGATAGCTTCCCTCGTTGTAGCTCAATAGCCCGAGCACCTTCATTTTTGTTCAGAGATATAATTTCTTATCATTTAATCTTTTCGGTTGACCTTCTCTGAATTCTATCTAGTTTCTCCCATATATGTATACAATCGAGAAGATTTAAACTTTGTTTCCAATGATTCCCAGGAAAAATCAATCATAATTAATCACTCCCTCCATCAAAGTTCAATCCCCCTTAGAACAACTAGAGCAATGCCATTGTTTATAGGTACAAGTTGACTCTAACAACAGGAGAAATGGAGAGCAAACATCCCACACAGTCCGAATTTCCTATCCCACACAGTCCGAATTCCAAGTATAACTATTAAATCCTCCAAAACTTAAGTACTAATATCCTGCTGTTGACCAGAAGCCTTACATATAGCATAATCAGTCTATTAACATATATTTATACATTATATGTCTTATATACTGTATTTTTAAAATAAAATAAGCTAGAGAAAAGAAAATGCTATTAAGAAAATCATAAGGTAGTAAAAAAAATCCATTTATTGAAAAATATCCACACAATTCAAACCCATTTGTTTAAGGGTCAATTATTTCTGGGTGTGGTGCAGTTCACGGTCAGCCTATGGTTTTTAAAATTGGTGCTAGAGTTCTGAAGTCTTTGATGAGAGTGTCATCCTCAAGAATCCCAGCTTTGTGAAGGATTCTGACATTACAACTCCAAGGGCTAGGGCTATTGTTAGGCCTTGAGCAATCTCTACCAAAATGGGGCGTTAAAGATGGATACACATTTTTGTTGTGGTTGCTACACTTTCCATGAAGAGGTTAAGCCTACCTTTCCTCCCCTTAAATGTGGGCTGACTTGTGGCTGCTTTGACAAATAGAATATGGAAGAAGTAATATAATGCCCAGAAACAGGCTGCTTTACTCAGTCTGGGTTGCTGTAACAACATACCATGCACTGGTTGACTTAAACATTGTTTATTTCTCATAGTTCTAAAGTCTGGGAAGTCCATGGTTAGGGTTCAGTAGATTCAGTTCTTGGGGAGGACTCTCTTCTGGGATTGCAGACAGCCATCTTTTCATTGTATTCTCACATGATAGAGAATTCTTCCTCATTATTAAGGGTGTTAATTCCATCATAAGGGCCCCACCCTTGTGACCTAATCTAATCTTAATTACCTTCCTAATACCATTATACTTGGGACTGGGACTTCAACATAGGATTTGGGGGGAACACAAGCATTCAGTTCATAGAATAGGCCTAACCTTGTAGAGGATTAGCAGTTACCACTTCTATCCTCTGGGAACCCAAAGTTGTCAAGCAACAAATCCAACTTTTCTGTTGGAGAGAGCTCATGCAGAAAAAGCAAACATACTGTATTTGCCGGCGTATAAGACGATTTTTTGGCCCTGAAAAATACCGTATTTGCCGGCGTATAAGATGACTGGGTATAAGACGACCCCCTAACATTTCCACTCAAAATACAGAGTTTGTTATATACTCACCATATAAGACTACCCCCCACTTAGAGGCATATTTTTCAGGGCCAAAAAATCGTCTTATACGCCGGCAAATACGGTAGGAAAATAGACACAGCTGAGTCCAACCTTCCATTTGTCCCTTCCAAGTTGGTAAGAATGTGAGGGAAGCCATCTTGGATCCTCTAGTTCAGTCCAACCACCAGCTAAATACCATGGATTGATCATGTCAAAGCCACATGGAGCATTATGGCATTGTCTTGTCTAAATTCTTGACCTACGATATTGTAAAAGATAAATTGTTTTAGCGAGTCAATAGTTTTGAAATTATTTGTATATATATATATGCCTAAGTGACCATTATGACTGGTGGACCAAACGACTGGTCACTATGATGTGCACTGACTACCAAGGGGCAGATGCTCAATGCAGGAGCTGCCTCCTAGTGGTCAGTGGTCTCCCACAGCCAACCTCCCACAGCCCCTCCCCCCAGCTGGCCGGCTTGATCAGCCCCAATCGGGACTAGGCGATACAGCCCCAATCACAGGCCGGGCAGAGGGATCCCACCTGTGCACAAATTCGTGCACTGGTCTTCTAGTATAACAATAGATAGCCAGCACAAGAAAGAAACAACATTCTCTCTCTTAACATTGCTATCTTTTCTCTATGCCTCTCAATATCCCCTTATCCTGTAAATATTGAGTACTCTGACTAAGTGGCTATAGTTGCAGCTGTGACATATGGTGTAATGTAGAGGGTTTGATTATCATACAAATAATCCTTAAGTATTTCTCTAAGAACTTAGATTTCTATACTTCTTCGCTACCACAAGGACACTGGGAAAGAGCAAAATACTAAATAGACAATTTTATCTCTTTATGGCAGTTTCTGATTATTTCATCTTGGAGCTCTGAGCTTCCATGTGAGAAGAATGACCATTGCTACAAAGACCACATGGAGATAAAACATAACGTATCCATCATCAGAGGATAAATACAAAAGCTCTGCTCCAAACCGTTCAAATAAAAAATGTGTTTTGTCTCATCTTTCTACATGCTAGAATGATTCTTAATTTAGTTTTATTACAGAAATATGATGGAGAAGTTGGTTAAACATGCATGTACAGGAGGAAGAGAGGCAAAACTGCAGTGCCTCCTAATATTCCTTAGTCCATCCATATGGGTCATGAAAACTGATTCCTAAATCTCAAGGTCCTAAAATATACCTTTTTATGGGGGGAAGGGGGTTGCTGTGGACATGTTATTCTCTTTCCTCATGTCTTGTCTACCTAGAGTCCCACTTCGGTTACATTTTCTAAAATCTTGCAAGTCTGAAAGCATGATCTGAACAAGCTGATTACGTGCTGCATTATTTCTAACTGATAAACAGGACTCAATCCTCCTAGAAAGATCTTCCTCCTCAAGGATTGATTTTTACAGGCATATGTCCCTCACTGTTACTGCATCAGACATAGAGGCTTATTTCCTATTGGTTCACCTGTCTAAGGTGGGGGAATCAAATGATTTAGTTCACATAGATCCAATTATTTTATAAACTATTTTAAGGTATGTCATTATAGCCAACAACACACTTTCACTCCCAGCAGTTACCAATGCAAGATGATTTTCACTTTAACTTCCAAAAATATAGTTGATATCTGCATTCTTTCCCCATTTCTTAAAGTGCGAAAATGATAGATATTTAAAAAGTCACACACATACATATACACACAAAAGCAGACCTGCACACACATCAGCAGTTAGGGGGGCTGGGAAATTGGTGTGAATTTCACAGTGTTTCAATCCACTCTCTCTTTTAATTTTTTTTTATTGATTCCAGAGAAGGGAGAAGGAGAGAGAGATTAAAACATCAATGGTGAGAGAGAATCTTTAATTGGATGCCTTCTGCAAACAACCCCAACCCTCCTTTGGAGGTTGAGCCTGCAACACAGGCATGTGCCCTGACAGGGAATCGAACTGTGACCTCTTGGTTCATAGGTTGTTGCACAACCACTGAGACACTCTAGCCAGGCTCAATCCACTCTCTTATGT
Organism: Vespertilio murinus; assembly: GCA_963924515.1. NCBI lineage: Eukaryota > Metazoa > Chordata > Mammalia > Chiroptera > Vespertilionidae > Vespertilio > Vespertilio murinus. The sequence continues at coordinate 15,046,308 of OZ004710.1, read as the reverse complement.
TGGCCTCTGGCTACTCAGAGGTATTTCAGGTATAATAGGAACAATGATACCCTGGCTGAGGAGCACATTTGAAGCTAATCTTGTAGAGGCACCAAAGTAAGTCAATCCTGAAAGGCAGGGCAAAGACATAGAGAATGTATTAAACTTAGACACTGGATGAAGAAACAGATGGCTGGGACTGTGCTCAGGGCCTGCAGATCTGGTTATTAGAAAAGTTAGTAAGGGCCAAAACCGGTTTGGCTCAGTGGATAGAGCGTCGGTCTGCGGACTCAAGGGTCCCAGGTTCGATTCCGGTCAAGGGCATGTACCTTGGTTGCAGGCACATCCCCGGTGGGGGTTGTACAGGAGGCAGCTAGTCAATGTATCTCTCTTATCGATGTTTCTAGCTCTCTATCCTTCTCCCTTTCTCTCTGTGAAAAATCAATAAAATATATATTAAAAAAAAGTTAGCAAGGGCTGTCTGGTTGAATTGTTGGTGACAAAGGTCAGGGGCTGGTTGAAATTGAGACAACCTTTGAGCTTTTCTGAATTAGAATTGATTTTGACCAACTCTTGGACTTTTTTTATGTGTATTTTTATTATTGATTCTGGAGAAGAAGGGAGAGGAGAAGAGAGAGATAGAAACATCAATGATGAGAGAGAATCATTGATTGGTTGCTTCCTGCATACCCCACACTGAGGATGGAGCCCAAAACCCGAGCATGTGCCCTGACCAGGAATCAAACTGTGACCTTCTGGTTCATAGGTTGACACTTAAACACTAAGCCACGCCAGCTGGGCCAACCCTTGACATTTTATTTATTTTTTTAAACTAAATCTTTATTGTTCATATTATTACAAATGTTCCTCATTCCCCCCACCCCCAATTGCTCCCCAACACCAAGTTTCCATTCAATTCTCTGCCCTTTCCCCATCCCCCATTGTCCTCATCCGTAGGTGCAGTTTATGTTCAGTCTCTTCCTACCCCGCTCCACTCCCCATCTCCCCGAGAATCATCAGTCCACTCCCCTTCCATACCTCTGATTCTATTATATTTACCAGTTAATATTGTTCATCATGATTTTTACTTCCCTTGGTTTTTAGACTCACTTGTTGATAGTTACGTGTTTGTTCATATTTTTATCTTTATTTTCTTCCTCTTCCTAAAGAACCCCTTTCAGCAATTCATATAATTCTGGCTTGGCAGTGATGAATTCCTTTAGCTTAAATTTATTTGTGAAGCTCTTTATCTGGCCTTCGATTCTGAGTGATAGCTTTGCTGGGTAGAGTATTTTTGGCTGTAGGTTCTTGTTATTCATCACCTTGAATATTTCTTGCCATTCCTGTCTGGCCTGCATGGTTTCTGTTGAGAAATCAGCTGACAGTCATATGGGTGCCCCTTTATAGGTAACTACCTGCTTTTGTCTTGCTGCTTTTAATATTCTCTCTTTGTCTTTAGCTCTTGGAATTTTAATTATGATGTGTCTTGGTGTGGTCCTCTTTGGATTCCTTTTGTTTGGGGTTCTGTGTGCTTCCTGTACGTGTAAGTCTATTTCTTTCCCCAGGTGGGGGAAGTTTTCTGTCACTATTTCTTTCAATATGTTTTCGGTATCTTGCTCTCTGTCATCTTCTGGGATGCCCATAATTCTGATGTTGGTTTGCTTGAAGTTGTCCCAGAGGTTTCTCACACCATCTTCTACTTTCTGGATTCTCTTGTCTTCTTGCTTCTGTGGAGGAGTGTCCTCTGGCTCTTTGTGTTCCAAATATTGGACTTGATTCTTGCAATCTTCCAATCTGTTTTTAGGACTCTGTATAATATTTTTTTATTTCAGAGAATGTATTCTTTATTTCTAGTTGATCCCTTTTCATATCCTCATAGGTCTCATTTATTTTATCCGCCTTTTCTAAGAGATTGTTGAACAACCTTATAAGCGTGGCTTTGAACTCTATATCCAGTCGCTTTTTGTCCTCCATTTCTTTCGTTTGTGATCTGTTTCCTCGTTTCGGCATTTTCGCTGCTTCCCTGAGTTGGTAGGTTGGGAGGATCAGCTGTGTCTATGCCAGGAGACAACCTTATTCCACTAGACTTGGAAACCTGCAAAAGCCTCTCTGATTTCAGCTTGGAAGGGGCAGAGTTTCAGGGTGGAGCCTACAGCCTTGGCTTCCGGTTAGCCCCGCCCTCGGAGGTTCCTGAGTCTCAGTGTTCCTCAGTGTCCTTTGGTACTCACTGCAAGCACCTCTGAGAGAAAGGCACCCTAGAGCTTCGCCCGCTACCAGACAGTCTAGTCTCTCCCCCAACAAGCCCACAACTGGGGTTCAGAGCAGTTGGAAGTGGGGTTAAGCACAGTCCGGAGCTTATGTCTCCTTCCCGCTAGGGCAATCTCGTGGCCCAAACAACAGTCTGTCCTCTGTGCGTGTAATGTGCGAGACTCAGGGGATCTGCTTTTCGCTGCTCCCCTAAGCTTCTGTCTTACAGCCCAGATTCCCTCTGTATGAGGCTGGAGCCCGAGGGTTTTGCCCAGGACTGGGGTTCAGTGCAGTAAGAACAGGGGCTCAGTACATTCCTGAGCTTTTGAGTCCTTCCCGCTGGGGCAATTCAGCAGCTCAGCCAACAGTCCCTCCTCTGCATACAATGTGCACGACTCCGGGGCTCCGCCTTTCGCCACCGCTCCCCTGAGCTTCCGCCTTACAGCCCAGTTTCCCTCTGTATGAGCCTGGACCCCAGGGTCTCCCCCAGAACTGGGGTTCAGTGCAGTCGGAGTTGTGGTTCAGCACGGTCCGGAGCTTTTATCTCCTTCCCGCTAGGGAACGCCAGCCAGGCACTCCGCCGCCCCTCCTCTCCAGCTCCGTCCTCTCCCCGCGCACACACCATGCCTCCGTACCTTAGGCTTTTACAGCTCCTCTGGTTTTCCTTCTGGTTTTCTCTTTCCTTCTAGTTGTAGAGTTCCCAGTCAGTCAACTTTCCTGTAGTTCTGGATAGTGTCCACTCTATATTTTAGTTGTATTTTTTGAAATTGTTGAGTGCGGCTGCAGTTAGGCTTTTACCTCTGCCGTCATCTTGTTGTCTCTCAACCCTTGACATTTTAAAATGCAATATGAAAATAAATAAATAAAATAAAATGCAATATGCAGGAGATACATTGGACTGAGGAAAAGACATTTGGAATGGAAACTAATTACTGCATTTTAAGAATCAGGGATGTCTGAGATATCCTTAACTGGGGAGGGTTCTCTGAAGCTTATGTCACCTGAGTGCATGTAGCTTAACCCTTGTGATTACTTAATTATTGGATTCTGTGGACTTAAGGAGCAAATACATTGGTATAAAGTAACTTTTAGGTCAAGGGACAATAGAAGATAGAATGTGAAAATTACAGTCATAGTCATATTACATTTCAACAGTACAGGAAGAACATACTTATACTGAGTGGCCAGATTATTATGATCTCTGAACACATAATAATCTTGCCACTCAATATATATACATATATATATATATATATATATATATATATATATATATATGGCCCCGGTGCATGAATTTGTGCATGGGTGGTGTCCAGCCAGCCTGGCCAGGGTTAGGGGACATGGGCAGTTGGCCAGCCTGCCTGCTGGTCTGGTCAAACTCCTGGTTGAGGGGACAATTAGCATATTAACCCTTTATTATATAGGAGATACACTGAGTGGCCAGATTATTATGCATTCAGAGATCATAATAATCTGGCCACTCAGTGTATGTGGGCATCTGGCAGAAGCAGATGCCCCATGAAGGCAAGGAAGCTCCAACTTAAAGATCCTATACTTGCTGGTGACTTTTTCAAGGGCCTCAAGCAATGTGTCCATATGATTGTATGTATTGTTTTGTAAAATTCACAGATTAAGATGACTTTTCGCCAAGGTTGGTTTGGCTCAGTGGTAGAGCGTTGGACTGCGGACTGAAAGGTCCCGGGTTCGATTCCGGCCAAGGGCATGTACATTGGTTGCGGGCACATCCCCGGTAGGGGGTATGCAAGAGGCAGCTGGTCGATGTTTCCCTCTCATCGACATTTCTAGCTCTCTATCTCTCTCCCTTCCTCTCTGTGAAATATCAATAAAATATATTTAAAAAAAAAAAAGATGACTTTTCACACTGTTTCTTTCCATTGTGCCATCGTTTCTGTCACATTTTCCTTCTGTCAGGTGCCACGAGTGTAGCCAAAGGAACATTTGGGATTTGACTAAGGTGAAGGAGGGTTGGGAAATATTGACTTTGGATTTACTGGGGTATATTTATGTGGCTTTCAGCCATAAAAAAAAGTTATTTCGCCGAAGCCGGTTTAGCTCAGTGGTAGAGCGTCGGTCTGCAGACTGAAAGGTCCCGGGTTCGATTCCAGTGAAGGGCATGTACATTGGTTGCGGGCACATCCCCAGTAGGGGGTGTGCAAGAGGCAGCTGGTCGATGTTTCTCTCTCATCGACGTTACTAGCTCTCTATCTCTCTCCCTTCCTCTCTGTAAAATATCAATTAAAAAATATATTTTAAAAAAAAGTTATTTCTAGCCATCCAGGCTGCAATGGCTTCCAGGAAAACTTCTATAGTTTTACATTTTTTCTGAGCCGGTGTTGTGACAGGGATATTCAAGACCAGGGGCATTACTATGATAAGAATGTGCTTTAAGGAACTCAGCACTGAAAGTTTGTGGATAGCGGAGGAGAAACAAGATTTGAAATATATGAAGCCAGGAGCTAGTCCGTGGGAAATTCTTTCACTCTTTTGTCATATTGCAATGGGAAGATTTGGTATTCTTTGATGCTTGTTAAAGCAGACATTCTTTCCAGTTAGAAATATATTTGCTACCACTGTGTGTGCTATTATAAACATACCATATTTTTTTTTTCTGTTTTCATCAGAGTCATGTAAAAAGTAGCTCATCTGAATTCCTTTTGGTGCCTGTGCAAGAAGGGGAAGAACCGGTAGTGTTTTTGCCAACACTTAGTAATGTTTGGAAAGTTGCATGCTTTATGTGTCCAAGGCATTGGACTATGTCTTAATGTACTCATTCTGATGAAGCCAAAAAGCATCCCCACTTTGTTGGAACAAATTCTGGGAGATCTAGATAAAATAGTACACAAATACCATAGACCTGGCCACCATGTCTCAGTAGTTTAGCATTGACCTACGAACCAGGAGATCACAGTTCAATTCTTGGTCAGGGTACATGCCTGGGTTTCAGGCTCAATCCCTAGTGTGGGAGATTCAGGAGACAGCCAATCAATGATTCCCTCTCATCATTGATGTTTTTCTCTCTCTCTCTTTCTCTCTGAAATAAATAAAATTATTTTTTAAATAGTATATAAACATGCCACACTTTCAGCAAAACAACAAGGTAAAAACAAATATTCTAGTGACAATTCACTTTCTTCATTAACAAATCAAAGTATGTACATGCAGTAAGAGTAATTATCTAATATATAAAAGGCCAAAGTTGTAACGACCAATCGAAAGGCAAGGCTGACCAACCCAGAAATCCTTCAGTCAGCACTGGGTTGCCAGAGTAACCCAGAATTGACTGTCCATGGGGCTGAGACCCAGAGAGCTATGATCCACAGCTTCAGTTGCAGTTGTTGATCAGTACTTGCCTCTCTCTTTCTCTCTCTCTCTCTCTCTCTCTCTCTCTCTCTCTCTCTCTCTCTCTCTTCCCCGTATTTCTATTTCTTTCTGAGCTTTGCCAGCAGCTGCTCTTTTATTTCTCTCCCAGCCTCTGGGGACTGCTGTTAAGCCCCACATCTCTGATCAGGCCCAGAGATAGGCCCAGAGATGATGACTGGCATAGGAACTAACCAATCTGAACCAAATGTGGGTGCTGTGAAGAGCCAATGGCTATCTAGGAGGCGGAGCTTTTGACACTGACATAGAAACTGACCAATCAGAACCAAATTGGCCAGCAGAGAAGGGCAGTTGGGGGCAAGATCAGGCCTTCTTGCAGGGGAGGGAAGTCAGGGGTGATCAGGCAGGCAGGGAAGGACAGTTAGGAGCCAGCAGTCCCAGATTGTGAGAGGAATGTCTGACTTCCAGTTTAGGCCCAATCCCACAGGGATCCTCAGCTGGAGAGGGTGCAGGCTGAGCTGAGGGAACCCCCCCCCCCCCTCCATGCACAAATTTCATAAATGAATTTCGTGCACTGGGCCTCTAGTATTACATATTAGTTTAATACACTATAATGTAGTAGCAATTTATAATGCATTTGAATTGCTAACCTGTGGCTTCTTCCTTAACAAACATAGACATAGTTCAACCTGGATCTTACTAGCTTATGTGAACTTGGACAGCTCATGGAACCACTTTGAGCTTCTTTTTCCTTACCTCTACATTGGAAACAGTATTTCTGTTCCTTATTGTTAGTCTGTGTTGAGGGAAATCTGGCACAATATTTATTATGAGTATTTGTGTGCTGCAATGTGCTATCCAATGTTTATAGTAAGTATTTAGTGGTGATAGTTTGAAAAGGAAAATATATCCTCATTCTGTTTACCTCCTGGATTATCCCCTCTTCTGGAAAACCTGACTATGTTTTGTCTCAGCACAAATATTCACTGCAGTTTTATTTCTCAAAACAAAGTTTAAAATTGACCTCAAATCACCAGTGCAAAAATACAGAAAGAAAAACAAAACTTAAAATTTCATAACGCATCAGGCATGAGAGTTTTTGAAATTCTTCCTGGGAAATACCATTTAAGTCTGCTTCCTTATTCTACTGAAGATACATTAAGCCTATTCAAAGGGACTTTATCTAAAGCAAAATACTGTCCATTATGAGGAAAGAGTGATTTTTCTACATAAAATTGAACTCGAGCCATGTATTGCATCTCAACTATGAATAATATCTCAAAGATAAGTGAAAAGCGCCAAATGGCATTTTTACATATAAGTGTGTTATCTGAAAACACACACACACCAAAAACCACACAAAACAAACAAAAGAACTGGCTGCTAAGGGCTCTCACCCAGTGGAAATTCCTTAATGCATTTTATAATGAGCCAGGTCTAAAAACTCAATATTTTCAGTGCTTTAGTGATCAAATTTAGGGATGTTGGCCCTGGATAAACCACTCCCAGGGTATTTCAGAGTAAAATGGGAATGTCAATCTAGTAATTTACAATGAGAAATACAACTGTCAACTTGATTGGAAAGTCAGGTCAGCCAGATCAGCACATTCTGTCTCCGTGGAAAAACACCAAAGGAAGTCAACTACAATTAGAAAATCCTGGTGAGAGAGCTGTCTCAAATAAGGTAGTCCAAAGCAGCTGTATCTGTTGATGTGGCTAGCCCGTAGTAGGCTAAGAGTGGACCTTGCACAAATCTTTGCTGACCTAAAGAAAATAACTTACTAAGAGTTGTGCCTGGCACAGTGACCAGCCAGAAGAAAAATGTGGAGAAAGAAACTAATATAAATTTTAAGATTACTGCATAATATAAAATAGTAACGCAATTAACAGCACAATTTTTATGCCAATAAAAAAGATACCCAATCAGAATTGAGGAAGCATACTGAGTAAATTCATAAACTAGATATTCATGATGTCATGAAATGAATTCATTTATGGACTCATTTATGGATATAAGGCTACCTGTAAATCAAAGTTCTTGGTGTGGAAAGGGATTCATACATAAATAAGGTATGGTCATCTTACCATATTAAAATTAATCATCAGTAAATAAATGCAATATTTTTTACTTTATAAGATCTATAATCAAGAGATAGGGAATTCATTACTTACTGACCACTTGTACTAAGGTATTCTTATTTGGCACCTTAAGGAGTTGTTCTTCCTGTTTTCTCCACTGTCTGATCATACACTCAGTGGGAGGAGGTCCAAATTGTCTCTCTGCAGCTCTTTTTCCATGATCTTTTGTATAGCTGATTACATTCAGTTTGAATTTTGCAGAGTAAGACAATCACTTACCGGTATTTGTTGTGTGTGGGGTTTTTTTTTTTGTGGTTTTTTTGTTTGTTTGTTTTTGTTTTTTGGGTTTTTTTTTTTTGACATCTTTATGGGCTCAGAACATTTGGGTCCCTGTTGCATCTTTGTACTCTCCACCTCCACCTCCATTTATGGTATCAGCTGACGTCAGTAACAATAAGGCTCGTGATTGGAAGAAACCTGTTCTACAAGGAATGAGCAGATACACACCCAAGAGGATCCCTCCACAGCTGACTTCCATGTATAAGACTCCCCTGGATTTTCTGCCTAATGATTTTATTTTAAAAATAGCATCTTATACATAGATAAATACAGTAACAAAGAACAAAAAGACCATTGATAATGGTTTCAAATTCCATGTGGCAAGTAACTTTTGAGAAACTGCCATTTGCACATTTGGTGTAGTGTTGAAAAGTACACATGCAAATATAAAGACTATTAAACTAATCCTCCATTTTCAAAATCAATACCTATGTGAGGCCAGATTCATACACATCAGCCAAAACTATACACTGCAACAGTTTAGATGCAGTAGAAGATATGACATTCCAGTTGTCTTCTATTAGGCCAGACTTAGAAATTTTCAAAAAATGTAAAACAATGGCTTTCTTTCTTTTCTTTTAACTTTTGTTGTTGAAAGTATTACATATGTATCTTTTATTCCCATTGACCCCTTCTAGCCCACACCTACTCTCTCCCCAGGCCTTCACCACACTACTGTCTGTGTCCATTGTTATGCATATAAGTTCTCTGGTTAATCTCTTCCTACTCACCCACCCTTGCCTTCCTTCTGAGATTCAACAGTCTGTTTCATGTTTCTATGTCTCCAGATCTGTTTTGTTCATCATTTTATTTTGTTCATTAGACTCCACATATAAGTGAGATCTTGTGAGACTTGTTTTTCTCTGACTGGCTTATTTCACTTAGCATAATACTCCCCAGATCCCTCCATGCTGTCTCAAAGGGTAAGAGACCCTTCTCTTTTTTTAATATATATTTATTGATTGATTTCAGAGAGAAAGGGAGAAGGAGAGACAGAAACATCAATGATGGGAGAGAACCATTGATAGGCTACCTCCTGCAAACCCCCAAATGGGGATCAAGCCCACAACCCAGGCATGTACCCTTGGTTAGAATTGAACCTGGGACCCCTCAGTCTGCAGGCTCATGCTCTATTAACTGAGCCAAGTCGGCTAGGGGAAGACCCTTCTTTAAAAAAATATATTTTATTGATTCCTTACAGAGAGGAAGAGAGAGGGATAGAAAATTAGAAACATCTATAAGAGAGAATCATCGATCAGCTGCCTCTTGCACACCCCTACTGGCAATGTGCCTGCAACCAAGGTACATGCCCTTGACCAGAATCGAATCTGGGACTTTTCATTCCGCAGGCTGACGCTCTATCCACTGAGTCAAACCAGTTTCGGCAAGAGACCCTTCTTATTTTTACTGATGCATAGTATTCCATGGTACACACATACCACAGTTTTTTTAGCCACTTATCTACTGATGGGCACTTAGGCTGTTTCCAAATCTTAGCTATTGTAAACTGTGCTGCTATGAACATAGGGGCACATGTATTCTTTCTGATTTGTGTTTCTGGTTTCTTAGGATATAGTCATAGAAGTGGGGTCACTGGGTCTAATGGCAGATTCATATTCAACTTTTTGAGGAAAAGCCATACTGTTTTCCATAGTGGCTGCACCAGTCTGCATTCCCACCAGCAGTGTACTAGGGTTCTCTTTTCTCCATATCTTCACCAGCACTTGTCATTTGTTGATTTGTTGATGATAACCATTCTGACAGGTATGAGGTGATACCTCACTGTCATTTTAATTTGCATCTCTCTGATGATCAATTACTTTGAGCATTTTTTCATGTCTCTTGACCTTCTGTATGTCCACTTTAGAGAAGTATCTATTTAGGTCCTTTGCTATTTTTTCAATTGGATTTTTTGTCTTTCTCCCCCACAGTCCTTCTCTTGTCAGGGTCCATCTGGGACAGCAGTGCCTCCACTGCTGCCCACCGCCAACACCACATCTCTGATGCCCGCCATGTTCTGTGCCACCACCTAGTGGCCAGCACACATAATCACAAGTGGTTGAATTCCTGGTTGAAAGACCACTTGAGGGGACAATTTGCATATTAGTCTTTTATTATATAGAATGACCCAGATGCTCTACTCCTATATACACTGAGTGGCCAGATTATTATAATCTCTGAACACATAATAATCTGGCCACTCAGTCCATAACCTATATAATAAAAGACTAATATGCAAATTGTCCCCTCAACCAGGAGGTCAACCAGCAGGCAGGTCGGGGAACCATCCATGTCCCCTCCCACTGGCCAGGCTAGCTGGACCCCATCTATGCACAAATTCATGCACCGGGCCTCTAATATATATATACTGAGTGGCCAGATTATTATGCATTCAGAGGTTATAATAATCTGGCCACTCAATGTATATAAACCCAACATCAACACATATCTATTTACTGAAAGGCAAGAATACAAATGTTCTTAGCAATATGGTTTATTTATTCCTCCAATATCTACTAAGATGGTGGTTCTTCCAGGATTAGCTTTTCTGACATGAAGTGATTGTTAAATTGTATGTGTTTATATATTGTCTTTCCAATAAGATGGGGCAGGGTATTAGTATTATATGCAGTTTTGTTCTTATTCCCTACCTTAGCTCTTCTCTTCTTTCTAAAGAGAGAGAACTGGAAAAAATAAAATTTTAGTTATTTGGTTACTTAATAACCAGGAACAAATAAATGTCTGTATATCATGTGGAGTTTGTTTTTAGACAATTTAACCTTAACACAATAATGGCCTGTCTACCTTGTAATTGCTATTTCCTGACCAAAACATTCAAAATTCCATTGCATAGTCTCAGAAATTTTAAAAAGATTATTTTTGTCACTATCTTTTAAAATCCTTTATTTCAAGAATTTTTTAAAAAATTAATTTGAATTTTCTAAAAGTTATATGCCATAGACACCAATATGTACTTATCTTTATACCATAAATCCTGAATTATGCCTGTAAAAATGATTTTCCAAAAGGAAAAAAAATAAATATATTGTTACCAAAATATTTATGATTTTCAATAATATGGTATTTTCCACAATTCCTTTCTTATATTGATATATAGTTATATCTAAAGAAATAGTATGCAGTTACAAAATCTTTGGAAAGTTGTCAATAAAAGAACCACATAAAAAGTTCACTTTTACTGAGTTTATTGATTTTATTTTGGAGAAAATGTAAGAGGTGAAATGCAAGGTGCTGAGGTTTGGAATGTAACAATAGTAAAGATAAAATCATAAAATAGAATCTTTGGGTTAGCTTTTGAAGAAAAGAAATATGAAGCCTGTGGGGTGGTATCTAATACGCTCTCTATCCTAAACATTTAATATAACTTTTGGTATATTTCCTATACTTTCAATTTGATTTATCAGTACACTACCAAATACAAGGTGAAATGTTGTCATTTTTAAATGTGGACATAAATGATTTAGAATATTTTCCTTTTATTAATGCGTATAATATTGTTGTAAAACTTCCACTCAGGAATCCAAAATTGAAATAATATGTGAAAGAATATATAACAAGAAGCTAGTTAATAGGTTGACAAAACAACTGCCCCCAAGGGACTTAAGGATATTGCTTTTTCAAGGTGGTCAAATCCACAATGAAAGTAAGAATTAGTTGCATAATGCCAGATTCTTGATCCAGCATCTAGAAGGGTTCAGGAATCTGGAGAAGCACTGTGTGTAAATTAACAGAGTCCAGAGATGAAACGTAATTTTGGAAGGCATTATGGGGAGCCAGAGAAGACTTAGCTAAAGGAACTACACTGAGTGGCCAGATTATTATGACCACTGAATGCATAATAATCTGTCACTCATTGTGTGTGTGTGTGTGTGTGTGTGTGTGTGTGTGTGTGTGTGTGTGTATGAGGCCTGGTGCATGATTTCATGCATGGGTGGGGTCTGGCCAGCCTGGCCAGGGGGGCAGTTGGCCAGCCTGCCTGCTGGTTGAACTCCTGGTTGAGGGGACAATTTGCATATTAGCCTTTTATTATATTGGATATACACTGAGAGGCCAGATTATTATGAGTTCAGAGATCATAATAATCTGGTCACTCAGTGTAAATTCTCCTTGTCTCAGAACCCCTTGCTTTTTATTAACACAAATTGTCCTAAGGCAAAGTAGATATACACTTCAATGGCTAGGGTTTGGTACACAGAATCCATTGTCATATTGGAAGAATTACCTCTGGCTGTTCAAGTGTTTGGCCAAGAGGAGGCAATAACATGTAGATTAAGATGCACTTAGTTGTCTGGCAGCAAACAATCAATTTATGCATCCTTTTAAGGTTTGGGGAAATGCCCTTAGCCATCTCCAGATGATTCAGCCCTGCTATCAAGTTGGAATTGGCTTCCGGCAGTTGAAAACTACTATCCTTCCAAAGTGGTACTTACTAAGTCAGTGAATGAATATTGACAATACAGGGTTTCTCCCTTTCCCCGTTCATCCAGCACGGCCTCAGTGTCCTCTTTATATAACCAGTTAGCAGGGCTTTATGTGCTCTGGGACAATCTATGAAACACAAATGATGTCATTACCAAAGTGACTTCAGTCGTGCTTATATCCAGTAGAAAGAGACATCAGGAGAAATACTGAAGGAGCAACTCACACAATGAAGTGGCAAAAATTCATCTGAGGGAATGAGAATGGGGAAGAGGAGTTTATCGAATGCCATCCCCATTCCGCCCCACCCGCAGCTTCTGGGGCACTGGAACCAGTGATGCTCATTTACAAAGACTCATAATGATTTAGATTTCTTTATCAGGTAAAGAAATAAAAAAGTCTTATCTATCTCTAAGGCAACTAGTAGAACAAATCCTAAATCATTACTGGAATCCAAGAAGAAATCGAATTAATGTACTGGTTTTTTCCTAAAGGTAGTGGAAACTATAAGGTCCTATTACCGAAAATGTATTAGGATGAAAGTAGAGAGCTCCAACTGTAGCCACACATTTATAAAACATTGTTTCCAGACCATAGGAAGCTTAACAAAATGGTGTATATGAATTTTTTACTGGTTTATGGCATGAGGAGGACTCAGATTAATGACAAGAAGGGGGATTAAAGGCAATTTATGCCTCAAGAATGATTTAAAAAAATCTCAATAAAGTTATTTGGAAGACATCTTGTACTGTCCATAGGAAGGATGAATGATTTGATGGCATATAATAAATGCATTGATTTCAACACTTAGCTGTGGAAGGCACTTCTTTTATTTCTAGAACAATAAACACCCTTTTTACATGAGCTAAGATATGAGGGAGGAAGATTTATTTGCCTTTCTGGGCCTTGGTTTTCCTCAGAACTCCCGTTCCTGGCCCTAGAGCACATAACCATCTGCTGGGCTGCATTGGCCTGGTCTGGAATCAATGCGCTCAAGAAGCTGGCCCTGCTGGAACTGCTCCTCTAGAAGAAGGCAGATTTTAGCCTTCTTATTCCTTTCATCCTATTTCTTCTGAATTTTCTTTGATCATTTCTTGTTTAAAATCTCTTCCTCCTCAGGAGTCAACTTGACCCGCTTCTTGTGGCCCAGGGGGAGTGCACAGTGGGCCTCCTACCGCTGTCGGTAGGGTGTGCTGTCAGTAAAAACAATGTAGTTCTTTACTTGGTATGGACCAGTTTGTGGTTTGATGCATTGTAGACAACATCAATATTTTCTGTGTGCAACACTCCAAGCCCCAGGAGAAGCTGCCCGCGTCCGGCCTGAAGGCATTGTTGCCTCCCTGCATGTAGACTGTTTGTGGGTCATAGGGCATCCCAGCTCATTTTTCTGCTCTTTAGGGTAGGGGTTCTCTTGACCCCAGTTTTGTGGTGCTTGTGCCAATTGTCCATAGAGATGCCATGGCTTGGCGCCAGCTGGAAAGAAAAAAAAGGCACTTTTTTAATTCTGGGAAAGGAGGGATTCATTTCTACTTGTGAAGACATCCTTCCAGTAAGAAGACAAGTCATTGGATTCATCCCACAATATTTTAAAGCTACCTCAAAAAATATTGTGGGAGAACTAGCCTTGTTTGTTAGTTTTAGGGAGAATTTTGCAATTACCTAGGGTAAAATAGTATAGGAAATCTTAATTATTTTTCTCTCTTCATGCACCAAAGTTCATTTCTTTTTTTAAATATATATTTTATTGATTTTTTTTTTACCGAGAGGAAGGAAGAGGGATAGAGAGCTAGAAACATTGATGAAAGAGAAATATCCACCAGCTGCCTCTTGCACACCCCAAACCGGGGATGTGCCCGCAACCAATGTACATGCCCTTGACGGGAATCGAACCTGGGACCCTTCAGTCTGCAGACCGATGCTCTATCCACTGAGCCAAACCGGTTTTGGCTACCAAAGTTCATTTCTAATAAAGTATATTGTGTCCCAGAAGTACCTATTACATTAATGTAAAAATATTTCAACAATATACAGAACATTAACATTGAATAGAAATAATTCAAATAATAAAGTTAGGTCATTAAAACCTACAATAATTAAGAAGTGTTTATAAAAGCTTTCATATATATATATATAATTTAATAGGCTATGATATATTTCATAAAATATTTTAACACATAAGCATTTAAATAGGAATATGCTTGAGTTATTATAAATCTTGACATCTTGACTTTTGGATCCAGAATTTAAAAATACAAGTACTGCTATATAATTCAACTTACTTATTTCAAATATAAAAAATGTTTTCAATAATATTTACTTGGTATAGCTATTGGCATTCTGAGTAGGATAATTCTTTGTTGGGCACTACCTGCAGGCTGCAGAAAGCTTAGCCTCTCAGCTTAGTCTCACAAACACAGTGGCACTTTCCAGATATTGTGACAACCAAACGCTCCACATTTTCAACCTTCTCCTAACCCCCCTTTTCTCCATTTAAAGTAGTGATTTAGAAGATGATGATGCTCTCCAATATCTATAATAATAAAAGTGTAATATGCTAATTAGACTGGACAACTTTCTGGATGAAGCAAGGGCTGCAAGGGAAGCTCGGGTCCCAGGTGCCAGAGGGAAGCCAATGCTGGCAGCCAGGGAGAGGAAGGCCGACTCTTGCATGAATTTTGTGCATCGAGCCTCTAGTTATAAACATAAAGGAATAAGTTGTTTCTTCTCTCGCTTTCTGTCTCTTTATCTATCTCTCTATCTATCTCTCTCTCTCTCTTACTCTATCTCTACCTCTCCTTTCTTTTTAGAAACTGCTATTGGAAACAGTAACAAAACATTTTTCCCCAGGATATTGTAGAGCTAGAAAAATTATTTTATATGTATTATGTTATTTAATTGTTGCATTATCTATATTAGGAAAGCAGAACATATATAATATTTCCCTTTTATATGTTCACAAAAACCCCCACTAAGGCTCAGGGAAGTTAGATTCTCTAAGTATCATACTGTAGTGAAGTTGAAACTGATGTCTTAGTAATAACATTAACATTAGTGACCTTTCAACTGCATCTGACTGACATGTTACCATGTCCCCTGTCCTCAAGAAAACAGTAGTTTAAGTGGGGGAAAAATATCAATCAACATAACTTAAGTCATGAATTTCATGATGCAGACTAATGCCCACAAAGCCTATAGAAAAATGTTAATGGTTTAATGATTAACTGTTAAAGATAAGCACTGAGTAATCTGGTTTTACCACTTATTCATAACAACGTATTGAAACCTGGTTTTTGTTTGGTGCTCAGCTTGATGCAGACACTACTGCACATAAGAAATAACGTAAAATGGTGTCTATAGTAAATACAGTGCATTTGAAATCCAAGCTGCTAAGGGCCTGGATTTGGCAAAGGGAGAAGGGCATGTCAAGGGGAAAAAATAGTTTTAAATTTCTCTTATTGTGATGAAATCACATGCTTATGCACATTTAAAACAAATCATTTTTAAAATTATTAATGCATCTTAGAAATTTACAATTATAGCATTTCAGTACTACAAAGTCAGGCAACAAAATACGGGGTTGTTTTGATGAGTGCAGCTCATAAAATTGACACCATGATTGACAATTGCAGTCACTTTAACTTTATAATTTACCTTTATTTCTCAGTTTTATTTTTGTTACACAATCTTAAGATAATAAAATTCATATAGATAAGATGAGTCTAATTACACATATCATTTCATAGTTTATCTTATCTTATTTATTTATTTAAGCTTTAATTATGTGACTTTTTAATTAAATCTTTATTGTTCAGATTATATAGTTGTTCCTCATCCCCCCCCCCCATAGCTCCCCTCCACCTGGTTCCCACCCCACCCCATGCCCTTACCTTCCCACTGTTCTCATCCATAGATGTAAGATTTTTGTCCAGTCTCTTCCCACATGCTCTACACCCCCCCCCCAGGATTGCCAGTCCACTCCCTTTCTATGCCCCTGATTCTATTATATTCACCAGATTATTCTGTTCACCAGAGTTTTTTAATTCACTTGATTTTTAGATTCACTTGTTGATAGATATGCATTTGTGTTGCTCATAATTTTTATCTTTACCTTTTTCTTCTTCCTCTTCTTAAAGAATACCTTTTAGCATTTCATATAATACTGGTTTGGTGGTGATGAACTCTAACTTTTTTTTGTCTGTGAAGCTCTTTATCTGATCTTCAATTTTGAATGATAGCTTTGCTGGGTAATATTGGTTGTAAGTTCTTGCTATTCATCACTTTGAATATTTCTTGCCACTCCCATCTGGCCTGCATAGTTTCTGTTGAGAAATCATCTGACAATCTTATGGGTGCTCCCTTGTAGGTAATTAACTGTTTTTCTCCTGCTGCTTTTAATCTCTCTTTGTCTTTTGCTCTTGGCATTTTAATTATGATGTGTCTTGATGTAGTCCTCTTTAGATTCCTTTTGTTTGGGGTTCTCTGTGCTTCCTGGACTTGTAAGTCTATTTTTTCACCAGGTGGGGGAAGTTTTCTGTCATCATTTTTTCAAACAGGTTTTCGATATCTTATTGCTCACTTGTGTGCACAAAAGTGTGCATCACACACACACACACACACACACACACACACAGACACACACACACACACACACACACACACACACACACACACAGTCTCAATACCTCTGCCTTATGCAGCTTCTCTGAGTCTCAGTGTGCTTTTCTCTTCCCTTCTAGTTGTAGAATTTCCACTTAGCCAGCCTTCCTATGGTTCTGGATAATGTCCATTTTGTCTTTTAGTTGTAGTTTCGAAGTGGTTGTGTGAGTCAGCAAGTTCAGGTATTTACCTGTACAGCCATCTTGGTTTTTCCCCTATGTGACAGTTTGAACTAAGATTCATAGTTTATCCTTAAATTTCAATATGTTCTTTAATTGAACGTATTCAGAATATTGAAAGAATAATAAGGATATATATACTAGTTCATGTATATGTGTGTATATAATTAAATTATTAAAAACTGAGTGTGTTCTTTGATTAGATACTGGCTTGACTTTATCAATAAATTTCTAAACCAACTAAAAGTATTATTTCTTAGTAGAAAAATGTTAAATGTTTTTTGTAAATTTATGAGATATTTAAAAATCACCTTGTAAAAAAATGAGAATATCTAATTAACGATTACTATTATTAGCTGCTAACAATTTCTAAGTATTCAAATTTATTTTGTTTTCCTCATAAAACCTAAAATTTAATTTGTATTTCCATTTGGTCTCTAATCCGAAGTTGTATTATGGTCTTATGAGCAAGAGTTTTTAATTTTGCCCTGACTGGTTTGGCTCAGTGGATAGAGTGTTGGCCTGTGTACTGAGGGGTCCCAGGTTCAATTCCGTCCAAGGGCATTTACCTTGGTTGAAGGCACATCCCCAGTAGGGGGTGTGTAGGAGGCAGCTAATCGATGTTTTTCTCATTGTTGTTTCTAACTCTCTATCCCTCTCCCTTCCTTTCTGTAAAAAATTAATAAAATATATTTTTGAATTATTTTTAATTTAAATGTTTAGGCCTATTTCAAAGTAATATATAGATCACCCTAAACTCACAGTTATGACTAAAATGATATGCCATACAATATTATAATGATAAACTAACCTATATATTTACTTATTATTTTACAAGTGATTTCTAACTTCTTGTCAAAATGTGGCAAGCAGTTATAGTCACTTAGTCCCTAGTCTGTGAATATAGACCATATGTGCTTAATTATTGTGCTTGCTTATACAATATTTCATGAACGGATATTAATAGTTTTCAATTTTTAAAAGGATCAGAGCACACATAAATTTACTAATCAATCTTACTTTTATGAGTTGTACAAACATAATGAACAAAGATAGTATTCAAAAAGATTCTCTTTGTTTACTTGTGCTAAAAGGACAGAAACAAATGAGGTAGAAAGATTGAAGTCTCAAAGGAAAGGATATAAAATGTACTTAATAAAATGTTCAGTTTTTAAAAACATGAATCAATACCTAATATATTAAATGGAAATTCATAGTAATCAATAGGACATCAGAGGCTGTAATTATGGTCTCTAACAACAAAGCAAATTGCAATAAGAATAAAATGTTAACGTTTAGTTCAATTTGTTTATCACCCCAGAACAGAAAGGGAGATGGCTAGATGTATCTGCTTTCTTTTTCACATTAAGATCACCCAAGTGTTTTATTTGACTAGATGCTGAATGTAAAACCAAACCAAAATATCTCACTACAGTTTAAATTTTTGAAAGTTAGACCTCATAAGTTGAAGTGACCAAGTAAAGAAATGAAATATGGCCCTAGCTGGTTTAGCTTAGTGGTTAGAGCATCAGCCTGTGACCAAGTAAAGAAATGAAATATGGCCCTAGCCGGTTTAGCTTAGTGGTTAGAGCATCAGCCTGCGGACTGAAGGGCCCCGGGTTCAATTCTGGTCAAGGGCACATACTTCGGTTATAGGCTCCTCCCTGGCCAGGGCCCTGGTCGGAGTTTGTGCAGGAGACAACCAATCCATGTGTTTCTCCTACATCAATATCTTCCTCTGTCTTCCACTCTCTCTAAAAAAATCAATGGAAAAATATCCTAGGGTGAGGATTAAAAATAAACTAAAATACGATTCTTGAACATGGAGAGGTTTTTACAGGTGTGGTACCAAATTAGAGAACGAAAAACAAATGAATGCTTTCAGATAAAAAACATGGTGATGACGAATACAGAAATCTGTTCGGCTGGTGTGCTCAGTGGTTGTGAATGGACCCATAAACTGAGAGGTCCCAGTTTCGATTCCTGGTCAGGGCACATGCTTGGCTTATGGGCTCGATTCACAGTAGGGGGCGTGCAGTAGGCAACCGATCAATGTTTATCTCGCACCAATGTTTCCATTTCTCTATCCCTCCCCCAATCTCTCTCTAAAGAAAAATAATTTTTAAAAAAGTAATTAGAAATTCAAGGATTATTACCAAAATGCTGTGTCAGGTACACCAAGGGATGAGGTGTGATGAGCACTTCTAGATCCCAAAAGATGGATCATTGAAGATCAAATTGTGAGGCCAGATTGTCAGGAGTATTTCCTACATAAGAGGGGGAATAATAAGACAGAATGTGACATGTACCCCCAGAAGAAGACTGAACACTATGTAGGTTCAAGGGAAGAAAAGTAATCATGATTAGTTAGAAGAATAAGGAAAAGATGTCCTTGTTTTCTTCAATCAGGCACTGATTACACTCATGCTAAGAGAGTCTGATTTTAGTTGCGCATGCATCAAGAAGTTTGAAACATGGACAGTGAATTCCACTCTGCATAGGATGTAAAATGATGCAGAATATCTTTGCTCCTAGAATATAAGATCAATCCAGATAAAATAGAATCGATACTTTTCTAAAGGACTAGCAGAGTACTGAAGAAACTGAAGCCTAAATTAGATGATTTCCAGAGGGGGAATAAAACCCTTCTTCAGATAATAGTGAGCCAAGGATACTATTTGAGGGCAATTGCTGGGTTTAGCTATCAAGCAATTGATCAAAGTGTTAGCAGACGGGACAAACTGAAGTCTGAAGTACTCATGAGTTCCATGATAATTCACTCATCCTCACAATGCTCCCCACCCCAGTTTCCCCGAGAAGATGTCAACAAAGGCAAGACTTAAAAGCAGCAAGAATTTGCACCATCTTCTGGAGTCTTCAATGTGAAACCAAACCAAAATCTCTCATTACAGTTTAAACTTTTGACAGTTAGACATCATAGCCCTAGCTGGTTTGGCTCAGTGCATAGAGTGTCGGCCTGGGGACTGAAGGGTCCCATGTTTGATTCTGGTCAAGGGCACATGCCTGGGTTTCTGGCTCAGTCCCCAGTAGGGGTCGTGCAGGAGGCAGCCAATCAATGATTTTCTGTCACCATTGATGTTTCTATCTCTCTCTTCCTCTCCCTTTCTCTCTGAAATCAATATATATATATATATATATATATATATATATATATATATATATATTAAAGAAAGACATCATGAATTGAAGTGACCAGGTAAAGAAATAGAATATAGCCCTAGCCGGTTTGGCTCAGTGGATAGAGCATCAGCCTGCAGATTGAAGGTTCCCGGGTTTGATTCCGGTCAAGGGAACTTACTTGTAGTGTCTTTGTACCAATAAATCCAATACTGAACCATGACCATAACATCTCCTGGCTCAAATACAAAGATTAAGAGGGCAGTCTGTTCTATTTCTCTGATACCTGATATAACTGATACCTGCACTCCAGAATTTCATTCCCATGCATTCACTCTGATCACTGGCCCTTTTCTATCCAATTTCTTCCATCTTATAAACTGACCTTTATTATTCAACTGCATAGAATCACCAATCAATTGACCTTCATGTTTTCCTTCTCTCAACCCCTCAATTGTCATTTTCAACCTTATCCAGCCCACATACACTTTCCGTTTCCTTGCTTCTCCTCTCTTCATTTTACTTGCCTGACAAAATCCCAACCACAACTAAATATAACTCTCTGCCTATTTTATATCTGCATCTAAGCAGCTGAAGTTGAATGGAAAAACACAGGATCTCATTGTAAATGCATGAGTCCTGATGGATTTATACCATATTTCCCTAATGCATTTGTTCTCCTGCTATACCAGATTTCATACCTTCATCTCTCTTCACACAGTATGAATATTTCCTCTTCTTATGTATTTTTTTAGTTCTTGACCTTTCTTATTTCCTAATGAAATAAAAGAGAGCTGATAAAAGAGTTCACACTTACCACAACATCTACCAATCTGCTTTCATCCGGATCTATATACTCTTTCTCTTCTTCTATAGCTCTCAAAGAATGATTACAGATGCTATCCAAGGCAACCCTCACACAGGTGAACTGAGTCCTATTCTCTCTTGTCTACTCAAACACCTAACTCCCTTTCTTTCCTTTTTCTTGAGTTTGTTTTAACTCTAATATTTCTTACCAGCACATGAATAGCCTGTTCTCTCTCCTTCCCAAAATAAAACTCCTATACCTACATATCCTCCCTTTCCATTTCTTTACCTCTTTTTACATTAAAATTCTCAAAAAATGCTATTTGCACACTGCCTCCAATTATTTCCTATTGTCTTCTCTTTAACCCGCTCCAATCAAGCTTTTACCCAAACTATATGAAACAGGCCTAATGACATTCTCTCACGGCTTCCATTTTGTGAGTTCCGAAGATCAATTCACAATCTTCATTTTACTTGACCTGTTAGCATCTGACACAATTGTTCATTCTCTCTTAGTTCAACCATTTTCTTCACTTGGCTTCCAGTACAACATTTTTTTCTTGGTTTTCCTCTGATCACATGAGTGTTCTTTCTCAATCTCTATCGCTATATTCTCTTCCTCTTCTCAACTTCAGCTACTGAAAAGCTCCAGGGCTCAGTCTTTTTGCTCAATATTTACCCAGTCCCTCCTCATCTTATATAATAAAAGCCTAATATGCAAATTGTTCCCTCCAGGTGTTTGACGCTCACTATGATGTGCGCTGATCACCAGGGGGTGGCACAGAACATGGAGGGTGTCGCTGATGTACTGTGACCTCTCCCTGGCTACCAGGTTGATGGGGACGGAGGTGCGGTGAGAATGCAGGGTGTCTGTCAAGCTCACTCTCACTCCCCCTGCTACCTTCCCCTGGGACACCAGGGCTAGCGTGCCAAGGAAGCCTTCTCCCCACCCCTCACCCCCATCCAGCGAGGAGCCTGCCCTGCACCCGCACAGCCTCTTCCAGGTGAGTTGGGCCACAGCTGCTGGGAACACCGGGGCCAGTTGGGCTCCCCATGGTTCGTGCAGGAGCCAGTCTGTGAGGCCAACAGGAGAGAGCTCACTGCCTGCCCAGCTTCCTTGCGGGCACTGCTGGGCAGCCTAGGGGCCCATGCTGTACCCCAGCTCCACAGTGTCTAGCCACACTCACTGCACCATCTCCACGTGGGGACTTGGGCACTGTGACTCAGGCAAAAGGGGGCGCATGGGGAGTCAGGAGTCCAGGTGCTGCCCAGGGCCGAGAGGTCAACTGGGACCTGCCCTTCCATGCTAGACGCTTGTGCTTCGATCACTGGCCAGGCCTAGGGACCACACGGTGCCTCTAGTTATTAGAGTGGTCGCCAAATTTTCAGACCTCATGGACCACCGGTTGGTGACCATTGCTCCAAAGGTTTCCTTAAACCAGGAGCCGCCAATCTTTTGGACCTCACGGACCATCAGTTGGTGGCCGCTGAGTTATTACATAAAGACACATGGCTTCTGATATCATCTATATGTTTATAATTACCAAATTTATAATCCAATATAGATTTCTCACTAGAACACCAGTCTGATGAAACTATATACATGATATCTCCCTTTGGATCTTTAAAAAATATATTTTATTGATTTCAGAGAGGAAGGGAGAGGGAGAGAGAGAGAAACATCAATAATGAGAAGGAACATTGATTGGCTGCCTGCTGCATGCCCCTGGGGATCGAACGAGAAACCTGGGCATGTGCCCTGACCCAGAATTTAACCATGACCTCCTGGTTCATGGGCTGATGCTCAACTACTGAGCCACGTTGCCCGGGGGAGTATACATGTTTCACTCCCTGACTACAGCTTACTGCTCAACTTTCCTTTAATAAGAGAAATTGTTTCCTGATTTCCCTTGATTTTCTTCCTTATTCACTCCCTCCATTACACCATTTCCTTTTTTTTATACCACTTACAACTATCTGATATATTACATATCATATTGCTATATATTTATTTTCTGTCCCTCTCCTTAGCATGCAAAATGTACTCAGACAAAAACAGAGACTTTGTGCTTTTAGTTCAGTGTTATAGCCCCAAGTTTAGAATGGTGCCTAACATATATGGTGCTTTAAAGATGTTTGTTGAAAAAGTAACTATATTTTAATGAAGACCAAAATTTGTTTTGTTTCAGAAATTTGTAAAAATAATTTTTAAACTAATTTTCTTTCAACTATATTTTGATGACCCTAAGGATTGTTAGTATTTATGTTGTTGACAGCAATGGTTTTTCCCTCTGTCTTACTTTTCCATAATTAAGATTCTATATTTTCTTTTTGCTGTACATTCTACAAGAAGGCAGCTATGTGATTAAAAGAGCTAAGAGAGAAACATTTTAGAGATATTCTTATCCCTTAACTCTTTCAAAATGAGAGACTACACTAATTTACATACCGTCTGAATATGAAAAGGCCTAGAGGTGGTAGGAAGATAATTAAAACCTAGATCTGACAGGCTTGTTGAGGAACAAAGCAATTCTTGTTAAATTACTATATCATTGTAGTCTGGAGGGGTTAGAGATCTTGATATGATTATTAATATACTCACATTTGATTTGTTTAAGCAATTACATTGTTTAATGGGTGAAAAGCAACATACTTGCTATGAAAAGTTCACCTAACAGCCTTCTATTTTTAATAGCCATACAATTGTCTACAAGAAGAAAGATTAAGGCAAGCATGTCTGAACTAATATATGAGGAGAGTCTCACAAGAAACAATTATATACAAAGTAATAAACTCAATATCATTTAAATTTATGTGCAAATATTGAATATTCAAATTAATGTTCATAAAAATCTATAGCCATTTTATTCCATTGAGTATTAATATGGTTATGGTTGCTGTTCATCAATTGTGTTTTGTCTCTTATTTTCAATCCTTTTTAAAAACAAAATTTTTTTCTGCCGAAACAGGTTTGGCTCAGTGGATAGAGCTTCAGCCTGCGGACTGAAAGGTCCCGGGTTCAATTCTGGTCAAGGGCATGTACCTTGGTTGCGGGCACATCCCCAGTAGGGGGTGTGCAAGAGGCAGCTGATCGATGATTCTCTCTCATCGATGTTTCTAACTCTCTATCCCTCTCCCTTCCTCTCTGTAAAAAAACCAATAAAATATTATATATATATATATATATATATATATATATATATATATATTTAAAAATATATTAAAACATAAAAATAAATTCTGTTGGCATTATATATAAAAAGTATTTTAAGATGTGCACAAACCATTGGTTTGACAATCAGTATTCAAAGGATAATACTATTGTAAACAATTTTTCTGGGGAGCTAAAATAATTATATTCGTTTCCTGTTGGTATTAGAACAGCGTTCTTGCAACACTTTCGTGGGCACAAATGCTAACTCGAAACATCTTTGCAAAGAAACTCACTATGAGGGCATTCAGATTGGTTTAACATGAACATATTTGCAGCCATTTTCATATATGTAAGAAATAATTACCTAAGAATTATTTCCATGTTGATTATATATAAGTACTTTTAATGAGATCAATTTAATGTAATTAAACTGGTATAAGAAAGCATTTTCTACTTTTCTAGCAGATAGAAGAAAAGACACTGGAGCATTCCTATGAGCTGAACTTAACAATTCTGTGTTTTCAGTTCTGATTTATTCCTAACTGTATAATGCTGATGTCTTTTCCTTGCAGTGTTTGCAGATTTCTTTTGAGCATCGGTTTTGCTCAGTAGTCAATTTATAAAGAAGATTATGTAAAAGGTGACAGGTTAAAATCGGGCCAAATGTTAATGCCGGGTAAAAAGGCCAAACTAATAAAAGAATTACATCTGGGAGGAACTCCAGTGTGATTTACTTAGTAAACTATGATAAGGAGAAACCGCTGTAAAAGTAATGAATGTTTTCCTGAAAACATAAGGTGTTTTCTCCTCCTTTTTGCATCCCATGGAAACAAGCTGACTTTCAATGAGAATGAATCACACTCCACTTTAGACTGATGAACAATACAACTCTTTATGCAGAACACAATCAAGCTGTGGAATTCAATTCTGCAATATATCATTGTGGTAAATAGTTTAGCAAAATCCAGGAAAGCATTAAACGTTGCTATGAATAAGAATGACATTTACAGCCATGCTAAGTAGGTCACAGGGTTTAAAGGGCTCTCTGCCCTCAAGCAATGGGGCACAGGAGAATTTGTTTGAAGGTCACAAAGTAATGTTTCAAAGGAAAATAAACAAAATATTCTCCCACGGGAGGAGTGGAGGAATGGGAAAATTTGACAGATGTGGGAATTAGGAAAGGCAAAAATGGCTGAGGCACAATATATTTTGGATGAAAAAATATTTCCTCCTGTAACATAGCAACGTTCAGTCATCAGATTGCTCAATGCTTACATTTGCTCCTCCCGTGCACTAAGATATGTAAGAGAATGGTCTTGTGAACGTAAAGAGCCACATGCTAACCGGATGAGCTCAGGGAAGGCCTGTGTGGCAGTCTTGCAAACTCAGAGACCTAAAGTAACCACAAAGGATGGTTTGAAAATTAAATATCTTACTACCAACAGGTTATAGTGGGCAGTCATTTTCTAGGCCAATGTTTTCCCAGACAAAGATCAACTTTGATCTTTACTGAGCCCATCTGCCTTCCGGCCTCTAAGATAACCTATCTGTGAGATGTCTGAGTAACTTGTAACTTCCTCTTTACCCCGACCCCTGAGGGCACAACAAATGGCCCTGAGACATTCCCTCATTGTTATTGTTATCAAGTTAATTGTCAACTGTTTATTGCCTTGGAGTGTCTTATATCCATCTCTGTAAAAGAAGCACACATCCATCATTTCACCTTTTACCCTATCCCAGAGGTCTCCCCGCTTTGCTCTGTCCCACCTCCTTACTCCATCACCAATGAATTTCATGTAACTCACCTATGTCTCTTTCCTTTGATTGCAATGTATAAATAGATAAACGTAACCCGCCATTCTCCGGAGCATTATCTCAATCCATTGAGGTTCTGCTTCCCGGCAATTGTCGACAGTTTGGCTCAAATAAACTCACAAAAATTCTTTACAGGTTTCAATGGGTTTTTTTTTTCCATTAACAGTCTTAACATTATTGATAAAACCCCAATTATAGCTAACCCAAATTTCAAATCAGGAGTCATATGGGAAATAATAAATTGTATATTGTTACCAAGAAAAGTGTACAGCAATGGAAATGGGTAAAGAGAGCTGCATGCAGTAACATAGACACATCTAAAAGATATAACTTGAAAGCTAAAGATCCTGTTAACGTAAAAACAAGACATTCAAACCTGGAAGAAACTTTTGTGAGTTTATTTGAGCCAAACTGTTGACAATTGCCAGGAAGCAGAATCTCAATGTATGAAGATAGTTCTCCGGAGAACAGTGTGTTTTTTTGTGTGTTCTTTTTACCTTGTTTTATACATTACCATCAAAGGAGGAAATGTTATTGGTAGGTGGGTTACATGAAATCCATTAGTGATAGACTAGGGAGGCAGGAGAAAGTAAAGTGGGTGTGTGTAGGAAAAAGCTCTGGGATTGGATCAAAAGTAAAATGTTAGATACATGCTTCCTTTACACAGGTGGGTGCAGGGTAGTGGACAATTAACAATTAACATGATAACAATAATAATGAGGGAATTTATTGTCTGTACCCTGGCACCATTTGTTGTGCTCTGAGGGGTCCCCAAAAGGGGAAGTTACAGGTTACCCTGACATTCCACAGGTAAGTTGTCTTAGATGCAAAAAGACAATAGGCTCTGTAAAGATCAAAGTTGATCTTTGTCAAGGAGGATACTGGCCTAGGACATGACTACCCACTGTAAACTGCTTTTTAATGAAAAAAGTTTAATGTCAGACCATCCTTTGTGGTAACTTTAGGTCTTTGAGTTTGCGAGACCTCCACACAGGCCTTCCGTAAGTAAGTCCGGTTAACATGTCACCCCATTTCATCCACAATCCATTACAAGAACATCTTTACAAAAAGAAAACACAACATTAAACTTCAGTATTTAAGAAAGCTTACTTATGTGACAAAACCATGTGGAAAAGTGAGGGGTTGGTTACTATAAATGACAGGAGCATGGTTATTTTTATGAGAGAGGATGGTTGTATCAAGGAGGTGGCCAAAGAGAGACTCTTACAGTGCTGAAATGTTATACTGTTCTATCTTAATATTTACACTCATTCCCCCTCTCAGACATACATTGCCATCTCTCTCTGGGAAGCTGATACCTGTAGACTTTACTTCATCACCTGGGCTACCTAAGCCTCTGGATTCTGGTTGTGTTTGGCTAGTGGAAGGCACCAGCCAGAAATTGCAGTGCAACAAGAGAGATTTATTTTTCCTACTCTTCATTCCTGTTCTTTCTCTACCTCACTCTCAACTAATACCTATGTTTTCATGGAGAATTCCTGATGACCACATAACAGAAGTGGAAAATATGTAGGTCTGCTTTAAAGATGGGGGTGCAAGAAATGCTGACAGCAGACATAATGTAACGGGACAATCAATTGGTCCATGCTGCCTGTCATTACTGGAGCCAGTTTAGCAGAGATAGGATTGAATTATATGTGAGCCTTTATTCCAATCCTTTGGGCAGTGTGGAAGAGCAGCAGGTCATCCACAAAAAATCTGCTCTGTCCCCCACTATAAGCCGGCTGCTTATATTGGGCAGAAGGACAAAGATTACTTGGGGAAGTAGACCAAAGGGTTTGCCAAATGGGCAGTTTACAGTTCTAGAGATTTGCAAAGGCCGCAGGAATGCAAATGCTGGGGGTCCACAAGGTCTTGTGATATGCAAAGGGCTGGGGATCTTCAAAGGGCTGGCAATATTCAAAAGGCAGGGAGGGTCTTCAATTGCTGCTGGCTCTGGTTTCTGCAACAAGGTTGTTCATCTTTCCATGATAATGGGCAGCTCCTGGATAGGGAGGACAGGCTGCATTTCCAGGTGAGCTTCCCTCCCCATACAACTCCCAGCCAGGTTAGAATGTGCCTTCTTTAATCAGAACAAAACACTCATGGTTATCAGAGCATGGTTAATATTTCTTACAATTCCTTGTGGTCCTCAATATTCTATTTCTACCCCTATGGATAAGTAAAGATTGCTGTCGCATTTGCTAAGTGGCAAAAGTCTCCCTTTCAAGACTGTGAGAGTTATTCTACATTGTCAACCCCACACACACATAAATACATTCTCTGTTCTTATCTGCACTAATTAATGGCCTGGTAGGCTGAGCTCTGCTGACTGAATCTTGTCAAAGGAAATTTTAGGGTTGAAATAGGCAGGTTTAGGACATTAAAAAGTAATAATAATAAGGGGTCCATGGAAAAAGCATAGGGATACAGAGCTCAAAGGGTACATTTCCATAAGACAAGGGAGCTGGGAGTGGCAGAAGTTACATTTCCATAAGATAAGAGAACTGGGAGTAGCAAATGGCATATATTTACAGAATAAAGGGAAGGAAGGGAGAAGGAAAAGCCCAGAGGGAATAGGAGGACAATAAGGGAGAAGAAGGAGGGAACCTCAGTTACCTCACTTGAGGCTGGAGCTCAGCAGTTGCTATAGTGACCAAATCAAAGGGGATGGTGACCAATCAGAGGGGATATTGAGGCAGAAAAACTGCAGCCTTTGTAAACCCTGGAAAAAGGTACTCTCTTTCCCCCTCCCCACGTGGTAATCTGTGTTTGGTTCTCAGTAAATTTCTGCCTTTGCTCTATCATCTTCCATCCATGATTTCATTCTTTGAGTCCAACAAAGAGCCTAGTATGCCATCCTGTGCCCAGGGAGACAACTCGTGTTTCCGGTCCAAATTTCCCGTTTCACTTGCAGGCTCCCTTTCCAGCTGCATGCTTATTGGATTCAGGCAACAAGAGGCCCCATCTCAGTGATCATGGAGTGGGACTAGAGAGATGCAGGGCATTTCTTTCCAATCCTAAACTCACTAGGACTACATTTTCTAACTTCCTCCTCCACAAATATAGCTCCTCTGCCGAATGCCTTCTCCTTGGCACTAGGTATCTTTGGTTTCCAATAACATAATTTGACCCGGGGGCGGGGCTAGCCGGCCAACTCCCCAAAGCCCCTCCCCCCAGCCAACCTGGCCCAATCTGCCCAGATTGGGGCAGGCCAGCTGGACCCCACCCATGCACAAATTCGTGCACTGAGCCTCTAGTTTTATAGTATTATAAACAAAGGAGGAGATGTAGGTAGGTTACATTGGTGATTGATTAGGGAGGCGGAGGAAGCAAAGGTGGAGGGATTAGTAACCTCTGGGATTGGATAAAAAGTAAAATGATAGTGCTTCTTTTAAGTAGATGGTTACAGGCTAGTTAACAGTCAACACTTAACAAGATTACAATAACAATGAAAGAAATCAAGGTCTCTGCCCTGGTGCATAGGTTATGCCCTAACTTGTAACTTCCCTTCCTGCAAAAAGGGAAGTTACAAGTTACTCTGACATTCCAAATGTATGTTATCTAGATGCACAAAGATGATAGGCTCAGTTAAGATCAAGTTGATCTTTGTCTGGGGATATACTGGCCTAGAACATGAATACTCACTACAGACTGCTTTTTAACATAAAAAGGTTTTTAAATATATTTTCATTGATTTCAGAGAGAGAGAGAGAGAGAGAGAAACATAAATGATGAGGGAGAATCATTGATCAGCTGCCTCTTGCATGCCTCACGCTGGGGATCATGCTGGCAACTGAGGCTTGTGCCCTGTGGGAATCAAATTGTGACCTCCTGGTTCATAGGTCGAAGCTCAACCACTGAGCCATGCTAGCTGGGATAAAAAGTTTAATTTCAGACCATTCTTCGTGGTTACTTTAGGCCTCTGAGTTTGCAAGGCCACACCATGCAGGCCTTCCTTGAGCTTGTCAAGTTAGCACATGGCAACTTTTTGTCCATAGTTGCTGATTTGTGGGCACTGTCTCCATCCCTTGCTTGCTACTTTAAATATCTTCACACCAGAATATGGAGGTTCTTCAAAGAATTAAAAATGGAATTTCTTTATGACCTGACAATTCTACTTCTGGGTATACACTGAGTGGCCAGATTATTATGATCTCTGAATGCATAATAATCTGGCCACTCAGTGTGTGTGTGTGTGTGTGTGTGTGTGTGTGTGTGTGTGTATTTATATATGAAGCCTGGTGCATGAATTCATGCATGGGTGGGACATGGGTGGTTGGCCAGCTTGCTTGCTGGTCGAACTCCTGGTCGAGGGGACAATTTTCATATTAGCCTTTTATTATATAGGTTATACACTGAGTGGCCAGATTATTATGCGTTCAGAAATCATAATAATCTGGCCACTCAGTGTTTATCCAAAGAAAACTGAAACAATGTGTGCACCTTCATGTTTATTGCAGCGTTATTTACAATAGCCAAGATCTGAAAGCAATCCAAGTGCTGATCAATAGGTGACTGGGTACAAAAAGTGGTGACACATATTGCCTATAAAGAAGAATGAAATCTTGCCTTTTGCAATGGTATGGATGGACCTGGAGAGTATTATGCTAAATGGAATGTCAGTAAGAGAAAGATTAGTAGCATATGATCTCACATATATGGAATATAAAGAACAATATAAATGAACAAACAAAACAGAAACAGACTCAGACTGATTGTTGCCAGATGGGAGGGAGGTAGGGGGACTGGGAGAAAGAGATGAAGGGATTAAGAAGTATAGGTTGTAGTTAAAAAATAGTCATGGGAGATTTTATATATATACATATGCTGTACTTAGTATATATATGGCTAAGCAAGTTTGACCAGCAGGTAGGTATGACATGCACTTACCACCAGGGGGCAGACACTCAATGTAGGAGCTGCTGAGCTGTGGTGACTTGGCAGTGGCATTTCTTGGGTGATGTGTCCTGGAACCAGAGAGGAGGGAGCCTGATTCTGGGATGTGTTACTCAAGCACCCTCCTCTCACAATCCAGGACCCCTTGGGGGATGTCAGAAAGTCGGTTTCAGCCCCATCCCCACAGGCCAGGACGAGGGACCCCACCTGTCAGAGAGACCCTGCTCACTCTACAGACACCATTTGAGCCACAGCAGCTGGCAAGGGAGGGACTGTGGGAGGCTGGCTCCAGAGTGTGTAGGGCCCTTCTCACAGGGTCCCACCGCACTGGCCATTTTCTAATTAATTTTCTTTCAATGTGCATGAATCAGTGCACTAAGGCACTAATATCGTCAATAATAGAGATATGGGAACCCTGAACTCTTTGTCTGGTGGAGTCAAAGAATGAAACCAGGGACTAAGGATGGCATAGCAAAGATGGAAATTTATTGAGAATTAAGCACAGAGGGGGAAAGAGTTCCACTGAGTCCCTTTTCCCTACAGTTTATAAAGGCTGCAGGCTTTTTGTGTGCCTCAATATCCCCTCTGATTGGTCACCATCCCCTTTGCTTTGGTCACAATAGCAATGCCTATGCTCAAGTCTCGAGTGAAGTACATGAGATTACCTCCTTCTTCTCCCTTATTTTTCTCCTATTCCTTCTGGGCTTTTCTTCCTCCCTCTTTGAATGAAGGGCTTCCTTCCTTTTATTCTTTCAATGTGTGCCTTTTTCTGCTCTCAGTTCCCTGTACCTTCTGCCGCTCCCAGATCCCTTGTCTTATGGAAATGTACCCTTTGCAGCTCTGTAGCCCTGTGCTTTTTCCATGGACCCCTTAATTTCTAAAATTTCCTAACCCTTCCCATTTCATCCCTAAAAACCCCTTTCAATAGTGTAATAACTATGTATACTACCAGGTGAGTACTTGAAATATTGGGTGAGTGCTTTGTAAAGTATATGATTATCTAACCCCAATGCAGTACACCTCCCACTGATACAAAATAATATTGAGTGTAAAATGTAATTGAAAAATCATTTAAATCTCTTCACACCTCCATAAGGAGACATTTATCTATTGTCACTTCCTTTGAGCCACACTAGGCAGGTGCTGTGTCCTTCAGGACATTTACTGAAACAGAATCTTCAAGGTTTGGGGGGTATGACCAATACATTAATTGTTAATGTAAATCATTGAGAATGCTTTAGTAGTAATAATCTGTAATAATAAAAGCATAATATGTTAATTAGACCAGACATCCTTCTAGACAACCTTCTAGATGAAACCAGGGCTTCAAGGGAAGCCCGGGTTCTGGGTGCCAGAGGGATGCTGGTGCCAGCATCTGGGGAAGCAAGGACTACTCTTGCATGAATTTAGTGCATCGGGCCTCTAGTAGTAGTTGTTGTGGTAGTAGTAGTAATGAAGGTTTGTCTGCTCTTCTAGAAACTTTACTCTCTCAGTCACCAATAGGAGAAGCATGAGAAACTTTTCACCACAGAGCTCTGCAGCACTGGCATGGAGCCAGATAATTACTATAGTCAGTGATTACACAATGACCATCATTCTATCTATATTTTGATGCTCAAAAGTATTATACTATTCAGTGAGTTTTCAAAAAAGATGAGCCATTAAAATACCTAAAATTGGGTGTTGTAATAGAGAAAGGGGAGGAAATGGAGGAAAAAGACTCAAGAGGATAATCTTGTGCATAATAGGAAATACTAGACTTTTATAAAGAAATAACGAACTAAAGGTAATTATATAAAATATGATTATAAAGCTAACCACTGGAACAAAAACAGAAATGTTCCTAAATATCAGAAGGCTCTATTAAGAGATGAAATTTACATACAGTAGAAGGAAATCTATTTCTAAGAGATTTTATCTTTTTTTCTTAATAGGAAAATTTCTATCAGAAGTTTTTTAAACAGGAAAATTAGACTGGAACACATGGTGTTCCCCTGGGCAGGATGATTTTCCCAGCTCTTTGTCCATTGGAGTTGAAGAATGAAACCAGGATGGGAAGTGTACCTTGAGGTCCCCATCAAGCCCAGCTGGGCGGGGGTCATGGCCTGAGGTCCCCTGGCCTGGTGCCAAGGCGGGAGGCGTGGCCTGAGATTCCCTACTGGGTGGGAGCGTGATCTGAGTTCTCCCAACCCAGCACTGGGGGTGCACCTTGAGGTCCCCTGTCACGCCTCTCTGGGTGGGGTCAAGCCCAGCCAAGCAGGGGGGCGCAGCCTCAGGTCGCCTGGCCTGGTGCTGGGATTTGGGGCACAGCCTGAGGTTCCCTGGCCTGGTGCAGGGGTGGGGAGTGTGGCCTGAAGTCTCCTGTCAAGCCCCACTTGGTGGGGGACACGGCCTGAGGTCCAAGCTTGGTGCTGGGGTGGGGTGAGCAGCCTGAGATCCCCTAGCCTGGTGCTGGGGTGGGGTGAGGTCCCCTGTCAGGCCCCACAGGGGTGGGGGTGGGTGTAGCCTCAGGTCCCTGCTGATTGCTCATTAAGGTTCCTTATGGGAACTTGGCCTCAGCTGTGGGTGCAGTCATCTTTGTGACGGAGTGATGGTCAATTAGAATATTTCCTCTTTATTAGATAGGACTAGGTTCTTCCCGTATTTGCAAATCTTGCAATATAGATTAAGAATCTCACGTGTGTGAACAGGAGAGGAGTTAGAAATAGGGCTAGGCAGACAGGGTAAGGGGTAGATGAAGAAGAAAGTACAGACATAGCCACATGACAAAGCATGGCCAAGCTCCAAAACACAAGGCTGTTTATCTTGCATAAGCAGAATGTTACAGGATTCCAGGGTAGGAGGCATAGGGAAACTGAGGCAGACAAGTTAGAACAAGGCCCAAACACTGTGGGAAATTTTCAGCCAGCTTGTAACTAAAAAAAAAAAAAAAACAACCCACAGTTATCTTCCCCAACCAAGGACACAGCCGAACCTCCCTAACAAGAGGATGCAGAAAGGGAGGGGGAAAGGGGAAAGGAAAAAAAAAAAGGCCCATTTTCATTCTCTAAGAAGAGCAACCAGCAGTCTCAAGGCTTTGGCAAGATAAAGTTGCCAGGTGCTTTTCATGAATTCTGGGAAGGCCACAACAAATTAACAGGGACCTTGAGAATTAATCTGTCCCAGAATAGTCAGCAGAGGAATTCTGACGCCTATAGACAGGAGGGTATGTATATAATGCCTCAGACCCCCCATCCCACTTGCTCTTCAGATTAGCGGAGAGCCCGTCTGTGCTTCCTAAGTCAGATGTACAAGTTTGCTTGCTTTGCTTTAGCTGTTTCAGTAAAGGTGCATGCTTTAATTGCTAATTGGCTTTTCACAATACAGTCAAGGTCTCTGCTATAAATTCACTTTCATGAGAAGAGAAGAATCAGGGTAGAGACACCCCTCTCCCACTGATTCAGGGGGCTATCCTGTCCCAGAATCCCTCTCTGGGACAGGACAGAGGTATGAGGTGCCCATAACAAGTGTTCTTGGTACCGATATGATTTTTATTTCATTTTGAGTCATTTTTCATTTTGATAAACTTTAATAGTAGAGAAAAATACAAAAAGCCCGTATTCCTACTACAGAGTCCTTGGATTCCATCGGACTTGACATTATGTCATTTCATGGTTACATCGCCATCTCCCATTGTCCCAAGTAGATCCTGGGAAAGGATCTCGGGTGTTTATATAAGGCGTCCCTTGAGATGAACTTTAACCTTGAAGGTGTTGGGGCATTCAAGTAGTTGCTAGTGAACAGGCTACTGTATGCAAGCAGGACCAAGCACAAGCCTAGGACGGAAAAGACCAGAAGCTTTCATTTCAATTTTAAGCATACGCAAAATGATTCAATGAACTGCTAGGGGGATTACACCACATGAAACATATGCAGTTGCAAAGCACAGAGCACTTTATTTCTCACTTGAGTTCTTGATGCTGCGGGTGGTGCTGTCCTCTGGGATCCGGCAGCTGGGCTGGTCTGGTTCAGATGCAGAGGGACGGCATTCCTCACCCGAGAGCATCTTGATCAGGAGGTACTAGCCCTTCTTCTGTCATCTGGCAGAGAGAAGAGCATGGAGCAGCGTTGCTTGCCAGACTGGCAACAGGACGTGTCTTTGTGGCTGTCTTGAGAACCGTTAGCTGGCCAAGACCTACTTTTAAAGCCTGTTTCGTACCCACAGCAGTTCAGGTGGCTATCAGTGAATGACGTCAATGCACACATGTTAATCTCAAACAGGGCGAGGGGCTACATGTGGTTATCTAGGGAGAGTACATCACTCACACACATGGTTATCTTAGCAAGTCACTCCGAGTCAGTAACTGAAGTTTAAATCCTTATCTATGGGGTACACACGCTCAGGGCGGTGGGGAATGTGTCCTTCATATCACACAAGTTTCAGGAAACATTTCAAAACCTTCCTAATGTTTTTAGACATTCTTTAAGCAGGTTTAAACATTTCTGTATTGTACTACAACACCCATTTATTTTTAAAAATTGCTGTCATTTTGACATATGTACATATGTGCTTTGTGCTTTTTTATTATTTACCACAAGGTCAGAAATTGTTATCTTTCTTTAAAAAAATTTTTTTTATTGTTTCACTTCATTACTGCTATGTATGTGCTCCATGTGAGTGACGTAGGTGCTTATGTAGGTGGGTGAAAATTACGTTAAGTGGTGCCTTAGAGACAGATCTCTGATGTAACCCGAGGACCTACTGTATACAAAATTAACCATTAATTATTTATTTTTGAATTTTTAATTTTTTTATCGCTTGAAGGATTACAAATAGTAGTACAGATGTCTCCTTTTATCCCCCCTTGAAATCTCCCGATTCTCCTCTATCCCCCCCCCACCACATATGCCTTCACCTTCCTCCCTCCCCCCATGTCTTGTATCCATTGGTTATGTTCATACACATGCATACAAGTCCTTCGGTTGATCTCTTACAGCCCCACCACCACCCCGGCCCCAACCTCCCTTGCCTTCCAGCTATAGTTTGACAGTTTGCTCAATGGTTCTTTATAACTATTTTCCCCCACTTCTTTTCTTTGAAAAATCTTGCAACAGCAGACTAGAAATGCATTTTTTTGTGTTCACTTTATCTATTTTTTAATGTAATAAAACAATAAATTTATAGGAAAAAATTCTGTCCAATCATTATGGCCTGGCCATTTCTCTCCAGATATCCCCAATGATACTTGTTTGTTCATTTATTTAAAAACTAGAGGCCCGGTGCATGAATTTGTGCACGGGTGAGGTCCCTTAGCCTGGCCAGCTATCAAGCTAATCAGGGCCAGCTGATCAGGGGGAGGGGCCATGGGAGGTTGGCTGTGGGAGTGCACTGACCACTAGGGGGCAACTCCTGCATTGAATGTCTTGCCCCTGGTGGTCAGTGCGTGTCATATCAACCAGTCTTAAAAGTCACCTAGGCTTTTATTTATATAGATGTATAGAGGTACTGCCAGGCTCTGTCTTTGATGCTGAAGACATGGGAATAAACAACACAAAGAACATCTGCTCTCATGGAGCTTATCTTCTTGTGGCAGGCTGTGGAAGTTTGGAAAGAGAAAATAAAAATATAAAAACTAAAATAGATAAAATGTCAGATTGTGATACTTTCTATAGAGATAATTATAGCAAGGGCTAGGAAGAGACAGTAATATTTCATTTTTAATTTTTTAAGATTTTAGTTTTATTGAGGAATAATTGACTTATATAATAGCATATGTTGAATGTATTTCACATGTTGATTTGGTATAATTAACATTGTAGGATGATTATAAAGATCAAAATAATTATATACATCACTGCAGATAGTTAGCAGTTACTTTTTTTTCGTAGTGAAAATACTTAAGATCTACTTTCAACAACTTTTAAGAATAGAGTACAGTAGTTCCTTAGTTGGTTTGGCTCAGTGGATAGAGCATTGGCCTGTAGATTGAAGGGTCCTGGGTTCGATTCTGGTCAAGGGCACATGCCTGGGTTACAGGCTGGAAATCAAATAGAGGGCGTGCAGGAGACAGCTGATCAATGAGTCTCTTTCACCATTGATGTTTCTAACACTTGCTCCCTTTCCCTTCCTCCTCTGAAATCAATAAAAATATATTTTTTAAAAAGAATACAGTATTATTACTTATTCTGCACATTAGATCCCCAGAACTTACACTACATCTGATAATTTGTACCATTTTACCTACATAGCTCCATTTCTTCCCATTGTTTAAGTACAAAACATTTTGTTCACCCATCTGTCAGGTGATGGAAATTTTCATTATTTCTAGCTTTTATTTATTTTTAAAAATTGTATTGAATTTATTTGGTTTACATAATTTTATTGGATAATAAAATTATATAGGTTTCAAGTGTATAATTCTATTATATAACATCTATATTGTATTGTGTGTTCACTATCCAAAGTCAAGTCTCATTGTTTCTAGTTTTTAAATAGTCTGCACAGCATAACCACATTTAATTCAATGATGGCCCATACATACAGTACATGATACTTGATAATTATAATAAACGTCTATATTAAGATTAAAAACATATAATATATATCATGTCTTAGTGACAGTAGGAGTCTGATAAAGTAAACATACATGGAGAAATAAGGATATAATGTTTATTTGGCATAGTCTCAGGAATATTACAACTGAAAAGAAATTACCCATACTAACCAGTTTATTTTATTTATGCTGATGGATTATTTACCATAATAAAAAGGAGATGTATTTATAATATTGAAAATGTTCAGAAAATAAAGGAAACATTACATATGATTATATCATCTAAAATTATTTTTGGTAATATTTAAATCTAGATTGATTGATTCTCTATGTGTTTATGTTTTTTTAAAAAGGGAATAAAATTCATATATTTATGTATACATAGATCTATCTATATATATACTCTATATAAAATGTGTTTACATTATTTTTTCTTTTTAATTTATCTTTATTGCTCAAAGTATTACATATAATCCTCTTTCCTCCCCTTTTAGCTCATCTACCCCACCCCCAGACCTACCTACCGCACTGTTGTCTGTGTCTATGGCTCCCTGGTACCTGTGTCACTTCATCTCCTACTATTGTCCCCAACACTATCCACTCCCGCCACAGTGACATCCACAATCAGAGCCATCCTCAACTCAATGCTATTGTACTTCACATCCTCTAGCTCCTCCTCCTCTCTCACTGCCTTCTGCCCAGATAGCCACATGACTCATTTCCCTTATCTCTTTCAGAGTGTTGACTTTATGTGATATTTGTCTTTCATTAGTTGCCTTTCTTGGCAACTCTATTTAAAACATCTCTTGGCTATTTTGATTTCAATCCCTTCAGATATATAGCCAGGAGTGAATTTGATGGAGCATAAGGCAGTTCCATATTTGATTTTTTTCAGGATCCTCCATACTGTTTTCCACAGGGGCGGTACCAACTGACATTCCCAACAGCATATAAGGGTTCCTTTTCCCCTCATCCTGACATTCGTTATCTCTTGTCTTTTGGATAATAAGAAGGAATGAACTTCTTATATATTTCACAAGATAAATAAAACTTGGACACATTATGGTAAGTAAAAGACCTGGTCACAAAAGGCCAGATGTTGTATTGCTGTGAACAAACAAAAAAGGCAACTGCATTCAAATGCAAATAATTTAATTTTTTTTACTAAAAACATGAATGATATGATGTGTAAAAATAAAGATAATTATTTCCTTATGATTTAAATATTTTCTCCTAATGTATTCAATGTTATCTACTAAAACAGTGGTCAGCAAACTCATTAGTCAACAGAGTGGCAAACCATGGCTTGCGAGTCACGTGTGGCTCACGAGCCACAGTTTACCGACCACTGTACTAAAATAAAAGACAATACACACTTCATATTTAATGAAACTAAAATTACTTGAAACAACTAAAATTTTATATTTATATTTGAAAACATAATTACATTTATAGGATATTTAGGCCAAGGCCAGGTAAGTCAGTTGGTTAGAGTGTTGTCCTAATATGTCAAGGTTTCAGGTTTGATCCTTGGTTAACCAGTGAATGAATAAATGAGTGGTACAACAAATCTGTGCTTCTCTCTCTCTCTCTTTCTCAATCTCTCTCTCTCTCTCTCTCTCTCTCTCTCTCTCTCCCCCTCTCTCTCTCTCTCTCATCTCTTTCTCTCAACTCAATAAATAAAAATTTTAAGGAAAGTTGTTTTTTTTTTTTTTTATAATAACAAAATTACAACTGACGGACACACTTAGGTGCCCTTTAATTTTTTTTTGGTAATATTTGTGACTGTACAGAACCCAAGACAGCAGTCCTTTTTATTTGGTTTAAAGGAAGTCTTTTTGTTTTAATTTTGTGCATTTTCTCTTGGAGCGGTTGCTCCCTGTTTAACCACTTTGTGATTATATTTGAGATCTGGATGACAGCCTTTCAAACCGTAGTGTACCATTTTAAACTATTTTTAACCTACAAGACAGCTTAGGAATTTAAAGTGCCCTGGGTCCATATTTAAACTGCATCATTCTAGTGGTTCACTTATTCACCTTTAGATGCTTTTTATTCAGCTCAAGGGAATTATTCATAGCCTGCATTATAAAGTTCAAAATGGTGTGAAATACCCCAAAATACATTTGGAGACTTTTAATTCAAGAAAAAGGACACCAATCATACATAGTGGCAATTTATCCAAGAAGTTTTCATAGAACTAGAAGCTGAAATCGTAAAACAAGAACTGATATCCAGACTTAGAACAGGAATAAAGTGTATTTTTGAAGTATGTTGTACTGGAACACAACTCCTTCAACAATGTATCAGTCAACACGGATAGCCACAAGTACTGAGTTTTATTTTGTCACCAGTGGACATGAAATGTATGCTGCTATCAGCTGGGGGCTTAGAGGGTTAGCTAGCTTTAAAGGCTGTAAGAATTTAAAGCCACCCTGTGACCACTTGCAATTTATTTGTTATATTCATTGTCATGTTGGGAGATTTACCTCGAAACTTTTTTCATATAATAACACAAAAACAACTAGGAACTGTTTACTGGCATTCACGCTTTCCACAGAATGTTGGGGGGGGGGGAGGAAGCTACAGAACGTTGCTATTTCCCAGATGTTCATTAATTGGTGAAACTTTTAATAACTGTACATAATGTTGTTTTCAGAGTCTCTGATATCTTGTATTTGACAGCAGTAATGCAATTTTACTGAACCCTCCCAGCAGAGATTCAAACATATTCTT
This sequence comes from Vespertilio murinus, assembly GCA_963924515.1. Taxonomy (NCBI): domain Eukaryota; kingdom Metazoa; phylum Chordata; class Mammalia; order Chiroptera; family Vespertilionidae; genus Vespertilio; species Vespertilio murinus. The sequence continues at coordinate 15,005,968 of OZ004710.1, read as the reverse complement.
CTTCATATTCTTAGACAGGCAACAAGTTTTTGGACCCTCAATTTTTTATATTCTCACAATAACATCAACTAGGAAGATACTGGTGTTCAGGGACTGATCTTCCTAAAGCATGACCTTGTATCTTTAATTGCCATGCATAGTTGACTGTTCCTCCATTCTACATTTAGAAATGAAATTCAATGCATAATAATAATTTGCATAAGTTGTTAGGGGATTAAGGTGCTAGCCACGTAGAAAACTTTCTAAGTGCTCATGATCTTACATCATGTTCATACTCTGAACCACAGTGTTACCCTTTTAGTTACAATTGTCTCTTTTTTTTAAGTATATTTTGATTGATTTCTGAGAAGACGGGAGAGGGGGAGAGAGAGAGAAACATCAATGATGAGAGAGAATCATTGACCCCAGCAGGTGCCCTGACCGGGAATCAAACCATGATCTCCTGGTTCATAGGTCAACGCTCAACCACTGAGCCACATTGGCTGAGCAGCATTGTTTCTTCACTTTAGTAATATGCTTGTAAAAAATGCAGACCACACCACATCTTGCATTTTATTGTATCATATATATATATATATATATATATATATATATATATATATATATATACATTTATTTTTTTATTGATTTTTTACAGAGAGGAAGAGAGAGGAATAGGGAGTTAGAAACATCTATGAGAGACAATCATCGATTAGCTGCCTCTTGCACACCCCCCCACTGGGGATGTGCCCTCAACCAAAGTACATGCCCCTGACCAGAATCAAACCCAGGACCCTTCAGTCCTCAGGCTGATGCGCTATCCACTGAGCCAAACCGGTTTCGGCTATTGTATCTGTCTTATTCAGTGTTGCAAATAGCTTGTGAATGAATTCATTTAAGAATGCTTTCTATGTGAGATAATTTGAGGAACACAAGAAAAATCACTTAACACAAATCTTTGTTTCTAACTGGTATAACAAAGTGGAGAATGTTACTTACCAAGTTTTCACAGATTAGTATTAATTATAAGAGAACTTGTAGATATCACTGCAAGGACCTATCTTGACTGCCCTCCATAAATGTTACTTTTATCATGATATTACATGCCTGGTGAGCGGATGTAGAAAGTCTAGACATGCTTTGTGAGATAATGAATAATGGAGGAAGAAATAAGAAGTCTGATTGTGAACAAATTCCATGGAGAGTGTTGAAGCATAGATCCTAAGGTAAGGAGGTTGTTTTTTTGTTTGTCTTAGCAGTTTGTATGAGTAGGGAGATGGAAGATATTTCACCAATATTTATAGGATATTTATCTGTGAAGCATTGTGGGAAACTCCTGCACAGCTTCTTTTAAGATTTAGAGTAGAGCTACATATTGGGTCAAGGTATCTAGAGTTGTTTGACTGTAAGGTTGGACCTGTTTCTATTTGCCTTATATTTGGGAGTTTCTCGTCTGAGACTTTTTATGTGATGTGCAAAACCTCATTGCACATACTATCTAATAAAAGAGTAATATGCAAATTGACCATCACTCCAACACACAAGATGGCTGCCCCCATGTAGTCAAAGATGGCTGGCCCCATGTGGACACAAGATGGCCATCACCAGATGGTCAGCAGGGGAGGGCAGTTGGGAGAGACCAGGCCTGCAAGCGAGGGCAGTTAGGGGTGACCAGGTCTGCAGGAGAGGGCAGTAAGGGGGTAACCAGGGCTGCAGAGGAGGGAAGTTGGGGGCAATCAGGCTGGCAAGGGAGCAGTTAGGCATCAATCAGGGCTGGCAGGGGAGTGGTTAGGGGCTGATCAGGCTGGGAGGCAGAAACGAATATGGGCAATCAGGAAGGCAGACAGATGAACAGTTGGGAGCCAACAGTCCTGGATTGTGAAAGGGATGTCCAACTGCCTGTGTAGGCCCAATCCAGGTAGCATTGGGCCTAAATGTGTAGTCAGACATCCCTCGAGGTGTCCCAGATTGGAGAGGGTTCAGGCTGGGCTCAGGGACACACCCCCCCATGCACTAATTTTGTGCACTGGGCCTCTACTAAGTATATAATGATCATTGGAATGAGCTAAGGCTGCATTATTCACTCTTAGTGTCCCATTCTTACAAGGAAATTATTATAAGACTTATGTTCATCACACAATATTCTTTCATAGGATACAACCAATATGTAAAAGGTGGTATAACTCAGTGGTTTGCTGACCACTGGTACAACTGATAGAGAACATTTAGCCTTAGATAAAAAAAAATAGCTGTATAGAGGTTACTAAATTAAAAAAGCGTTTGTGAATGTCTTCATGAAAGTGAAAATTAGTTATTTTTTCTCTTAAAGCCACATGATACATATATATAAAATTTTAAAATATGCATTTATAATTTTATATACTGCACTTTATATGCTGTATTTTATTGTGTTATATTTCAAGATTTGGGGATTTTGGAAACATTGTAGCACATCATTCTTTATGGAAAGATCTTTACTGAAGCCGGAATGTGTGCGTTAAATTTATCCTTGTACATCTATCAAATTAGCAAAAAGTCTGCCCTCATCTATTCCAATCAGAGTCACTCCTATACTAAGACATTTTCCCTGGGGCTTTAGAAAGGAAGTTTTAAAGAACTAGGTTCCTTCAGGCATATTTTATAAATGAAAACTTACTGAATTATCTTGTACCCATTTCAAACAGGGGACATATAGCTGAATTCTCACCAGGGGTGGAACTAATCACATGTGACAAATGAGAGACTCAAGCAGTGGTGCCCGACAAGCAGTGAGATGACAGGGGAGACTAAGTCCAGAAAATGTTACATATGGCCCTGGCCAGTTTGGCTCAGTGGATAGAACATAGGCCTATGGACCAAAGGGTCCCGGGTTCGATTCTGGTCAAGAGCACTTACCTTGTCTGCAGGCTCTTCCCCAGCCCAGGCTTTGGTCAGGCTCATGCAGGAGGCAACCAATCGATGTTTCTCTCACATCGATGTTCCTCTCTGTCTTCCCCTCTCTCTTCCACTCTTCCTAAAAATCAATGGAAACATATCCTTGAGTGAGGAGTACCAAAACAAAACAAAAGAGAGAAAATGTTGCCCATCTATCTCAAACTTGTGAAACTGGATGAGGTCCCAGGGGCCTTGAGTTAGGTGCATTTTCCAATACTTGTATTGATCTCTCAAATTTGGTAGAATCAACTTTGATGGGCACAGACTGACTTAATTTTAGCACAGCCTTCTGTCCTTGGGGAAAATTCTCTGCCCAGTGGATGAAGAAAGGGAAACATGACCTTGATAAAACCTAAGTCACATAGGGATAGCATGCTCTCTTTTTTGAAGAGATATAGAGCATTAATTGTCCTAAAACTGTTATAAGAGCTTATCTTTATTACATACATTACTATGATGGAAGATAATCTTTAAGAAGTTCACAGATACACTGATACCGGTTTGGCTCAGTGGTAGAGCGTCGGTCTGCGGACTGAAAGTCCCGGGTTCAATTCCGGTCAAGGGCATGTACATTGGTTGCGGGCACATCCCCAGGAGGCAGCAAGAGGCAGCTGGTCGATGTTTCTCTCTCATCGACATTTCTAGCTCTCTACCTCTCTCCCTTCCTCTCTGTAAAATATCAATAAAATATATAAAAAATTATTTTAAAAAAAAGAAGTTCACAGATACGGTGAAGGCCTGGGAGGGGCGGGTGTGGGATGGAGGGAATAAATAGGGAAAAAAACAAAACAAAACAAAGGGGGCACCTGTAATACTTTCAACAATAAAGATAAATATTTTTTAAAAGTTCACAGATAAAAACTGTGCACTCTTTCCAGTCCCCGGTGATACATTTTTCTTAGTTCAAATGTTTTATGTGACTTTCTTCTCTATATTTTGGTACATTATTCTGTACACTAGTACATTATTTCTCTAGTGATTTTCCTGATCCAGCAATGATAGGGAAGATAAATTTAAACTTTTTTCTTTAAAAAGTCAAAATACAGCCTTAGCCAGTTTGGCTCCGTGGACAGAGCGTCTACCTGTGGACTGAAGGGTCCCTGGGTCGATTCTGGTCCAAGGCCCATGCCCATTGATTTTTCTATCTCTTTTCCTCTCCCTTCTTCTCTGAAAAAAAAGTATATATTTTAAAAAGTCAGAATTACAGCCCTTTTACTTGTGTTCATGCACTTTAACTCGAGAAGACCTCTCGGATGCTGAAAGAGGCTCCATTTACTCCTAGCCTATCCAAACATTCTAATAACAGTAGTTTGTTTTTCTGATTCCCCAAACTCTAGTATATTAGAAACATCAAGAGACTTTCAGCAGCAGGAACACATGTATAAAAAGTTGGCAATATTAAATCTAGGATGGAGGCCAGAAATATATTAAAGGAGAGATTAGGATATATACCCAGAAGTGGTATTGTTCGATCATACGGTAGTTCTATTTTCAGTTTTATTGGGGAATTGCCACACTGTTTTTCATCATGTCTGCACCAATTCACAATCCCACTAACAATGTACAGGGGTTCACTTTTCTCCACATCCTTCACCAGCATTTGCTATCTCTCCTTTTGTTGTGAATAGCCATTCCAGCAAGTGTGAGACAATATTTCATTGTTGTTTTGATTTACATTTTCCCAATGATGACTGATGTTGAGCACTTACTTTCTCGTGTATTTTTTTGGCTATTTAAATATCTTCTTTGGAAAAAAGTCTATTCAGTTCCTTTGTCTATTTTTTTTAAATAATTGGGAGTTTTATTTTTATTATTTAAAAATTATTTTAATTTTTCCATCACTCTTTATCCCCTCTATGTAACTCCCCAAACCCACCATCATCATACTGTTGTCCATGCCCATGAGTTCCCTATTCTTTTTCTGTGGTAACCCCCTACCCCCGAAAAAGAATAGGGAACTCATGGACATGAGTAATAAACAACATTATTTATATAACCAAAACATGGAGACAATATAAATATCTGCTGACATGTGAATCAGATGAATGAATAAAGAAAATGTGGGAGGTACATATATATCCATAAAAAAGAAGAAAGTCACATGATTTGTGGTAACATGGTTGGACGCTGAGGGCATTATTCTAAGTGAAATTCATTAGACATAGAAAGACGGATATTATATTATATACCACTTATACATAGAATCTTAGAAAAACGAAGTCATAGAAACAGAGAAAGGATTGGCGGTTGCCAGGCAGAGTGGAGGGTGAGGTAATTGGGTGAAGAGGGTCAAAAGTTATAAACTTCCAGTTACAAGATATTAAATCCTGGGGATGTTATGGACAACTTGGTGACTATTATTACAATACTGTACTGTCTATTTTCAAGTTGCTAAAGAGTAATCTTAAAAGTTATCATCATAGCCAAAATCGGTTTGGCTTAGTGCAGTGTTTCCCAAAGTGTGGAACGCATATCCCCAGGGGTATGGGAAGAGTTTGGTGGGGGTACGAGTTGCACCGGAGTTTGGTGGGAATATGCACTGCACCGTGCTTAGCTGCGCCTAATTCTATGTTCTCATGAGTCAAGTCAATTTCATCCTTCTCATTGATCCAAATGTTATTTATAACTTTTATTTATATTTTATTATGAATAATTTATTTTTAATTTATTATTATTTTGTGTATGTACCAAAAAATAAAAAATAAATATATTTTGATTGTTATTAAAATACATCCATTTTTTTGACGAGGGGTACTCAGCGTTATGAAAATTATAGAAGGGGTACACATATGTCAAAAGTTTGGGAAACACTGGCTTAGTGGACAGAGCATCAGCCTGCGGACTGAAAGGTCCCAGGTTCAATTCTGGTCAAGGGCATGTACCTTGGTTGCGGGCATATCCCCAGGAGGGGGTGTGCAAGAGGCAGCTGATCGATGATTCTAACTCTCTATTCCTCTCTGTTAAAAAAATCAATAAAATATATTTTTTTTTAAAAAGTTATCATCACAAAGAAAAAAATAGCTATGTAAGGTAACTAATGTTAACTAAAGTTACTATGGTAATCATTTTCATATATATATCCTTATGTGGTACACAAACTTATACAATGTTATATGTCAATTATATTTCAGTGAAACTAAAAAAAAAGAGATTAGGGACTTGAAAACTAGAGCAATGTAAAATCAATACAAATGATAATATTTTAAATTATGACAAAATACTCTTGCTCCCTGAGCTGTTTCTAAAGGAAAGAAAAATAATTAAACATTTCAGAACAGCTTACATCAGAATAGCACACAAATAATGTGGTTTTGGCTTTTGTTTTCAATAAAGGCAAACTTCAATACTTCTAAAAATACAGTGCTGTGCGGCCTGAATTACCACCTGATACCCGAAATAATGAAACATGAATTATCGTCATAAATTCTTTCCTGTACAGGATATACAATTTCCTTAGAGATCTGCTGTTATTTTCCAGAATAGAGCTTCAGTGGTCTCAGTGGCTGTCATTATTTTTCAGAGCTTTCTAAGATGGGCTGAGCCTCTTGAACAAGATCTATGATTACTTAACGGAGAATTATTTAATCTCCAACTGGGCTTCATAGAGTTTTCTCTTTGAATACTAACCTGGCATGACAGAGGCAAGATCCTGTATTCTTGTTGCATGTGAACCACGATGTTTAGCTCAGTAGAAGTCGTCCTTTGCACGTGTTTTCCACAAATAGCCATGCTTGTCTTTGCTATGCCGAATTTAATTTTATTTTGAAACCCTATCCCAGGATTTCTTTCACTGAATTATTTTTGGAAATCTTTTCCCCAGCCCTCTCTCTTTATTTCTTTTACTGTATTATTTGTGTGTTTTGTTCCCTTCTTCCTCATTTGTGTTAACCACCATTTAAATACTTCAGTAACCATACCAAGATAATGGCTGTAATATGAAACACAATTCAGAAAAGTATATTAGAACTTGAGGAAATAATTCAGTTCTTAACTTAATATGACTAAGAATCTCTGTTTCCAAAGAGAAAAATAACTTATATGTTGTATGTTATAAATAATAGTTTAATTTACACCTTGTATATTTTTCCACTTGTAAATATATAGGGTCATATTGCTGTTAACATAAGTGCTAACATATTTTTGAAGTAATTCTAATTTAGTGTTATTTAGATTTCAAATTAAAGACTATTTGGTCTCAGACTTAATCAATTTTTCTCTGCGGGGGAAAAAATGTTTTCAAGGTTGTTATTTTCTTAGATAGAAAATATGAGTATAACCAACTAAGTAGGTGATGTTATTAAAATGTTATTTTAAGTCATTTACATAGTGACCGTGTAGACCTTAATATTGTGAGAAAGTCAAATAGAAGGAATTTTACATATTAATGCTGGTAAAAGATTAATTAAACAATCTAGGAAAACTGTTTCACTTTTTGCTTTAGTTAAGTTTCTTATGAATCCACACAATGGGGAATAAATAATTCCAGTTCACTTCAGCAATAATGTGCCATTACAGGGTGGATACTGGGGTTTGTCATAAAATTCGAAGGGAGGTAGCCCTTAAGGGAAAATCAGAACCAGGAATTTCAAAAGTTAGAGACATGTAGGTGACCCTCTTCCATTCCATTCTTTATGCTTCTCTGTTAAATTATTATGATTATATATAAATTGATTTTAGAGAGGAAGGAGAGGGAGAGAGAGAGAAACATCAATGATGAGAGAGAATCATTGATTGGCTGGCTTCCTCTTGCACACCCCATACTGGGGATCTACCTGAAAACCTGGGCATGTGCCCTGACCAGAAATCGAACTTTGACCTCCTGGTTCATAGGTCAATGCTCAATCATTGACCCATGCCAGCCAGACTTGTTAAATTCTTACGATCTTGAACATCACTTTTCTCTACAGCTTTTTGAAAATAAGGCAGAAGAAGGCTCCTCCTGTAAGATTTGTGGTTCCCTAAGTTCCAACATTTACAGAACCTAACTGCATTGCACCTTCACATTCCTGAGAGAGAATCTGATTAAATCAGCTCATTCCAGTTTTCCAATACTGGTCCAATCAATAGTATATAGAATGACTCCTATACTCTTTTTAAAAAAAACTATTTTATTGATATTTTACAGAGAGGAAGGGAGAGAGATAGAGAGCTAGAAACGTCGATGAGAGAGAAACACCGACCAGCTGCCTCTTGCACCCCCCCTACCGGGGATGTGCCCGCAACCAAGGTATATGCCCCTGACCGGAATAGAACCTGGGACCTTTCAGTCTGCAGACCAAAGCTCTACCACTGAGCCAAACCGGTTTCGGCGACTCCTATACTCTTAACATAGTTTCCACTGCCCACATGGCTAGGTACTGGGGATGGGGCAATACTTTCTTGGCAAAGGGGCTCCTCTTAAATTGAGATCTATATTATTACAGTTGTCAATCAGAAGAAGTAATGACACTGAATATTCAACAAGTATTGTACTCTTATCATGTGCCGGGAACTATGGTCAAAGCCTCCCATTCACTATCTTGTGCTTTCCTCATGTGGTCCTTATCTCTATTTTATTGATGAAGAAACTAAAAATTAGTAGTGGCTAAATATTGTGCCAAAACTCTCAGAATGGTATGGGGAAAATGACACAAATGTATAGGATATACATTTCTTTAATGGAGAAGAGATGCATGCTTATAAAAAAGAGAAGATAGTATATGATCCCAAGGAGGATTTACTCCCTAGATCTCCCAAAATTCTTATTTTAAAAATGTGAAACATGTTTATTCTTATATTATTATTCATTAATTATTGTATTATTAATCATATTAAGAGCTGTAAGCTTACTTTTGACACACCCCGTACAATAAAAAAGAGTTTATATTCAGACTATAATAAAGAACATATATGAATTAATATGAAAAAATAAAGATAATACAGAGTTCTTGATAGGGAGGTATAGGAGTGGGAGATACCACAGGAATTAACCTTGACTTTCTCATAGCAGTTTAATGTCCTCTGGGTCACCTAGCAACAATGGACTATTCTGCAAATTCTGACTACATGCCAACCTATTCACCAGCTAGAAAACAGGTGGTATGCAAAAACCCAAGCGCATTACTGTGTGCAAGGTTAGATGAAACAGAAACCAGTTTTCCAGGTGTGTCTCCTGGCAGTTCCCTCAAATGGTCCATCAGCGTCTCCAATCTCAGGCACTGGATTCCTTACCAAATGACTCTTGGTTTTAGTGCTAAAGCTTATACATATGACTAATGTTTTAATTCTTTTTTTTAAGCATTTATTTTTATTTTTAGAGAAAATACTTTTTAAAATACATTCTTATTGCCGAGACTGGTTTGGCTCAGTGGTAGAGCGTCGGTCTGCGGACTGAAGGGTCCCAGGTTCGATTCCGGTCAAGGGCATGTACATTCGTTGCGGGCACGTCCCCGGTGGGGGGTGTGCAAGAGGCAGCTGGTCAATGTTTCTCTCTCATCGACGTTTCTAGCTTTCTATCTCTCTCCCTTCCTCTCTGTGAAATATCAATAAAATATATTTAAAATACATTCTTATTGATATCAGAGAGAAAGGGAGAGGGAGAGAGAGAGAGATGGAAACATCAATGTTGAGAGAGAATCATTGATTGGCTGCCTCCTGCACACCCCACACTGGGGATCAAGCCCGCAACCTGTGCATGTGCCTTTGACTGGAATCGAACCAGGGACCTTTAAGTCCACAGACTGATGCTCTATCCACTAAGCCAAACTGTCTAGGGCAGTCTAATGTTTTTAGACAAAATTTATACAGCTACTCTTTTATGGTAAGAAGCCAAATCACTGCTGTCTAGTAGAGAACAGTTTCTCTCTGACACACTCACACACCCAAACCACCTTAAAATAATGAAATCAGGCACCCCACAGCTAAACTTTAATTATGTTGTCTGATAGTAGATTGCTATATTTTGTCATCGTTTCACTTGTGCCTCTATCAACATAATGTTTTATTGTCCCCTATTACTAACCCGGCTCGTTATTTATTGTTAAAGACTCAATGGTTGAATTTACACTCTGTCACGATAAATCATGCTCACTCAGCCAATGCAGCATTAAAATGAAATCAGGCTTGCAATATTGTCACGCCATATATATTAGAATGTTTGGGTGGATAGCATAGACCAGCCATTCCAAAACTGTCTCAAGTTATGCATACCATCAAAAGCAATTCTTTGAATGATCTAGGTAGGTTTCATGAATTTATTCCAAGTGTTCTGGAATTAGCAAATAAGAAAAAGAAAACCCCACATGTGCACCATAAGTATGTACTCCTAAGATTAATTGTTGTTGTTGTTGTTGTTGTTGTTGTTAATCCTTACCCAAGGATATTTTTTCCATTGATTTTAGAGAGTAAAAGGGAGGCCAAAGACAGAGAGGAACATCAATGTGAGAGAGACACATTGATTGGTTGCCTTCTGCCCAAATCCCAATCAGGGCTAGGGAACCTGCAGCCAAAGTATGTGCCCTTGATGGGAATTGAACCAGGGACCCTTCAGTCCAAGGGCTGAAGCGCTATCCACTGAAACAACCCAACTTGGGCTAAAGATGAATTTTTGAAAAATATTCAAAAATTGATCCTACATGTACACGGGTAAATGTGGGATTTGAAATTACATGAATAAGTGCAGTGCTCAATATTTTTGTGTAAACTTGGTGTCATAGAAAGTGTTAAAATGGGCTTAGTCTCCAATTCTACAAAGGAAACTTTATATATATTGAGTGGCCAGATTATTATGATCTCTGAACGCATAATAATCTGGCCACTCAGTATATATATATATATATATAGCCCGGTGCATGAATTCGTGCATGGGTGGGGGGTCCGGCCAGCCTGGCCAGGGTGAGGGAACATGGACGGTTGGCCAGCCTGCCTGCTGGTCAAACTCCTCGTCAAAGGGATAATTTGCATATTAGCCTTTTATTATATAGGATGTACAGTGAGTGGCCAGATTATTGTGCGTTCAGAGATCATAATAATCTGGCCACTCAGTGTATATGAAATCAATGTTTATTTAATAAGATATATAACAAGATATATATATATATAGATAGATAGATAGATAGATAGACTAATATGCAAATTAACTGAACAGCCAGCAGAATGACCGGTTGCTATGCTATGACGCGCACTGACCACCAGGGTGCAGATGTTTAACACAGGAGCTGCCCCCTAGTGATCAGTGTGCTCCCACAGGGAGAGCACTGCTCAGCCAGAAGCTGGGCTCAAGGCTGGTGAGCTCAGTGAGCCTCTCCTGCCTCCGCAGCAGTGCTAAGGACCCCTCAGGGGATGTCTGACTGCTGGCTTAGGCCCACATCCCCCGAGGGGTCTTGGACTGTGAGAGGGCACAGGCTGGGCTGAGGGATCCCCTATCCCCAGTGCACTGGGCCTCTAACACACACACACACACACACACACACACACACACACACACACCATGCTGCTTTTTTTTTTTTGATTTGTCCATATTTGGATAGTTTGAGTTTAGCACATTTTTTGAGATCAGTGCTAGCATAGTGGGAAAGCATGTGGAAGTTTCTGACTCTGTGGCCAAGAGTGTACATCAAGAGGACTAATGCCTCTGGAGTGTATGTTGATAAGTATTGCTACCTTTGAGGATATAAAGGCTACAGGGATGGGGACCCCCATTATAGGTCTGTTTAATTCACCATCGGTACCTTGCAGAAATGACTTTAGATTATTAATATTTCAATAAGTAGTAGCTTTGATTGCAGCTACTGTGCTGGACATGGTATCATGGTTAGAGCAGATTAACATGGCCTCAGGTACATGGTATGTGACCATTGATTTGGAAAGTGTATTCTTTCCATTTTAATGGAAAAGAAGATAAGTAATAGTTTGAATTCATGTAGAACAGATAAATGCATTCATTATCAGTTTTGTTTCAGGGCTATGTTAACCTTACTGCTCTCTATCACGATAAAGTGTAAAGAGCACTATCTAGACTGCCATAGGACATCATATTGATTCATTATATCAATGATATTGTGTTGTTCAGGCAGAATAATCAAGAGGTGAGTAGCCCAGTGGAGAGCTTGGTAAGACATGTGCAGTCCAGGGGATGGGATATAAATCTAAGGAAGATACAGGGGCCTACAGTATCTCGACAGTTTTTATGGATCCAGTGCCAGGATATCACCTCCAGAGTGAAAGAAAATCATTACATCATGGACCTCAATCTATGAAAAAGCAAGTGCAATGCCTTCTTCAGGTTCTGTAGGAACCATATTCCATATCTAAGGACACTGCTTCAGCCCATATACTGGATGACACAAAAGATTGTCAGCTTTGCCTGGCCAGTGTGGCTCAGAGGTTGAGCATTGACTTATGAACCAGGAGGTCAGGGATTGATTCACAGCACATGCCTGGGTTTGAAGCTTGATCCCTCTTGTGGGGCTTGCTGGAGGCAGTTCTCTCTCATCATTGATGTCTCTCTCTCTCTCTCTCTCTCTCTCTCTCTCTCTCTCTCTCTCTCCCTTTCTCTCTGAAAAAAATTACATATATATATATGTGTGTGTGTGTGTGTGTGTGTGTGTGTGTGTGTGTGTGTGTGTTCTGCAAAAAATTCATATCTTAATAGTAGCATCTCTGCAATTTGGGCCTATGGTTTCTGAACCCTGTGATGTTGGAGGTATTAATAGTGATGAAAGATGCTGTCTAATAGAGAAGGAAAATATGGTCCTCCCCAAAAGAAACTGAAGTATTACTACTTAAAAAGGAAAAATGGAAGCTGGACATGAAAGAACAAACAGATGTCCAATATATCCTTATTGTAGTCATGGAAATCTTGAAAAATTCAGATTCTTGATTGGCTTATATCTTAAAGGGTCAATTTTTTTTCTTAATGAACAATTTTGAAACTTTAGAACACATTTGAGCATAAAGAATCAACATAAATTTCAAAGCATTGTTTGCTAACAGGATACTAAATGTTTTTGTAAATGACTACTTGCTGTATGAATGCTTTCATATTTTGATGTGTCAAAATAGTTTATCAAAGTTATAAACAAAATGGAATGTTTATAAAAATATACATATTTTGGAAAAATTTCTCTGTATTATGATTAAACCCAGAAATAAAGCAACATATTGCAAAGCAGATCACTATCCAATTAATATATACCTTTGAAAAAGTGACCAAATAATAGATTCACTGACCCCTGACTTGCAATTTAAGAAGCTTGCCCTATATACTAACTCTTCAGCATATCTATATAATAAAAGCCTAAGTGACCATTACAAAGCAATGACAAGAATGATCAGTAGCTATGATGGACACTGACCACCAGGAGGTAGATGCTCAATGCAGGAGCTGCCCCCTGGTGGTCAGTGCGCTCCCACAGGGGGAGTGCAGCTCAGCCAGAAGCCTGGCTCACAGCTGGCCAGTGCAGAGGTGGTGGTGGGAGCCTCTCCTGCCTCCACAGTAGTGCTAAGGAGCAGTGAGCCAAGTAGTAAGGAGCAAGGAGCAGGCGGGTAAGAAGCGAAGGGTCCCAGACTGCAAGAGGGTGCATGCCTGGCTGAGGACTCTACCCTGCCCAGTGCATGAATTTCATGCACCAGGCCTCTAGTTTCTAATAAAAATAAAATTTTTGTTCATTACCACTTTTAAGCTTTTTTAAATTAACTCTGAATAGAATCACTGAAAAATAGATCAGAAGAGAATATTAAAATACTGAGTTCTTAAAGCTCTTAAGTCTATAATATTTGAGTATCTACAATGTCATTAGAACCTTTTAAAGTTTATGAACTTCAGAAATAAATAAAATAAATGGCACTGGAATCTTCCATTTTCCTTCATTTTCCATATGTATAATGGTGTTCTTACCTTTTTATTAAAAAAAAAACTATATAGAGAGCTAGATAATAATGCAGACAGATGATATAGCTCTTAGATTTATGGAGTAAAGAGCAGCAATGTGATTGTCTAAGAAAATTGTTTTAACTTTCCAGCTAGACTATATTGTAAAAATAAACATAATACATTATTAGTGTTCTTTTTTCCTTTTTAGTGACATAAGAGTGAATGCTTGCTTTATTCACTGTTGTTTTTTTAAGTGAAAAAATAAACATGAAATTTCTATAGAAGATTTTGTGGTTGTAATTTCTGGCATTATTGCATTATTAACATTCTCTCAGGTTTTTAAAAAATATTCCAAAGTGTTGAAATATAGCATTCTTTTTGATCCTCCCAAGAGTGAATCATTGTTCCTTAGAAAGTATGTTAGGTTTTTATGTTTTCCAAAATATCTACCATAAGTCATAATATTAGTATAATGATAAGTAAGTCAATTATCTAAAAGTTTGAGATATAGGTCTGTACTGTCTATGATAATTAGAATAATTAATTCTGCTAGCAAAAATAGAAGTAGCAGATAGTTGTTCATTATTATTCCAGTTATGACTTGTTTATGTATAAAAAGAGTAATTCAACTCAAATTAATTTAATGCAATATAGAAGTTTATTTAGTTACCTAAAAGGAACATGGACTTGGAGTCAGTCATAACTGAATATAAAGTTTATATAATGCCATCAGTTCTTTCTCCTTTTACCTTCAACTCTTTTTAAAATAATATATATATATTTTTTTATTGATTTCAGAGATAGGAAGGGAGAGGAAGAGATAATCATTGACCAGATGCCTCCTACTCGCCCCTGCTGGGGGTCAAGTCCACAACTCCGGCCTGTGCCCTGACTGGGAAGCAAACAGTAACAGTGACCTCCTGGTTCATAAGTTGGTTCTTAACCAGTGAGCAACACCAGCTGGGCTTTCCTTCTACTCTTGTTATAGTGAGTTCTCTGTCAGGAGGATGGAATTGCAGCTAGATGCCTATACTCATGATCTACAGTTTAACGAGTCCCTCAGAAAGTAGATTTTTCTCCATGATAGCAATGGGGAAATTGTCATGGGGAAGACTGCTGGGTCATGCCTGGTCTTGCAGTAACCATTGGCTTGAAAAAAAAAAAGTTGAGGGCACAATTAGTCTTATCAAAACCACATGAAATGTATTTCCCAAAAGGAAAAATACATTATCCTAAAAGGAAGATAAACTCCTGGATAGATGAAGAAGAAAAGTAAAACCCAACCAAGCAAACAAAAAAGTACACACTACAATAATGGAAACATGATCCTATATAATAAAAGCTTAATATGCTAAGTGTCTGGGCACCCAGTCATCCATTTGACCAATCAAAGTACAATATGGTAATGATATGCTAAGGTTGCTCAACCACTCACTATGACATACACTGACCACGACGGGGCAGACCCTCCAACTGGTAGGTTAGCTTGCTGCTGGGGTCTGGCCTATTGGGACTGAGTGAGATAGGCCAGACACACCCTTGAGCCCTCCCGCACTCCCTTCCTTGCTGGCCAACCTCTCGTGTCACTCCCTGGCCCTATCATGCACTAGTGAGATCCCTAGGCCTGTCCTGTGCCCTCCTGCAGTCTGGGACCCGTTGGGGGATGTCAGACAGCTGGTTTCCACCCGATCATGCAGGTGAGGCTGAGAGACCCCACTGGTGCATGAATTCATGCACCGGGCCTCTACTTTTATTTATAATCTATAGAATTCTCCTGAACAAGTTTTAAGCTACACTGATTAAATACATAAGGGGCAATAAATCTGGAGGGTTCTCATGGCTAATCTTTTTGCTTCCTTTTATAGTTTAGAAGTCAGTAGTCTGAGTTAGCTGATAAAAATCACAGATTAATATCATTTCTAGGATTTCAGGAACTCACCATTTCTAACAAGTCCATTTCCCTGACCAGTGAGTTCCTCTGTTTCTCAGGTGCATGGATTTCCCACCTCTCCATTATAAATAAATAGATATTTAAAAAATCAGGAGGAAGGTTCTCTGTCTAGTAAAACATGAAATGTGCACACCTATGTCCAGTCTTCACTATAGGATAGGGAGAATTCAGAGAAATGGGTGTTCTCTACATTGTTTGGCTTATAAATTGTCTCCCAATAAATCCTGTTTGATGTCTGCACTACCTACCTGGTGCTTTGCCTAACATGGTTTAAACATTTTCTTTCATGGGGCTTCGAAAGCTATGAATTGAGTTGATTTAACATTTTCACAGAGCAGTCAACATGGTTCCCTAATTTGCTTAGCCAGGATCAAGATATATTTGGGGAAATAAAACATGTTGAAAAGAACCATCTATTATTTTGCCTCTTTTGTTAATATTATGCTTTTTTACATGTTTCCATTGCAAACCACCTACTGATGTTTTCATATTTCCAAATATGAAATATCCAGTTGTCTGCCACCTAGTGACTAGTCCACATGTTAGTTAACTGCTCACTTATTTAATATTTTCTACTTAGGGTCTTTTTTACAATGACTGCCTTTTCATGATTTAGACAATCTGTAAAGAGATTGCTACCTTTTATGGGACAAGGACAGAAAGTAATTATCTCAAGTGATATTTATTAAAAAATGGTTCTTAAATAATACGGAATATAAACTACATACTATTTCATAAATAAAACAATTTTTTGTGCGCAATTTGTTATTTATAGTTCTAACATATGGCAGCATTTTCTGTTGTAATATCCTATGGCTTGGAAACTTTGTAGACGATGATCAGGTACATTTTTCTATCCCAAGATTGGTTGCAGATAGTTAGAAAGCTTTTAGAAAAACACAGGAACTTAGAGAGGAAACTCAATAAAATACACAGAATCAATTTTCAAAATAAATTATAGAATTAACTTTGAAGGACATATATAGGTATATGAACAATACACAGTAGAATGAAAGACATTCATTTCCCATTTGTCACAGTAGGATCATATTCTAGATTTTAAAGAGGATACACAAGAACTTAAAAAATGTAGCTTATGAAGAAGTGCAGTGCATGGGAGCAATATAGCATTCCAGTGTCTTTTAGAGTAGAAAAGTAATAAATGCAGTTTGGACTCTGGTTACTAGGTCTGGGATTATGTGCTGATTATGTATGTTCTCTCTGAAACAGTTTCCTTATCAGCAAAAGGAAAATCATAATAAAACCTTCATAGACTTTTTAGGTGCATTAGACACAAAGAAATATGGCATTTGTTGGGGTTAGATATAGACATATCTCCATGTGTACCCATCTCCATAGTCATACATCTTGGAGTGCAGATGGAGCCTTTATATTAATTAGAAAAAATGATCCTTACTCCAGGCAGATGCAGCCCTGCGCCATGAAGTAAATGGTGTTTAGAAGAACTTGGAATTGATTTCAACTCTCACTTACCCTCTTGCTGGTTTCTATGTAAAATGAACAACTAGGACACTTCTTCAGGCCTAGCTCTCCTGGTTATTGTGGATCCTGTTAATACTAATGGAAAAGAGGGAAGCAAATGAATAGCCATTTGTTTTGCAGTATTATTGCTCATAGGCCAAAAGGAAACAGCCTTTAGAGAAAGGCTTAGTTTTGTTAATAATAAAGACTACCCAAATAATAAAGACTAGCCTTTTTGTTTCAGTGTTGAGAAAAACTGAAAAGAACTCTTTTTCTGATGAAACCCATACAAGTTTTAAATTTTATTTGGAAAGCTGGCTCTATGATATATGAATCAATATTAGGTAAGTGGTTTTAACAGTAAGTGAAGAAAGTGTGGCAATGCTGATATGAGTAGAGTGAGGTTACTTTATTGCAAGTTGTCTAAGAGACTTTAATCTAACATCTATTGTGAATCTCCAAAGGGCTAAGTCTTGCAAAATTTCTCGAAAATAATTTACAATGAAAACAACTTCTATTGCTTAACAGTGAAGATGCCTGGCCAGCATGGCGCAGTGTGAGCGTCAATCTATGAACCAGGAGGCCATGGTTTGATTCCCAGTCAGGGCGCATGCCCATGTTTCAGGCTCAATTCCCAGTGTGGGATGTGCAGGAAGCAGCCGATCAATGATTTTCTCTCATCATTAATGTTTCTATTTCTCTCTTCCTCTACCTTTCTCTCTGAAATCAACAAAAATGTATCTTTAAAAAAATGAAGAAAAAATTCACAGCAAAAAGAAGAAAAAAAGAAACATGGGCAAAGTCAAAAGAAAAAAGACAATCTTTGAGAAAAGATTGCTAAATTGGGAAAAAATAAAAAATGTTGATAATGAGCGATACCCTAATTAAAAATGTAAATGATAAAGATTTAAACCAAGAAAAATTATGGGGAAACTAGGAAGAAGACATGAAGAATTTTGTGTTTCAAAACAACTTTAAAGAGACATAAAATGGTTTTTAAACTTGTGAAAAGATGTTAAATTTTGCATATAATGAGAAAAATGTAAATTCAAACTACACTGACAATATCACACATACACACACACACACACACACACACACACACACACACACACACGATACCAGGTGTTGTCAAGAATGTATGCAATGGGGATTTTATTAAAATACTGGTAAGGATATAAATTGTTTAATGTACTCTGAAATACAGTTTGATATTATTTACCAAATGAAGATATTCTTACCCTATGACTGAGCAATTCTACTTTTACATCTTTACCGAAAAGTGTAGGACATATATAGCAGGCAACATATACAAAAAATATACTGAGCACCATTATTTGAGGTATCTCAAAGTCACTGAAAAGTAAAATGGAAAAATAAATTATGGTAAGTCGAGCAATGAAATACTATGAAACATGAATATGAATGATTTAGAAGTACATGCATGTTTCCCATAAACACAATGCTGAGAAAATAAACATAGACACTTCTTCTAGATTATTCCATTCAATTGGCATAAAAATCAGTACACATAAATCATACTGTTTAAGGTTACATTTTTAGAAGGTAAACCTATGTATAATTAAAAGAAGGAAATAACTACTATAAAACTCAGATTATCTTTAGAGGAGAGAAGTGGTGATTAGGACAGGATCTGGATGAGGTTTTGAGGTTGATGGCTTTAATTTAGTCCTTGAACTTGAAGGTCACTGAACAGGAGGTTCACTATATGAGAAAGAAGTGAGCTGTAAATGCCTGCCTTGTACATTTTCCTCAGTATATATTATTATACTTCACAAATAAAATGTGATTGAAAAACAAAACAGTTGGTTGAAACATAACCCTTTAATATTTGGAATTGCTCCAATTATGGGGAAGCACTTGCTTAGAATAAGGAAGTTATAAATGTATTTGCCAATGACAAGAGATAGGTTTCAGTGACTGGTGGTTGAAAATTGTGCTCACTGCTGGAAGATTTTTGCTTATAATATAGTCTACATTCACATTATTTAGTTTTGGGGCTACAAGAAATGGATGTCTTGGTGACAACAGGAAGGGGGGTGTGTTTCATAAAACTGTGGACAGATTTCTTCCATTGCCCTTCAGGGACAGAAAAACTCAGTAACCCTAAAACATATATTTTAATGTAAAAAAAATTATACAATAGCCTGAGTATAATTTCCTTTATGATGAATTAGTCACAGTCTTTTTAAATAGCAAGAATATACCCCTCACGTAACCTCTGAGAAAATAATAATGCAGGTTTAACACATATGAACGTGAAAGGATTAGATTTCCTTGCAAACCAATCTTGTTCAAGGTCTGCCTGTTAGATAAAGATCCAAGAGCTAAAGTTACCACAGTGAGTTGCTTCCTGAAGAAAGGAAGACAACACTTCGATAGTCATTTGAATATTCATCTAGCATCTCCTGCTAGATATTCTCTGTGCACTCACTGAAGTTATCTCATTCAATATTTATGATCAACCAATGGCATCAGAATTGTTTTTCTAAACTTTACAGATGAGATTATTGAAACACAAAGTATCTTCTCTAGTCACACACTAAAGAATTGGAATGTTCGGATTTCAAACATTCAGTTTTGCTGACCTGAGAACATTTGTTTTTGTGCCTACTTGCTACTTTAGCAAATTATGTTGTCAGGGTTTATCATTGACTATGCAGATAGGAAAATGGAAGCTATATTGTCAGGGGCAGAAATAGAACTACACCTATAAGACCAGCTACAATTATAAGAAATTTTAATCATGCTCTATTAACCAGGATGTTCTGTTCTGATTAAAGAAAGCACATTCTCACCTGGCTGGGAGTTGCACACCCTGGGACATGAGAGCTAACATCAGAATGCAGACCATCCTCCGTCCTCCTTTCCTGAGAATTGCCTATCATTATGAAAAGATTTATAACCTCAGGGCTGACACAATCTAGTTGTGGGGGCACCCTCTCTTTACAACCCTACCCCCTATTGCCTGTAATCTGGTCCTGGAGGCACCCACCCTTTGCGACCCTCCTCTACGCAGCCCACATTACTTCAGTTGGTTTATGGGGAGAGGCAGAGCAGATTTTTGTGGATGAGCTGTTGCTCTCCCATACTGCAGGCATTATTGGAATAAGTGCTCATATATGCTTCATTGGCTCAAGTGGTGGCAAGGCAGCCTGGACCCTTAGGTTGTCCAGTTACAATGTTACGTTTCATGAAGGGAGTTTTATATGGGAAGCTAGTCAAGTTGTTAGAAGAGCTGACAAAACAACAGGGTGATGTGTGATAGCCCAGAGGTTATCCAGTCCAAGGTATTGCTGCCATTATTAGGGCTGGACAGACAGTAGAAGGAGCTGATGTTACCAGAGCCCAGGGTCTGAGTTCCTTTTATGGGAGCTGGAAACTTGAAGGAGGGGCTGTCTAAGGGGCAGCACAGCTGGCCACCAAGAAAAATCTGAAAACCTGAAGGAGTGCCCACCTGGGAGGAGCTGGAGTCCCAGAATTAGCTGCAAGGTTGGAGCTGGGACTGCAGAGGAAAGCTCTGCTGAGCGGCAGCTGCAATCAGAATCACTGCAGACACTGGTAGAGATTCCTCCAGAAACTGAGAGAGAAAGACAGACCTTGCATTCTCACTTCCAGTCTCTAGTGCCTCCTGTTTGCAGGGCCCTTGAAGAACAAATTTGATGGAGATCTGAGAAATGTAGTTTGCAGGAGCCATCCCTCTGAGGTCAGTGATAGAGAGCAGAGTGCAGGAAAATAGGGGAGGAAGTAGATCGAAGTGAACAGGAAAAGTTCTAAATATCAAATTATGGCTATTACATACTTCAGATTAAACCAGTCCCAAAGAGAGATGGCGAGTAGAAATTACATACAATATCTAAGCAGGCTCATGTTAAAATAATTTGTGTAATACCTAATATTTATTCTTTGTTTCCCAAGAAAATAAATCATTCTATTACTTGAATAAATCCACCCTTGCTGTTTCAGTTAGCAAGCAATCTAAATAGTATAGAGAATGAGAAAACAAGCTGAAATGAAAGAAGCACAGGAAAATGTCTGCTATCACATAGGAGTGATTAAAAGACATTTGTAGATGAATGTGAAGAAGACTCTAAAAATAAGGCTATGTTTTAGCATTTCCTGATAATGCTCATAGGGGACATTAATTTGAATGACAATTCCAATTGTTAGTTGTGCTAATGTCTGAATAGTGCTTTTAGAAATTCTTCTTTATATATAAAGTAGCAGGTTATAATTAGGGGGGTGGGATTTCACATTTGAAACAAAAGAATTGATTTCTAATTCTAGGTGGTGGAAAAAAGAGACAGCTCCAAGAAATTCAAGACGAAAGAAAGAAAGAAAGAAAGAAAGAAAGAAAGAAAGAAAGAAAGAAAGAAAGAAAGAAAGAATTATAGAAAAATGTCATGGAAAACATGGGAAAATACAGGGCTGGTATTTCATGGGAAAACATGAGTGATACAGAGTTTATGTTTATTTCCTATTATTATCCAAACTGATAAAATCAAGAAAGAGGGATATCAGGAATGCCTGGCAAACATTTTTTTAAAGCTTTATTGCTGAGAGTATTACAGATGTTTGCCCTTGTTTCCTCCATTGTCCCCCTCCACCAGGTTCCTGCCCTGCCCCAGGCCTTCATCACCCTATTGTCTGTGTCCATGGGTAATGCATATATGCATACAAGTTCTTTGGTTAATCTCTTCCCGGCCCCCTCTCCCATCTTCCCTCTGAAATTCCTCAGTCTGTTCCATGTTTCCATGGCTCTGGTTCTACTTCATTCATCAGTTTATTTTGTTAACTAGATTTTTATAATAAATTATTGATAGTATGTATTTATAATTTATTTTATAATTTATTTTATAATAAATTGTTGATAGTATGCCATTTTATTGTTTCTTCTTCTTCTTCTTCTTCTTCTTCTTCTTCTTCTCCTCCTCCTCCTCCTCCTCCTCCTCCTCCTCCTCCTCCTCCTCTTCCTTCTCCTCTTCCTGCTCCTCTTCCTCCACTTTTTTTCTTCAAGAATACCCTTCACTATTTCATGTCATACTAGTTTGGTGGTGATGAACTCCTTTAGCTTTCTCTTATCTGTTAAGCTCTTTATCTGAACTTCAATTCTAAATGCTAGCTTTGCTGGGTAGAGTAATCTTGGTGAAATGTCCTTGCTATTCATCACCTTGAATATTTCTTGCCGACCCCTTCTGGCCTGCCTAATTTCTGTTGATAAATCTGCTGACAGTTGTATGGCCACTCCCTTGTAGATAACTAATTGCTTTTCTCTTGTTCCTTTTAAGATTCTCTCTTTGTCTTTAAACTTTGGCATTTTAATTATGATGTGTCTTGGTGTGGGCCTCTTTGGGTTCATCTTTTTTGGGACTCTCTGTGCTTCCTGGACTTGTAAGTCTATTTCTTTAACCAGGTAAGGGAAGTATGCTGTGATCATTTCTTTAAATAGGTTTTAAATATCTTGCTCTCTCTCTTCTCCTTCTGGCACCCCCATCTGAGAATTTTGGTACATTTAACATTGTCCTAGAGGCTCCTTACACTATCTTCATATTTTTGAATTCTTTTTTTCCCCACCTCTGACTGTGTGTTTTTTGCTTCTTCATATTCCAAATAGCTGATTTGATTCTCAGAATCCTCTACTGTTGAATCCCTATAGATTATTCTTTATTTCAGTTGGTATATGCTTAATTTTTGACTGGTCCTTTTTCACGTCTTTGATGTTTTTACTAAGGTTCATGAAATTCTCACTAAGATCTTGAAATTCTCACTAAGTCCCTTGAAGCTCTCATTAAGGTCCTTGAGCATCCTTATCACCATTGTTTTGAACTCTATATATGATACTTTGCTTCTATTTCATTTAGTTCTTTTTCTGGTGATTCCCTCTGTTCTTTCATTTGTGGTATGTTTTTTTCTCTCTATATTTCAGCTGCTTCCCTGTGTTTGTTTCTATGAATTATATAGAATTGCTATGTCTCCTGGAGTTGGTAGAGTGGCCTTGTGTAGTAGTTGCACTATAAAGACCAGTGGCTTAGCCTCCCCAGTCACCAGAGTCAGGCACTCTAGAAGCACCACTGTGTGGACTGTGCACAGTCTTGTTGTAGTTGAGCCTTGATTGCTGTTGATGTCACTGGGAGAAATTGACCTCCAGGAAAATTGGCTGTGAGAACCAGCAGTGACCATAGTGGAAAAGCTCCTGTGCAGCAGACACTCCTGTGGAGCACGTCTTGCTTCAGTGGGGCTTTGGTGCTCACTGAGTCTGCCCCATGAGTGTGTCACTCATGGATGTGCAGAGCTGTAATCTGGTGTGGTCTGAAGCTGTCCACTGGCTCTGGGTGCACTGACTCTGTGCCCCTCTTGAGGTGCAAAGTTAGGTACTGCCTGTGCCAGGCCTGAGGCTACCCTTCCGGAGCTACAGAGTGATCTGCAGATGGCTGCTACTTGTGTGTTGGACTTGGAAGAGCCCAGGAAAGACCAAGCTGTGAATCAAGGCAGGCTGTTGCTAGTGCTGGACCTCTTATTCAGTGGTATGGAGCACACTGATGCCAGCTGCTGCTTGTATGAGAGATTTTAGGAATGCCTGAAGCCTGAGCCAGAATAGGCCATTTATATGGAATAGTCACTGCAAACAGCTTGGGTGGGGCTGAAAATTGGGTGAGGCAGGGTTTCAGGGAATCACCAGGGTGGAACAGATAGTGTGAGCCAAGTTTATGGAGTCTAAGGTAAGGTGCCTGCCAGTCAGCTATGTGGCAGGGGAGGTTTCAACATACTAACAATGACAGCTATGAACACCCCTATTTGGAAGAAAGCCCCCCACCCCGTGAATTCTTGCTCTGATATTAGACAATCCAATTCCTCCCCATATGTCCATGGATCCCTGTAAGCTGCTGCTCCAGCACTGGATCTCACAGGGAGCATGTCTGAGTAAATCTCTGTGCCATCCCTTTAAGAGGAACACCTGGGTCTCCAGCAGCCTCTGAGACACTCAGCCACAGCCACAATCCCCACTGGTTTTTATAGCCTGAAGTTATGGGGCTTCTCTTCACTGCACTGGAACCCTGGGTTGGGGGTCTGGTGTGGGGCCCCTTGCTTCTCACGAGTGGTCTCCACAGCCTAGATATACCTCCCAATTAAAAAAAAAAAACACACCATACATGGGTGTCACCCGTTCTGTGCCTCTGCCCCTCCTCCCAGTCTCAGTATACTTTCTTCTTTACTTCTCTAGTTATAGGACTTCCGTTTAGCCAGATTTCAGGAGGTTCTGAATGATGGTTGTTCTATAATTTTGATGTGGTTATGGGAGGCAGTGAATACTAAGTTTACCTATGCTGCCATCTTGGTTCTTCTCCTCCTGGCAAACATCTAAGATATATATATTTTCCTACAAATACCTAGATAATTCTATTAAATAGAACTTTATTGGATGGTAGAATAGTTCTCTATCTGTTCTATCCAATACAGTAGCCATTGGCCACATGTGGCTATTAAGTGCTTAAATGTGGCTATTGTGACTGAGAACCTATAATTCCATTTTGGTTGAATTTTAATTAAGTTTTTTTATTTAAATAGCACCTTCAATCAATGACTACATTTTTGGATAGCACAGACCAATGACTTTGTTCATACTTGATATAAAGTTGTTTTCCTTCCACAATGAATAACTTCGAAGACAGTTTTGAAGCATTGAGGTAAAATGTTGATTCCTTTCTACCAACCAGAACAGCTAAATTATCCCTGGTGAGGTCACAGTCAAATTTCTCTCATATTCATCTACCTTCTTAATGGATAGTAAGTTATTTAGAATTAGAGTGCAGATATTTCTAAGGCTAAGATGGGCATTTGTTCCCTACTTTATATCCTTTAGTGTATGCTAAGAAGTTATTATAACAGGTGGGGGCTAAATAAGTGTTTTATGATAGCATTTTGAAGCACTCAGAAAGTTCTATAATGATCTCTAGTGCCATACTGAAAGCAAAATAAAACTAAAATGTAGAAGTTACTTTTTGTCATCCATGCAGTTCATTTAGGTCCCGCCACTTCTCACCACTTCCATGCCTACCACTTTCAAATCATTGTCTATTGCCTGGATTATTGCAATAATCTCTTAAATGGTGTTCTGCTTCTATCCTTTCCACCTTTTGGTCTCTTCATCACTGTGGCCAGTGTTATATTTTAAAACAGAAATTAGGCCCTAACCGGTTTGGCTCAGTGAATAAAACATTGGCCTGCGGACTGAAAGGTCCCAGGTTCGATTCTGGTCAAGGGCATGTACCTTGGTTGTGGGCACATCCCCAGTAGGAGGTGTGTCTGAGGTGGCTGATCAATGTTTTTAACTTTCTATCCCTCTCCCTTACTCTGTAAAAAAAATAAAATAAAATATATATTTTTAAAAAACAACAAAAGAAATTAGATCATTTCACTTCTTTTCTCACATTCCTCCAGTGACTCCATTTTATTTTATTCAAAGTAAAAGTCAAAGTTCACAATGGCCCATGAGGCTTTATATGGTCTCAACCCCCATTCATCTGATCTTAGCTTCAGTTTTCTCCCCCTATTCACGCTGCCTCAGACACAGTCACTTCCAGGCTGTTACAAACTTGAGGCACCCTGTTGCCTTAGGGCCTTTGTACTGGCTGTTTTCTCTGCCTAGAAATTTCTTCTATCAGAATTTCTACTATCTTCTCCATGGCGGTCTTCTTCCCCATGGAATTATTGCTCAGTTCTCAATTCCTCATAGACGCTACTCTGACCCCTTGGTTTGATTCTGTCCCCTGTCCTCAGCACCTCCCATGCCTCCTGACTTCCTTAATCTTTTTCTTTTTGGTTTCCCTTTTTCTACAGTATCATCAGTGTTAACATACTAGAATACTTATTTATGATGTTTATTTTTCATAGTCTACCTTTCTCCAATGGAACAGAAACTCCAGGAAGGCAGCAAATATTGCTTGTTTTATTCATTGATATATCCCAAGCACTGGGAAAAGTGCCTAATATTAAAAAACACTTTATAAAGTTATTACATATATTAGGAAACGTTTATTAATCAAGATCATATGTCTATGATTTATAAATGTCTGTGTAATGATTTCCATGAATTTAATTTTTGCGAATAAATATATCTGATTGTTAATGTAACATGAAAATTGCCACATCAGAATTTTCTAAATGAAATGTCATAAAGTTTCTTTAGTAAATTTTAATTTGTTTCAAAGTGTTTTAATAGTGATATAAAATCCTAGATGTGTTCAATTGGGCTGAAATAATGATATTAGAGAAAATTCTAATTTTCTTGATGCCCAAGCCTTTCCATCTTTAATTTTCATACTTGTGGCACTTCATTAAAATACATGTTGTATTTAATTTTCCAGGAAATTTCAGAGCATAAAAGACGTATATGCAAAGCAATTTCCAGTTAAACTAGTTGAAACTTTAAAAATGTAAGCCCGTGTCTTTTAAGTAGAGCCTGTATCTTTTCTCAATGTGAGATATGTTTGCATGGGTCAATGTAACTCAGAATAAACAGGGTAGCTTTAACTATTTTTCTTTTAAATATTTTTTATTGATTTCAGAGAGGAAGGGAGAGGGGGAGAGAGAGGGAGAGAAAGAGAAAAAGAGAGAGAGAGAGAGAGAGAGAGAGAGAGAGAGAGACATCAATAATTAGATTGGCTGCCTCCTGCTCTCCCTCTACTGGGGATCAAGCCCACAATCCAGGCATGTGCCCTTGACCTGAATCGAACCTGGGACCCTTCATTTGGCAGGCTGATGCTCTACCCACTGAGCAAAACCAGCTAGGGGGCAGAGTACCATAAACTTTTGTTTTGTGCTCCTGTCTCCTAAACCCTTTCTTACATTCAGTACCCTCTCTAAGTTGCCGATATTGATTTCAAAGCCCTGACAGACATAGCATTCTCATAATACTTGACCGCTGCTGAGAGCCGTGGGAGGAAAGTTTCCTTTTTAAAGAGTCTTTGCTTCAGTGTACAGATCCCATTTCCATCCCTCCTTTCTTAAAAAGAATTACATTACAGACAAACTTAACTTGGAGCCCATAATAAGCCTTGGAATATTTTTCTGGCAACAGCTTCAAAGCTGGTTATTTCTGATTGTGTAGCCATGGAAATTATGTTTTATCCTTGACATTATCCTATACTTATCAGTGTTAAAATTAGCATTGTTTTTACCCATTGGTAGTTGTGAAGGTCAATTTTTTCTCTTGTTGGAAAGGCTGTTTCACAACCTTTGTCAAAGCTTATATTTCCAGCAAAATGTATTGCCTAATAAATATTCCCTCTCTAGTCCCACATGGGTATAAACCCTTTGAGGACAAGGTATGTTCCATTCATTTTTGTATTCCTTACAAAATTTAGTACAAAATAGTTACTCTATTCCAGCTAGCACCAACATGATCTGGTCCCTCGTTACCTCCTACCTGGACTAGAGCTATAACTAACTCCCTAACTAGTCTTCCCACTTCTGGTTTCTTCATAACTGACTTGGGCTGCAAACATAGTAAATTACTTACAGGTAGCTTGGCTATCACCTAGTCCAGCGGTCAATGATAGTCTATCTACCAATGCACCTGCTACTTCCTTTCCTAAAATGGCTTTCATGTCCATCTGCCTCTCTCAGTCCTATGCACCTTCTGAATTCAACTCATACCTTCTCTCCTCTGCAAAGGCCCCTCTGATGGTGGAGGTTAAGGGCTTAGACTCTGAAATCCGATGGCTGGGGTTGGTTTCTTTTGCTTCTTATTAGTTGAATAATCTCAGGTAAGGTCTTTCACCTTTCTGTGACCCAGTTTCCTTAACTGTAAAGTAAGGAAAATAATAGCATCTATGTCATAGAATTGTTTAAGGATTCAGCCAGTTAATACATACAGAAAGATTAGAACATGACCTGTCTCAAAATAAGCAGTAAATAAATGCTAGCTATAATTACCAGTTTAGTAGATATGTTGACATTGCTAGTTTGTTATCACTCTGGACCCTTAAACAGTGCTCAGTATATAATTTTACTATTGCTGTTTAACATTGACTTTTTATTGAGATATAATCGACATAAATCATTATATTAATTTCATGTGTACAACATGATGATTTGATATATGTATATATTCTGAACTGATTACCACGATAAGTTTAGTTAACATCCATCACCACGCAGAGTTACAAATTTGCTTATTTTTCTTGTGATGAGAATTTTTAAGATCTATTCCCTTAGCAACTTTTAAATATAGTATTATTAACTATAGTCACCATGCTGTACATTACTGCCCCAGGGCTTATTGGTTTTATAACTGGAAATTTGTACCTTTTGACTCCCTTCATCCCTTTTGCCCACCCCTGCCTTTGACAATCACAAATCTTTCCTCTCTATCTATAAGTTTAAGGTGGGTTTTTTTGTTTTTGTTTTGTTTTGTTTTTTAGATTTTGAACATTGATTTTTAATTATTTTGACCTCCTGACTAAAGCATGAGCTGACTGAGGACAGATACTTGTACTGTCGTATGCTGGATCTAGCTAGCACTATAAGTAGAGCACAATAAATAGTTTTGGAATAACCAACTAAATAAACTGATTTATCTTTTAAAAAAATATATTTTATTGATTTTTCACAGAGAGGAAGAGAGAGGGACAGAGAGTTAGAAACACCAATGAGAGAGAATCATCGATCAGCCGCCTCTTGCACACCCCCTACTGGGGATGTGCCTGCAACCAAGGTACATGCCCTTGACCGGAATTGAACCCACGTCCTTTCAGTCCGCAGGATGACGCTCTATCCACTGAGCCAAACCGGTCCCGGCAACTGATTTATCTTTGTAATGAAACTATCAACATCTCTAATGATTAGCTCCTAATATTTGCCCAACGAACTTATGATAATTTTAAAGTATTATCCTTTAAAATATATACTTCTTTATTGATTTCAGAGAGGAAGGAAGAGGGAGAGAGATAGAAGCATCAATGATGAGAGAGAATCATTGATAAGCTGCCTCTTGCACTCTTACTACTGGGGATGGAGCCTGCAATCCGGGCATGTGCCCTTGGCCCGAATCGAACACGGAACCCTTCAGTCTGCCGGCCAATGCTCTATCCACTGAGCCAAACTGACGGGCAAGTATCATCTTTTAAGGAGCTGTATTGATAGTTTCCTCCATCAGTATCAGAAGCTGTGCAAGTCACTGTGCTCAATGTTTGGTTTTTTTTTTTTCTAAACCGACCCTATAGAATAGATACTGTTAAGGCATGAAGGGTTTGAAAAATGGCAGATGGCATGGACCAGGCGAGTGTCTTCTGAGGAGCAGGCTCCAGAGAGGCTTCCCCACACCCACCCTGACCCTGTTCGGCTTTGCATCCCATGGCTGCTTTCTTCAAGGTAGCAGGACACAACAAACTACCAACACCTGAGAAGAGGCCCTGGCTCTTATCAGGCTCAGCCTAGAGGAGCAAATTTATGTGAAAATGAGAGATGACAGGGAGCTTCGAGGTAGATGACATGCTTCTGATCAACATGTGCCTACCATAGAAACTGATAAAGGAGCTTATGAAGAGATACATAAATAAACAAAATGGAATATTCCAATGCTTTTTGTTTGGGGAAATGGTGTGGTGCTAGTTGCCCCTCCAATGAGAGTTGGCTGAAATAAAGAATATAACCTGTGTGGAAATTAGGAGACTTTATATCATTGAGTCTTTAAAGGTAGAAGATATTCAAGAGAGAAACCTGCATACATTTTGATATTAAGAAATAACCAAACATTCTTCTACTTCTAAAATGAGTTGATTTGCACATAACTCTCAATTTCTTAAGCTCCACCATTTTTTTCCAATTTCTAATTTTTTCTAAATTTAAATTTGATGTTTTCTTTTTTAATTTTTTTAGGGGGAAAAAAAGACATGAGCGAATTTATGTGAAAATGAGAGATGACAGAGAGCTTCGAGGTAGATGTCATGCTTCTGATCAACATTTAAATATGAAATTGGAAGCCAAGACACAGAAGAGTCAAATAATAAATTCAGTGTATTAGAGGAACTCAAGAATACTCTTTCTGATAAATTCCATGTTTTCTGCCAATTCAACATTCATTCAACTGGCCATTCTACTTCCACTTTTAACACTTATAAGAAAAACTAGAGGCTGGTGCACGAAGTTCGTGCATCCGGCGGGGGGGTGTCCCTTCAGCCTAGCCTGCACTCTCCAATCCAGGACTCCTTGGGGATGTCCAACTCCCTGTTTAGGCCTGATCCCCTAAACTAGCAGTCAGACATCCCTCTCACAATCCTGGACCACTGGCTTCTAACCGCTCACCTGCCTGCCTGCCTGATTGCCCCTAACTGCCTCTGCCTGCTGGCCTGATCACCCCCAACTGTCCCCCCTGCTGGCCTGGTTGCCCCCAACTGCCCCCCCCCCCCCGCTAACCTGGTCACCCCACACAACCTGCTGCTTGGTTGTTTGGTCGTCCCTCACTAACCCCACTGCCAGCTTGGTCACCCCACACATCCTGTTTGGTCATCTGTTCGGTTGCGATGGTCACTTAGGCTTTTATTATTATAGATAAGATGCTTCAATCATCAATGTTTGATATTGACAGTGAAGCTTTTTGGAGTATTATTTCAATATTTCTGGACAATAATCAACAGCTGGTGTATGCAAGCAACTTCTCTTCATGTCAATAGAAACACAGGGTGTTTGAGACTTTTCATCTTCCTAATGAACTATGTGGAATGAAAACCTTGATGCTGAAATAAATTAGACAGCTGGGGCCTTCTGCCTCATCTGTGTTCATGGTCCATTCTCCATGTTTAGAAACAACATGTTCCTCTGACCCTTAAAAGTTTATTTTATTTTTAACCCCTTTTTAATTATAACCTAAAATCTACTGTTATGCATTTTAAATTTATCGTTAACACTTAGCTATTAGTAAATGACCTCAAGTTGATCCAAAGATATGAAACTAGAAAAAAAAAAACCTGTGTGTTCATTCATTCATGAAACTCCTTGGAAAATCAGACATCTTTCCTGCTGAACCTGAACGGGGAAGCATGTAGCCCCAGGAGGTGCTGACAGTTTTATTGGTTTCCAGATGTAGGAGGAAGAAATGACAAATAGATACAGAGAAACTAGCTATACCAGGTGGGCTAAATGCACCTAAAATCACTTCTGGAAAATTAAACAGAGGATAAATTAATTAGAAGGATAAAAATAGCTCAAAGACAAATAACGTATGATCTCTCTTATATGTGGAATCTAATAAACATAGGAAAAATTGAGAACCATGCTCAGAAAATAAGGAATCAAAGAGTTCAGTGATGTTGCAAAAAAATATCTGATCTTCAAATGTATCTGATGCTTTTGTTTACCATTTCTTTCATAAAACACGGCCAGCATAGCTAGATGGCAGGCAACCAAATGATAAAAAACTTTTTCCTTCAGATCACTAGGCCAAGATACAAAATCCTGGTGAGAGCATCAGAGTGTTAATTACAGTTCCCTGTCCACCAGGAGATCGGAAGAGAGTAGATTTTACCTCAAAACATCTGCTATTGGGAGAAGCACTTCACCCACTGAGAATCACAGAGTAAGAGTACCTTAGAACTAGAAAGACTCTTCGTTTTCTGAGCAGCCAAGAGTGACAACTGACAAATGTACATCCTACAAGGCCTCCTTCACACTAAAGGCAATCATATAGCACCCCAAAATAGGCCACTTTGGCATCAGGGTTATTTTGAGCTGAAGGCAACTGAGAATCAACAAATGCTGGAAGAGTTCTCAGCCTCCCCATATCTTCCAAAAAGCAGGGAATAACTTTCCCTCTGAGGAAGGTGCTCCCTCTCCCTGCCCCAATACTAGGGAGAGACACCAACGACTGAAGTTGGCACCAAGTTGAGTTTGCATTAACAAGCTTTACTAAAATAGATTTTATTTTCCACTATGAGCCTGATCCATGTCATGCAAGGGGCTTGGCCCTTGCAGTTGTGGCTGCCCAGCTGGCCATCATAGCTCTGGCTTTACCCGGAACGTTGTCCGGATGGTCGTTATGCTGTTTGGTCTAATTAGCATATTAGTTCTTTATTATATAGAATTATTTTCCCCATATCAGCTTACCTCACTTTATTGCATTTTTGCTTTTTGTGCTTCAGAGAGGTTGTGCTTTTAACAAATTTATGGCAAGACCCTCCACCAGCATAAGGATTACAACTCACTTTATGCTATACTTTTTTTTATTGAAGTGGTCTGGAATAGGACCTGAAATATCTCCAAGGTCTGCCTGTATATTTCCTGGTCACCTTCCCATATTTGTTATCTCTTGAAGACTAGCCCTCTTTCCTTTGTTAAAAAGGTATATGTTTCCTACATCTAATTTTGAATTTCACATATTTAAACTCCTGTGCATGTAAATATTAATAAAAATTGTCTGCCTATTCTATTAATCTGTTTTTCATATATTAAATCTATAGGGCCCCAGGGATAGATCCTAAGAGAATGGGGGAAAAGTTTTTTCTTTATAACAAGATATAGGTAGAACCTCAGCTAAAGCTGTTCTGTACAGTGTGATTACATGGCTTATTACATTAATCTTTTGACTTATGCAAGTTGGTTTCAAATTAATCTGTTGCTTTTGTCCTAAATAGTTCATATTAGTACTCAGGGCTTCTGTTTTCTCCGTTGTGAGATATAAATATTTCTCTCTTTTCTGTGACCAGCACGGCTATAGAGTGGACAGTAGTCCTGAGTAGGGGCAACTAGGGATTGAAAAAATAAAAGAGACAGACACAAAGACATTAGGGAAAGCTGGGACCAGGTGGGACAGCTGTCCTCTGATGGACAGACAGGGACCCTGAGCCGATACAGTGCAATTATTTTATACAGTAAGATACCAGGAAGTTTTACTAAAGTTTAAGATAAGGAAAATATATGCATTCTTGTGGCTTCTTTGTAATAGTCACTTCTGGGTGGGCCCAGATAATTTTATTTATTCCTGGTGCCTGGATGGATTTAGATAATGAAATCCACCCCCTGGTGCCTGAGTTAAAGGTCAGACTGACAACACACCTGCCTCTGGCAATGTATGTTTCCAGGGCATGGGTCTGCCAGGTGCCACTGGATTCAGACAACAATCAGCTCAGGGGCCTTTCCAAGGCACTCTCTACAGTGGGGCCTCTATTACAGGGATCTAAAGAGCTCTCTAGATCCCTGTAATACCTTTGAGGAGTGGGTTCCTTCTTCCCATTTTCTACTAAGGTTATTATTATTCAGCTATATACTCTTCCCCATTCACACTGGCTGCTTGACTGGATTTCTGAATGTCATTATCTTGCTTTGCCATTAGCAAGTTCTTTTCTACACTTGGCACTTGGTCATATGCCACCCAGGACCAACATTATAACTTCACATGGAACATTCACACTGAGTATCCAGTTAAAACCACGGAGTATACAGCCTATGGGACTGGCTGAACATGCCAATCTTGACTGCACCCCTTAATATTTGACCATTATCTGGAATATTTTTACTCTGGATTTTTTCAGAAATTATTTTGTGTACTTTAGAAAAATCTATATAATCAAATTAAATTCAAATTTAAAGAAACTTGCAAATAATAGTGGGTTCAGAATTTAAAGATAAATTGATTAATTCCTAAAATTGTCATCCTTTTTTAGAAAATAATTTTTTTATTGATTTCAGAGAGGAAGGGAGAGGTAGAAAGAGACAGAAACATCAATAATGAGAGAGAATCATCACCTGGCTGCCTCCTAAAGGCCCCACACTGAGGATTGGGCCTGAAACTGGAATTGAACCATGTCATCCTGGTCCATAGGTCAACACTTAACCACTGAGCCATGCTAGTCGGGCCTAGAGTCATCCTTTTGTTCTCAACTTTCTAGCAGCCAATCTGAAAAAGGGAAATGGTCATTTACCCAGGTAGCATTATACACCCATTAAAAACAAAACAATGACTTATAGAAAGCAAAGTGGCATGAATTTATAAGAAACTATCAACATGAAGCAAAATAAACCAGTCAGAGAAAGACAAATAACATATGATCTCTCTTATATGTGGAATCTAATAAACAAAATAAACCGATGAACAACATAGAAGCAGACACATGGATGCAAAGTACAAATTGACAGCTTTCAGAAAGGGAGATGGATGAAAGCAGGTGAAGTGCATGGCCATAGAACACATATTCATAGCCTATGGACACAGAAAACAATGTGGTGAGGGCCAGAAGGGAGGCTGAGGTCTCGGTGGAAGGGGATAAAAGGGGGAAATAGGGGACATCTGTAACAATGTCAACAATAAAAATGAAATATAATTTTAAAAAATAGACACAATTGCCCTAATGTTAGTTCAAGATCCTAGGAGAAGCAGACACTAAGAGAATTAAACAAGACAGATATTTATTAGGGAAAATGGCTATGAGTGAAAGTGGGGAGGAGGCTGAAAGAGGTTTGGAGAGCTATCAGACCACAATGAAATTTGGACCCCAGTGCAGGAGAGATCAAAGGAAAGGAGATTGGGTAGGAAAAATCTTAGACCGCAGTTCAATTTTAAGAAAGTTTCAGCAAGGTTGATGGGGAGTCCTTGAGGCAAAGTTGCTCATTAGGAAAGTCCTGTACTTGCAGAAATACCCTTCCTTTAGTACTCCTGTTCCACACCATCACTAGCTAGAAATAACCTGTGGGAAGTGCAGTGAGGGATTCAGAACTCAACAGCTGGGGCCATTGATCAAGACCAATATTTTCATGGCTGCCACGTCCCCACCCTCATCTTAATGGGTCTGAAAAGATGATGACTACTAAATGTAAATGATTTACTTGAACCAAGCCTGAAACTTTATGTACCTTAGAAGTTGACATTTCCCAATAAATTTAACCTTCATGACCAGTTGGGTTTGCCCTTACTCAAATTATACTTGAAATATGAGAATTCATGCCCCATGGAACTGGCATTCTAGTGAAGGTTACTGACACGTCAGCAATGAACTATAATACAAGGTGAAAGGAAATGTGTGTTTAATTAAGATATAAACAATGCATTATGGAGGAGCATGAAGGAATGGGAAATTTCACTAAGAGTTGGCATTTCATAAGGGACTTTATAGATAGGCGTGTTCTAATGTAGGTTGACTGAGAGAGCAACCCAATTTATTTGCATTCATTGTTGGAAATAATGATGGCTAATGAGTTAATGTAAATCTGTCATTCTCAAGCTTTGGTGCATAGCAGGATCATCTGGAGGGATTGTTCAAATACAAATTATTAGATCCACCCCTATTCACAGAGCTTCTGATTCAGTGGGTCTAGGAAATGAGCCGGAGAATTTATGTTTCTAAGGAGTTCCCAGATGTGACTGATGGGTAGCATACTTGTAGACCCAAGAACCGTAATCCAAGAAGTAGTTCTTTTAGAATATGAGTTACACAAACAATTGCTCTTCTTCTCTCTCCTTAATTAAGGAGAATGAAATGTTATCATAGGATCATTATTAAGAGTGTAAGAGTTTAGGCATCAAGCAAACCTGGGTTCAAGATAGTAATTCTTGGGCTTGGTTTTTTTAGGTTATTTGGTTTGGATGTGTGTGTTTTTTTATCAATCATCTTCACACCCCAGTCAATTTTGACCCTACCATTTTACATTTTCTAGAATGTTATATAAATGGATAAATATGGAGTGTAGTTTTGGGGGTCTTGTTTCTTTAACTTATCAACATGCATTTTACATTTATCCATGTACTATAAATAAATTTGAAAATATATTTCATTAATTTGCATTGCTGAGTACAGGAATATAATTTAATTTAGGTAAATATATGAGTAGAGTTTCTGGGTCATGTGGCAAGTGTGTACTTAACTTTATAAGGAACTATCAAACTGTTTTCCAAAGTGGTTGCACCCTTTTGCATTCCCACAGCAATGCATGAGAATTCCAGATACTCCACATATTTGCCAACATTTAATATTGTCAGCTAATTTTCTTTTTGATTTTAGCCATTCTGATAAGTACATAGTGGTATTTTATTATAATTTCAATTTAAATTTCCCTAATGATTAATGATGTTGATATCTATTCATATACCTATTAGCAATCCATGTACCCTCATCAGTTAAATTTTGCTTTAGTGTTTCTAATACAGATAACTTAAAACAGTTTACACTCAATTAATATATCACTTCACCTACAGTAGAAGAACCTTAAAACAGTACAATTTATTTTCTTTCTCCTGTGTTATTTTTATCATACAGTTTAGTTTTGCATTTTATAAATACTACAATACATTATTTTATTTAAATATTCAATTATCTTTTACTATAACTTAGAACGTAAGAAAACATCATTTTGTATTTATTCACATATTTCCATTTTCTATTTTTATTTATTCCTTTATATAGATACAGATTTATTTGTGGTATCATTTCCTTTTCCCCGAAGGACTTCCTTGAAAATTGCATGTCTGCTAGTGACAAATGGTTTTACTTTTTGTATGTTTGCATAAGCATTTCACATTTATTATTGAAAAATATTTTTACTGGTTATGCCATTCAAGGTTGATTGGTATTTTCTTTCAGTACTTTAAAGACATTGTTCCACTGTCTTCTGATTTGTACTGTTCCCAACAACAACAAAATCTCTTGTAATTAATTTTTTTTCCTCTCTGCAAAATGTATCTCCCTCTCTTTATAACTGACTTTAAATAATTTGTTTAT
Organism: Vespertilio murinus; assembly: GCA_963924515.1. Taxonomy (NCBI): domain Eukaryota; kingdom Metazoa; phylum Chordata; class Mammalia; order Chiroptera; family Vespertilionidae; genus Vespertilio; species Vespertilio murinus. Next base: position 14,969,043 of record OZ004710.1, on the reverse strand, counting down.
GATGTGTCTTGGTGAAGTTTTCCTAATTTTTATTCCCTCTTAATATGATAGTTTGCTACTTATATGTAAATGCATTTCCTGTGCTTCTGTTACAACTTAATAACATGGTTTAGGTTTGTGGGTGATGAGAACTGTATGTCTTATTTCAAACAATGAAAAATCAGCAGATAGGTAGAACTTCTTATTTCAGGAATGAATTAGAGATGTTAAGTGAGAGATGTTAAGTAAGATGTTAAGTGATATATAGCCCTTTAGAAGAAAGGGCTATAAGTATTCAGAGCTTTGTTAGGTCAAGAGATCTGGACATTATTAACAGTTGTGCCGCTGCTAACTTGCATTATGAATTTTGTAGGGAATTGCACTTTTTCGTTTTTCCATAAAATTAATTTTAAGGTACTTTAAAAGTTTGTTTCTGTTTGTTTTAAGAAAACTATTCTCATTTTTTGTACTCCGCCTTTTTTTTTTAAAGAAAAAGCTAAAGATAATCTGAGATGATGTTGGAGAGACCAGAAATCAAGAAAGTGATAAAAGAATCCAATCCAAGTAACTTTTGATAAATCCAGTGGTTTTATAAAAATACACATAATACTAATACTTCTGTATATGTGTGCATAAACTATAACACATATTTATAACACACATACACACATTTAATTTAGTGTTTGTCCCACTAGAATGTAAGCTCCTTGACATTAGCAACTGTTTAATATTGTTAAAATATTAAAGCCATTAAAATGATGAATCGATTGAAAAGAGTACAAAATGATGTGCTTTTTTGTGGGGGACTCAATAAGATGACAGTAAAATATTTCTTCTGACTATGTTACTTCCCATGAGGTTATTGCCTGCCTTCCCTATTAAATTGTGAGCACACATTGAGTTACTGGTGCTTAGCTTTTTTTTTTTTTTAATTCTCTTTATTGTTGAAAGTATTACATATGTCCCCTTTCCTCTCCCCCCATTGACTCCCTCACCCTGCATCCTCCCCTTACCTCCTCCCTCCCCCCACCTCCTGCACTATTGTCTGTATCTATGGGTTAAGCATATATTCATCTAAATTCTTTGCTTAATTTCTTCCCACCTCTCTCCCACCTTCAGCAACACCTAATGTATGAAGTATTCATTTTTTTTATTTGGCTGAATGATTGATTTGGCTGTGAATGAACTGTTTAGGATACCTCTACTTCCTCAATGACCAACTGATTGACTTAGTTTCCAAAAATTCTACTTTCTCTAAAAGGATTATATTCTAGTTTTTCTTTAATTCCATAAAATCATTGCAAGTCCCATTCTTAGGTTTTAGCACTTAATGTCTCTGCCCAGAGCTCTCATACAACATCTGTCCATCTGCTTAGCTCTTTTGCTACTTTTCTACCTGATCTATGTATCCTCTGAGAAGCCTTCACTGGTCATTGTATCTAAAATATCAGCCATTACCCTGCCCTTATGGTTCACTGGTTGAGTATCTTCCAATGAACCAGGAAGTCACAGTTCCATTCCTGGTCAGGGCACATGCCTGGGTTGTGGGCTCCCACATGCCAGTATGGGACCAGAATTAATGATTCTCTCTCATTATTGACGTTTCTATCATTTCTCCCTCTCTTTTCCTCTCTGAAATCAATAATAATATATTTGAAAAATAAAATAAAATATCACCCATCAAATGCTCACCTAAGACTGATTTTCTTTGAGATCAATTTGAGAATATGAAATGCTCTTGTGTATACAGGTGAATAACACACATTTATAAAACACGCATACACTTAATTTTGTGTTTGTTTCTTCAACTAGAATGTAAGATCCTTGACATTAGCAACAGTTTTGATGACCACTTTATCTCCATGGTACAGAAGAGTGAAAGACACAGTGGAGATATTTAATTAATACTTGCCAAGTGAATGAGTACTTGTAGTAAGAGGTGGATGATACACTTCATTACCAGAAGCTTCATCATCAAGACTTTTAGTAATATAGAACACATCTGTTTTCATTGATAAGGCAGGTTAACTCCACTGAAAAACTGCCTGTTACAAATCAAATAGTTATGCTGGATAAATATGACCAACAGGTATTTAATTACATAGCTGAGTTCTCAGGAAGCCAAGGGAAATTCCCAGGAGCCATTCAAAGATGAAGCGGAAGCTACGAATCAAGTGATACAATGGAGCTGAAATGATTCTATTCTGGTGTGTGTTTTATTTTTGCTTTTTTCAGTATACAAGACACTTGAACCCCCACAGCTGGTCAAGGATGAGACAAGAACTTCGCTCTTAGCAAGGAGTGGAACAGGAACTTAGTCTTAGGTGAGCATTTTATGGGTGATATTTTATTTTTTTTATCATCACCTGATGTTTGTAGGCCAAGGTAGAACAAGAAAGACCCCAGACCAAGCCAATATCTACAACTTGCAGTGAAATGATTAGACAAAAATTAATCTCGTATCAAAGGCCAAATACAAAATTATCTATCTAAGCTTGGGTTCTGGGAAGAAAATTTTAAAAAGGTTCCACTAAGCCTGGCCAGCATGGCTCAGTGGTTGAACATCGACCTATGATCCAAGAGGTCACAGTTCAATTCCTGGTCGGGGCACATGCCTGGGTTGTGGATTACATCCCCGTTTTGGGCATGCAGGAGAAAGCAGATCAATGATTCTCTCTCATCACTGATGTTTCTATCTTTGTCTCCCTTTCCCTTCCTCTTTGAAATAAATTATATATATATATATATATATATATATATATATATATATATATATATATGCCTAAGCGACTATTCGACTGTTCAACCTTTAAATCATTCAACAAGTGGCTATGACATGCACTGACCACCAGGGGGCAGACATTCAACTCACAGGCATGGAAACATACACTGAGTGGCCAGATTATTATGATCTCTGAATGCATAAATATATATATATATATATATATATATATATATATATATATATATATATATATATAAATTGGAGGCCTAGTATATGAATTCTTGCATGGGTGAGGTCCAGCCAGCCTGGCCAGGGGGAGGGGACATGGGAGGTTTCTTACTGGTCGAACTCCTGGTGGATGGGACAATTTGCACATTAGCCTTTTATTATACAATATATACACTGAGTGGACAGATTATTATGATCACTTGACGTTTGTAGGTAAATTAGCCGTACACTGCATTGTATGGGATATGGAAGCTGAAGTCCTGTTCAAACACCTTTGTTGTCTGCAGTTACCAAGATAAAACGTCTCTAGTTCACACAGGAGCATAAGGAGCAGTGGAAAAAAATTCATGTGGTCCGATGAATCACATTTCCAGTTGCATCATGCAGATGGCAGAGTAAGAATTTCACAGAAACAGCATGAAAGCATGCACCCCACATACATGAGTGCAACCCTTTAAGCTGGTGGGGGCAGTGTTATGGTTTGGGGCATGTTTTCCTGGTATGATTTGGGCCCTTTAATTCATGTGGAACAACGTCTGAATAGCATAACATACCTAAGTATTGTTGCTGATCAAGTTCATCCTATCATGTTGATAGTGTATTCCAATGGACATGGCTTCTTCCAACAAGACAATGCTCCTATTGTGCAGGAGTGATTTCAAGAACATGAGGGAGATTTTGCCTTGCTTAGGTGGCCCCCACAATCACCAGATCTCAATCCAATGGAGCATTTGTGGGATGGAGTTAAAAGAGCCATCAGGCAGCTGGTTCCACAACCATCAGATCTTCCAGAACTGGACAGTGCTATTCATCAGGCATGGTGTCAGATTCCTTGCATGACCTTTCATCGCCTCATGGAATCAGTGCCAAGAAGAATCACTGCAGTATTGAAGGCAAAGATGGCCCAACTAAGTGCTGATGGGGTGGTCATAATAATTTGGCCACTCAGTGTAGAATAGACTGATGAATCTCAGAGGGAAGGCGGAGGGGGAAGGGCAAGAAGAAATTAACCAATGATCTTATATGCACACTAGTGGCCTGATGCACGGATTCGTGTACCCAAGGAGTTCCTCGGCCTACTGGGGATCAAGCCAAAACTGGCAGCTGATATCCCTCAAGGGGTCCCAGATTGCGAGAGGGCACAGACCAGGCCAAGGGATCCCACTGGTGCACAAATCCTTGCACTGGGCCACTAGTATTGAAAATAAAATTAAAAGGTTCCAATGAGATTTTACAACTTTATTACTGCCCTCACTTGTGATATGAGTTGTTATTTGCTACCACATAGTCCATAAAACTCAATACATAAAATTAAAATATATTCTGAATTGGTAGTAACTTGGGCCACCTCAAAGGTAAATGTATTGGCTTTCTGGAAGAAGGTATTCTCAAAAAATGACTCACAGGCTGTCCTCATAGGAAAATTCCCTGAATTGAAGCTCAGAATTTAAAATTACATAGCTTAAAAATAAACAAGGTACCACAAACAAAAAAGAGGATGGAAGAAAAGGACAAATTCTAATGACCATGAAATTGAAATATTAAAATTAGCAGGTAAAGATGAGAAAGTATACATAAACTAAATAAAAGTGAGAACTTTGTGAAGATGATTTTCAAATTTGGGAATCACAACATAAAAATATACACCATAATATTCTATGTTGTTTAGTAATATATAACTATGGGAATCCTGTATAATAAAAGGCTAATATGCAAATTGTCCCCTCGGGAGTTCGACCAACTGGAGTTTTACCACTCCTACAATGTGAGCTGATCATCAGGGGTTGGCACCGAGTGAAGGAAGGCTCCAGCTAGTAGCCAGCAGCCAGGGGAAGGAAGGCCCCTATCAACCCTGATCACCACCCAGGCCTAAGGACCCCACCAGTGCACAAATTTCATGCACCAGGTCTCTACTAATAAAATAAAAAAAAATTATTATAAACATTACATTCAGAATAATGATCCTTCTGTGAATCTAAAAACCTAAAATATCTTATTTTAGGTTTATCGTCTTCTGGGTATGAGGCAGGGTTAAAAGAGTAATCTAATCTCAGATAATATATTGATGAAGACATAATTTAGAGAACTGATTTCAAAAACAAATTGTAATATTTCCCAGTTAACCAGGCATAATTTTTAAAATTATCTGTGGCAAACTATTTGGAATCGCATTCATTGATTATGAAGTTTCGATCACTGACAAACTTTTCTAAAAGAGGAATTTAGAATTGTACAATGACTATAATTATCTTATATTTTTTACATTCTCTCAACTCATTGGATATGTTGAGTCTCTGCTATTCAAGCCAGTTACTGTCTTTCTGTACACCCCCAATCTTCATGTCCACCTTTATTTTAAGACCATCAATGATATATAGTTAGAAAAAGCACAATCAAGTGGCATAATAATGATCCTAAGTAAGATTTATATAAGCTGGAATTGGTCGGAACCTGCAAATCAAAATGGTTCTATTAGAGCTACTTTAATATTTCATACATATCTGACTTGAAGATAGAATGGAAATAAGATTTACTGAGTGGCATATGGATTAGTATATTAGCTCATATTGGAACCAAGGTTCTCAAATACAGTGGCCCACTAACATCATTTGGGAAAGTTTAATACATAGATGGCCTGGCATATTGGTTTGGGGTAGAGTCTGAGCAATGACATTTGTCAAACGTTTCCCATATGATTCTAATTTGCAACCAGGACTTGAGAACCACTTTCCTTGAGAAAAACAGTCTGCTCATGGCATGTGGTCTCCATGAAACCCTGAGAATGAAGTTGCAATTTGAGGATCAATTTAGCACTCAGAGTAGCCATTGTCATCTGCTTTGATTAACCTGGAAATAGTTTGAACTCCATTTGTTATCCCTGTCCAAGAACTGCAGGAATGCTTTAAGACTGAAGTAAAAGAATCAGGAACATATTCAGGACTCAAGCATTCACATAAGAGTTTAAGTAATATTCTAGGGTTCAATACAGTTTTTAAAATACTCTCTTAAAAAGATAATTTTATACTACGGAAGATGAAATCTTAGTGAAAATAAGGATATGGAACATGAGAATAGTAATTGTGCGCTCCATGTATGGGTGTGTGTCTTTACCTTTCCCAGAGTAAATAATAAAGACAACACAGTGATAAATTTAATCCCTGTGGCATTTACAAAAAAATAAATGAATATCTATATTGTAAATTTACTTTGCCATTCTGTACCGAAGTAAAATAATCTATTTCCTTAGAGCAGGTTGGGGGTTAATAATGAAGGTGAAGAGAGAGAGAGAAGAAAATGAAGAAAATTAAGAGAGAAGTGTTTTACCTTTGGAAAAAAATATCCTCAGGTCTGAATAAGACTTTTCTCACTATTTTTATCTTCAGAGAAATGAAAACCTAATACTACAGTTCTATACAATTTTGACCCAGCGCATATTCATTTGCTCAATTAACAACTCTACTTAAATGAAACAAAAGGGCCTAATGAATGCAAACAAATTGGACTCTATAGCAAAAACATGCATAATATATTTTATCTTAGGATTACCATCTTCTGGATATGAAAACTCTATAATTGACAAAACATGATCCTATGTTTATACTTTTGCCGAAAAAAGTGAATATCCTGGCATATTATCTGGATATCTGCTGTTGAATATGGTATCCATAGCCTATATATGGCTATTTACTTTTACCTTAATTAAAATGAAATAAAATTTAAAAGTCAGTTTATAATTAGCACTGGCCACATTTTCAGTGCTCAGTAGCCTCATGTGGCACATGGGTACTGTTTTGGACAGCTCAGATATGGGTCGTTTGCATCATCACAGAAAGCTCCAGTGGACAGCACTCAATAATTCAAACCTTCCCGATGCTAGCATTTAACACATCATTCATTGTGTTATTTTAAGACAAAATAAGTCAATTTACTTTTTTTCTGTTTATGATAATTGCCTCTTTATCTTTCTCATTGGTATGTATAGAATCACCGTATTTTCATAATTAAATAGGTGGAGATTAGGATTAAAAACAGCCATTTTCATATCAGATCATTATTTTACTTTCAGAAATCCTACAAGTATGGCGTTCCAAGAAGCTACCTTTGACATAACAGTATTAGATACTTTGTAAAAACTAAAAATGGTGACTAGCTTCTATTTTTTTCTTTTCTCCCATTTCTGAGCTCTTTATAATGTTATCAAGTGATTTTTCTCTTTAATTTCTAATATTTTTAACAGTTCAATTAAGTTTCCATAAAATATCCTGTCCTAACAATGAGAGTGAATTTCCAAACAAATTGAATTCCTGTTGAGGACAGGATGCCTTCCTCCGGGTGACTTTGCAGTGGGAGCATGGGGTCCTGCTGCCCTCCCCCCACCAGGAGGCGCTGCATCTGGAGCTTGTGTGGCCTCGGCTTAGCCATGGCCATCAAGGGTCAGGCCAGCTTTCCACATGCACCAGGGGCCGTGCTGTGGGGTCTGAGCTAGACAGAGTAGGGGCAGGCTGGAGGGCTGGAGGGCGGGCAGCCCGGGTACCCTTATCTAGCCTCAGCAGCCTGTCTGTCCCTGGTCAGAGCAGACACCCTCCTCCCCCATTGCCAACAGCACTGCATACAGGTCCCCAGGACAAGCCCAGAGGTGGTTACTGGGCCTGGTCCCTACTGGTCACCCAGTGTGCAGGCCCTACCCATCTTACTCAGGCTCAGGGGCTGGGGGTGGGGTGGGGTGGCATGTCGGGGGGAGGAAGGGAGCCCCCAGACCTCTTTGGCTGCCCCAAGTCAGGGTGTAATTTATTTAATTTATTTATTTATTTATTTATTTATTGGTCTGTGTCTCGTGGGAGGTGGCGACCTGGTCAGCCTCACACCAGCCGGAGCAGAGCTTGCATGTCCGCCCACCAGAGTGAATGTTGGAACACAGAGCTTATCTTCAAGCAGGGAGGGGGGCGGTGAGGGGAGATGGGAAGGGCACATCTCAGCGGCATGAGGAGTGGACTGGGGACCATGGAAGCTCAGCTGCTGCAGGGGCCAGCCCTCCCTCCCTGCTGTCCTCATGTGACCTTCAGTCCCTTTCTCTCCCTCCGCCACCCCTTCACACTTAGAGCATCATCTGGATAGTTAATACAGCTGCTTCTGTAAAAAACATTTACTTTTATGGGGGGAAAACATCCCTGTCCATAATAAGAATACTGTAACTATGTATTAAGTGATTGTGACAGACACGATCATTGACTATATATTATGCCATTTAATCTTTATAACTATTATTATTTTCCTTTGAATATGAGAAAAATAGACTCAGGGATGCTAAGTAACTCAGATGTGATCACCTAGCTCGCTCTAGCTCTGAATCCCTTGAGTCTAACCATTAAGACATATAAACACTTTAAAGATGGCTTTGAAATCTAGCTATAAAATGTCAAGCAACTCAGTGATTCAGCAATTGGAAGTAACTACTACAAGTTTTTTCACTCAGTCCTACAATTGTATACATGAGTGCCTTTCTATATTTTGGGCACTGAGTTCTGTGTGTTCAGTTGTGAACAAAAAAGATGAAGTTCTTGCTCTTATGAACCTGTAGAAACTGAAGTTTCAAGGCAAAGAAACTTGCTTAGATGTGTTCAGTCGCGTGCAGAATAATAAAAAAGAGAAACAGCATCAGCTCCTGAGATTCACCAATTAGTTGCTAGGCCATTTTGTCAATTCCAACAACTTGAGAGCATTCCATTATCCCACCACTCAGTAAGGCATCAGCAGGGATGAGGTTAGAATGTATAGTTATATAGAATGATGAGGATCTGGCATACTAGTATTATTTCAGAGCAAAGTGATTTAACAAAAATAGAACCATTGAAACCTTTAGTAAAAGAAACAAAATCAAGGGCAAACATCTCATCCAATGTAAAGGCTAAAAGAAGCCATAAGGACCAAAGATTTTTAAATTGTTTGCTACTTTTAGGTACTTTAGATGGTTTTATTCACCGAAATGGGTCAAATTTACTCTGAAGTGATAACAGTAAAAGTGATTTAATACATATTTCTAATGTCAGAAAAACAGACACACGATTAAGCTGACATTAAATTATATGTTTAATTTGGGGTGTGAAATTTTACTAGGTGGCCATAATCTGAAGAGTTTGAAGCAGATAAACTTTAAGATTATTTGGGAGACAGGCTAATCAGTTAGAGTAATAATTTCTTGCAAGTATGGATTTATCTAATTTTAAGAACAACAAAAACACATTCCTATAACAGTTGCCAGAATAACTGAACCCTTTGCCTACTTTAATATGGCAATTCCTGTTGGCTCACTTTGTTGTAAAATATTTTGAAAGTCATGAAAGCAAAACCAGGAAGAAGACAAGAAAATAATACCAGCAAAATGCATCACCTTGACTCATATATTTATAAACACTCTTCCTCGGGGAAATGCATTGCTGTAATAAAATACTTGTAAAGACATTATGTCTGCAATAGGAATAATTCAAGAATACAGTTATACACTTAGGTGGAAAGACTGTGACATATACTGTAATCTTATATTTTTTCTCATCAAGTCAAGATCTAAATATTTATGAATAAGGATTTATGCAGCATCTGCTAGGAAATGTGCACTCTAAATTGTATTCCTTAACATTTGAAGAAAAATACGGAAAAAAATCCTAGGTAACATTTGTACAGAAAGAGTTCAATTCATTGACACATTAAGTCTATGAAATAAAGTAACCATGCATTATTCAAAGCAGTTGCCCACATTCTATGAGACTTATGTCTCCTCCAGGTTTAAATATAAATAACATCATTATATTTTTCAAGTAGTCTGGAAATAAAGCTCAAAAGAGTCACTTTATTTTAGTGGCTGGAAAGCAGTAATTTTCAGATATTCACTTGTTCCTAGAAAAAGGTACTGATCACATATTTGGACCTAATCACTAAAGATGGCTTTGAAATCCAGCTCTGAAAAATCAGAATCAACTCACTGATTCAGCAATTGAAGTAACTACTACAAGTTTTTTCACACATTTCATAATGTGATGAGCACAAAAATGCTGTGGCTTTTTCACTATCTTCAAAATTTTTTTTTTACTTGAATGGAAGAGACATAGATAAAACAAAACACGACCTTACAAAATGCTACAGGAAGAAATTATCTAAATTATATTTATTTATAAAAGAACTCTGTCTAGAACTAACAAACATAAGTAATCCTAGAATTTTATAAAAAGAATCTTAATAAATTATTTCTTAGTGAAGAAAGCCTTTTCTTTTAAAAAATATATTTTGTTGATTTTTGTGCAGAGAGGAAGGGAGAGGAAGAATTAGAAACATCGATGAGAGAGAAACATCGATCAGCTGCCTCCTGCACACCTCCTACTGGGGATGTGCCAGCAATCAAGGTACATGTCCTTGACCAGAATTACACCTGGGACCTTTCAGTCCGTAGGCTGATGCTCTATCCACTGAGCCAAACAGGTTAGGGCGAAAGCCTTTTTTCTTGTTTATACATTCAATTAATATCCTGGCCATCTAATTGATAGTTGAGGTGTTTTTTTTTTAAGTAAATACTAATAATACAAATACTCTGCTTACATTCATCAGGTTCTCCGAGAATAACAATTCCATAATTTTCAACCTGTACAAAACCAGCTTGCATACACTCATATCCACCATTGATTTAAAAAATATATATTTTGGCCAAAACCGGTTTGGCTCAGTGGTAGAGTGTAGGTCTTCGGACTGAAGGGTCCCGGGTTCAATTCCGGTCAAGGGCATGTGCATTGGTTGTGGGCACATCCCCGGTGGGGGGTGTGCAAGAGGCGGCTGGTCGATGTTTCTCTCCCATCGATGTTTCTGGCTCTCTATCTCTCTCCCTTCCTCTCTGTAAAATATCAATAAAATATATTTTTTTTAAAAAGTAAAAATATACATTTTGTATTTTGTTGACATTATTATGCTTCCACTAGAACCACTCTTCTCTGAAGTAGCCAGAAATGGGTGACCAGTCAGTTAATAATAATAAAAAAGCCCAATATATAGGAAATAGCAACAATAACTACATATGTATGCATATGTATATTCATGTATGTCTGCATACTTTAAAATGCTCATTTAATGTAAATATCAATATATTTTACTTTACAATTCATTTTAACTTAGAATTAATGTAACTGCGTTTGAGTTTTGTTGTACAAATAAAAGTTCCACAGTCATATGCATCATCTACCCGTTCTAGTTTTAGAAGTTCTTTTATTAATTAGGTGGAAACTCAAAGACACTTATGAAGCACTTTATGTACAAAGAAATTCTAGAATATGTTTTTTCCCATTTTTGCAAGTGTCTCTTCCACTTATTTTATCAGCTCACAATGGCACTAAAAATGTGAGGGGATAAAGCACAAGTGACTCTTTGATAAGCAAATAACTCAACTGATGGGGCCTGGACATTCAAGGGTGCGGTGGAGAGTAGCTTTGTAGCCATGAGCACTCAGTGTGGAGAGCATCTGTCAGTATGCTTTGTAGAGGAATTGAGGACAATTGCTCAATCCGGTGCTTAAGAGATTGTTATAAAGTACATTCAGGTAAGCGTTTTCTTTTAAAAAAAACTATTTTTATTGTTTTCAAAGAAGAAGGGAGAGGAAGAGAGAGAAATGTCAATGATGGCAGTGAATCATCGATCAGCTGTCTCCTGCACACCCCCTACTGGGGATCGAGCCCACAACCTGGGCAAGTGCCCTAACCAGGAATCAAACCCTTGACACTTTGGTCTGAGGGTCTATGCTCTAACACTGAGCAACTGACCAGGGCTGGAAAGTTGATTTTGGTTCTGAAGGCAGAGGGCTCTGTGAAACAGACTTTATTATCTCAATTTTACAAATAAAGAAACTGAATCGCAGGGAGGTTCAATGCTGTCCCCAAAGCTTCCCAGTTAGTAAATACCAAAACCCTTGTTTTAAATAGTACTGTCTCCAATATAGCTTTGATCATATTACATAATGATTAATAGTTAATTATTGCTGTGTGGCTGGATAAGAATTCTTTTTAAAAATATATAATTTTATTGATTTCAGAGAGAAAGAGGAGAGAGAGAGAGAGAGAGAGAGAGAGAGAGAGAGAGAGAGAGAGAGAGAAACATCAATGATGAGAGAGAATCATTGATGGACTGCCTCCTGCATGCCTCACACACTGGGGATCGATCCCAAGACCTCATCATGTGCCCTGACCGTAATTGAACCATAACCTCTTGGTTCATAGGTCAAAGCTCAACCACTGAGCCATGACAGCTGGGTTGGAAAGGAATTCTTTAAGGACAAGACCAAGTATTTTATATTACAGTGTCCCCTGTGTGTAACACCATGCCTGCGACACAATGGATGCATAGATTCTTTGGAGAAACATTAATTTATTCAGACAATAGCTTGTTAGGTTGAACCTTGGTCTAATAGAGTGAGTTTTAAGTGAAATCGTTTTTGTTTCTTCCTTTGTAAACATCCTCTTAACAGATTTTAAGTGTATGTTATTAACTATAGGAGCTAAGAGAAATAAGCCAGACACAGAAAGACAGGTACTGCATGATTCCACTTACATGAGGCACTGCATCAAAAATAGTCGAATTCATAAGATCAAAGACTGAAATGTGGTTACCAGTGACTGTAGAGAGGGAGGAATGGGTAGTTATTGATCAACGGGCATAAAGTTTCACTTCTGTCTCTGTTTTTCATAAGTGTTGCATTGGAGAATGCTACTTCTTAACATTACTACAGCTATCTACATTTTTTATGTTTAATTATTATTTACAAGCCTCATTGAGTTATTAGAATAACATTTATTAAAAACCCTAAATCAATAGCTTCTTGCATGTAAAATAATCTTTCAGTAAACAAATTTGGTTTATATAATAAATATGAAAATGTATATAACCTCATAATCTAAAATGATGCTATTATCTGGAATAACTTACTGATTTACTCTCTTTTTCTTTCATGGAGGCTCAAGCTTTGAGATGAAGTTTGTGACTAGCAGTTACAAAAGTTACTTAGTGAATGTAAATTTAAAGATCTTGCTAGTAGATGGGATCTACTAATGTGGAGAATTAAAAATGGAGATACCATTCTGTTGAGGATGACCCTAAGTAAATTAGAACATGTAACGATTTTTAGGGCTTTCTTTGCTTGCTTTAAAAAAAACACAAAATATTTTCTATCAATAAAGTTTAGCTACTTTCCTTACACGTTGTAACCAGGTTATTATGAAATCAAGTCTCAGAACAAGCTCTGTCATAATGGGAACATTTATTAGCAAAGAGGCAATGATGGTTCATGTAGCTTATTTGGTAAGCTTGATGAAGTCCTAACTATCTGTCATTGTAGGAGCCCCGCCCCTCTCCAAAAACAAACAAACAAACAAACAAGAAATATTGACACAACACTGGTCAACATCCCAGAAGTAGGACTCAGTTACTCTTATGGTCAGCATTAGGCAACCCGCATCTTTCTAAACCCAAGGCAGGATACAGAATAGCTAAAGACCAAGCCCTTGGCACCATTCCTAAAGGTAGACACTAGACACTACAAACTTGTTTTGGATGTGTATGTCCTATTTATCCATGAATGGGAAGTGTATTTATACTATTTGAGCCAATTCATGGAAGTTGAAAGCTTTTTGCTTCGGTAATTACCATCCATTTCTAACAGGTGCCATGCTAATTAATAGCTAGCCACTAATTTAATCAATGAGAAGCCATTTCTGACATGAAATATGGTGATTAGAAAAACACCTGGATCTGATCAAAGACAAAGATAGCTAATGTGTTTGCAATCACTGCCTCTGGAGGGGAGCCTGTCCTCTCTGACAAAGTAATATCTAACTGGCCCTGGCAGGGGATCCCTGGTTAAATGCAGAAACTGTGCTGAATTATTTTTAAGCAAATAACAATCATCATGAAAATTTCTTACTATGATTAGGAATTCAGCTGCTAAGAATTGGAAAATAAGTAGGGAATAAATGTAGAGGAACTCAGCTCATTTATATGAACTTTCCCCCCCTTTTTATATAGTTGTATTTTCTTATAGAGAGACCTGATGTATTAATTCACATTATCACTGACTTAACAACGATGTTCTGTCTGGAATCAGCTGTATGATATTGGATGGGATGCTCTGAATAGAGTGGTGAGGGAGGAGGTATCTGCCTTCTTGAGAGTTTAGTCAGTGAAGTCATATTCTAGAAATTAATGGACAGTATATGTCTCTGCCATGGCCCTCACAATTTGGCTTATTCAAACCACTACACATTTAACATTTGTTCAGTTTTCATTTGGGGGACAAGTTGATTGTTGTGTACAAGGTTCAGAAGAAGGACAAATCTGTTTGTCAAAAATACTCTACCTCTAAATTACTATAGCCCCCTCACTAAACATCTGTCAGACCATCATTTATTGGCTCTACCCTCTTAGTAAAAAATCCAGTGACCCTCTATTATTACTTTTTATTTATTTAGCCTGTATAATAAAAGCCTAATATGCTAAGTGTCTGGTCCTCTGGTCATCCATCTAACCAATCAAAGCATAATATACTAATGATATGCTAAGGATGCTCAAACTCTTGCTATGATGTCCACTGACCACCAGGGGGCAGACTCTCTGACCAGTAGGCTAGCTATGATGTGCACTGACCACCAGGGGGCAGACTCTCTGACCAGTAGGTTAGCTATGATGTGCATTGACCACCAGGGGGCAGACTCTCTGACCAGTAGGTTACTGGGGTCCAGCCTATCAGGACTGAGTGAGGCAGGCCATACACACCCTGGAGCACTCCCACGGTCCCTTCTAGCTGGTCAACCTCCCGGTCTCTCCAGGGCCCACACTATGCACTAGTGAGGTACCTCAGCCTGGCCTGCATCCTCGTGCAATCTGGGCTGAGGGATGCCACCTCTTAGTACATTAATTTCGTGCACCGGGCCTCTAGTTTTTCAATACATTTTTTAAGAAACCCATAATATTTTGCTACACAAAGATGTGCTGGCTGGTCTCACTTTAATTTTTTTATTAAACATATTTTATTGGTTTTATACAGAGAGGAAGAGAGAGGGATAGAGAGTTAGAAACATCAATGAGAGAGAATCATTGATCAGCTGCCTCTTGCACACCCCCCACTGGGGATGTGCCCACAACCAGATACATGCCCTTGATCGGAATCGAACCTGGGACTTTTCAGTCTGCAGGCTGACGCTCTATCCACTGAGCCAAACCGGTTTTGGCTAAGGTTTATTCTTTCTCCTTAATATCATTAAGATAACTTTAATGCGATTTTAAAATCAAACATGAATTATTGCTGAATATGAGAAATTATTTTTCCTCGTTCCTACAACCTCCTTTGTTGATTCTAACCCACACTTCCAAAACTCTAGAATTCATCTACTTGAAACACCCCATCAACTCCTGCATCCTGATTTTTAAATAACCAGGGAAAATGAAGAAAGAGCCAGAGAAAGATATAAAAGTGAGTAACTAGACAAATTCCACTCTTTGTGTACTGCTCACTTCAAAATGCCGTCACTGTAATCCAAGATGTTAAAATAATATGCCACTTTCACCTCAAAGTCAGTCAACTGAAGAGAATATTGGGAGTATTCTTCTCAAGAGACTGGAGTCAAGACTCTGGGCTGGTATAAGAATAGTTGTTAAATGGTTTTAGGTTCCAGAGCAATAGTTAATCTATATACAAGTTATCAGTAGCTGATTGGCTCCAACTATTCCTTCAGACATCTAAGAAAGACAAAGCATGGACATAAACAGCTCTTGCTCATTTGCATGTTCATAGTACCTCAGTGAATCACCAGGGCTGGCACTGAGGCTCCCTGAATATTAATGCAGAGCCAACAGCTGAGCTGAAGGGCAAAGCAATATATGAAGCAATCTGTAATTTCCCTCCGAATTCACAATTTAAATGGATGGTGGACAGCTTTTCAAATCATCATCATCATCATCATCATCATCATCATCATCATCTCATCCCTTCTTGTAAGAATGCTCCCCATTTCTTGGAGCATCTAGTCAGATTGGTGTAGGATTACAGCACCTTTTGCTTGTGTTTTAAACCAGATTTAATCATTTAGTCTTTTACACCAAAACCCACAAACTACACCCTTGTACAAGCTCAGTATTGATGCTGTATACACTCCCCACCCCAACAAAAAAAAGGAGGCCTCCAAGTTATACACTGCATTCAGATGAAGGACATATCTATTTTTATGCGCTTTTGTGAGCAGTTAAACGTTCCGACAGTTAAATACCTCTGCCTTCAATCTTTCCCTTTAATTTCTTATAAGACACCTCTGCCTCCTCACCCCGCCCTCGGTCACAGCTCAAATGGCTCTTTCTGACTTGACTTTTGTGGAGAGTCACAGATTGCGGCTTCCGGAAGAAAGGCTGCAATTCATTCCATGAGCTGCAGCAGAGTATTTGTGGAAGAATCTGTAGGAGGGAGATGTGTTAGGGGTTTGCATGTGTGATGTATTTGTAGCATCGCCATTACAGTTATACATCTGTGATCGCAAGATCGTTTATTATAGGATTCTATTTTCCTTGGAGAAGTGGCAGATGAGACAAAACCCACCCCGACCATTTGCATTTCCTTTTGCTGCAGAAGGTGGTGCCTGCCAACAGGGATTTCAGAAAACAAATAGGAGGAGATAAAACAGTAGTTTTTAAAAACAGCCTCAGGTTTAGGAATTAGAGTTCTGGGCCTTCCTGATTATCATGCTGCTTTGCTTTATTTATTTTCATTAGGCTTCTATTTAAAACGATAGTAAATAATAACAGCTATGGCTAATCTTTATTAACCAGACTCTGTATCAGTCCATTTTTGCTCCATAACAAGTACACTTTATATCAGTGGTTTAAAGCACCGAGCTATTAATGTTCAGGTGTCTCTGGGTTGCCTGGGGTTTAGCTGATGTGGGGATAGACTCAGCTTGGCATTTCTGTTTTGGGCTGTGGCAGCTAGCATGACCCTACTTCTCACTGAGTTTTCTGGAGTGGCTGTCCCATTTGTGTCGATCCCCATTAGACCTAGGGGCTAACCAGGTAACATTCTACTCAAGAATTTTAGCAGAGGCACAGGGTACAAGCACAGTATAAGAGGCTTCAAGGGCTTAAGCTAAGATCCAGAACACTCGCTTCCTCTTTATTCTATTAGTCAAAGTTACCCTTTGAGATAGCATGGAGGGAACCTGGAGAGTATTGTGTTAAGTGAAATAAGCCAGTCAGAGAAAGACAAGTCTCACATGATCTCTCTCATATGTGGAACCTAAGGAACAAAATAAACTGATGAACAAAATGGAACAGACTGATGAATCTCAGAGGGAAGGTGGGGGGGGGGTCAAGGGAGAGAGAGTAACTGGGGAACTTATATTCATTCATATATGCGTAGCTCATGGACACAGACAGCAGTGCAGTGAAGGCCTGGGAAGGGCAGGTGTGGAGTGGAGGGGGTGAATGGGCAAAAAAAGGAGGGGACATTTGTAATACATTCAACAATAAAAATAACTAAAACAGTCAAAAAATACATTATCCCTTTAGTGAGCGAGATTGAGAAGTCACATGACGAAAGGAGAAGTGAAAAAGGTAGTCCAATAAAGCAATCTACTGCCCACACAATGCCCCAGGTTCCTTTGTTCAAGTTACATACATCATTTCATTTAGTCCTCAGAGCAATCCCATGTATTGTTGTTATCATTTTACAAATAAGAAACTGAGATTCAGAGGTTAAGTAACTTGTTTAGGAGAACACTGCCAACAAGTGGTAAAGCAGTGATTGACACTTAAGCAGATCTTAAAAACACCATGCAACTTTTCTCAAATGTTCTATCCTACCTGGTTTCAAAGACTAGCTCTATATTTAGTATAAAGATTATAAAGATGTGGGATATAATGTTCAGTCATCATGATAATGAGTAAGGATAGAGCATAACAGGAATTCTGCTGGGATAATACTATTCATTTTTAAGTCATCTCATCCTTAAACTTCATTTGTGAGACAGAATAAGGATAATCTCCTCAGCAGGAAAGAATCACAGGAATATTAATAAATTAAATGTCCATTTATAGTTATTTTGTGATCAATAATTATTCATATAACAGTAAAGGTACTTTTTTGACAACAGATACCACATATAAAATTATAACGGATTCTATTTTATACAAAAAGTGCGACACACAAATGTAGTTTTATATATTTTAATGCCATTAAGCAAAACCTACAAAACCAGCCCTGTGACCCGGAGGAGCGGTGTGACCTGGGGGAGCCGTGTGAACCAGAGGAGGAGCGGATTCTATTCATGTGGTCCTGAGAAATTTGGACAGTCTGCAGCCATTTGCTACAGAACACTGTTGTATTTCCTTACAAAAATGAATGGGAGAGAGTGTCCCACTTGGAATTCAAATACGGAAAGAAAACAAAAGAAGAAGAAGAAGAAGAAAAATCCGAGGAACAGAATAAACTGGTGAATATAATAGAATCAGGGGCAAAGAAAGGGAGTGGACTGATAATTATCAGGGGGATAACGGGGTGGGGGTGCAGTAAGAGACTGGATTAAAATCATATAACCAATGGATGAGGACAACGTGTGGGAGGGGGTAAGGGCAGAGGGTGGGATGGGAACTGGGTGGTAGAGAGCTTTGGGGGCGAAAAAGGAGAAACAATTGTAATAATCGGAGCAATAAAGATTTATTTTTTTAAAAAAAAACCTACAAAACCTATAATAATGATAATAATGATAGAGAACTTTAAGGAATGGAAATTTTGTTACAGTGTCAGTAAGAAATGTAAGTACACTCCTAATTAAAGTATTTTCTAATATTCTTCTTGGCAATCAATGGCAATGTAATCTTAGAATATGTTTATATTTACATTGGTCTCTTGATTTTATACATTTTCATACTTTTGTCTAACGATTGTCTTCAGAAACCTAAAGAAATGCCTGACTAACATGGATCAGTGGTTGAACATCAACTCTTGAAACAGGAGGTCACAGTTCGATTCCTGGTCAGGGCACATGCCTGGGTTGCAGGCTCCATCCCCAGTGTGGAGAGTGCAGAAGGCAGCCGATCAATAATTCTCTCTTATCATTGATGTTTCTATATCTCTCTCCCTCTCCCTTTATCATTGAAATCAATAAAAAAATATAATTAAAAATAAAAATAACCTAAAGAAGTTTAATTGAATCAAAAATTATGTCTGGCCGAAACCGGTTTGGCTCAGTGGATAGATAGAGCGTCGGCCTGAGGACTGAAGGGTCCCAGGTTCGATTCTGGTCAAGGGCATGTACCTTGGTTTCGGGCACATCCCCGGTAGGGGGTGTGCAGGAGGCAGCTGGTCAATGTTTCTCTCTCATCTATGTTTCTAGCTTTCCGTCTCTCGCCCTTCCTCTCTGTAAATAAATCAATAAAAATATTTTTTTAAAAAATAAGTCTGTACCATAGGACTTAGTGATAATTCTATCCTGTTTTCATACTGTTCTTCGTCGTAGAAAGTGTGGCTTAGTAAATATCACAAACTGTTAAAAGAACATAATATTCTAAAATAAACATGAAAACAACAGGGCACAATTAAATAAGATAGGCTGTGGCATAAATACAACCTCCATGTCACAAAAATTTTCCCAAAGGTTAAGCCGTACACAGAGGTTTTATTTGGGAATAAGATTAGCATTCATAGAAATTTGAATACTAAAATATTGAAATGAATGTCTATGTGCACCTTGTGACCATTATGTTTTTTAAGATTAATAGTTGTAATGAATCTCACACTTGGTCCACTTCCTTACTTCATGCCGAAAACATTTCAGAATCTCATTAAATGCAGACTGGAAGCTTGAGCCTTGAGAGAATTTCTATGTTTGTTCTGCTGAGGAAAGTGCATTGTATGTAATAAAAATTTAATAATTATTTGGAAGAATGCAGTTTTATGAGCTTTTACACCACTAGACTCAAGCAGAACTGGTTCTTCGTAGTTGAACAACCTCAGTCAAGTTATTTAATATTACAAAGCCCCATTTTTTTTTTTACCTATAAAAATGGGGATAAAAATCTACCTATGTTATACAGTGGTTTAGAGGAGGGAGTCAAAACATTTATTTATAACCAAGTTTCAACTGATGGGTTAAAATGGAATCATACTATTAAGTCACATTTAAAAAAAAAAAAAATATATATATATATATATATATATATATATATATATATACTTTTATTGACTTCAGAGAGGAAGGGAGAGGGGAGAGATAGAAACAATGATGAGAGAGAATCATGGATTGGCTGCCTCCTGAACTCCCCTACTGGGAATAGAGCCATAACCCAGGCATGTGCCCTGACCGGAATTGAACCATGACCTCCTGGTTCATAGGTCGATGACGCTCAACCACTGAACCATACCAGTGGGGCTTAACTCACATTTTTTCCCAAAAATATATTTTTATTGCTTTCAGAGAGGAAGGGAGAGAGATATATATAAGCATCAATGATGAGAGAGAATCATCAATTGGCTGCCTCCTGCAGGCCCCCTACTACTGGGGGTTGAGCCCACGACCCAGGCATGTGCCCTTGACTGGAATCGAACCCAGGACCCGTCAGTTTGCAGGCTGATGCTTTATCTACTGAGCCAAACCAGGTAGGGCTCTAACTAATATTGTAATCATTCTATCCCCCATTTCCGGAGACAGAACTTTAATTCCTTCCCCCTAGATCTCTACCAGTTATGTCTGATGTTACCAGGGAGAGTCTCAAATGTGCTCATGAGAGGACTTCTATTTCTTGAACTCCAACCTTTTCACTGTTGCTCCTGGCTGCAAAAGCACTTGAAAATCAAGTCTCCCCTAGCAGGCTACAGCTACCACTCAGCATTCTGGGAAATGATAATACTGTACCCTATGTTGCTCTTGTTCCTGATGTTTTAGCCTCTCTGTGTACCCAAAGGACATTTCTTGCATTCTCTTGGGTACTCGTTGAGTTGCTGCTCCTATGTATTTGATGTGAAATAAAGGAATCATCCTTGCTCTTCAGCCTGTAGAGCCTCTCTCTCTAAAGTTCAATTACAAATCAACTTTCTGAGCTAGGGGAGGTCAGTATCTGAGACAGAAATCATGCTATTGTCTGGTCAGGTAAATTCATACAGAGTACCTCCTAACCTTCCAAAGTCTCCTTCCACCTTTGGGATCAATTTTAGCATACTTATTTAAGAAGAAAAGACTCACATCTGCCAGTCACAACCCCTTGGGAAGATAAGACCCTGTGTTTGGTAGGGTTTTGTATACCTAGTGCAGTTTGTCTCACCATTAATATGGACTTCATCATATAAAATGGCTCCTTTAAGGTTTTTCTAGATCTGGGCCCTTTATAACATCCCCTGAGATCATAATTTGTATAGTCTGGAATGACTTGTTAGTATAGGTAATTTCTAAAAGTTCCATAAACACTCCTAATGTGTAGCTCAGGGTTAAGAATCACTTTTCAGAGAATCTGATGAAAAATTAGTTTACCAGATAGAATGTGCATTTGGTTTTATTTATAGTGAGTGGCCCAGTGCACAAATTTGTGCACATTGAAAGAAAATTAATGAGAAGAAATATTTTAATATCACTATTTTCCCTTTCTCTATAACAGAAGTATCAACCAAATGCATGATCAATAATGACAGATTGATAAATATTTGCCGAAACCAGTTTGTCTCAATGGATAGAGTGTCGGCCTGTGGACTGAAGGGTCCTGGGTTCGATTCCGGTCAAGGGCATGTACCTTGGTTGCGGGCACATCCCCATTGGGGGGTGTGCAGGAGGCGACTGATCAATGTTTCTCTCTCATCGATGTTTCTAACTCTCTATCCCTCTCTCTTCCTCTCTATAAAAATTCAAAAAATATATAAAAAATAAAAAATAATGACAGATTGAAACACAAGCATGTAATTGGTGCCATTGAGAGCTTTATACATATCGTGCATGTGCAAGTCAACTTAGCCTTTTATAGATATATAATAAACTTGCTTAATTAGACCTGCTTTCTGGTTTAGCTAAACTTTTTCCATCACAGTGAAGCACCCCAACTTCTCTTTCAGGTAATTGTCAGAAATACAGAGGTATATATCAACATGAAGCAGATTATTATTGTAGATTATGCAGGAATAACAAAGGGTAAAATATTTAACTGCAATAGTGTTTGACTATATTCTGAGCAGTGAGAAAACCTGAAGTCATTGTCAAGGTCCACCATTGCTTATTTATTTTCAGTCGTGTCAAGTTTCTAAGCTTTCTAAATATCCGTTTTCCCGCTAATGAAAAGAAAATAGGATTCCACTGAGTTTCCTATCTACCTACTCCAGGACTTCTGTGAGGATCAAATGAGATGAGGCACGGGAAAATGCTTCACATACATTTGGTTAAAGTGTAAAATGTTTTCACCTGAGTATAAAGCAAGTCATGTTCCTGAGCTGAAGAAACCCCAAGAATGCTAGTCACTAGGAAGAGGAAGCCAGGCATTGCTACGTGACATCATTATCCGGTGCCCACAGTGAGAATTTTCAGGCTGTGCTGGGCTATGCTAAGCTGTGGGCCACATTTTGCACCATGGGGTCTTGGCAGTGTTGGCTGCTATTTGGTGAGGTGTTGCTCTGGGATGGTGGTGGGGCCTGTGTCCCACTTGGGGGAAGCCGAGTGTTGTTTTGTTGGCACCAAGTCCATGGTGCCATTTCTTTGTAAATGACCACTCCGGCATTGGGTATTGAACATCTTCCCCCTGGTGGTCAGTGTGCATCATAGTGACTGGTCAGATAGTTGGAGGGACACTTAGTATATTAGCCTTTTATGTATATAGATTTTAGTAGAATGGCAGGTGACTGTGAACAGCCTGAAATCTAGTTTAAAGATAATTGATGTAGACTCAGTAAGTTTGGTTGTTTCTCAATATGAAGGAGTAGCCATGCTGGGCAGACTTCTAAAGAGATATAAATGGGGTCATATACCAGAGTAAAGCAATAATCAGCTTCACCTAATACAATGGCATTTCCCCCTTATTTATTTGTATTTTCCTAATGTTTCTGGTATTATGTTATGCTATCCTGTAGTAGGTGATTAATAAATGTTTGTTGACTCAGTGTTATTGAAGTGCATGTTACTATTAAAATTAAGGAGAATATTTAGATACAGTAAATCAGAATGAGAATAATAAAAAGAGATTTACAATCACCAAGTTTCATTGATCAGGCTATTAACACTGGGGGGAAAATCTATGTCCAAGATCTAGAGAAGAAATAATATCCATTTTTCATGTAATAGAAGAAAATATCAGTGAGAAATGTGTGGCAGCAAGGTCACATAAATACTGCGATGGTTTTGAATAAATAACCACCCCCTAGATTGTCTGAAAACTTACATGAACTTTGGTTCTTATTAAACTGTAATAAAATCAGCAAGGGTGTTTTCTAACTAAGATAAGGTAAGAAAATAAAATTGCAATTAAGACAAGACTGGTGAAATTTTGATTGATATAATTTCTGGTATAGAAATAGAATGAATGAATATTTTCAAATTTTGACAGCTGAAAAATCAATTGCAATAAATAGAATACTGGATCTAGAGATTATGACCCATTCTGTGATTTTGACTATTGTTATAAGCCAAAGAAAGGTGCCAAATGTCAAGAAAGGAGAGGGAGAGGGAGAGAGGGAAGGAGGGAAGGAGGGAGGGAGACAAATGTGTGTGAATATTTGCTTCTGTAAGAAAGAAGATGTATAATCAATTGTATAAATATGGAACTCTGGATGAACATGAAATAAAATAAAATGACCTATACAAAATACTAAAACAAGGATTCATCATCTAACTTATTGTCAGGAAGACTCTCTCTCTCTCTCTCTCTCTCTCTCTCTCTCTCTCTCTCTATATATATATATATATATATATATATATATATATATATATATATATATATTCTCTTAGATTCTCTTAGTGTTACCATCTAGAGGTAACCACTCTGAGTACATAAATTATAGACACACACAGTTTAACATTTTCAACACACACATGTTCTCTCTTTTCTTTCAAGAGTGAGATTATGTCCGTTTGAATTTTGAATTTTTCATTTAGATTATTTATACCTTTCATTTTCATTAAATATGTTCCACAGCATCATCTTAAAGCCTTTGCTGATGTAAGGCTTCAAGTATCCAATAACAATTACCTCTTTAGTTGTCCATCATCTCTAATTAGAGTAAGAGTTTCTGAGGGTGGAGACTATGTTTTATTTACTATTGCATTCCCAATATCAAATCTGCATATTTCATATAAAAGCCATCCAAATAATTGTTGAAGGAAGTATCAGACCTATATATATAAAAGCCTAATATGCTAAATGTTTGATCATTTGACCAATGTCTATGATGTTCACTGACCATCAGGGGGCAGACATTCTGACCAGTAGGTGATCTTGCTGCTAGGGCCTGGCCAATCTGGACTGGGTGAGATGGCTGGACACCCCCATGGAACCCTCCTCTGGACAGGGTGGGGTTCTAGACTGTGATAGGGTGCAGACCAGGCCGAGGGACCTCATGGTGCACTGGGCCTTTAGTGGTATATAAAAATAATTCTGGTCACTCCAAGCTTCAGGGCATGGAATAGGATAAATTATAGCTGATACTGACAACCTCCTAACATATCACAGTGTTACCCATAGCATGAAAGTGATGCAATTAAAACAAACATAACAAGGACAACAAACACTCACTAAAGGCAGGGATTCTCTGTAAATATGTTCCATTAAGAAAAAAAATTACCCTGGCCAGTTTGGCTTGGTGAATAGAGTGTTGGCTCAACTGAAGAGTCCCAGGGTTCTATTCCACTCAAGGGCACATACTTCCATTGCAGGTTTGAATCTGATCCCCACCCCTGGTCAGAGTGCATGCAAAAGGTAACCAAATGATGTGTCTCTCTCATATTGCTGTTTCTGTCTCTCTGTCTCTCCCTCCCTCACTCTCTCTAAAAATCAATGGAAAATATCTAATAAAAACTAGTGATATCCACTTTCATAAATAATTTTATATTTCATCGTGATTTGACTCCACATAGTGTCCTTTAAAAATATTAAATAATAAACATTTACAAAATTAATTATTAAAAATTTCAGTAAAAATATGAATTAATCTTCTCTTAAGGCGCATGCAACCTCGGTATAGCCTCTAACGTTTTAGACGATAAAAACAAATAAAGTTTTCATTTACTAAGGAGCCTCAGAAAAAAATGGAAAGTTTTATTTGATGTCTGTTTCTTCTGAATATACTAGTACATTTGTTTGTTCTTAGAGACACTATTTTAAAGAATAGTACAAGAAGCAGCTACTTAACCTTACAAGTAAACAGCTTAGACAATTTGAAGTCATATCTATTCAGGTAACAGATATCATGTTTTCACTTGGATAGAGAATATTCTATAGTGTAAAAATGTCAAGATAGTCTGAATAATTTAAATCTTTGTAACTCAGACAAACCTTGCCAGTAACACAACATATTTGTTTTTCAGTATTGTTTTGTGGAACCTGCTATGTAGGCAATTGAAAGATGGTAATTACTTTGGGGGGATTCCAGTTTAAAAGACAATTTTGTTTTCTGAGCTTCAAGGATGTAAGTAAAAATTCTATACAATTTGTAATAGAATTGTTTTTAACACATACTATTTTTTTAAATCTCTATAGTATATTTATCCCTTAAACGAATGCCATTTGAAAAAAAGAATGCAAGTTCAATGTTATTTCCTTTTATTGTAACATATTACCCAAATAAGAAAGGAGACTAGTGGGTTTCAATAATAAACACTATAGCCTGTCTGCTACAGCACTTTCAGTCTTTAATGCACATATGAATCTATTGGAAAAATCTTGTTAAAATGTGGATCCTGATTCAGTAAGTCTGGGGAGAGTCAAATATTCTGATTTTCTAACCACCTTCCCAATGACACTTCCAGATGCTCCTGGTCCCAGCATTATAGGTGGAGTAGCCAGCATCTATGATTAAAAGGTCCATGGTGGGGGGGGGTGGAGAGAGCGAGAGTATTAAATGAAATACCAGGCAACTGACAAAAAGTGTTATAACTTTCCCTTGACAGGTACATATATTGATCTAGTAATTTTTTTATTTTGTGAGTGGTTGCTTGTTTTATTTTTTTTAATTATTTGATTATTAGGAATAACTAAAAACATCATTTTTTTTTGTCTGGTAAGCAATAATTAGGTTAAGCCAAAACCACTTTGGCTCAGTGGTAGAGCGTCAGTCTGCGAACTGAAAGGTCCCGGGTTCAATTCCGGTCAGGGGCATGTACATTGGTTGCGGGCACATTCCCAGTGGGGGGGGGGGGGTGTGCAAGAGGCAGCTGGTTGATGTTTCTCTCTAATCGACGTTTCTGGCTCTCTATCTCTCTCCCTTCCTCTTTGTAAAATATCAATAAAATATATTTAAAAAATAATTAGGTTAAGTTGCATATGAAGTTCAATGAGTAAATGCATAAGCCATCTTTTTTAATAGCCTCAAAATAAATATATAAGTAAATGTACTGAGCAAAAAGAAAGAGGATACTAAGGTTAACTATAGGAAGAGATCAACCCTACAGAAATTCCAAAGGTCTGTTTTATACTCTCCAGGAGAGTCAGACAGAGACGGACACAGGACTAGATAGCTTATGTGCAACTGTGTGGGAGCAGAGACAAACCGGAAGTCACAAAGTCTAGTTCAGCTGGTGCAAATAAAATTCTGATAAACTCCAATATTTTGCCAGTAAGTGGTGGTTTAGTGGTATGGTTTTGTTTTTTAAAAAAATACTGAGTAACAATGGAGACTGAAAATGAAGCTATTTGCTTGTCAAAATACTTTAAAATCATTTTCATTCTTCTGGGAGGCTTTTATGCTATGAAAGAGATTTTCTAGGATTTCTTTTTCTGCATAATCATTATCAAACCCATTAATTTATCAAATTTTACTTCAAATATTCCTGTTTGTCTATTTGATATATAAAAGATACTGCCTTCTACGGGGAAATTACAGCTCAAGTTTATAAACCGAATTGATAGAAGACATGATATTCTTTCACTAGAAAGGAATGGATTTGCAAGTCATAGTCTATTGGTCTGGCATGTTCTTCTTAAGCTAATGGCTGTGGCTCTCAAGCTTTCCAGATAAAGAAGTAGTTCCAGTGGGTAGGTCTCTTTCCCCAGTGGATGAAATGGTCCTTGTCCATGTGATCAATCATTGCTTTTATTGTTGTTGTTAAGCCTCACCTGAAGATATTTTTCCATTGATTTCCAGAGAGAGTGGAAGGGAGCGGGAGAGACAGAGAGAGAAACATCAATGTGAGAGAGACACATGGATTGGTTTCCTCCCACATGAGCTTCAACCAAGGCTGGGGATCGAGCCTGCAATCTGGGCATGTGCCCTTGACTAGAATCGAATCCTGGACCCTTCATTCCATAGGCCAATGCTCTATCCACTGAGCCAAACTAGCTAGGGCCAATTATTGCATTTTAATGAATATAAAAATCACAAGATTATTGGCCATGAGGGGGAAAATGTCTCTATTAAGGACAAACAGATTCCAAGAAATACTAGCATGAGAAGAATATAATGAAATAAGACTTAATCTTAGATACATCTTGCCAGCTAAGACATTGTTAGCCTATAGCAGTGGTTTGCAAACCGGGTGTCGCGAGCCACATGTGGTTCTTTGGCCCCTTGAGTGTGTCTCGGCATTAGAACCACTTCAAAATAGACTCAACCAGGCCGAAAACCGAGTTCTGAGCATGGGCCACGAAGTTTCAATCATACTGTACCTGCGCGCCCTCCCGTGGTATTTTGTGGAAGAGCCACATTCAAGGGGCCAAAGAGCTGCATGTGGCTCACGAGCCGCAGTTTGCTGACCACTGGCCTATAGGCTGCATCCATCTCTCAGTTTTCCAGAAGCAGACCCCAAGATGAAGCTTTATGTGAAAATGATTTTATTTGGAAGTCTTTTCAGTGGAGAAACAAACAAACAAGCAAACAATGAAAAAAATTGTAATAAATAGAAAGAAGTGGATCAGGGGGAAAAGGGGTCCCCCAAAAGTGAACTATCAAGCAAGGTTACGTGGAGGGTAACTATGAATTAGTGTCAAAGTTACTGTCCTCTGGCCTGACTGGTGTGGCTCAGTGGTTGAGCGTCAACCTATAAAGCAGGAGGTCATGGTTCCATTCCTGGTCAGGGCACATGCCTGGGTTTCAGGCTCTATCCCCAGTATGGGATGCGCAGGAGGCAGCCAATCAATGATTCTCTCTCATCATTGATATTCCCATCTCTCTCTCCCTCTTCTTTCCTCTCTGAACTCCATAAAAAATATTTTTTAAAAGTCACTTTTCTCTGGACACAATATAAATCACACCTAGAGTTGTCTCAACCAGAGGGCAAAAAAGCTGGAGTGTTTATACTCCTGAGACCAGCTAGCCAGCCTCAGGGGTCTTAGGTTACCAGGAACTTCTGGCTCTTTCAGTTCAGGTAAAGCAGTTCTGTGGCCTGAGGGGAGTTTTCAGACAAACAGAGGAGAGCAGGGAGTGAATGCAAATTGGGAAGCCCCCTGCACACAAATAGTAAAGGGTTAGATAGGGTAGGAGCAGGCCACAGACTGACTAGGTTTTCCTTCCCAAGTATCCAAACCAAGATAATAAGAGAAATGCTTTTTAAAAATGTAATCTTCATTTAAAGAGCACTGCATCATATGAAATGCCACATAGAAATAAAGAACCCATTGAGAGGCAACACTTCATACAGTGTGTACAGTTTAGAACTGTTTGAGCATAGTTTATTGTTACAATAACAAACTACATTTAAAAACAGTTCTTAGTAGAGAAACAGTAATGCATACCTGTATGAAACCTAATATACAACAAACAAATTTATGCCTCAGCTGTACAATCTAACAGTTAATATTCTCAGGATTGCCATCCTTCAAAGGTAGCCAGCCTGACATAGCATTTTGACCTTCCTCTTCCTCTATAGAGAAATACTTCTCTATCAATTTCTAAAAATATATTGTGTATTGTTGATAGTATTATGGATATTTCCCTCAGCCTCACCTATCTTCCCCTCACCCCTACCAGCCCCTACCCACCCCCCAGGTCTTCACTACCCTATTGCCTATGTCCATGGGTTTCTTTATCAATTTTTAAATTTATTTTTTTATTGATTTCAGCAAGGAAGGGAGAGGGAGAGAGAGATAGAAACATCAACGGTGAGAGAGAATCATTGATTGCCTCCTGAATGCCCTCAAATGGGGATCATGCCTGCAACCCAGGCCTGTGCCCTTGACTGGAATCAAACCTTGGATCCTTCAGTCTGCAAACTGATGCTCTATCCACTGAACAAAACCAGCTAGGGCTCTTTATCAATTTTAATGAAGTTTTGTACACAGACTTGTTTTCATGGTTTTGTAGAGCATCCATTTTGTCCAAACCTCCAAATTCTTCTACCACTGTATGCACTAAGTTTCTCAGTTTCCCCTAGTTTCTCAGTAGCCTGAAAGATCTTTGAAATTGCATCCAGAACAACTGAAACATGATAGCAACCATACTTGGGTAAAAACTGCTGTTTTAATTTTAACCCTACTATTCTGACTTTGACTTTCGCTTACTTGCTTAAACAATAGGGTAGTTACAGGAGATGGATTCCCAGAAACTCAGTAGCTTTAGGGGTAGAAACTATAGATAACCTTCAGAGATTAACCTCTGAGTTCTGTTTCTGTATTATCAGCAAGATAGGGCCATGTTCCAATGTTCCCAGCCTTTAGAATTTAAAACAAAGGAAAATTCCTGTGGTATGAACCTTTAAAAGACTGCTTACATGTGGAACAGTGCGGTCCTGTGAACTCCACCTGCCTTTGGTGCTCCCATGGCTGTCCTGGCCAGTTTTTCAATAAATCCTTGACTGCTTTTTTAAAATCAATCATCAGCCTCCGGGGGTCTTATTTTGAACCCAGGGTTTGACCCAAAACAATAACCAGAATAATTTTGGTATCTTTCACAGTCAAGAAGTTCATCAGTTCTATAATGCCACAGTGAACAAGGTATACAATCTGTTCAACTGTTCTACCACTTGTAGAGTTGGCCACAGCCCATACCGCTTCCTTTTGAGTCTTAAAGTCTGCCTTAGAAAGAACAACAATGAGGAATGGGACTAATCCCTGATTCACAACTTGCTACATCCAGTCCTGGAGGCCAGCTGTGATGTTTGACATTGTCCATGTAGTTCCTTCTGAACATTAGTTCTGGAGTTCATTAGCAGGCTGTGAAAGACAGCAAGTGCTCCTGCATCTATTAAACCCCAAGTCTGTTTATCTGTCTCAGTAAGATTATTTCCTATGGCTTTAGTGCAGGAGTCACAATTGTCAAGTCAATAGCTCTTAGAAGCCTCACAACTGGGGGGCACAACTCCTGCTTTCACGACCATTTTAATCATTCATTTGAATGATCAGTAGGGTAGAAAATGGCCCAGCAGCTAGCTATCTGCTAGTATTTATGGGTCATCATCATGTAGGAGACAAACTAAAGTAGGAAGAATCTGCTCAATAACATCTAACGGGGATGCAAGATTCTTGTTTCGATGGAGGTTTAAAAGTGTCCAGGTAAAATGACATAGGTAATTGCCCGGGGCTGACCAGCAGCCCCAGAAGGACGGATGAGTGGATTACTCAGACACAGTTTGACTGTGAAAGAGAGGGCTAAGGGGCCCCTGGCTCTAGCAGCCAGGGAAGCCTCAATTTCCTGCCTCCTTAGGCCTTTATTGGAATTTTTATCTTTAATACAATCAGTAGGGTGAGTCATCTTTGGAGGACACATATTTACATTGTCCTTTAGGCAAGGGCATCCATGGATTAAGCATAAGGATTCCAGTAAACACCCAGGGAGGGGGGGTCTGCATATGCAAAGACTTGTTTGGAAAGGCCAAGGAATAATTAGGGGCGCCGCCTTCGACACTCCTTTAAGTCTCCCCTAAGTAGGAAGTCCGATCAACAGGGCAGGCGGCCTTCCACACACTTTCCCTTTCTCTGAATGTCCTCCTTACAAACTTTTCAACCAAGTCTCATGCTCCCCAATAAGTAACCACATTACATAAGTAAAGATGACATCCCAGGAACTACAAGAAAAGCCAGCAGTGGGTCAACTGTAGCATATATGACAACCATGTCTCACAAAACTGAACCATCACCCGCAGTGTTTCCCAGAGCCCATGTGGCTTGTTCCCTGTTGTAAGCATGGGGAGATGCCAACAGATAAATGAATGCTGGGATAGCACCTCCATCTACTACAGCCTTGGCCTGTCCCAATGCCCTGAAGCAATGTTAGCAAGGGCCCAAGCAGATTCAAACTGGGTGGGACTACAATCAGTTCTGCCCAAGAAGGACACACATTATGGAATCGAACCAGCCTGGATTATGTTGTCTATGGGTGGCTGTTTTTCCCTAGAAAGTAGTTTCCTCACAGCTTGAGTAGCTTGGCTTTCAAATTGTTGCTATTTATGCCTTCAACCACGTCCTCAACAGAGCAATTTACAGTGCCCTGTTGCTGCAGTTTTCCTGTAGTGAAGAAGTAGCATCATCAGGAAATGAGCTGACATTTCTCCTTTGAGCATCTGGTCATCCTTCTTAGCTTTCCTCAGCTTCACATTAATTTTTGAACTGTCTTCCCCCTTGTTCTTGAATCTGTTAAGGCGGGCAGCTGGTGAATTAGCAGTCTCGTTGGTGAATGTGGTTATGAGACAAAGGCAGAAAGCTACACAGTCAGCTCAGACTTTCACAGGAGACAGTGAGGGGCACACAGTCTGTAGTTCTGCTGCTCTGAAAACATCTACCACAAATCAACCTAAACATGGTATCAGACATGCTTATTTTTTATATAGTGACAGTAAAACAACAAGCAGACTGTCAAATGACAGCGGGGGTGGGAGTGGGGAGGAGGGTAGGGAGATCTGGGGGAGATAAGAGATCAACCGAAGGACTGGTATGCTTGCATATAAGAACAACCAATGGACACAAAACTCTGGGGAGGGAGGGCATCTATGGGAGGGGGGGTGGGCAATAGTAAACTATGTACACAGATAATACATTAATAAATTTTAAAAAAATAAAAAAAATAATTAAAAGAATAGTTTTAAAAAATAAAATAAAAAAACCAAGAAAAATATTTCAGTATATAAAACAGACATAGGTTAATATAATCAAGACGTAAAAAGATCCTACAAATCAATTTTTTTAAATATATATTTTTATTTATTTCAGAGAGGAAGCAGAGGGGGAGAGAGACAGAAACATCAACGATGAGACAGAATCCTTGATCAACCCGGGAATGTGCCCATAAGTGGAATTGAACCTGGGACCCATCAGTCCATAGGCTGACACTCTATCCACGGAGCCAAACCAGCTAAGGCACAAATCAATTTAAAAAAAAATCAAAGTGCAAACAAAAAAAGAATAGGATATATGAAGTCATTCACAAAGGAAGGACTAAATAAAATCAAAACATGAAAAGATGTTCAATTTCACTAGTAGTCAAATTAAATGTCAATTAGGTTTGCCATGTCTTCTTATTAAATTCGGGATGATTTTCAAAATAAGAAATGCTTTAAAAATAATATTTGTATTGCCTTACTCTATCACACGCACATAAAAATAATTATCAAACAATAAGGGGAAATATCTACATATTTGGAAAATTAGATAGGAAACATTTACAGTTACCTTGTAATGTAACTTGATCTTTTTATTTTTTTTAATCTTCACTGAGGATATTTTTTCCATTAATTTTTTTAGAGATACTGGAGGGGAAGGAGGAGTGAAGGGGAGAGAGAAACATCAATGTGAGAGAGAGACATCAATTGGTTGCCTCTAATAGGTACCACAACCAGGGCCAGGGATTCAGCCTGCAACTGCGGTATCTGTCCTTGACTGGGAATCATACTTGCCATCCTCATGTCTGATGCTCTAACGATTGAGCAAACCAGCCAGGGCTATAACTTTTATCATCTACAAAGCTTTCTGTTGACAAGTTATCTCTGGTCATAGATGAGTTTCATTCCCAACACTTTAGTGTTTATTTTTTTCTTGGAGAATGAGTATTTAATTTCCCACGGTTTATTAGTCTAAATCACCTACCCAAAATTTCTAAAAAAAAAAAAAAAAAGATACTGAGAAGCAAGTTTCTCTGGTCTCAACTCCATGACTTCTATCTTTGTTTCATTGTGATATATATATATATATATATATATATATATATATATATATATATTTACAGAGAGGAAGAGAGAGGGATAGAGAGTGATCTGCCCACAACTAAGGTACATGCCCTTGACCAGAATTACCGTATTTTTCGGACCATAAGATGCACTTTTTCTTCACCAAATATGCAGTCCCCAGGGACACGGAAGGTCCCGGGGGACCGCTGCCCCTCTGCAACTCGGACCATAAGACGCAGGCACTTTTCCTCCCACTATTTGGTGAAGAAAAGGTGCGTCTTATGGTCCGAAAAATACGGTAAACCTGGGACCTTTCAGTACGCAGGCGGACACTCTATCCACTGAGCCAAACTGGTTTCAGCTCATTGTGGTTTTTAAAATGCTTTCTGCTTTATTGCTGCCACATTTCCTGAGTTGTTTTATTGTTTGTTTGTTTATTTAATATTTTTTAAAACCTTCCCTAATATTATAAATTATTTCTAAATTTCTTAGTCAGACTTTGATTTCATGTAACAAACACTCTTCCCTCCTATACTCCAAATTTGCAGCCTTAAAGTGAAAACATTCCTGAAACACAAAAATAATCCATTTCTAAACAGAGTGAACATCTTAATCTATCTTCCCTTTATTCCATCTTCTCTTGATAATAGTTTCTAATCTTCAGCTGGGTGTAATTTTAATGATATCCACCCAGAGCCGTGGTCGGCAAACTGCAGCTCTCGAGCCACATGCGGCTCTTTGGCCTCTTGAATGTGGCTCTTCCACAAAATACCATGGCCTGGGCAAGTCTATTTTGAAGAAGTGGTGTTATAGAAATTTAAGTTTAAAAAATTTGGCTCTCAAAAGAAATTTCAATCGTTGTACTATTGATATTTGGCTCTGCTGACTAATGAGTTTGCCGACCACTGACCCAGAGGAAGTAAAGCCAAAAGAGGGAGACAAGAAATCTGAGAACTAGAGATGAGTTCCTGAAAAGCCTTATATGGTCTTTGCCTTTTCTCCAGACTGCTCATTCCTATTTACTAAGGCTAATTTTAGCTGGGGGTTTTTTTTTGTCACTATATATATATATATATATATATATATATATATATATATATATTGATTTCAGACAGATAGGGAGAGTTAGAGAGACACACAGGAACATCAATGATGAGAGAGAATCATTGATTGGCTCCCTCTTGCAAGCTCCCTACTCTGGATAGAGCACACAACCTTGAGCAGAATTGAACCTAGGACCCTTCATTCTACAGGTCAACGCTCTACCCACTGAATCTAACCAGCTAGGACTCTGTCACTTTTAACTTAAATAATTCTAACCAAAACATACAATTACTCAGTAATATATTTAGGGAGCATCATTTTCAAAATAAATTATGAATTGAGCTCACTGAGGTCTCAGAGAATGTCAATTTTTAGAACAATGAGCCCAGAACGAAGTATTGAATTTTACATGCCACGCTAAAGGAAGTTTTAATTCAACCACAAACAGTCTATCTTAATATAGGTCTAAAATCTTCAGAATACAAACAACTCCCCGAGGCAACACAAAATTATGTGTACAATGTTAGAAACTACATGACTTAAGAGAAAAGCACACTGACACATTATAACAAAACAATTTCAAAACGTACAAAGATTCCATGTCAAATAGAGTGTTTGTTTTTAAAAATATATATTTTATTGATATTTTACAGAGAGGAAGGGAGAGAGATAGAGAGCCAGAAACGTCGATGAGAGAGAAACATCGACCAGCTGCCTCTTGCACACCCCCTACCCGGGATGTGCCTGCAACCAATGTACATGCCCTTGGCCGGAATCGAACCCGGGACTTTTCAGTCAGCAGACCGACGCTCTACCACTGAGCCAAACCGACCTCGGCTCAAATAGAGTGTTTGGTTTGGGTTGAATTGCTGTGGGATAATTCGCTAATGTTATTAGTGTGAAAAGGTTCTTTGAATGCTCCAGTTTGTACAGCTCAGCTTAGCCAAAGGTAGACGGAGGTAACACAAAAGCCGAGGGCTTGGCTTACTTTGCTAATCACTTTGAAACATTGCATTGGCTAGGACTTCTAGCTTATCCTAATTAATTATTTGGTGACATTCAAATCATTTGCCCTGGCTTGTGATCAGTTCAAATACATCTGCCAAGCAAACCACTCAAGAAGATGAAGAACACTACATTTTCCCAAACACTCCCCACATTATGTTGGAGCAATTTCATTAGGTCTCAGGCTTTCATTTTTAAGAAACTCAGAACTCAAGTTCTCACAGCTACTGCCTATTTGTAGCTTCACAGAGGGGAGAGAGCAATGCAATGCATTACAATAGGAGCATCTGAGAAGGATAAATGGATTGAGTACTACTGCCAGTTAATCACTTTGAGAAAATGGCCTTCACCTATAGCAGGAATAAACACAGTTGGCAAAAAGTTATTTCTGACTAATGCAGTCTGAAGACTCGAGGCCAAGACAACTACAGGGTAAACCCTTTATATTTGATAAATATAATCCCTCAATTTCAGATAAAGTGTAATTCATGGTTAGTTCCTCCAAATCTCTCACATTGCTTTTTCACCTGTCAAGTTTGATTTTCAGTTGGAGTGATAAGAAAAAAAGTCTCTGCATATTATTTGAATTAGTTACAAAGCTCGAAACTGCTTCTACTCTATTTTAGTTTGAGGAGAGATGAAATTTCTCCTCGGGACATCTTGACTTAAATGTATAACTGAGGCCTATTAGAATGCCCTCAAGCCCCTGAGAAGTTTTGGATAACTTCATTCCCCCCTCCCCCCTGCAAAAGACATACATGCACATACTACCCCTAAAACAAGGCAGCTAAGAAGTACCTGTATATCTCAGTTATATTTATCTGACTATAATTGATTTTCTTGAAATTTCTAAAGAATCCAGAGATCAATCTTAGTGGGTTTTTCTGTTTGTTTGATTTTGTTTTGTTTTGTTTTGTTTTGTTTTGTTTTGTTAATTCTCATTCAAGGATATTTTCCCATTGATTTTTTAGAGAAAATGGGAGGGGGAGGAAGAGGTAGAGACAGAGAAACATTAATGTGAGAGACATCTATTGGTTGCCTCCCACACGAGCTCTGACCAGGGCCAGGGATAGATCCTGCAACTGAGATACATACCCTTGACTGGAATGGAACCCGGACCCTTCAGTTCGTGACTCAATACTCTATCCACTGAGCCAAGCTGACTAGGACAAATCTTAGATTTATATACAACTTGGTGGTAGGAGTAATATTAGCAATAATAATAATTAGTAACTTTTACTGAGTCTTTTCTATATGTCAAATAGCTTTCACACACTTAATAATATTTAACATCATTACTATATGCAAGCATTTTTCTAAATGTTTCACATGTAATTAACTCATTTGTTTCTCATAATTCTTTATATGTATTCCTACTTTTTAGATCAGGTAGTCAAGACACAGTGTTTAAATAAAGTCTTGCCAAAGATTGCACAACTAGAAAGTAGAAGATATTAAATATCAAATCAGGCAGCCTGCACCTAGAGCTTATACCCTAAATCATCCATCTTAACTCACAAATTTCTATACTTTTCCAAATATGGGTGATTGTTAGAATCAAGTTATTTTTTTTAGTAATTTGGGGTATCATAGTAGTTAAAAGTGTAAACTTTTAGTCATACATACTTTCCTACTTATTATGTTGAGTGACATTGAGTAAGTTAACTTCTTTGTGCCTTCGTTTAATAATTTTCTGTAAAATTGGAACACAGGTATCATTATATAAGAGGCTAAAGAAAAAAGTATTTGTGTGTATGTCTGTGTATTTATGTAACATAATCTTTTAAGCATTTATGATTTTCAATTCATAAAGTTTTCATCTATTTTGTGCTCTCTGCTTATTTCCACCAAGAATGTAAGTCACATTAGTAAAAAAAAAAAAAAAATAATAATACTATAGGCTTTCTCTGATTAGAGAATTAGAATGAGTTGAATATTAGAAAACTAGTGTCTAAGGTAGTGAGTGGAGGCTGGAGAAATAGAATGCATCACCTCTGTTCAAGTACAGACAGAAAACCTAGCAATAGTACCTCTGATGAACATATAAAAGCACAGCTCTTTGCAGACTTTTTTCCTCCTGTTTGTCTTAATTTTTTGATAAAATAAAATGCTGTCCTCTTCCTCTAGGAAAAAGAAAGTGGCTTATTTCACTTAGCACAATGCTCTCTAGTTCCATCCATGCTGTTGCAAATGGTAAGAATCCCTTCTTTTTTATAGCAGCGTAGTATTCCCTTGTGTAAGTAGATGTATCACAGTTTTCTAATCCACTCATTTGCTAATGGGCATTTAGGCTGTTTCCAAATCATGCATTCATATAAGCATAATCAATGGATTCAAGACACGGCGGGGGATAGGGTGAGGGTGTGGTGGACATTTTCTGTTTTCCACGTCCCGCACGGAAAGCAACCGATTCCTGAATGGAAGAGCTGGGGATTAAGAAATTAGAGAAAGAAAGAGACAAGAGACAGAAATAGATTCAATCTGGGTGCCGGGTGGCTTCCTTTTCTCTGATAGAGAGACAGTGACCTCACCTCAGACAACACAGCATATTTATTGGTTTCCAAAAGGGATTTTATGATCAGAAGGATTTTCGGGTGTGCCCAAATCCTATTCATCAGGATCTGGGTAAGCTCCTTATTTTTTGGTACAAGATTTAGCATATCAAGACCTGGGTGGGTCAAGGTACTTTTTGTTCCTCATTCCAAGCACTTGGATAAAGATAAGTAATCAGTACTGATAACATGATTCTGCCAGTGCCCTCGGGCTCAGCTGATTAAAAGAGTATCCATGTGCCTTCCCATATGGCTCTCCACATGAGGGTATGTGCCAGGGGGTAGGGATGCTGGGGGAAGGTCAGTGGGGAAAAAATGAGACATATGTACTACTATTTGTAATACTTTAAACAATAAAATAAAATTTACAAAAAGAAGGAAAGCTAAAAGAAAAAGAGTGGGACAACTACTCTACAAAGGAATGGGAACATGGCTAGCAGGATATTCTTAAAGAGAAGAGTAGAAACTGTGGACAAATTTTTAAAGCTCTATTGAATGTGGTGTTCAGTTCAGCAAACTGAAATGTGGTAGATGTTGGGGATGACAACATGAATAGGGCAATGCAAGACCCTTATCTGAGAAAAAACATCTGAATTATGGGGAGACCATAGAGATATAAATCAATTTATTCCTTCATCCCACTAGCACTGTTTATTCTGTGCTAGGAACTGTGCAATCTGTTCTATATATAGAGTTTCAAAAAGGTAGACATGATGATGACATCCTGAAACATATTCTAATGGGTAAGATATCCTATATAATAGTAATATGCAAATTGACCAAATGGTGGAAATACCAGAATGCCTGAGGCCCCTCCCTCTGGCCGGCTCTGCACCCAAGTGGGCACTCCCATCCCAATCAGGGCCAGGGCCAGCCAGCAAACCACCCACAGCCCCTCAACCCGGCCAGCTGCCCCCAGATAGCCCCCATTGGGTAGGCTGGCTTTATCCCACCAGTGCACGATTTCATGCACTGGGCCTCTTGTATTTTAATTTAAAAAAAAGTAAAATTAAAAAATGTGTTTTATGATAAGACTAGAGGACCAGTGCATGAAATGCATACACATGTAGGGTCCCTAGGCCTGGCCAGGGCCAATTGGGGTCTTCCTTCCTCCTGGGCTGCCAGCTGCAGGCTGGGGCCTTCCTTCATTCTGTGCTGCCCCCTGGTGGTGAGAGCATGTCATAGCAAGTGATGGAACCCCTGGTCAGTGGAACTCCCAAGGGGACAATTTACATATTAACTTTTTATTATATAGGATGTGAAGAAAAAGACAAATGCACTAATGTGAGCTGATAAGGGAGTTTAATCTAATCCTAGAGATGAAGGATAACTTCCATGTCATCATGATAAAGAGTAGACGGTAGGGTCCTAGTTAGAGTGAATATAATTCACCGAGTCCCTGTTCTAGGTAGGACACCTATTAAAAACCCAACAAAGATCAGTATGATGGAAGATCAGAAAAAGAGGTGGACTTTGTGAGAGATGTAGCTGTGGAAATGGAGGCCAGATCAGACAGGGCTCTGCCAACCATATTAAGAAATGTACACTATAGAGTAGAATCATTAAATGTATTTGTAATAAAAAATAATTGTGATATTTATCTTAATAATGTTAAACCATTGAATATTTTTCAACAGATGGTTGACATGATTATTTATGATCTTTCTGGACATATTGCACAGCATTGCTTATAAGGAGAAAGGGTAAGAATGGATATGGGTAGACCAATTAGATGGCTATTGCCATAATCAAAATGATAATGAGAATCCTTTCTAGAGAAATGGTGATAAGGATAGACATAAATAACTGGGCTTAAGGAATATTTGAGTTAAAACTGACAAGGCAATCATATGAAAGGTGAGGAAGAGGGTTCAATCAAAGGTGACTTATTATTTTCTGGTTTATATGCCTGCCATTCTTCAAAGGAACACTAATGAAGATCATATTTTGAGACAAAGATAAAAAAAATTATTTTATTTTGAAGAGTCAACGTCAAGTTCAAGTATAAAAGGAAGTATATAGTATGGTGGTTCCACAAAAGAACTAAAAGCAGAGTCCTTGAACAGATATCTGTATACCAATGTTCACACTAGCATTTTTTACAATAGCCAAAATGTGGAAACAACACAAAAGGCCATTGACAGATGAATAGGTACACAAAATTTGGATACATGCTACAACACAGATGAAAACATAATGCCAAATGAAATAAGACAGACACAAAAGGACAAATATTGTATTATTCCACATATGCCAATTCATAGAAACAGAAAGGGAATGGTAGTTGCTGGGGGCTGGAGAGAGAGGGTGATGGAAATTATTATTTACTGGGTATGAAGTTTCAATTTGGGAAGATGATAAAGTTCTGGAGATCGATGGTAGTGATGGTTGTACAACAATGTAAATGCACTGCATGCTACTGAACTCTACTCTTTGAAATTGTTAAAACTTTAAATTTTACATTCTTTATATTTTGCCATCATATTTTAAAAATATTTTTTATTGATTTTCCAGAAGAAGAAATAGATAGAAATATCAATAATGAGAGAGAATCATTGATTGGCTCCCTCTTCATGTCCCCCACTGAGGATTGAGCCTGAAACTCAGGCAAGTGTCCTGACCCGGAGTCGAACCATTGGCCTTCTGGTTCATAGGTCGACGTTCAACCACTGGTCCATGCTGGCCAGGCTTGCCATAGTACCATAGTAAGAAAGAAGTATAGGGCCTTAGCAGGTTTGGCTTAGTGGATAAAGCATCAGCCTGTGGACTGAAGGGTCCCAGGTTCAATTCCAGTCAAGGGCACGTACCTTGGTTATAGGCTCCCAGCCATGGTCAGGGGTATGCGGGAGGCAACCAATCAATGTGCCTCTCACATTGTTGTTTCTCTCTGTCTCTCCCTCTCCCTTCCACTCTCTCTAAAAATCAATGGGAAAAACTTTCCCTGAGTGAGGATTTAAAATAAATATTTATATGGATCTGGAGCTCAGAGTCCTAGGCTAGAAATGTACCGTATTTGCCGGCGTATAAGACGACTGGGCGTATAAGACGACCCCCTAAAATTTCCACTCAAAATACAGTTTGTTATATACTCGCCGTATAAGACTACCCCCTCTTCCGCACACCTTCCACACACCAAATAAAAGGTAAAACAATATCAGATTTGATTTCAACATTTTAATTTATATTCAAATGCTTATGACATGCAGGAAAACTGTCACAAGGCTGTATGTAATCAAACATATACATAAAACTGTGCAAGTTTATTATTTAATCGCGAATCTTCAATGCATATGTAAAGAAATATACGGTAACCCGAATTTACCACACTCGCAAAATCACATAACAGCAAAATAGCATAACAGCCGAGCATACACCCAGCAGCGCTGCTGATGCATGAACAGTATGTGGAATGAAGTGGGCTGGCATCGGGAGGCCACTATGGCACGGGGCAAGCACTATGGGCAGTCTATCTGAAGGTTACCTGGCGTATAAGACGACACCCCACTTGGAGGCATATTTTTCAGGGCCAAAAAATCGTCTTATACGCCGGCAAATACGGTAAGTGAAGGAGTCATTGCTGTATCTATGACAATTGAAACCAAGTAAAACGGCCGACTTTGAATAAGTATATAACTAAGCCCGATGAACTCAAATATTACTTGTTTACAGAGGAGGATTGGTCTTCTGGAGGGACAGAAAAGAGAAGGGATGACTAATGACTAAGAAATTGTGAGGAACACACAAAAAAATATTATCAGGGAAGTTAAGGGGAAGGAACATTTCTAGGAATCAGTGATCAATACTATTTCAACGTTCCTTCAATCCTTCTCAGTGGAAGAATTCCATTTCTCAGTTATCTTGAAAACTCTTCCTGGAGCTATGATGCTAGGATAGGTCATTTTTGGTCTGAAGAAGAGCTCTCTGAATTCCAATTGAGGTGTTGTTTTTTTCTTCTTCCTACTTTGTATGTGATAGGGAATTCCCACCAGGCCACAGATGTGGTTTGAAGGAGAAGTAACTTGGCAGGATTAAGGCACTGGAAGTATCAGTTATCTGCTCATGCAAATTATGTCTTTAGAACTTTCTCAGGCTCAGTGCTGTACGCATATTTTTCCCCTTGATA
The DNA here is from genome assembly GCA_963924515.1 of Vespertilio murinus. NCBI lineage: Eukaryota > Metazoa > Chordata > Mammalia > Chiroptera > Vespertilionidae > Vespertilio > Vespertilio murinus. The sequence goes on along the minus strand of OZ004710.1, from coordinate 14,927,109 downwards.
TTTAAAGGCTTCTGAGTATATGACTCGGTGTAACAGATTATATCCGGTTTATGATAGTGGCTGGGCCAGCTATTCTTGTGGGTCCCTAGGCCAGGAAGTCAGCCTCTCTGAGCTGATTCAGAGGTTCTTCTCAAGAAGAAAACAGTTACTTAGGAAAGAAGGCGAAACTTGGCTTCAAAAGTATTGGATCTCCATGATTCTTCCTTCATGGCTTCCAATGGGCTTGATAGCACATCCCCATCTGCCTCCTACAATACAAGCGTCACAGCATGTGCTGTTTTATAAGGGCCAGTTGGCAACACCACTTGTCCTGTACCTTGGCCCAGTTAGCATCTCTTCCTTTGCCCAGGGCTCCACTAAAACTGGCGGGCTTTTGTTCTGTCCAGTATATAGGTCTAACCTGAACAACATAATTTAACCTATATATTTTTAAATATATTTTTTATTGAGTTCAGAGAGGAACGGAGAGGGAGACAGAATAATCAATGATGAGAGAGAATCATTGATTGGCTGCCTCCCACTGGGGATTGAGCCCACAGCCTAGGCATGTACCCTGACAGAGAATGGAACCGTGACCTGGTTCATAGGCCAATGCTCAACTACTGAGCCAGGCCAGCCAGGATAATATGGTATATTTCTTAAATAGCTCTAGAAGTCATCCAAAGAATGTTTAGTGGTAAGGAAATGAAGATGTATACATATATCCCATATTTTGCATCAGATCACTGAGACTTCAAAAAATTCCCAGGTAATAAAAGATTGTCCCTCCCAATCTCCAGTGCCATACTCAGGCATTTAGGTTACTGTTTGCCTCCTTCATACTAGATCCTATTGCAAGAAGTCATCGCTGAAGTTCAGCACAACCTATAGGAAGAGGAGTTAGTTGAAGTCCCTGTGAACTAAACAGTGGCACAGAGCCTAGGAGTGGACATATATCTCTATGGTAAGACTGTGAAAATGTGTTTGTTCCTGCCCTGCAAAACCCAAGATAATGAAACTGTGCTACAGTATATGTGGTTGAGTCAGGGAAATTAAACTTCAAAAAGCACCAGTACTACTGTCCAGATCAGGGGTGGGCAAACCTCTTGACTTGAGGGCCACAATGAGTTCGTAAACTGGACCGGAGGGCCTGAAAAAAAGCAACCTGACCATGCTGGCACTCTCATCTTAGGCTGCTGGTGAAGGAGCGGAGGGGAGATCAAGAGAACCCTCCGCTCTTTCGGCTCCACGGGCTGGATGGAACAGCCGGATGGGCCGGATCCAGCCCACGGGCCATAGTTTGCCCACAGCTGGTCCAGATCCATGCAGGATATTAATAGTAGTGTTAAAGTGTGCATGATTAAGAATGTGCATTAGAGAGAAAAAACAACACACTATAAAAATGATATCTCTCCTTTTTCATAGAGTTAGAAGCAAACAATAATGAAAAATTCTCTTAAGTACTGAGACTCACTGCTGGCTGTTGTTGGTCCTTTTCATCATTTTTCCCTACACATCACAGGCTACCCACCACTTCTGTAATTTTTCTGTCCATCCAATCCCCAGTGTCCAATTCCTCTCTGAAACTGAAACTTGGAAGTTTCCAAATTCAAGCATTGAGAGTAGTTGAATACCTGGTCTCCCTGCATTATCTTAGCCAAGAATTGGTACTTAAATCCTCTCAAATGTAAAATGAAAAGTGGAAATTTAGATATTGCCAAGCAAGTGGAAATACATTTTCAGTTATTAATACATTTGAAGACTCTTTGTACATGAAAATATACTTGATTTAGTCTGTTTTAGGTGATTGGATGGCTGGAACCAGAAGGTTAAATCTCCATTGTTATTGTTTATTTAGAAACACACCCTGGGGAGGGGAGGTCAGTCAGGATGGCTTTGTTGAAGCCTTGTTAGAGGGGGAGGCAACAGCTTCTCTGACCAAATTATATTGCAAGAAGGTGGAATCCTGTCTTAGAAGTAAATATAAGTAGGTTGGCTAGTGCCTATTCATTGGGCTAATACAGGAGCCCTTATAGTCAGCAGTGAATAAAGGCATCCTTTGTGTGGTAAGTTTGAATGGGAGTAGCATAGCTGTTCCTAGCAAAGGCAGAAATCAAATGCGCATGCACCACCACATACTACATATCAGCAGAAGCAGTGAGTCAGTATAGGTCTTGGCATTAAGGTGAGAATAGAAGGAAGGTAGAGTGGTAGCAAAAGCAGAAACAGGAAGTAGGACTAGATACAGGATAATTTTGTATCCTTTGATTGTGAAACACTAGGTCACTTTTTTTCGATGGGGTGACGGAGCAACAGGTCATTAAAGCTATACCATCCTGAATTGCATAAATATTCTTTAATAAGTCCACTCTAAAATTAAATACCATTAACTAAAGCAACTAAAGAAAATTAATCTAGTACAATGATTTCAAATCAGATCATTTACTGTATAAGCTTTCATCATGTAAAAATATATCAGTTAGTAGTATTTTATTTTATTAAAACAAGCTGTATATTTTCCTTATATGATTGGATTAAAATTATATAGTCAGCTGAAATGGTATATCAATTCCTTCAACAATTCCCTATTGAAATATCTTTTAGAAAGAATCCATATATTAAGCCTTTGTTCTCTGAACCTTTCTTTTTTAAATTTAAATTATTTATTGTTTAAAGCATTACATGTCTCCTTTTTCTCCCACTGACCTTTTCTGGCCACTCCCACTCCCCAACACATGTCCTCCCCCTCTCCCTAGGGTCCATGTCCATGGGTTATGCTTATATGCATGCCTACAGCTCCTTTGGTTGATCTCTTATCCGCCCCCACCCTTCCCTACTTTCCCTCTGAGGTTTGACCCTCTGTTTGATGCTTCTCTATCTCTGGGTCTGTTTTTGTTCATCAGTTTATATTGTTCATTATATTCCACAAGTGAGTGAGATCATGTGATATTTATCTATCTCCACATGGCTTATCTCACTTAGCATAGTGCTCTCCAGTTCTATCCATGCTGTTGCAAATGATGAATTATTTTTAATCCACTCATCTGCTGATGGGCACTTGGGCTATTTCCAAATCTTAGCTATTGTAAACTGTGCTGCTGTGAACATAGGGGTGTATATATCCTTTCTGAGTGGTGCTTCTGATTTCTTGGGATATATTCCTAGAAGGGAGATTACTGGGTCAAATGGGAGTTCCATTTTTAATTTTCTGAGGAAATGCCATACTGTTTTCCACAGTCTGCATTCCCACTATCAGTGCACAGGGTTCCTTTTTCTCCACATCCTCGCCCTCACTTGTCTTTTGTTGATTTGTTGATGATAGCCATTCTGACAGGTGTGAAATGATACCTCAGTGTCGTTATTTTTTAAGTATTTTTAGTGATTTCAGAGAAGAAAGGAGAGGGAGAGAGATATAGAAACATCAATGATAAAAGAGAATCACTGATTGGCTGCCTCCTGCACACCCCTCACTGCGGACCAAGCCCACAACCCAAGCATGTGACCTTGACTGGAATCAAACCTAGGACCCTTTAGTTCGCAGGCTGACGCTCTATCCACTGAGCCAAACTTGCTATGGCTCAGTGTTGTTTTGATTTGCATCTCTCAGGTTATTAGTGACTTTGAACATTGAATCTTTCATGACCCCGGTTTTTGTATTTGTACAATAGCTGGTCTCCTCCACTCTATGATTGTTCAGATACTACATATTTTCTAAGTTGATATTCAAGTCTATGCTCATACCACAGAAGTTAATTTTACTACATACCTAACATACTGTAGAAATTCAGAGAATTATCCCTGGCCATAGATTACAAGAACAAAATGGCATCACATTTATTTATTTAAATTATTTATTTATTTATTGGGGGGTTAATTTTAAAATGAGACTTGCCAGATACTTAAAAATATTTTTAAGGTCAAACTGCCGGTATATGTGGTAAATGAATTTTAAAAATTGTCTCTGAATATAGGTATTTCCTATGAAGTTAGGGAAGGGAAAGACCAATATTGAAAAAGACATATGAGAAAGCAAAATACAATCATTTGTTTTAAAGGGTGTCCAATAAAGATGGATCATTGCCTTCTACTTTATAATAACTTACTTTACCTGAGGTTTAGATTTTCTTGAGAAAAAAAACACTTTTCTGTCTTCATTTAAGGAGTAAACGCCTTATATGTACAAAAAAGTTCATTTATATAATGGGATTATATTGTTTGCAGTTGCAGAAAATATAGATTAAATTCCTATATGACAGAAGATTATGGGTCATTGTGATTCAGGTCAACACAAGTTCACGATGTTGGCAAAATGAGTATTTTTATATGCCGTTGAAGCTGCCAAGAGTCCTCCCAGAGTCCTTTATTTAAAGAAAGAAGACTGTATTTCTCAAGAAAAAAATCCTATAAAGTTTTATGTACTTTATATTGACTCTTTGTCTTCCTGACATATTTAATAGTTCCTGTTCAAGCCACAAGATATTGAATGAGAGGTTCTCTATTGGGTCACTGCTCCATTTGAATAAACCTTTAGAGCTTTAGTCTTCAGGAACTGGCAGTTATTACAATGAGACCCATCTCACATGTAACATATAACAATTTGTCCAAAGATTATTATAATCACATATGAGACTTCTTTGAAACTAAAATCTTTACAAAGGAATAATGAGCACCCAAGGATTGAGTCCTTCTGTAATATTTTATCCTTTTAGCTTTGAGCATGCCTAACTCAGCTTTTGGTTTTATAGTGGCAAACCTTTCTCTTTGTGTCATGGGATAAAAGGAAAAGTAACTGGCTTTTTCTGTGCTAATTTGCCAGTGAGAACTTCAAATGCCCTTTCCATTGACAGTCAAGTCACTGATCTCATTGTGCTTTATTACTCATTCAATTGGCAGGAAATGGGATGACAACTATGGGAATCGAACCCTCTATGCTATAAGTTTTGGGAACTGAATAGCATTGGTTCACCATGACTTTCCTTTTCGTTTCAACTTCCTAACTAGGTTTCTAAACACTTCTTAAAGGTGTACTTATTGTTTCTTTGTGCTCCTATCAGCATGTAGTAGCAACAAAATCCTCCCAATAGTCAGCTTATAGACACTGTAACTGTTAATGTTCATGCTCCAACCAGGTCCCCTCAAATCCCCCCCCCTTTTTTTTTTTACCACTTTTAGAGGTACCATCCATCTCCCTTTACCTCCTGTGCTGCTGGATCTGCTTTTGTTCACATCTGAAAAGATTTTGAAGCATCTAGGAGTTAGCAAACCCATTGCCCAGAGTAGCCTTAACCAATGACTGAACCCATGTAGCAGTATGAAAGAGCAGCTTCCTAGCCTTGGATAAGGGTACATATGAGGCATAATTTACACTCGAGTTTCCCAGCAGGATCAGACTGAAGCTATACCATCTGAGAGACTTCTACTGGAGATGGAATCCTTCCTTGGCTTCCATTATCTCTTGCAGTAAATCCCTAGGATTTACTTCCTTAAATTACTTTAACAAAGATCCGCATATCCGGGTCTATGTCTAACTCTAAGATACACCTACAAGGGAGACCTCGCTGTCATAAAAAAAAAATATATACCTCCTCCTGGTGGCAACACTAAGCATAGTGGAGTTATTCTCTTGCATTCAGTGCATGACTTTTTATTGAATAGAGAGAGAAACGTATGACAATGGCATTATCTCTACCAAAGAGCTAATGACCTCTGCAACCAAAAGAGAAATGACTAGGAAGGATCTGTACAGCTGTCACTTAGGAAACAAAGGGGAAGCAGCATGGGAAGTTTCCTGAACATCCAAACCACAGACCCTCATAATATGAGACACATCAGACACAGCCAGCATCTATCCCAGCATGTTTTATCATAAGAAGAGGCCAAAGCAGAATTTTTCATGTATTAAGACTCACCAGTTGCGTATTTGAATTGCAAAAACTAGTGTGTGCCCAATTAAAGTAGGATTCAGAATGGCAAAAATGAGTGAGGTACACAGGTGGACAGTAAAAAGAAAGGTCGAGAGACTAGTCCAGAGGCTGTTAGCATAGAAAATTCCTCTAAGCTCAGAAGCCGTAACGTTGCTACATTTAGAACATTCAGAATTTAATAGTGAATCCTACTATATTATGTTGAACTGTGCATCATTAAGGTAGGTCAAAAATGGTAAAAACAAAACAAAATAAAACAACTAATCACTTTCATAATGTTCCACCTATTCCAATGTTCTACATAGTAGCGCATCTTTGACATAAATTGGTTATGGAGAGAATTGTATAAGCCATCTAGACCAAGCTATCCATCAACACATATTTAAGAGTTTTTAAACTTGATTCTACAGACATGTTTTTAGCATGATATTTGTGATCATTTGTAGGCCTGCTCAGTTACAAATATTGTAACTTTATTAATATTACTTATAACATTGGGAGATGAAACTGAATTCCTCTTTAATTTTCTCTTCTTATATTACAAACTCATGCTTCCTTTAACATCCTTTTCATGATGAGACCCTTTTTATCACTCAAACTGTTCAGTTTTAGAACAGAATGTAGTATCATATCAGCAATGTGCACAGAGCTTATATATATGGTATTTCTCTACAATTGAGAAATTTCATGCTTTGCAATGGGACCCTCATGAATAAATCAATAACATTTTTTCCAATTTCTAACTGAAAATAATATGTAAAGAATAATCTAGGTGAGAAAACCAAAGTGACTGGATAAAATAAGTTTGCTATTGCCTCTATCACTTTGAAGTAAACAGAACACCAGGGGCAGGCCACACCCAGACAATATCTGTCAAAAATTTGACAACTTGGGATGAAGAAATAAATGATTTGGGGATATGCTATATTTGACAAGATTTTGTTCAACAAGACAATTTTATTCATTGATTGTGTGAAATAACTATGTAAAGGAAATAAACTATAATTATCAAATTTCCTTATCGCATCTTTATTGTTAGGATAAAATGTATTTAAACAATTAGGGGAAAAGTTTCAAGAATGAATAAAATTGAATGAGTAAAATGTTAACAGATATCCATAACATCAAAATAAGATAGCAAGAGAAAAATAACTAGATACAAGTACTGAAAATATTTATAAATAAAAGTAATAAACTGTTAACTGTGAATAATGATAAGAATGAAATCCATATGATTCTGGAACATGTCAAACATACAATGACATTAAAGCACTAAGAAAATATTCTTTCTTTACAAAGGTACTTGGCTTTAGTACCCTACCTAAAACTCGTTTTGGAATATTGGGTTTAATTTGAATCTCTATTTTAATAAAGGATTTGAAGAAGTTAAAGTGTATGCCAAATATATTTTTAATTGCTAAAGGGGAGATATCTAGTTGTATTAAAAGGCTAAATACTAGTAAAGTTCTGCCTATACAGAAAATGGAATAAAAATGAATTAATTGCCGAAACCGGTTTGGCTCAGTGGATAGAGCATCGGCCTGCGGACTGAAAGGTCCAAGGTTTGATTCTGGTCAAGGGCATGTACCTTGATTGAGGGCATATCCCCAGTAGGGGGTGTGCAAGAGGCAGCTGATCCATGATTCTCTCTCATTGATGTTTCTAGCTCTCTGTTCCTATCTCTTCCTCTCTGTAAAAAATCAATAAAATATATTTTAAAAAATGAATTAATTATTGTGTATTAGTGGAATATTGTTTTTTTTTCTGCAGAGGTTCAAATTAAAGGACATTGAAATTAAATGAAGAAATATTTCTGTTACACATAAAGAAAAATTTCTAAATTACCTAATTGATGAAGAGAGAATGGGCTGATCATGATGAGGTTTAGAATAGGTTTTTTTTTTTTAACAATTACATTTATAAATACTAGAACTTCAAGGGAACATATGAACATTCAATCTCTCATCTTATTGTTTCTAGACCAAGAAGCAGACACAGAAATTAAAAATGGCTTAACTCACATCAACAAATCAATGACACTAGAGCTCACCATTTTTAACTTCTAGTCTTAGATAAACTACTTAAAACTTTTGTGCATTAATTTTTTTGTTTTCATTTGTACAATTGAAATAAAAATGCATAACTCAAAAGGACAACTATAAATATTAAATAAATATTTGTAAAATATTTGGCATGATGATCATCTATAATAACTGTTTAAAAGGAAGTAGTTTTAAAAATATTATTATTGCCAGGTACTTTTTTTGTCTTAAAAATCATCTAACAATTAAAAAAAGATAATCTGGAACTGTCTTTTATGGGCCACCTTTTATGTCAAAGTTCAGGTCAGAACAATATAAAATGTTAAAGGTTTATAATTTTTCCAATGGGAGAAAATGCATAGTCTTAAATTATGCCAATGAGAACATAGCTGCTAAAATATTAATATATTTGATAAGTATGTTGAGGCTATTGATTTTAATTTTCCTGTGTCATTCATTTTCAAATCCAAAGACAATTCCCTTTCCTTACAGAACAGTCAACATAGGTTTCATTATCATTTCTACTTTATTGATGACTGAACCCACACTTCCAAGAAGTGAAATATCTATTTAATATTCTCTCTGAGGTGTTTGGAGTACTCCTAGCATCTGAGGCTGATGAGCATAAAGAATATGGGAAAACATATTATTTTGTTGTATTCTAAATTTGCACCCCTTTTAGGAGTACAATTTGGCTATCTCTATCAAATTTAAAGGCACACATACCTTCATTTAACAATTTTCCTTCTAAAAATTCATCTATTGAACATGCTCAAAATGCATATATAACAAATGTACTCACATATGTACATAAAGATATATGTCCAAGAATATGTTGCAGCCTTTAGAACCAGAAACTGAAAGATGGTTACAAAACCTTAGTGTGACTTGTACAATTGAGTGCCATAGAACCATTAAGGAGAATGGCATGGTAGAATATGGACTGACCTGGGAGGATATCAGTGGCTCATTCACTATTACATTCATCAAGGATTTGAACTCATACTAAGTTCTGGGCACTAGCTACACACCCATCAACAAGATAAAGTCCTTGCTTCTATGGATTTTACAATGTAGTGAGATAAGCAGTAGTTAAACAGAAAAAATATATCATGCATATTGTATAATGCAATGGGCTGATAAGAAAAAAATTAAAAATGGGAACAAGAATTATGTTTTGCTCAGAAAAAAAAACCCTAAGCAACAGAAAAATGGACTATTATTATTATTATTTGTGTTAAAATTAGAGGGGATTACAAGTACGTATGAGATATACCATGGGGGATGCATAAGACACTGTTGATAGTACATATTTCTAGAGAGAAGCTGAAGGACTAAATTATGACAGTAAAATTTATTAAAATATTAAAATTAAGTTATAACTTTCTGTGTTGTAACTTTTATACACATGACTTTTTAAATTATGTGTACATAGTACATTAAATTGTTTAGTGCTACAAGAAAAAATATTGAATAGGCTTTTACTATAAGCTCAATAAAATGCCAACTTGTAATAATGGCTCACAGAGTCTTCTATGATCAGGTCCTGCCATCTCTCTTTTATCATTGTTTTCCACTCTGTCCTTTAATAGCTATCACAAAACAAAGTTAGTTTTGCTCTTTCTTGCTTTTAAATCTGCACATGTAGTAGTATGTGTTATATGAACTATTTACAGCTCAATTGAATTGATTTAAAAAGTCATTTTATTTAGAACTAATATCCCTAAAATACAACTACTTTGAAGTTTTCTTGACTTAGATGGTAAGTACAAATTGAGAGCATATAGCCTCCTGGCCATTTAAATTCCCATCTGTCATCAAGTCCCATTGAAATAAACATTTTTTAAAATGAAAGACGAAAACACATTTCCCTGTTCCAAGCAATTTTCCTGTATTTCTTTGCACATTTACCTGAAACTTCTTTAGATATATGCACATTTATCATTCTATCAAAATGACATTTAATATATTAAGGGGGGAAAAAGCTAACAAAATATCACATGTAAGATCCAAATCAAGTTGTAGCAATTTATTAACTTTATAAAACTAATAAGGTTATAGCTCTTCAAAAGCAGTTGATTTTATACTATAAATTATTTTTACGTTAAATAGATGTATGTGTTTTTTGGTTTTTTGCTTAATTTATTTCTAAAATGTTGTTTTAAGAGAAATATGGATAGGATACTCCAGGTTTACTAAGGATTTATAGAGTGAATTTAAATTTGTCAGGAAGGGAAAAACTGATATAAGTGTAATTCATTAAAAAATAAAATTTTAAATGTCTACATAAATCATTCATATATGTAAAAACTTCATCATTAGTTGTTTTTGGAATAGAAAGATGTAGTTTTATGCAATAGGAATATCAATACATGAATAAGTAATGCAATTAATTTTAATTGAGACATCTATTTCTGTTTCTTTTTTATTGAATTTATTGGTGCGGCATTGATTAATAGACTTATATAGGTTTAAAGAGTACAAGTCTATAATACCTCATCTGTATATTGTATTGTGTGTTCACCACCCCAAGTCGTTTCTCTTTCTATCACCATTTTGCCCCCCTTTACCCTCTTCTGCCTCCCCTGTACCCCTTTCTGTCTGGTAATCTTCATACTGTTGTCTATGAGGTTTTTATTTTATTTTTGCTTAATTCTTTCACCTTTTTCACCCATCCCCCCTCTCTATTCCCCTCTGACAGCTATGAGTCCATTTCTATTTTGTTAGCTTAATTTATTCATTAGATTCCACATGTAAGTGAAATAATATGGTATTTGTCTTTCTCGTACTAGTTTATTTCATTTAGCATAATACCCTCTGGGTCCATCCATATTGCTGCAAAAGGTAAAATTTCTTTCTGTGTTATGGCTGAGTAGTATTCCATTGTGTAAATGTACCACCGCTTTTTTATCCACTCATCTCCTGATGGGCTGCTTCCAAATCTTAGCTATTATAAACAACACTGCTACAAACATAGGAGTGCATATATCCTTTCTGATTGGTGTTTCATATTTCTTTGGATATATTCCCAGAAGTGGAATCACTGGGTCATAAGGCAGTTCCATTTTTAATTTTTGAGGTAATTCCATATTGCTTTCTACAGTGGCTGCAGCAGTCTGCATTCCCACGAACAGTGCACGGGGATTCCCTTTTCTCCACATCCTTGCCAGCACATGTTCTTTGTTGATTTATTGATTATAGACATTCTGACAGGTGTGAGGTGATATCTCATTGTGTTTTAATTTATATTTATCTAATGATTAGTGATGTTGAGCATCTCTTCATATGCCTATTAGCTATCAGTATGTCATCTTTGTAGAACTGGCTATTCAGTCCCTTACCCATTAAAAAAACCCTTTTTTATTTATTTCAGAGAAAGGAAGAGTGAGGGAGAGAGAGATAAAAACATCAATGATTAGAGAGAATCTTTGATCAGCTGCCTCCTGCATGTTCCCCACTGGGGATCAAGCCTGAAACCTGGGCAAATTCCCTGTCCAGGAATCAAACTGTGACCTCCTGGTTCATAGTTCAACACTCAACCACTGAGCCACACTGACTGGGTGGTTGCTCAATGAGCTTTATGAGAGCTTCAAGGGACTTAGTGAAACTTTCAAGGATCTTAATGAGAATGTCAAAGACATGAAAAAGGACCAGTCAAAAAATAAGCATACACTAACTGAAATAAAGAATAATTTATAGGGATTCAACAGTAGAGTAGAGAATTCTGGGAATCAAATCAATTATTTGAAATATGAGGAAGCAATAAACACCCAAATCAGAAGAGAAAAAATAAAAAAGGAATCCAAAAGTAGGAAGATAGATTATGGAGCCTCTGGGACAATGTCAAGTAGACCAATATTCTCATTATGTGGGTTCCAGAAAAAAAAGAGAGAGCAAGATATTGAAAATCTATTTGAAGAAATAATGACAGAAAACTTACCCTACCTGGTGAAAGAAATAGACATACAAATTCAGGAAGCACAGTGAGTCCCAAATAAAGGGATCCAAAGAGGCTCACACTGACATATCATAGTTAAAATGCCAAGGGCTAAAGACAAAGATAGAATCTTGAAGGCAGCAAGAGAAAAACAGTTAGCAAGAAGAAGAAGAAAGCTTTTAAAATATGAACAACAAAATGGCAATAAATACATACTTATCAATAATTGAATCTAAAAATCAAAATTAACAAATATTTTGTCTAATGAACAAAATAAACTGATGAATAGAAAAACCAAAGGCCTAAGTGCCCATCCGCAGATGAGTGGATTAAAAGACTGTGGTACATCTGAATACTACACTGCGGTAAAAAAGGAGTTCTTACCATTTACAACAACATGGATGGAGCTGGAGAGCATGATGCTAAGTGCAATAAGCCAGTCAGAGAAAGATAAGTATCACATGATCTCACCCATTTGTGGTATATAATGAACACCATAAACTGATGAACAAAAATAGATCCAGAGACAGAGAAATACCAATCAGATGCTCAAACCTCAGAGGGAAGGTAGGGGGGGTGGGGGTAAGGGGGAGAGATCAACCAAAGGATTCCTCTGCATGCAACATAACCCTAATCAATGGACACAGACAACAGGGGGGGTGGGGCATCAATGGGAGGTGGGAAATAATGGTGGAATAAGGACACATATTCAATTAAAAAATAAAAAAAAACACAAAGGCCTGGAAACATGGGACATGACAGATCTCAGAAGGAAATGGGGAGAGGGGGGCAGGAGGGCAGGAAGAGATTAACCAAAGAATTTACATGCATAAATGCATTACCTATGGACAGACAATAGGGTGTGAAGGCCTGGGGCATGGCAGGAAAGGGGTGGAGGAGGGCAATGGGGTGGGAAAAAAGGGACATCTATAATACTCTCAACAATAAAGATTTTATTTTATTTTTATTTTTTAAATCTTTATCATTGAAAGTATTACATTGGTCCTCCTCCCCCCACCATTAACCTCGTCTAGCCTGTTCTCATCCTCCAGCAACAATAAAGATAAAAAAAAAACAACAGCCAAAACCGGTTTGGCTCAGTGGATAGAGTGTCAGCCTGTGGACTGAAGGGTCCTGGGTTCGATTCTGGTCAAGGGCAGGTACCTTGGCTGCGGGCACATCCCCAGCAGGGGGTGCTGATCCATGACTCTCTCATCAATGTTTCTAACTCTCTATCTCTCTCCCTTCCTCTGTAAAAAATCAACAAAATATATTTTAAAAAAATAATAAAAATAAAAAATAAAAAAACAACAACACACAAATAAAGTAACTTAACCACATAAATAATTAAACAAGTAAATAAATTAACAGAAATATTCAAGAGGATCCTTTTGAAGTTGCTTAACATATATGCAAATTAAACTCCCACCTGCTTCGTTTTATCAGTAAAATCATGGAACCCATTAACAGATAAACGGAAATTTTGTACTACAAATCAGGAAATTTATCAAATGGAATTACCGGTACTACTGCATGTCTGAGTATCTGAAATGACTAAAAATTAAATGTTGGGATAAAAAGGAAAGCCAGCTCTCCATAAATTATTCATTTCCCCCCACCCCAGTTTTATTGATAAATAATTGACATACATTACCCATAAGAATAAGATAATGCCACATATGGTTTGATTTACATACATTGTGAAATGATTACCTCAATAATTTTAGTTAACATCTGTCATCTCACATAGATACAGGAAAAAGAAAAGAAGAAATTTTCTCCTTGTGATGGAACTTTTAGTATCTATTCTCTTAACAACTTCCCTATATACTGAGTGTCAAGATTATTATGATCTCTGAACAAATAATAATCTGGCCACTCAATATATGCATTTAAATTGGAGGCCCTCTGTATGAATTCGTGCATGGGTGGGGTCCGGCCAGCCTGGCCAAGTGGAGGGGACATGGGCAGTTGGTTTGCCTGTCTGCTGATCGAACTCCTGGTGGAGAGGACAATTTGCATATTAGCCTTTTATTATATAGGATATACACTGGGTGGCCAGATTATTATGCATTCAGAGATCATCATAATCTGGCCACCCAGTGTATATCATACAGCAGTGTTAACTATAGTCATCATATTCATTTGTTTTAATAGTCTTCACATTAGAATCATTTAGATTTTCACTATGTATAACTTCTATTCCCTTACATTCTATCCCAGTTAGGTAACTATTTTTTTTAAAATTAGCCCAAACCGGTTTGGCTCAGTGGATAGAGCATCAGCCTGCGGACTGAAAGGTCCCGGGTTCGATTCCGGTCAGGGGCATGTACCTGGGTTGCGGGCACATCCCCAGTAGGAGTGTAAGAGGCAGCTGGTCGATGATTCTCTCTCATCGACATTTCTAGCTCTCTATCTCTCTCCCTTTCTCTCATAAAATATCAATAAAATATATATATTTAAAAATATTTTTAAAAAATCAATAAAATATATTAAAAATTATTTTGGGCCCACCTGGTGTCAGTAGTTGAATGTCAACCCATGAACCAAATGGTCACAGGTTCAATTGATCAGGGCACATGCTTAGGTTATGGACTTAATCCCCCGTGGGAGCTCTGCAGGAGGCCGTCAATCACTGTTTCTCTCTTCTCAATGTTTCTATCTCTATATTCCTCTCTCTAAAATACATACATACATACATACATACATGCATACATACTATAAAAATATATTTTGGTTTTCCCCCTTGTTATGTCCCTGTTCACATAAAATCTGTTCTACAAGTTTATCATATTTTCATGTATTTCTGTGTTTAAACATCTCCATTTAACTATGCGTAAACTTATTTGAAAAATAAACATTTCTATCAAACTGATCTTTTTGTAAGGTAACAATTTCAAATGAGCTATGTTACTTATCAAGCATGTCAAGTAATAGCTATATCTAAATTAACATAGAAAATTCAACTATGTGAACAGAAAATATTATCTTTCTGTCTACCTAATTATAGATAGGTTCACTATTTTTTTCCTTTTTGTGCATCAATAATTCTATTAATAGTAATGGAAAACAAACCCAAATTTTAAAGTAATGTTCGACAGAAAACTTTCAGGTGTCCAAAGAGATCAACTAGATTGGAGATAGCCACATACATTATTTCTTGTCATGTAGACATCCCATGCCAGCCTTGTTTCTCCTTATTATGACAATAGAAAAATGACTGTACCTGACATGTAAACATAGCTAGTATAATGACATTCCAGCCACACTGTAGGACATTTTTATTCAGGAAGGACCATCTCATAGGGTTGAACTCTGCTTACATACTGGCTTACACATTGCTCCTTTTTTCTCCTTTCCAACCTCAGCCACACCAGTTTGCACAGCATACAGCGCGGACAAAAAGTTTGAAGATTTAGTGTTCAGACCTGGCCCTCTTTATCATTGAAAGTATTACATAGGCCCTCATCCTCCCCCATTAACCTCTTCCAGCCTGCTTCCGTCCTCCCCCTCCAATAATAAGGATTTTAAAAAATAAACAAAGTAATTTAACCACATAATTAAATAAGTAAATAAATAGATATTCCAGAGGATCCTTTTGAAGTTGCTAAACATATATGCAAATTAAACTTCCTTATAAAGTCTTATATGCTTACATGTAAGACTTTATCAGGAAGCTATTCAGCTTATTTTCAGGAACTATGATTCAAATTTCAAATATTTCATTTTATAATTTACATTTAGATTTGCATGTAAATGTGAATTTTTACAATTCAATATGAGGAGGCTAATATTGATATCAAAATTGCAATGTAGCCCTAGCTGCTGCTGGTTTGGCTCTGTGTGATTTGGCTCTGTGTGAGGGAGAGAGAGAGAGAGAGAGAGAGAGAGAGAGAGAGAGAGAGAGAGAAGCATCCATGTGAGAGATACACACAAACTGGCTGCCTCCTGCACACATACTGACTGGCCAGGTAGAAACTTACAACCCAGGTACCTGCCCTTGGCTGGGAATAGAACCTACTACCCTTCTATGCACAGGGTGATGCGCTAACCATTGTGCAATACAGGCCAGGGCATACGGATCTTTCTTGGTATAAAATAAATATCACATGATCTCACTCATTTGTGGAATATAATAAACCACATAAACTGATGAACAAAAACAGATCCAGAGACAGAGAAGCATCGATCAGACCGTCAAACCTCAGAGGGAAGGTAGGGGAGTGTGGGGGTAAGAGGGAGAGATCAACCAAAGGACTTAAATGCATGCATATAAGCCTAACCAATGGACACAGACACTAGGGGGGTGAGGGCATGAGTCAGGGGGCGGAGGGTTGAGGGGGCTATGGGGGAATAAGGACACATATATAATACCTTAATAAATAAAAAATAATAATAAAAATTGGTGTTTAATTAAGAGAAGACTAAGGAGTGACCCAAGGACCATTTTCTATGAATGTTGTTAATTTTGCAGGGTGGATTTATGATAATATGTAGCAGTTTATGCAGAGCAACATTTCGTGCCAATAGAAAACCAAATTATATAGACACATTTTAAATTAAAGGAGAAGAGAAATAGCTTCAATTCAGTATTGATATGGGCTACACAGGATGGCATTTTGGAGTTATCAAAATGGATAAGAGTTTAGATTTTCAAATCAAACAGATATGAAATGGGATCAGTCTTTTGTCATTAATTAACTAAGTGTCCTTTAGAAGTCCTTTACCTTTCTGTGTGTCAATGTCTTCATCTAAAACATGTGTATAATGGTACCTACTTTTCAGGGTCAAATATCTTTAGTGCCTGGAATATAACATAATCAGTAAATATTAGAAACATTAAGCCTTCTCTGTAATTAAGACAGTAATCAACATTTGTCCTGATTAACATTAATGCCTACATGTAAGACTTTATAAGGAATCTCTCAGCTTATTTTCGGGAACTATGATTCAAACTTCAAATATTCCATTTTATAACTTACATTTGAATTTGCATGTAAATGTGAATTTTTACAATTCAATATGAGTAGGCTAATATTGGTACCAAAATTGCAATGTAAAGAATTGGGTAGCATACCAGACAGAATATAGCCAAGACTGACTCTAACTAGCTGTGGGGCCTTGGACAAGATACTTCACCTTAGTTGGCCATACGTTTTTCAATAAAAAAGAGGATTTAGACTGGACACCTTAACAAGACTCTTTGTGTTTTAAGTCCTAAAATTTACTATTTAAGAAATAGTTTCAGTTGACCAAAATCTATATAGAAATGTTCTTTTTTTCATTGTCTAAAGTTTTACATATGTCTCCTTTTTCCCCAATTGAACCCCCCCCCCCCCCCCGCAGTCATTCCCACCCGGGCAAGCCCCCACCGCCCCAGTGTCTGTGTTCATTGGTTATGCTAATATACATGCATATAAGTCCTTTAGTTGCTCTCTAACCCTCCTCCCCTACCATTTGTCCCTGGTTCTATTCTTGTTCATCAAATTATGTTGATCATTATATCCCACATATGAGTGAGATCATGTGACATTTATCTTTCTCCGACTGTCTTATTTCGCTTAGCATAATGTTCTCCAGTTCCATCCATGCTGTTGCAAATGGTAAAAAGTTCCTTCTTTTTTATAGCGGTATAGTATTCTACTGTGTAGATGTACCACAGTTTTTTAATCCACTCATCTGCTGATGGGCACTTAGGCTGTTTCCAAATCGTAGCTATTGTAAATTGGGCTGCTATGAGCATAGGGGTCCGTATATCCTTTCTGATTGGTGTTTCTGGTTTATTGGGATATAGTCCTAGAAGTGGGATCACTGGGTCAAATGGGAGTTCCATGTTTAAGTTGTTGAGGTAACGCCACACTGTTCTCCACAGTGGCTTCACCAGTCTGCATTCCCACCAGCAGTGCACCAGGCCTCCTTTTTCTCCCCATCCTCACCTTAAAGTATTTCTTCTTGTTAAATAACATTTCTATATGTCAAAAGAGGACATATAAAAATGTTCTTTAACAAGAAGAAATACTTTAAGGCATATTAACACAGACAAGTTATGAGCAAATGGCTGTCAAGATGTGCTTTACTTTTCCTCCTAAACACTAGTTTTCCAAACAAAAAGGCCTCCAGATGATTGATAAGCCGCATCCTGTCAAGTACAATTGTAAATCTTTCTGAGAAACTGTCAGTGAGTTTGATTCTTGAATCTCTCTTTAAATAGACTCCATAGGGCAGTCTAGACACCGAACACAATGGCAGGGAAGACCTTTAGAGTCAAGTTGGAAAACCTTGCGTCCTTTAGAAGTAGTAGCTTTTTCCACTTATACAGAATAAATAATATCTAAAAAAAAAAAAAAAGATTTCCACAACTAAATTGGGAAGCTCAATCTGGCATTATCAGTTTATCGGGTCATAAGAGGTTGAGGAGGCCAGCATCGCCTGTGCAAGAGAGTTTGAAAATATTTTCTTTTAAAAAATGTATACAATATTCTCTTAACCTGACCTAACCCCACTTACTTGGTTAAAAGCTGAGTGGCAGTTCTTTTTGGCTAAAAATAATCCAGCAAAATAAACTGAGGTCACAATTTTGCACTAGTCAGATTGACAGGGAAAAGGCCTGGAAAGAACTTTGTAGGTGTGATAAATATATGCAGTAGCTATTAAATAAATACTAAAATAAATCTACTTATGCCAACTTTAATATTTGTATTGTATAGCATTTTCTACCATTAATATATTTCTTTCCCTCAAAACTAGAAGTCTGGATATGTATAGACTTTGTTTCCTGATAGCTTTAGGGGTTGAGAAAATGACAATGATGTCCAATAATGCATGCCAAATTAGATATGCATATATTTTTTATACTTTTCAATAAGTATTTTTTAGTGCCCAGCTAAACTTGTATACTAATTGCAGGGTAGGAGGATTGTAATATGTTTCAGAAACTCTATAAAAACAATTGCACTGAAACAAACCAAACATAAATTTTACAACTAGTTTATTAATTATTCTGTTCTTTTTTGTTTATCTTTTACTAAATATAATTGAACATTAGCTATCACCTTGTCAATTTCTACCAAAGAAACACCTGGGAATTTTTATTGGAATTTTGTTGAAAATATAGTTAAGTTTTGGTATAATTGGCATATTATCTATTTTTAGTCTCCCAATCCAAGATTATATAGTATATTTCTTTTTTTAAAATATATTTTATTGATATTTTACAGAGAGAAAGGGAGAGAGATAAGAGAGCTAGAAACCTCGAGAGAGAAATATTGACCAGCTGCCTCCTGCACACCCCCTACTGGGGATATGCCCTCAACCAATGTACATGCCCCTGACCGGAATCGAACCCGGGACCTTCTAGTCCACAGACCGACGCTCTACCACTGAGCCAAACCGGTTTTGGCTATAGTATATGTCTTAATTCATTTAAATATTCACTAATTTCCTTGTCAGTGTTCTCTAATTTTAATTTTTGTGTCTTGTGCATATTTTGTTAAATGCATTCCTAAGTATGTGGTGATATTGAGCACTGTCATAAAAGTAATCTTTTAAATATTATTGTTTCTTGTGTAATCATTTTCTACCCCATGAATTTGGTAAATTCATTGATTTTTTTTCCCTAGCACACATTTCTAGATTCTTTGAGATTCTTCTATTAAACAATCCTGCCACCTGCATGTAGAAATAGTTTTTCCTTTAACATCTTTGTGACTAACTTATTTTTTCTTCCCTTATTGCGATGGCTAAGGCCTCCAACCTAAAGTTTAATCGAAGTGGTGAAAGGGACCTTTGTTTTATTTCTGATCTTAGGCGAAAGCACTCACTCTTTCACCATTAAGTAGGATGTTAGATTCGGGGCTTTTTTGTTTTGTTGATGTCACTTATCAAACTGAGAATGTTCTTTTTCTAGAATGATAACTATTTTTATCATGAACAAACATTTGTCTTTGTAGTATTTTTTTGCATCTCCTGAAATAGTGATAGTTTTCTTCTTTGTTCTCTTAATGTATTGAATTACATTAACTTTTTAAATGTTATATAAAACTTGCATTCCAGAGATAGAAACTATGTAGTCATCGTGTATCATATTTGTTATATATTGCTAAAGTAGATGTGCTATATATTGTTTATGATTTTGCATCTAAATTAATAATGCATATTGATTTGTAGTTTTCTTATAATATCATGTTGTTTTGGCATCAGGATAATGTTGGCCTCATAAACTGAGTATGGAAAGTGTTCTCTCCCCTTCTATTTTCTGCAACTGTTTGTGATGAGTACCATTATCTTCCTTAAATGTTAGTTTGGATTCAATAATAGAACCATCAGAGCCTGGCTACCAGAAGCAAAATCACTACTTTCTCCTTGAAAATGTCTTTTATCTGCTTATAAGGTTGTTTGTTAATCATGACTATGGCTTTATCAAAATGGTAAATGAATATCTCAGATCACTGTATAATTTTTCTCCACATCTAAGCTCTAATTTCCTCTGTATTGGGTTCAATATTAGACAGGAACTAACTAGTGGCAAGCATGACGACTATAAGTAAATCTGACTTACACTGTCATTACAGAAAGTCCTTTAAAAAATAATGCCTAGCCCTGACTGGTTTGGCTCAGTGGACAGAGCTTTAGCCTCTGGACTGATAGGTCACAGGTTCAATTCTAGTCAAGGGCATGTATCTTGGTTGTGGGCTCATCCCCACTAGGAGGTATGCATGAGGAAGCTGATTGATGTTTCTCTCCCATCGGTGTTTCTAAGTCTCTATCCCTCTCCCTTCTTCTCTATAAATAATCAATAAAATATATGTTAAAAAAGTAATGCCTCTTACCTTCTACCTCATGAAGAAGATGAGGATGGAGCCAAGTGGCTTGTCTTGAGGCATGATGATGGAATATGCCTATTTCTTGCTTGATTCCTGTGACTCTTGTCAGAAATCCATTAGCTATATTAGTTTATGTTTTTAGTATATTCTTACACATGCTAATTATAATAGTTTATAATTACTGTACATACTGATATTAATCAATTGAGGGAGTCCACATCTACTTTAATATTGACATTTATTTATATTTCAATAAAATGGGAGTGATTTGGGCTGTCTCTGGCCTGGAAACCTACTGAGAGCCTAAGGAGTAAAGGGGAAACATTGATGGTGATCCAGTGATGTTATTTAATTCAATTAATATATGAAAGCCATGTTTCCAGTTTGTTACCTCCTAGAAAGCAAGTTCATTTTATACTAGGTGAAAGAGAGGAAAATACAAAATAATATGTTTTAAGGGGTTCTGCCATAACCCTAATTCTGCTTTTTATTTATTAAATAGCTTAAGAGATATATTGCTCTAAGATAGTGGTTCTCAACCTGTCTAATGCCGAGACCCTTTAATACAGTTCTTCATGCTATGGTGACACCCAACCATAACATTATTTTCTTTTTTAAAATTTATTTTTATTTTTTTAAATATATTTCATTGATTTTTTTTTTTTTTTACAGAGAGGAAGGGAGAGGGACAGAGAGCTAGAAACATCAATGAGAGAGAAACATCGACCAGCTGCCTCCTGCACGCCCCCCACTGGGAATGTGCCCGCAACCAATGTACATGCCCTTGACCAGAATCGAACCCGGGACCTCTCAGTCCGCAGGCCAATGCTCTATCCACTGAGCCAAACCGGTTTCGGCCATAACATTATTTTCGTTGCTACTTCATAACTATAATTTTGCTACTGTTAATGAATTGTAATGTAAATATCTGTGTTTTCTGATGGTCTTAGGTGACCCTGCTAGCGGTTCTGAACCTGTAGGTCGGGATATTAGAAAGGTCGAGAACTGCTGCTGTAGAGCCTAAGACCATTGGAAAACACATATATTTACATTACAATTCATTAACAGTAGCAAAATGATAGTAATGAAGTAGCAACAAAAACATTGTTATGGTTGGGGGTCACCACAGCATGAGGAACTGTATTAAAAGGTTGTAGCATTAGAAAGCTTGAGAACCATTGGTCTAAGAAATCAAGTTGTTGGAACTATTTTAACCCTTAATTGTCCCAAACCAATAGAATGCTCACCCATTGCTTTTTTTTCCCTTCTCATTGGAGACTGTTGTAAAAATGTACCTAACACTTCTTTCTTGTAAATTTGCATATCCTAAAAAGACAAAAAAGCCTTCTTAGCAGTTCCTTTCCTAGCCACTTGTTTTCAACTCTGAAGGCTTTTTCCTCTATGTATGCTTAGTTTAGTAGAGAAATGCTTATTTCTATTGTATAAAATGACTGTTCTAGCATCACTAAAATTTTAAAGGCATTTTATTTTGGTGAAGGAGTACTTCTTTGGCAGCCAACATCATTATAGAAGATGCTATAAATTATGGAGATGGCAAAAATAATAGCAGTGAGGATACAAATATTTGAGAACATGATGTTTTCTGAGAGACTGGATATACTGACAAGATCCTTACAACTTGCTTACCTACCCTAGTCCTTTAAATGTTGAGGTAAATGCAATGTTGGTATCCTGGATTCTATCCTGGATTCAGTATTATGGGTGAAAAAGCCCGCAGGCACCTTATAAAACATATTTAGAGTAGAAAAACATAGATTTAAAAACTTTTTTAAAACTTCCAAAGCATATATTTCTGGGTGTAGATAAAATTTTCTGAAAATAGCTTCTCACCTCCATCCTAGAGACTTAAGATGCTTTTATTGTGACACCAATATATTTTTCCACTCCATGAGTCACAATATTTCATAATTCCTAAGGAAAATAAGATATATGGGGGAAACAGGAGTCATAAGTATCCAATATCAAATGTATTCTTGCTATCTGGGTAGAATTTGGAAAAGCAATACAATATGAAGGCATTTTAACTCAGTTGTTAAGAACACAGAGTCAGGATCCAGATTCAGAAGTGTGGGAGAGTTACTCGATGTCTCTGGTCCTCTGGTTTCTTATATAAAAGACAGAGACATAAAAAATACCCACATTATAGGGTTATTATAAGAAGTAGTATTTTATTTTTTAAATATATATTTTTATTGATTTCAGAGAAGAAGAGAAAGAGATAGAATCATCAATGATGAGAGAATCATTGACCAGCTGCCTCCTGCACGCCCCACACTGGGGATGGAGCTCATAACTCGGGCATATGCCCTGACTGGGAATTGAACTGTGACCTCCAGGTTCATAGGTCAACACTCTACTACTGAGACATGGTGGCTGGGCAAAGGAATAATATTTTATATTTGTAAAAAACTTAGAATAGAACCTGGCACAAATCAGTTAAATAAAAAATATAATGTGGGAGGGGAAGTTATTGATACAAAAGGAATAGACACAGGAAAATAATTCAAGGCATCGGCGTCTCAAGCTATGCAATAATATGACCAAAGAGTAGGGGAACTCACACTTATATTTTTATTCCCGGGCCATTTCTGCCCCAACCACTTTAGCTGCAAGTACAGCCAGACTTTCTAAGATGCCTAATGCTAGGGTAATTATAACCCTCTCTTCAGAATGGATAGAAATATTTTTGCTTTTCCATCTCAGAGCTTTTAACACTATTATCCAACAGGTTTGAACCACGTATTCCATAACCTTAAACTTAAATGTGCTATGGTCTCTCTTCATGGGCATCAGGGAAACTGAATGCCAATAAACTTGCTTGGTTACTTTTTATTTTTATTAAGAAATCTGATTAGACTTGTACTGAAACAATTTATTTCATCCTGTTAGGAAACCGCACTAAAAGAGAGGTCTATTAACTCTTTCGGATATTGTGGAGTCAGTGGGGAAATCACTAATTGCTTCAGGCACAGGTGAGTGCCATGAGTACCAAATTATGCATGACAGCGGCAATTTCCTAAAAGACCTGTGATTACGTAGTGGTTACAGCTTTAATGTGTTTTCAGTACCTAAGTCATTAACAGAGAATGATTTAGGCACAAGGAGAATCTAACTGAAAGGGCATCACAAATAGTAGTGAACCCAATAAAAGTGCTAGAATATTATTTAGTGTCAGATGCGAAAATTTTGCCCATTAATTCTGAAATGTCGTGAGAGATACAAAGTAATTGAAAAGTACAAAGAGAAAGCGTGTCATAAAATGAGACAATAAAATGGAAATAAATTTAAAAGCCTTTTCCTTGTATATCATCATCTTCCTCATACTTATAAAATCTTCACTTTTTAAGAATTTAAAGTAATACCACAGTCTGTATTACTGGCTTTCCAACCCTTACTATAAGGTCCTTTGAAAAATTTGTCATTAAGTTTTGTAAATGGGGGACTGACGCTACATGTATATATCTGAGGCTGTGAAACTTGTGCTACCCAATTATTTTATTTTGCTTAAGGACTGCATTTATTCTTATAACAATTTAAATAAAAATACATTATATATATATATATATATATATATATATATATATATATTCTTGAAAAAACTATTATAAATGCCCATGGTCTTTCTCTCTCTCTCTCTCTCTCTCTCTCTCTCTCTCTCTCTCTCTCTCGTCTATTGAAATGTGTGATTTAAAAAAATCATTTCAGTCACAGCATATCAACCACATATGAGTCCAATTACATTTTCAATTCCATCATTTTTGCAAGTGCATACTATTTCATTCAATCAAAATATCATAATCATTTCTCTATTATAAAATAAATTAACAACCTCTTTTCCCCGGTTTCATTGAGAAATACAATAAAACCAATTCAGTTTCAGGGTATAGTTTGATAAATTTTAACAACTGTATGTATTTGTGTAACCATTCCCACGAACATTATATAGAACTTTAACATCAACCCAAAACGTTCCCTAGTGACTCTTTGCATTTATTCTCCTCATCCTCTGCCTCAAGTAACCACTGCTCTGCTTTATGTTACTATAATTTTGCATTTTCTAGAATTTCATAAAAAATGGAATCATATACTATGTACTCTTTTATGTTTCACTGTCTAATTTAGCATCATGATTTTGAGATTCATCCATGTATTTGTGTATATAAATATCTTTCCTTTTATTACTGAGTAGTATTCCAGAATATGGATATACCACAATTTGTTTATTTATTCACCAATTATGTGACATTTGGATGTTCATTTTTTTTCTACTGTGGGGTTAATATAAATAATGGTACTTTGAAAATTTGTGCATAAGACTGTGATGGAAAATTTTATGTGTCAACTGGATGGGTTTTGTGATGCCCAGATATTTGGTGAAATATTATTCTGGGTGTGTCTGTGAGGATGTTTGTGGATGAGACTAACATTTAAATGGAAGACTGAGTAAGGCAGATTTCTTCCCTAATGTCCGTGACCCTCATCCAATCAGTTGAAGGTCTGAATGGAACAAAAAAGCCTGGCCCTCTCTTAAATAGGAGGGAACTCTGCCTGCCTGGCTGATTGAGTTGGATCATTGGCTTTTCCAGCCTTCAGACTCAGACTTAAGCACGAGGGCTTCTTGATTCTCAAGTCTGAAAGCTATTCAATTGAAACTTGGCTCTCCTATGTCAATTGCAGACCTTAGGACTTCCTAGTCTTTGAAATCACACAAGCCAATTCCTTATAATAAGTATCTCTATCTCTATCTATCTATCTATCTATCTACCTACCTACCTATCATCTATTCATCTACATACATACACACATATATAGTATACACACATACATCCAAATGATTCCCACTTCTTTGGAGAATCCATATTAATAAAAAGTCTTTATGTTGACCTATTTTTTTTAAAATATCCTAGGCAAATACATAGATATGAGATTGCTGGGTCATGAGATAATTGGATGTTTAATGCTGATGTTTAACAGACAAAATGATTTTTCTTCAAAATGATTATACCATTTTGCATCCACACCAGCAATAAAGTTGCTTCATATCCTGTCAAAACTTAGTATTATAGGTATTTGTTTGTTTTTAGATTTTATCAATTCCAGTGTGTGTATAATTAAAATTTTCATATGACTTTCTCTGTTGACTAGTGATATGAAGCATCTTTTCATGTGATTATTGGCCATACATATGTCTTCTTTTGTTAAATATCACTTTAATTCTTTTGCCCATTTAAAAATTTTGATTTTTTTCTTAATATTGAATTAAATTTATTATTTAAAAAAATATTTTTTATTGATTTCAGAGAGGAAGGGAGAGGGAGAGACAGGAACATCAATGCTGAGAATTATTGATCAGCTGCCTCCTGCACGCCCCCTACTGGGAATAAAGCGGGAAACCCAGGCATGTGCCCTGACCAGAATCAAACCGTGACCTCCAGGTTCATAGGTTGGTGCTCAATCATTGAAGCACAGCAGCCGAGCTAAATTTATTCCTTTTTTCTTTACTTTTTTTGTTGTTTTTGGTTTTTTAATATATTTTATTGATTTTCCACAGAGAGGAAGGGAGAGGGATGGAGAGCTAGAAATGTCGATGAGAGAGAAACATTGACCAGCTGCTTCCTGCACACCCCCTACAGGGGATGTGCCCACAACCAAGGTACATGCCCTTGACCGGAATCGAACCTGGGACCTTTCAGTCTGCAGACAGACACTCTATCTACTGAGCCAAACCGGTTTTGGCTAAATTTATTCTTAATATTTTCTGAATACAAGGCTTTTTTCAAATACAAGACTTGGAAATATTATCTCCCATTCTGTGGCAGGCAATTAGATTTCCTTAACCATGTCCATCAAAGAACAATAATCTGTTTTGTCTCTTGTGGGTCAATGCTTTTTGTCCTTTTGAAGCAACTTCATGAAAGCCAATAAGACAAATATTTTATCCTATGTTTTCTTCATGAAGTTTTATATCTGTATCTAACATTTTTGTCTATCATTCATTTTGAGCTGAATTATATACATGATGTAAAGTCAGTTATTTATTTTTTATCATGCAGATATCCAATTGTTCCAGTAACATTGAAAAGAGTATCCTTCCCCCATTCGATTGCCTTAACACCCATCCTAAAAATCAATTAACCATATATAGTATGCAGGTCTACTTCTGAAATCTCGATTCTGTTTCATTAACTTGATGTCTTTCATTATGCCAATACCACACTCCATTAATTAATTATTTTAACATTATAGTAAGTCTTGAATCAGGTAATATATGTTTCCAAATGTTATTCTTTTTTTTAATTAAAGCTGTTTAAGTTTTCACTAATTCTTTTTATTTTCATGTAGTTGATATAATCAACCTATCAGTTTGACTAGGATGGCATTGAATCTATATATACCAATTCATGAACATGTATGTATGTGTTCTTTAATTTAACCTCATAAATGAATATTTTATAATTTTTCTCATTATTCAGACCTGTTCTGTATTTTATTAAATGCATTTCTAAATAGTTTATATTTTATATGTTTTAAATATTATTTCTTAAATATAAATTTTTATTTTATATAAATGCAATCAAATTTTGTGTGCTGGTCTTGTAAACTGCAACTTTGCTAAATGTACTCATTAATTATAACTTTTCTGGAAAATTATTTTATAGTTTTCCACATACATAATCAGATAATGAGCAAATATAGTTTTACTTCTTTATTTCCAAATCAAATTGCGTGCCTTTTGTTTATTCATCCATTCATTTAATTTTACCTTTTTTTCTACTGTCTGAGTCTTACAATATAATTTCGAAATAATGGTGGTAATATTAAAAAAGGTAATACTATTGAACAAATTGGAAATGGGAGGAGAAAAAAAAATTAGGAGAATTTACAAGCTAATTAATTTCACTCTTGCTCATAATATAACTGCCTAAAGAAAAGAAGACTAAGGATATTATATAAAAGTATAGGTTTAATGGTACCACTAAAACAAAGATATTTTTAAAGTCCTAAGCTTTAATAGTAACTACAAAATACTAAACATATTTAAATAAATCCAAGTGGACATAGCTCACTTAATTTGTCTAAGTTTCATATTAAATCATGGAGCAAAAATATATTAATAAACTATCAGCATCCTTAGGAACACAAAATTAGAAAAATGTGGATAATCAAAATCACTAATGGAATTTTGAAAAACATTTATAAGCTGTTTTAGGTCATCTTATACAAAAAAATCTAAATGAAATGGATAGAATTCTAGAAAAATAAAATCTACAATCATTAACACATGAGAAAGTGAAAAACTGGAGATTTGTAAATAAAATAACCCCCTACCTATAAATAACACCAAGTTTAGATATTGTTACATGAAATCCTACCAAATCCACAAAGAACAGATCATTCTGATGATAATTCACCTATACAAGAGTACATATAAAAAACGAATTCCTCAAAATTATTTTTATGAAGT
Source organism: Vespertilio murinus (assembly GCA_963924515.1). Lineage (NCBI taxonomy): Eukaryota > Metazoa > Chordata > Mammalia > Chiroptera > Vespertilionidae > Vespertilio > Vespertilio murinus. The sequence goes on along the minus strand of OZ004710.1, from coordinate 14,898,919 downwards.
GTGAGTAATATGTTATCCATAACTGGAATAAAAGCACAATAAGAGAAAATGACAAAATAAATTCTTACTTATCTCTCACTAAGGCAGATCACTGATGCACTTCAATGCAACTTAATCTGACTTATTTTTTAAAATGTTGAAACAGTATTTAGACTTGGATTCAAACCTATTCTTAAAGCGAAACAAAAATACCCTGATAAAGCAGGATTCAACAGATAATTCATTAAAATGTTTCCCAAACAAATATTTTATTCATGATACATTGCAGGTGTTCCAGTTAAAGTCAGGAAAAGGACAAAATGCTTACTGCAACAACTGCTATAAATATTATATAATACTAGAGGCCTGATGCACGAAATTTGTGCAAGGGGCTCAGCCCTCAGAGCCGTGGTGGTTTGCCTCGGGCCTCGCAGCACTGGCTTTGTCAGGAAGGTCATTTAGCTGTCCAGTCTAATTAGCATATTATGCTTTTATTATAATAGATGTATCAGCTAGTGAGATTAAGAAGCCCAAGATAATGTAATCCAAGCTAACAAAGCTCACTCATTAACGCTCACTTGTCCTGTTTGCTCTTATGTTCTCTATCCATGAAGCCATGTGGTCCTAGCAGCCACATAGCCTGTAGCCATGTGGGCTCCAAGCACAGGTCTGGACATTGAGCCAGCTGGGGTGTAGCCGGGAACACAGACTAAGCTGGCTGGATACAAAATGGGACAGAAATGGACTGAACCAATGGCACAGAATCTATGGACCTTGGCCTTTCTTCTGGGCTTGATGAAGACAAAGCTGGACTTCCTTCACAGCAGATGTATGGAGATGAGACATGGGGAACATTCCATTTCAATCCCAATAAATCTTACCACAAATCTTCAACCTCACAATGCTGTTTAAGAACTCCATTTTTACTGGCAACAGTCACACAAACAAAGCTTAATTTAGCTTATTTTTCAAGACTAACTTGATTCAGGTTATTTATTGCTTATGCCTCTGGAAATCAGAAGCAAAATTGAACAATTTCCTAAGGTTGATATGAGGCAACCACTGAACATTGTAATATTATATCCAATCATTCTGAAGATTAAACAGTCATTGCTTTCTCACTATATAGCTTCTTTTAAAAAAATATATATTTTATTGATTTTTTTTTACAGGGAGGAAGGGAGAGGGATAGAGAGTTAGAAACATCAATGAGAGAGAAACATCGACCAGCTGCCTCTGGCACACCTCCTACTGGGGATGTGCCCGCAACCAAGGTACATGCCCCTGACCAGAATCAATCCTGAGAACCTTCAGTCTACAGGCTGATGCTCTATCCACTGAGACAAACCAGTCAGGGCATATATAGCTTCTTTATAACAATAAACACTTGACCCTCATTCTGTGTTTTGATTTGAGTGTTTCCAAGTGTCTTTTTGGGGGTGCACAATAAAATTTAAAACTTTAGTGATTCATAGGTTTCACTTCTATTATTTCTGGACTTTTGACATAACCACCATGGCAATCATGATGCAAGTTATCTCCACCATTTCCCCAATTTTCCCTCATGCTTTGTATTCAGTCCTCTCTCATAATACCAGCTCTAGGCAAGCAATGACTGATCTTTTCAATTTTTTTCAATCACTATCCTAAACCAACTTTAATATATATATATATATATATATATATATATATATATATATATATTGATTTCAGTGAGGAAGGGAGAGGGAGAGAGAGTTAGAAACATTGATGATGAGAGAGAATCATTGAGCAACTGCCTCTTGCACTCCCCCTACTGGGGATAGAGCCTGCAACCCAGACATGTGCCCTGACCATGAATGCAACCATGACCTGCTGGCTGGGCCTAAACCAATTTTGTTGCTGTATTCCTAGCTGGGCATGGGCTGAAAATACTGAGCCCTAAGAAGTATATCCATGTTTATCCAAAATAAGGACTCCATTGATAGCTTTGTAGGGACTGACTATAAGAATGCAAGATTAGCCCTAACCGGTTTGGCTCAGTGGATAAAGCATCAGCCTGCAGACTCAAGGGTCCTAGGTTCAATTCCCATCAAGGACATGTACCTTGATTGTGGGCACATCCCCAGTAGGAGGTGTGCAGGGGGCAGCTGATTGATGTTTCTCTCTTATCAATGTTTCTAACTCGCTACCCCTCTTCCTTCCTTTCTGTAAACATTCAAAGAATGTAAGATTAGTTGTTAAAAAAAAATCTTTATGTGGCAGTAGTAAGACAAAACATTAAGTAATTCATCAGGTAATGCTTATTTGGATTTAGAAGTTGGATTGAACCTTACTCCCAATGACGCCTGGCAACATTTAGGTCTCTATAAATCATATGTTTTCAACAAACTGAACATATGAGGGGGTGATTATGAGACCAGAAATAAAGAAGTTAGGGGAAGATTCCAACAAGTGGGATGAGGAAGTAGGAGCCCTCAACCTCTCACAAGAGCCCCTACCTCTGGGATTGATTAAAGAGAGACTAGTTGCCCAACTGGCATGGCTCAGTGCTTGAGTGTCAACCTGCGAACCAGGTTACAACTCAATTTCCTGTCACGGTACACGCTTGAGTTATAGGCTTAATCCCCAGTAGGAGGTGTGCAGGAGGCACACAATCAATGATTCTCTCTCATCATTAATGTTTCTATCTCTCTCTACCTCTCCCTTTCTCTCTGAAATCAATAAAAATATATTTTTTAAAAATGAAACATACTTAACCAAGAGATCATATATCTTTATGAAACAACATCTGAGATCAATAAAAATATATTTTAAAAAAAGAGAAAACAGTTTATGGCAGGAAAACCCCTGTGATGGTTGTAGAGATCAACAACAAAAGGACTGGCTAGAACCAGATCATTCCAAGATGGAGGAAATTGACCAGAGACTGAACCCAAAGGTCATTATACCATCATTATAATGAAAACTGACACCACAAGTAGAAGGGGAGCTAAGGGGGACAAATGCCATGACAATTTCAAAACAGACCATGTTAGGAACCATGCCTCGTCTCAACCAGGAGGCAGAGTCAGAATTCCACCATAAAGCTTGGAAACAACCCCCACCCACCCTACCAAACATATACCGTATTTGCCTCCAAGTGGGGGGTAGTCTTATACGGCGAGTATATAACAAACTCTGTATTTTTAGTGGAAATGTTAGGGGGTCGTCTTATACGCCCAGTCGTCTTATACCCCGGCAAATATGTATTTTTCAGGGCCAAACAATCGTCTTATACCCCGGCAAATATGTATTTTTCAGGGCCAAACAATCGTCTTATACGCCGGCAAATACGGTAATCCCAAGAACTAACTGACCATACACAGAACGCACTCTCAAGTTTGACCACTTCTGCATGGACACATATATTTTGCTTCTTGCACCATAGCACTCATAGCCTGGCCTATTACTTTTTCTCTACCTGAATAAAACTTTATTTATTCTCACTCCAATTTTCCCGGGTGAGTCAAGGATGGGGAGGTCACCTGACATACAAAAACTCTTGGACTGTGCAGGGGCAAAGCCATTCCCTGGCATTGAAGTGGTCCAGTAATAGTTAGGGCATGAAGAAAGATATTGGTGTTCGGCTAATTTAGTCTTATGATATACAAAATCACATATATTTTTCTTTCATTTTTTAATATATTATTTATTTCAGACAGGAAGAGAGATATAGAGGGAAAATCACCAGTGATGAGGGAGAATCATTGATTGCCTGCATCTTGCACACCCCTTACTGAGGTTCGATCGAGCCTGCAACCCGGGGCATGTGCCCTTGACTGGAATCGAACCCGGGACCCTTCAGTCCGAAGGCCAATGCTCTATTCACTGATCCAAACCAGCTAGGACTATTTTTTCTTAAAAACAAAACAAAACAAAAAAACCTAAAGTTTGTTTAACTGTATTTACAATTCAATCTGTAGAACAGATCACAACATGCTAGTCATATATTTAAAGTAAATAAATCATAATGCTGGCAAATATTTGGGACATAAACCTTTGGGTTTTTTTGTGTGGAGTCTGAATATATTCATTCCATTGGCTTTAGCTTGATTTTATCTGTAACTCTCAATTTTATTTAAGCCATTGCTACAAATATTAAAATGTTTATAATCAGGTACAGAACCTTGAACCTGTGGCCACAGAATTTACTTTTGTCTGGCACTACTAATAATGACAGCTAACCTTTATGCAGTGTTCACTATGTATGAGGAAATACTCTAAACAATTCAAAAATATTAATTTATGTAATAATTAATTGTCCATTTGAATTTATTTTTATCACACAATGTTCTCTCTGAGACAGTTGTGATAATTAATTTCCCTTTACATATAGAGTCACAGAAGCACAGAAATGTCAAAGAGCTTGCCCACAATTACTAGTATATAACTACAAAAGGGCAGGGTAAGGATTCACACCCAGACTCTGGATACCATGTTTTTCAACTTCATGTTTTGATCATATCTATTGTGGCAGTTTGGAATCTGACTGAAACCATTGTTGCATAGTCTTAACTCCCGCATCTTGGCTTAGAAATATTTTAAAGATACTGTGGAGTGCCTTGCTCATATTAATACTCCCATATTAGTTTTGTATTACTGCTGTAATAAATTACCACAAATTAATGGCTGAAAACAACACAAACTTATTATATTACAGTTCTGCAGGTCAGAAGACTAAAATAGGGAAGCAGGGCTACATTCCTTCCAGAGGCCCTCGGGGAGAATATGTTTCTCTTTCCTTTTCAGCTTCAGGATGCTGCCTCAAGACCTTGCATCACTCTGACCTCTGCTTCCATCATCATGTCTCCTCTGACTCTGATCCTCCTGCCTCACTCCTCTTACAAGGATCTTATGATTACACTAGAGGCAGCCCGGTACATGAAAATTCATGCACCGGAGGGGGGTCCCTCTGCCCGGCCTGCCCCCTCCCACAGTCCAGGAGCTCTCAGGGTCAGGAGGTGACCCAGTGATCAGAGGAAGGTGACGCCCCATCACACCTCTGCTGCTGCCACTGCCGGCAGTGCAAGCCTTAGCCAGCCCTGGTTACCTGAGCCTCAGGTGGCCCTGGGAGGCTGGGCAGCCACCATCTGAGACTTGCCTGCACCTCAGGCCCACCCTAGGTGGTAGGAGAGAGCTGAGGGTGGGTCCAGCCGCACCTTGCTCCTGCTACCCTCCCCGGCTGGGCTGAAAGGACTAGCGGACTCTGGTGGGGCTAAGGGGACTGAGTGCCACAACCTTTGTGATGACATGACATTCAATTTGCATATCCCCTCTTTATTAGCTAGGATAGGGCCCATCTAGATAGTCAAGGATCAGCTCCCCAGCTCAAGCTCTTTAATTTAATCACATAAGCAGATTCCCTGTTACCAGGTAAGTTAACATATTCACAGTTTGGGAAGATGGTCATTATTCTGCCTACTACAATTCTCCTGTTTATATGAGGATGAAATTTTCACTCAGTAAAATCATGTTCTATAGTCATGTACTTAAAACATTTCTGTTGATTAACAGTGCACTGTCGCCATACACCTTTAAGAATTTTTTAAAAATATATTTTATTGATATTTTACAGAGAGGAAGGGAGAGAGATAGAGAGCTAGAAACATCAATGAGAGAGAAACATCTACCAGCTGCCTCTTGCACAACCCCTACTGGGGATGTGCCCGCAACCAATGTACATGCCCTTGACCGGAATCAAACCCGGGACCCTTCATTCCGCAGACCAACGCTCTACCACTGAGCCAAACCGGTTTCAGCACCTTTAAGAATTTTTAACAAACAATGGACAATCTCTTCTTCAAATGGCTGGGTTTTTAAAAAAAACATTTTTATTGATCTCAGACAGGAAGAAGAGGGAGAGAGTTAGAAACACCAGTGATGATAGAGAATCATTGATCAGCTGCCTCCGGCACACCCCCTACTGGGCATGGAGCCTGCAACCCAGGCATGTGCCCTGACACAGAATAGAACTATGACTTCCTGGTTCATAGGTTCAACCACTGAGTCATGCCAGCCAGGTAAAATGGTTTTTATTACTATCCTTAAATATGAATCATCAGGAGAAAATGTATCTGTTCATATTCTAAAAGCAACAAGTGTTGTGGAGTCTTAATCCCAAGCCCTTTTTAATTTTGCCAGGACTCTTCCTCTTCCTCTTGTCATTTGTTTAGCTGGTCTCTATCTTCCAATTCTTTGTTTCCCCAACTATCCATACCTTTGGGAGCCCTCCCTATGTTGACTCTCTTTAGTTATAACTGTCTTTACAGCTTACTAAGTAATGAACAAATGCTATTTGAATGACTTACCCTTGGGATGTAAATAATGAAACTAAAATGAATGACAATATCACTAATTTTTAACAAACTCACTAAATCTTTTCTCTTTGAGTACAACCTTTAAAGTAGTCACTGTGGAAATTCATGCATTTTATTCCAACAAGCATGACACTTCTCATACTACATTTGTAGTCTCATATTTTGAAATTGGCTTTAGGGTTTATTTAGAAGCCATATAAGGAAATCAGCCATGTTGCATCATAGAGTCAACTTGTATTTGACTAAAATTAGCCCTTAAAATAAATCGTGCATTTTAACCCTTTCATTTGCATTTTATGAAACTAAATCCGAGAAACCAAATCCTACTATTCACTCCTATTCCCATCAAGTGGATTCATTGATTTTAAAAGAAATTTATAACCATCACTTCCCACTCTCCTAATTTCCCTTATCCCCACAAGCAATAATATTCTTCAGTAAGAGCTGGACTGAAAAACATGGTTAAAGTCAGGAGCTGAAGTAGGGATCACCTAACTCACCTAAAATCTAAATGTTGGCACTAATTTAGTGGGTAGGCTGTCGGGGGCAGGGGGGCAATGAATGGGGAAGGGGAGAGAAAGACTGAAGGAAAAAACATATACACAGAGAGTTGATGTGATCTATAGAGCAGTCAATGTGTGTACCAAAATAGTGCACAGAAAAGAATGCCAAGTTCATCTCACTAGCAGATTCAGTGGTAAAAGACAGCACCAGCAAGAAGGATGGCCATCACTTTTACTATAACTCAATGTGGGGTTGGGGGGATGAGAAGAGATAAGCTAAAGAACTTATATACTTACTAAAGGCCCAGTGCACAAAATTCATGCACGGGGGGTGGGGTCCCTCAGTCTGACCTGTACCCTCTCACAATATGGGACTGCTGGCTCCTAATGGCACACTTGCCTGCCTGCCTAATCACCCCTAACCACTCTCCCTGCCTCCCTGATTGCCCTTAACCACTTGCCTGCCTGCCTGCTCTCCCCTAACTGCTTGCCTGCCTGATCACCCCTAACCTCTTCTGCCTCAGCCCCTGCCACCATGGCTTCATCTAGAAGGACATCCAGAATGATGTCCAGAGGGTCGTTCTGCTCTCCAGTCTAATTAGCATATTACACTTTTATTATTATAGATAGGCATAGCCCATGGACAGAGGCAATAGGGTAGTGAATACCCGGGGGAGGTAGGGGTATTATTTAAAAAAATAAAGGCAGTATCTGGGCACTGTCCAAATACACATACTGCATATTGACAAGAAGCCCAAAGGACCAATCATATTTGAACATTGAGGGGAAATTGTGGGCAATAGAGCAAGGGGATGTGTCACACATGAGCAATAACTCAGCTCAATAGTGAAATGCCATATTTCAGAGTCTGACATATCACATTAAGAGTAAAAAGAAAAAAAAAAGAAACTATTCCAAAAACAGAGAAAAGCAGAAATTTCCTTCTGCATGTAAATGAAAGGATAAAGAAATAGAAGCACTACTCCCAACAATAGATGTTTTAAAAAATATAGACTTTTGTTTACTTTTAAATATAATGTGTTTAATTCTATGGGGTGGGGATGGTAGACATTCCATTGTATTATGGCAGAATCTTTTTTCTTGTATTTCAGTTTTATATCTTTATTTCACACACTACCATGACTATCCATCTCACATACCCCTAGAAATGATGTTGTCCTATTAGCTTAAATATATCAATATCTCTAGTAAGATTCATGAATATCCAGGTTTTTATGCTCACTATGTGCTTTATTAAATGAAAAATTAATAATTGATGAAAATAAAAAAAAAACAATTCCGTTTTCAAAACTATATTTTCATTTTTCTTCAATGGTACAATTTCTGTAACTCACTGAATTATACAACCAATAGAAATGTATGATACATACTAAGAGCTCAAACTTTCACAAACACATTTTTTTTGAAATTTAAAGCAATTAGAGTTGGGGGCTGTATTCAGCTTTTAAGATGGTGGTAGTCATTTTTTGGATGTATTGATACATTTCTGGCATAAATAAAAATGACAAATAGACTATAATGAAGCTAGAGGCCTGATGCATGAAATATGTGCAAGAGTAGGCTTTCCTTCCCCTGGCTGCCAGCACTGGCCTCCCTCTGGCACCTGGGACCTGGGTTTCTCTCCCAGCCCCTGCTTCGTCCAGAAGGTCGTCCTGAAGAATGTCCAGAAGGACATCCATTCTAATTAGCATATGATGCTTTTATTATTATAGATGACTAATATTTTCTATTGGTGCAGATGCTACTCTTTTTAAAAAATATATATTTTTAATTGTTTTTTTACTGGGAGGAAGGGAGAGGGATAGAGCGCTAGAAACGTCACTGAGAGAGAAACATCGACCAGCTGCCTCCTGCACACACACACACACACACCCCCAGCGAGGATGTGCCTGCAATCAAGGTACATGCCCTTGACCAGAATCAAACCCAGGACCTTCCAGTCCGCACGCTCTATCCACTGAGCCAAACCGGTTTCGGCCAGATGCTACTCTTACTAACTTTACACTTATTCACATCCTCCTGGGACAGGGCAACAATAGAAACAACATATAAAGACAGAATGGCACTCAATATGGAAGAATGGGATAAAATTAGAGACTCTGGCCAGATGGAAAGATGAGTGACAATAAAGTACATGAGAACTGAATCCCTTTAGTACTTGGAGTGTTCTTTCTTTTGTTGGGGCTACTCTATTGAAAACACAAAGCCAGACTGTTCACTCTGGACTTATTTTATGTTGTTCACAACACATTTTTCACATAATGCTTTGCTGTTTAAATTACATGGTGTCTATTTAATGAATTGTGAGCTATAAAAATCTGTTCTTACTGATAATCATACTTGTAAATGTGTCATGAACCCTAGAAGGGGCTTCTGATGTAGGAGGATGCTGGCAGAATATTTGGTCAGTTTCTATGAATAAGTCAAATGCTGTGTTCCCTACTTTCTACTACATATCCATATTAAGAGTGGGGTTAGCAGATTTCTTCCCAGAGTTGTAAGGATAATTCAACTCTCCACATTATGGATGGAACATAAAAGTAGTGAATTTGAAAATGAGCTACTGTGCAACAGCCAAATTTATCCCACTTGGTTGACAACAAATTGGCATTCACTAATAGAATTGGAAAGTTAGGACAGAAAAAAAATTTCCAAGAATTCTGATTAAACATTTAAAATATGGAGCCATTAAAAATAAACACTGAAACATCAAATATATTAAACACAAATACTAAAATATTAAATAATTAAAAACAAATATTGGAATAGACTGAGATCTTGGCTTAATTAGATAAGACCTTATGTAATTATGAAACAGCCTAAGGTGCTAGGAGTGGCTCAAATCCCACAAGCACCTGAAATTCATCATATGCAAAATGAAACCAGAAATCATCCCTTCAAACCCCGCCCATTCTGTCCTTCCTATTCTTCCTGAACCAGGTCCACAAAAGGTTGAAATAATGGTGTTAGTTGTCTTTTCTTTCACAGTCCTTACCCAGTAAGTAGGTCAACGGCATTTCTAGTCAGTCAACAGTTAATTCCTGAATCTGCTCTATCTGTATTGCCACTGCCATTGAGTTCAAGCCTGGGCCATAATTTATCTGTGATATTCTGATAGCCATTTAGTTGGTCCTTCACTTGTTTCAACAGATCTTTACTTGGTGCTTACTCTGTACTCTCTACAAAAATCTGGAGCTAAAAAGATGAACCAAAAGCAGTATCTACCTCAAAGTAACTTATTTTTGAGTAGAGGAAACTAGGCACATGAAAAGACATATTCATTGTATTACACATGTCTGCAAAAACAGTCCTACCAGATAAACTGTGAGAAATTATTTGAATTTCGTTTCCAAGCATCTAACCTTGTCTCTATCCAACTATTACATTATTGAAGAATCTGTGTATCATCAACTAGATAGAATCCAATTTGTTCTCTAGATGTCTTTATAAGAAATCAGCAGTTCTTAAAGAGTGCTTGGGACCCATGGGGAGGAACAAGGTTTTTTGAGACTCTTTACAGGGTCTGAAAGGTCAATATTATGTTCATGATTATGACCATCTTTAAATGTTATGTGCCTTTTTAACCCTCATTCTCTCACAAATGCACAGGCAAGTAATCCAGACACTGCATAACTTGTGATATTCCATGATTGCTTGAAGAAGCAGACATGAGAATCCAGATGTCTTCTATTAAACCAGATAATAAAGAAATAGGCAGTATTGTGGAATTCAATTTGTTTGGGGGAAATAGCCTTTAGGAAATATATATGTTAACATGCATTGGGGTTTATTGTTCTTTCTGAAAACAAATTAATAACTATTTGATTATTTTTTCCACTTTAATGTCTAAGGTAGCAAATATCAGAAGATGCAAACCATATCAATATAAGTATTTTGAGATTCTCAATTTTCAGAATACCAAGGGGGTCCTAAGACCAAAAAGTTTGAGGGCTTCTGCAATAAAGGATTACAAGTTACAGGTTGGCCTTGTCTCAGATTGCTGTTTACATTTACTCTGGGCTCCAATCATACTGAGACTTTCCATTTTCCAGAATATGTCATGAGGTTGCTGTCTCTTCCCTCCTGTCACAGACCGTGTATTCATTTCTGTTGGCTTCTCACCCCGCCTGACCCCACACAGGGGACAAAGGCTGAATTAAGGTGAGGCAGAGGAATGTGGACATGCATATCCAAGAGCCCAGAAAACAATTCCTCTTAGTTGGCTCTGTGCTGCTCTGTTGTTCCTCCTTTAGTGATATTATTCTCAAAGATTTTTTTCTGGGAGCCCATCTAAGCCCTATGTATACTCCAAAAGTCTCTCTTGTCACTCTCTTTCACAGGAAACCCTCTGTAAATAATTCAAGTAACACACCAGTATATTGTGCTTTTTCAATTATTTGTTCAAAAAGAAAATACACTGAGTGGCCAGATTATTATAACCACCTGGTGCTTGTAGGCAAATTAGCCGTACACTACATCGTATGGGATATGGGAGCCGAAGGCCTGTTCGGACACCTTTGTTGTCTGCAGTTATCAAGATAAATCATCTCCAATTAGCACAAGAACACAAGGATTGGACAGTGGAGTAGTGGCAAAAAGTCATGTGGTCTGATGAATCACGTTTCCAGTTGCATCATGCAGATGGCAAAGTGAGAATTTCATGAAAACAGCATGAAAGCATGCACCCTACATGCATGAGTAAAACCCTTCAAGATGGTGGGGGCAGTGTTATGGTTTGGGGCATGTTTTCCTGGCATGATTTGGCCCTTTAATTCATGTGGAACAATGTCTGAATAGCACAACGTACCGAAGTATCATTGCTGATCAAGTTCATCCTATCATATTGATGGCATATCCCAATGGAGATGGCTTCTTCCAACGAGACAATGTCCCATGCCATGGTGCTCATATTGTGCAGGAGTGGTTTCAAGAACATGAGGGAGACTTTACCTTGCTTAGGCGGCCCCCACATTCACCAGATCTCAATCCAATGGAACATTTGTGGGACGAAGTTAAAAGAGCCATCAGGCAGCTGGTTCCACAACCATCAAATCTCCCAGAACTGGACAGTGCTATTCATCAGGCACGGCATCAGATTCCTCGGATCACCTTTTAACATGTGGAATCAATGTCAAGAAGAATCACTGGAGTATTGAAGGCAAAAGGTAGCCCAAAGAAGTACTGATGGGGTGGTAATAATAATCTGGCCACTCAGTGTAGTTCTAGAATATAACGAATTTTCTACCTCTTTTGTATCCAAATGGCCTCCTGAAGTTTCTGAGCTTCCTAGAAATTTGAGTAGGTGTTTCTCAAATCCAGGAAGCACAGTTAAATGTACATTTTGCCAACACCTTATGAAATTTCCACAAAAAATCTTCTACTGATCTTAGTATGCAATTCATGTCATGATAGTGATTGGTTTACAATCTGTGGTGTTCTTTCTGTGAAGGCTGAAAATTAGACAAGCCCATTACATAGGTGAGGTAGGATAATATGTCAGAAAGGATTCTCTTGAATCCCCAAACACACTGAGGCAATCAAATAAAGACTCCTCCTTGAATGCCACTTTCAGAATCAGGCAGTACCAAAGGGAAGCAGTTGGGGGGATGGGAAAAATAAAAATCAGGGAAATTGTTTCAAAACCTCTGGATGAGCCAGTTTTAAAACCATTCCAATAGACAAAGGCAGATGGCTCCAAATCCAGTCCTTTAAAAAAAACTGGTTATACTGATGTCCTGAGACATTTAAGTGGCTCTGGAAGATTTCTTCTAAAAAAATCTCTCTCCTAGACTAGAAAATTCCTCTTAGATTAAGGAAATAGCTTCTGGGAAAATTAAGCTTATCAGTCAGCCATGTCTTAGAGTGAATTACTTTACTCTTTTAATCAAATTGCTTTTGCTTTAATAGCTTGGGTATAGATTATAGTGTTCTGGGTCATTCTGCCCTCCTAAGCGTCATATATACTTACGGGCCAAGAGGAAGTGAAGCAAAAAGGAACTCTACTTCCTCTCTGGATGAACACACCTGATGATAACAGCAAAAGGTGACTCCACTGGGACTTCCAATCCAATGATACTATCAAATTTGACCTCTTTATCTTCCCCTATTGTACTTAATATCATTATTGATAGTTAAATTCATGGTTCCTCATTTTTTTTAATGTGAGTTTATTGAATTCAGAGAGAGGAAGGGAAAGAGAGCTATAGAAATGTCAAAGATAAGAGAGAATCATTGATCAGCCCCCTCCTGCACGCCCCCTACTGGGAATGGAGCCCACAATCTGGGCATGTGCCCTGACTAGGAATTGAACCATGTACCCTGACCAAGAATCAAACCATGACCTCGGATTGCTCAGAGTCACACCAGCCAGCCTCATGGTTCCTTATTATAAAAATTTTATTATGTAGGTCTAAGCTCCCTGCCCCCAAACTCTCCATTATCCTCAACTAGTAAAAAACTTTGGATTTTAATTTAATCTGTGTTACCTTACTCCACTCCTGGCTTCAAGTATCTGAAATAGAGAAACACAAATGACCATGCTGTGTCATTGCACTTTTATGCTGTACAACTGCAAACGGACCCTCTCTGCTTCTAGGCAACAATTCTCCATTCCCCTATTGGACTCCTTCTCCCATTCACTGAGTTCACTATTCCACATCTTCTTCTGCCTCCATGATCCAGCATGGCTTTCCTCTTCCTCATTCATGGCTGATATCCTTCCTTCTTTTTTCACTGGGAGAATGGAAGCAATTAGAGGAGAGTATTTATATTCTTCCACCAGTAAAGCTAACAACCTACTTGCCTCTGTGCTAAATTTTGTGTCTGCCTTCCTGTTACAATTCCTCTGCCTATGCATGGAATCCTATGCCTTCTGCCCACTCAAGACATTCTTCCTAAAACTTGTATTTCCCTTGCATTATCAGTTGTTTTTTTTTACCCTTACTACTAAGTCATTGTCACTAACATATAACATCCAGTGGTGATTCAGATTAAAAATGATTATCTTGACTGCATTTCCCCTTCTGACAAGAATTGCATTGTATCTGTAGTTCACCTGGGTAGTATAGACATTTTAATAATATTAAGTGTTCCAACCCATGGGCACTGGGTGTCTTTCCATTTATTTGTGTCTTCTTTAATGTATTTCATTAATGTTTGATAGTTTCCACTGTATTAGTCTTTTATTTCATTGGCTAAATTTATTCTTAAGTATTTTATTGTGGCTTTTTTTGTGCTATTGTATATGGGATTGTTTTCTTAATTTCCATTTCAATAGTTGATTGTTAGCCTCCTAAATCCAAAAGCAGACAAAAACACTACATGAACTCTGTAGGCCAATAGTCCTGATGAATAGAGATGCAAAAATCCTTAACCAAGAAAACTAGCAAACCAAATCAATAGCACATTAAAAGGACAGTAGTACAGCCAAAACCGGTTTGGCTCAGTGGTAGAGCATCTGTCTGCGGACTGAAAGGTCCCAGGTTTGATTCCGGTCAAGGGCATGTACATTGGTTGCGGGCACATCCCCAGTAGGGGGTGTGCAAGAGGTAGCTGGTCGATGTTTCTCTCTCATCAATGTTTCTAGCTCTCTATCTCTCTCCCTTCCTCTCTGAAAATTATCAATAAAACATATATTTTTAAAAAATAAATAAAAGGACAGTACATCATGAACATTTGGGCTCTATCGCTGGGATGCAAGGATGGATCAACATAAGTAGTTCATCAAAGTGGTACACCACTTTAACAGAATGAAAGATAAATTCACATGATCTACAAACCACTATGTTCATAGCTGCAAATTTGCAATAGCTAAGATTTGGAAACAGCCTAAGTGCACACCAGCAGATGACTGGATTAAAAACCTGTGGTACATCTACACAATGGAAAACTATGCTGCTGCAAAAAAGAAAGAACTCTTACCATTTGCAACAGCATGGATGAACATGGAGAGCATTATGCTAAGTGAAATGGTCCAGTTCGAGAAAGATAAATATCACATGATCTCACTTATTTGTGGGATACAATGAACAACATAAAGTGACGAACAAAAATAGATCCAGAGACAGAGAAGCATCAAAAAGACCGTCAAATATCAGAGGAGAGGTGGGGAGGGGGACAGAGGTAGGAGATCAAACAAAGGACTTGTATGCATGCATATAAGCATAACCCATGGATATAGACACTAAGGGGGTGATGGCATGCACTGGGGTTGAGGGTAGCTGGGGAAAGCTCCATGGGTCGAGAGGGGGAATATGTAAAACTACGTGTAATACTTTAGAAAATAAAAAATTTTTAAAAATAAAATAAAAATCTCATGATCATCACAATAAGTGCAAAAAATTGACAAAATTAAACACCCTCTCATGATGAAAATTATTAACAAGTTAGGTAGAGACAGAATTTTCCTCAACATAATAAAGACTACACATCAAAAGCCTACAGCTAACATCATACCACACAGTGAAAAACTGAAAGCTTTTCAGTTGCCCTTCTGTTTTGTTTTTAAGATCCAGAAAGGCAAGGGTGTCTGTCCTTGCCATCTCCAGTCTACACAGTACTGGAACTTTTAGCCAGAGAAATTAGGCATGAAAACAAATAAATAAAAGGCTTCTAAATTGGAAAGGGAAAAATAAAAGCAAATGTTTACAGCGGAAACCGGTTTGGCTCAGTGCATAGAGTGTCTGCCTATTAACTGAAGGGTCCTAGGTTCGATTCCAGTCAAGGGCATATACTTTGGTTGTGGGCACATTCCCAGTGGGGGGTGTGCAGGAGGCAGCTGGTTGATGTTTCTCTCTCATCGGCGTTTCTCTCTATCCCTCTCCCTTCCTCTCTGTAAAAATATCAATCAAATATATTAAAAAAGTAAATGTTTGCAGATGACATTATCTTACATATGGAAAACAGTAATGATTACACTCTCACACTAACACACCCACACACACAAACACACACCTGTTAGAACTAATTCAGGAGAGTTACAGAATACAAAATCTACCTTCTTCAAATGATTCTTTGAGAAGTACTAGCAGGGGAGCAGAGAGAATATTCAATTGGGGGAAGTTGTCTCTAGCTCCCTCCCTATGAGCTCACTGACTGACAGCTAGTGATCGCTCCTGTCCAATCAGGTCATCAGGTCAGACTCTCTACACTCTCCTTTCTGTCTCAGGTTTTGGTAACTGCTCTCTTTCTTCCCCACCTTTAGGCCTAGAGGCATAATGTCTTCCTGTTCATTATAGGCCTGAGGTCCTGACCTTTCTCATGTGATTTCTCTACAGCCTTCTCCCAATGTTGAACAAATCCCACTTAGAACCTTTCAAACTGCCCAGGTAGGTGAAAGGCATACCAGGACAGGGTGCTGACTAGCCCACATGACACATACTCAACTTATGAGTAAAGGTTATCACATCCACTTTCAAAATATATTCCAAACATAACCTGTTTTCACCAACTGTACAATTCTCATCCTAGTTTAAGCCACCATCACTTCTCACCTGGTGAGAGCCATAGCTTAGTACTTCTATCACATTCTATGCTCCACACAGCAGTCAGTGTCCCGCTCTTAAGAATCAAGTCTGATAATGCCTTTGCCCTGCTCACAAGCTTCTAAAGGATTTTCACTGCACATAAAATGAAATAAAAAAATTCCTCATGGTGGTCACACAAAAAGGCTCTGTGGAGATGGCCTTTGCTTCTCCTAATCCCCTTGCAGGACAAGCTCTATAATGCTTACTTGTGTTGCTTTAGTTATAGGGGCCTCCTTCAAGTTCCATGGACATTCATATTATTTCAGAGCACTTACCCTCAATGGAAATTTACAGGGACCAATCTTATCCTAGATACTTGCATGCTCCTTCTCTCCTTTCTTTCAGCCCTCTGTATATGTCATCCTATAAATGAGAACTTCTTTGAATGCACTATCTACAATAAAATACTCTAGTCTATATCTACTTATGCAGCTTTATTTCTCTCCAACTTACCCATCCCTGCCTCACAGGATCTATGTATTCACTTGTCTGTTTCCTTTTCCCAATAAGCGAAGGGATTACCACTTTTATTCACCACTACTCTCAGGACCTAGAACAGCATGTGGCATTTACTTAGAAGCTTTAAATAAATTTGTGGTGAAGGAATGAATGGGAATGGATATACCAAATGGATCAACTTAATGAAATGCAAACTTAAGTGAAAATTCAATTCATAGTTTACTTAATGAGCAGGTAAATTCAATAGCATCCCATTAAAATAAGCTGATTCTACCTCTAACAGTGGAACTATTCCTTGGAATGGGACTAGACATATTTCCAAGTCAACTAATAGGGATTCCTCACCTGCACAATGTCTGCATGGGCATAATAGGGTTTATGCTCTGGTTATCCTGTAATATTTTTGTTTTCTTTGGTTTTGTATTTTGTGGTCCATGGCACAGAAAGACCCCTTAGTCATGAACGTTATCTGGAAACAACAACACACTCCTATGCCATGCATCATACATAGAAAAGGGTATGTAAATGCAAATGACAGACAATAGATAACAAGGAGAACAACAACATACCAATTCCCAGGTGAGCTATTAGTATTACCAAGATTTTTCCAAGTTTCCTCTCTCCCAGATTTTAACATCCTCCTCTCCTAATAATTATCCTGAATTTTGAGTCAATTATTGCATTGTCATTTCAAATTTGCATAGAAAAACTATAATGATCTGCATCAAAATGACATCATCAATGTTTCCTCTCTCAATTGTGGTTTCCTCATCAGTGTGTTATGATTCACTGCTAGTGCTATATTCAATTTTAATTCATAAGTATGATTTTTATACATGATTCCATTATAGAACTCGATGTCACTCTTGACAGGTTTTCAGATAGTTTTTGGTATACTGTGCTACTCTTTTCAAATCACTATGAATATCATTTTACATGTCTTTCTGTTACTGTCTGACTTGGAACTATTCTCTCCCGTTAGAAAACTTTATAATTCTATGTTTAATCAACTTTACATTGATCTTGCAATTACTCTGAGGGAAGTCTTGTTTTCTGCATTCTTGGTCAGCAGTTTACTGTAGCCCTTGGAAAACTGACTGACATCACCGGAGATAATTCATTTGGAAAAGCTCTGAAGTTAACGCAGCAATCCCAGTGAACTGTCTCCAAAGAGCATTCTTCTCCTAAAAGCACCCACATCCAAGCCTCTTACCTAGTTGGGGATTTATTTTAAATATATTGGTCGTTTTATAACATCACAGCAGAATTGCTATCTCATGGCATTAAGTTAAACTGAACAAACTCCAAATAAATACACAGAATCTCAGGTGAAAAAAGAAAATAAATGTGCTTCTCTTTCAAATACCTGAAGCAGTTACTCATTTCAATGTCTGCTTGAAATTGACCAAGTGATTTCAGCCTTGATTACACTGAGGGGCAAAATTACACTGCTCACTAAAAAAGATTGCCAGGTATAACAAATAAAAATGGGGGAGACACAGTGAAATTTGCATCTCAAATAAATAATAAATATCTTTAGTAGAAGTCGTGTCGAATGCAATATTTGGGAACTATTCATTCTGAAATATACTCATTTTTAAATCTCAAATGTAATTAACTAGGCATTGTGTATTTTGTCCGTCAACCCCAGGGCTTTCTACCCATTTGAGCTCTCCAGCTTTCCTTTAAGGGGGTTGATTTGCTGAAGACGGTGTCTGTATTTGAGGAACTCACTAGTGTGCGGCCTTGGCAGTCTTTCATCGCACTGGCTTGTTCATTTCATGGGAGTCCTCACCTTCAAGCAAAGCAGGAGCGTCTGGGGGTAAGTGTTTACCTGAGCAGGATGTTGTTGTTTTTTTGGAGGTTTAAAAAAGAAATATTTTATTAGTTTAGATATTCTTTCATCCGTCTCTCCAATTATCCTTTATCATCCAATGCTATCCTAGCTTTGGTATGAAGTCTAAAAAGTTTATTTTTGCCTTGCCTTTACTCTGGTTCAGTTTTGACTCTTTGAGGGGGTGGAACATTGGGATAGAATCAATATAGAAGTGAAAAGAATCCTCTGAATTCTTCCTTAACATCAGACTAAATCATAAAATAAAAATTCCAAAAGCCATGATTGTGAAAGTCTCAGTTACCAATGGAAAAATAAGGGATGTTAGAAAAGGATAAAAGACCTGGAAATCGTAAATTTTTTTTGAAATTTATATATGGTGAGGAAATTGTAAAGAAATGTGTTAAAATGTCAGTAAGCTAATATTAAAATAAAAACCATCAGTACTCTTAAAGAGAAACCATCAGGCCCCAAATGGCATTAGCCCCTATCTATATTTAATAACTGACCTAATTGTTGTTTCAATCTCTCTCCAAAACATAGTTTTATTTTTATTTTATTTTTATTTTTTAACTTGCACGAATCCCACGGCTTATTTACCAGAGTCCTGGTGGTTTCCAGAAGCCTAGGCAGGTCACCTGGAGATCCGTGCCGACACACACACACTGGACAGGAACACGCTACAGCAGCGCCTCGGTCACCATTGAGGCCTCAGAGGTTCGGCTCACAGGCAGAGTGACACTGAGCAGGATGTTTTGAGGCCGGCTTACTGGTAAGAATGTTGCCAAGGAGCAACAAGTTTCCATCTTGGAAGCACAGCCCGCCCTGAGGCTGCAGGGTCAGGAGGCTGCGGGGCTGGAACACTGTGTGGCCCTGAAACCCCGCGAGACCCCGGATGGATGGCGGAGGTCTTTTCACCCTCACCGGCTCCCATACCTGCCTCCCCGAACCGGAAGTCGCCCTTCACACCTTGGCGGACCCCAGTGGTGGCCATCCCGGGGGCCTACCTTGTCGGCCGCTGACCCGTGACGACCCGTGGGTGGCCCAATCCCTTCCCCAGGCTTCTGGAGCTTTCCCACCACAGCGGGGTCACGGTGAGCATCAGCAGACATGTCTGGCTATGGGAGCAGCAGAGATGGCTCCGGGGACCACTCAGAGCCAGAGGCCAGGGATGGTACAGCCCGGGGCCGCTACCTGAGTCCTCATCCTCAGAGTCTCTGGAGAGCGCCCCTGCACCTGGGCGGCAGCGGGGATGCCATGGCCCCCCTCCTGGCCAGCTCCGAGAGTCAAACCACCGACACCGACAGCGAAAGCATCATCTCCGGGATCCCAGAAAACAACGCAGAAGCCACAGGCCAGTACTCTGACCGTGAGCCCAGAGAGGAAGGGGAGGAAGAGGATGGGGCACTGAAGGAAAAGGAGGGGGGACAGGAGCAGGAGGAGGCGGCAGCAGAGCAGCTCCAGGGGCTCCGGAGCAGGGCGGCCAGCGCCCGCCAGCCCGTGCCCGATGAGCAGGCGGCCCTGCAGGAGTGGCTGACCTCGGAGACCTCCGCGCTGCCCCGGCCCCGCTGGCAGGTGCTCGCCGCCCTGCGCGACCGCCAGCTGGGCTCCCGCGCGCGCTTCGTGTACGAGGCCTGCGGGGCCGGGCTCTTCGTGCAGCGCTTCCGCCTGCAGTACGGGCTGGAGGGCCACAGCGGCTGCGTCAACAGCGTCCACTTCAACCAGCGCGGCACCTGGCTGGCCAGCAGCAGCGACGACCTCACGGTCATCGTGTGGGACTGGGTGCGCCAGCGTGCCGTCATGGCCTTCAACACGGGCCACAGAAACAACGTGTTCCAGGCCAAGTTCCTCCCCAACTGCGGCGACTCCACGCTGGCCACGTGCGCCCGCGACGGCCAGGTGCGCATAGCTCAGCTGCCCGCCATCTCGCTCAGCAGGGTGTCCAAGCGCGTGGCCCAGCACAGGGGCGCCTGCCACAAGGTGGCCCTGGAGCCCGACTCCCCTGTCAAGTTCCTCACCGCGGGGGAGGACGCGGTGGTCTTCGCCGTCGACCTCAGGCAGGACCACCCCGCGTCCAGGGTGGTGGTCACCAAGGAGAATGAGAGGAGAGTGGGACTGTACACGGTCTTTGTCAACCCTGCCAACCCCTACCAGTTTGCCGTCGGGGGGCGAGACCAGTTTGTGAGGATCTACGACCAGAGGAAAATCGACGAGACCGACAACAACGGGGTGCTCAAGAAGTTCTGTCCTCACCACCTGGTCAACTGTGACTCCAAGTCCTTCATCACCTGCCTGGTGTACAGCCACGACGGCAACGAGCTCCTGGTCAGTTACAACGATGAAGACATTTACCTCTTCCAGGCCTCCCACGCTGACGGGGCCCAGTATGTGAAGCGATATAAGGGGCACAGAAATAATGCCACGGTCAAGGGGGTCAATTTCTATGGGCCCCGAAGCGAGTTTGTGATGAGCGGCAGCGACTGCGGCCACATCTTCCTCTGGGAGAAATCCTCCTGTCAGATCGTCCAGTTCATGGAGGGGGACAGGGCAGGGAACATCAACTGTCTTGAGCCCCATCCTTACCTCCCTGTGATGGCGACCAGCGGCCTAGACCATGATCCCAAGATCTGGGCACCCACAGCCAAGGCCACCACTAAGCTCATTGGGTTAAACGATGTGATTAAGAAGAACAAGCAGGATCGAGATTGTGGGGAAGAGGGCTACAACTCTCTGTTTGACAGTGACATGTTTTCGTTGCTCATGCATCAGTTCTCAGGTAGAAATCTTCCCCGTAGGTGGAGGCGCAGGGCATCTCCTGGAGCTGGAGTCCTGGATTCAGAGTCAGAAGAGTCTTCTGGTTCCTCAAATGCTTTCTAGAAGGAAGAACCCCAAGACCATTAGCAGAGCCCATCATCCGGAATGCCTGATTCCTGCTCCAGCTAGATGTCACCTCAGTAGGACTTTTATGTTTGCAATTCAGTTTACCTGTTAGATTTTTCTTTTTTTCTAATATTTTTCACCATTGAATCCTCCTTTCATCTTTTGCCTATACTTCCCTTCCTTTCTTTCTCACAGTTGTCCTCCCCCATTCTTCTCCTCTCACTTGGTTTCTTTACTCCTTATTTCTATGTGAATGTATAAGCAATGTCCTGTGCCCCATTTGCTTTGTTCTCTATGGTTGATCTCAAAGGTTCCCTATTCTAGAGAAAATATTTATAGCCTTATTGAATCTTCATTTCTGACACTCTGAAATCTTAAACATTTTTCCCATTTCTGGCAGTAGATATTACTAAGAACTTTATTTCAGCTAAGAATATAATAAATGTATGTACTGTTTAAAAGTAAGTAGAAACTGCATACATACAGGCATATACACTTGTGCACACACACAGAGACACTCACCCTCCCAGAAAGACAAAGGGCGATTGAGAAAAAAGAAAATGAAAGAAAAGGTGGTTAGGTAAATTCTTAGCGAGATATTTTGTCTCTCTAGAATTAATAACTTTGTGTTGTTCCCATTTTATGAATGCATGTGTTAATATCGATTAATTTGTGTTGAGGATGAAATTTAATTACACGATATTGTGTACTCTGTACTTTGAATTTGCCTGCAGTTTCATGGCTGAGAACTCCCAAAAGATTACTTTCCAAGAAGTCCTCTTGGGAAAACCGTCTCCTAAAAGATACCAGCCAAGAATATAAGAATCCCTAGTATTTGAAAGTATGTATTTGAAACTATTTTGAAGAATAAATTCCAGCTACAATAAAGAGTTGTTTATACTGACAGATAACTGTGTGATACCTTTGGAATAAATATCTCATTAGGCAACTCTGCGTTGCTCAAGATTCTCTTTGACCTGTTTCAGAAGGTTAAATTGCTTTTAAAGTATTTTGTTCTAAGCCTTCTTTAATGTAAATGTGGGGCACATGATGTCCAATTACAGCTTAGTAATAATGTTTTGTTTTATAAATATTCGTGTGAGGGATGCAGAGGCTCCTTGGCCCCAACACCTCTGTGAAGTGTAACATCCTTCTTTTCAGACGTTTGTTAGCAAAGAAGGATGTGATAAAACACCTTGTGCCCTAACAAAGGCTTTTCTTCAATAATGCTCCTAAAATGCCTATTATCTCTGGCCCCTTGAAAGCAGGTGGAGACATTTACATAATGAGATTAGATTTTCGAATGGAAAGTTATTGACCAACATTTCTGCTCACTGAGATTCAAAGTTAGGGACAACTTCCCAGGTATCTGCGGCCCTTGGGTAGTCCCTTCCAAGGACTTCTGTCAGCAAAGGACCTTAAATGTCACAAAAGAACGCAGGGAATCTGAACACTGTGGTTTAGAACAGGATGTAAGGCAGACAGAGTTGAAAACTAGGATCCCAAGGTTAGCACTATCCTGCACAATTGAGTGGGGTGCATACTAAGAGCAGGGTCAACAAATTAAAAAAAAAATTTGGAATTTGCAGTGTCACATCGTGGCAGTGAGAGCAGATTACTACCCAGGTCTTGATTCACATGCTCTTTGGAAGCACCTCTGTCATTGGGGGGTTTGTACTCTGAACTAAATCCTTCTTCAGAGTTCCCTGTTTAGCTCTGAGATTCTGCAAAAAGAGGCACTTGGATGGAGGGGGGGGGGCAGCCTGGAAGAGGTCAAGGGTGGAATGGGACAGATGTAATACTTTCAACAATAAAGGTAAAAAAAAAATTAAAAAAAAAAAACGAGAGCCACTTGGAGTGAGGTTTGGAAGGCAAGTAGGAGCTTGACTTATGCTCAGAAAGAAGGGACAGAGGCACATCGGTCCTCCTCTACTGGCTTACCTCAGTGTGAGGCAGCAGCCAGGCCCACAACTACAGCGGCTCCCCCTGAGCTCCTCCATCCTCAGCAGCTCCCCAAGAAAGAGTGGGACCCACTTCTTCCCAGCCCTCTGTCCCCATGGTTGGAGGTTTGGGGGCCTCGAAAGATCAGCATGGTTTCCACACTGTCCTCCCAGGTTCCCTCTGTTCCTTAGGGATTCCAGTCTTTCCTGCTTCCCCACTTCTCCTCCCTCTCTCCTCCCTGAATGCCATGCTGACCTCAGGCTCTGAAGCAGAGACAAGAGCCTCATGGAGGCTGCTGATGCAGATCCTGCAATCACATACCATCAGGTCCCCATTACAAGTCCCCCTCTATATGTGTATCACCTCCAGTGTTTCTGTTCCTCTGTTTGAACCCTGAGGGAGGCAACCATCCCCACGCACTTTGGATTGAGTGAGGCACCAGACTGTGTAGAAAATTTGCCATTTCAAAGAAGAAATTCCTCTTAAGAGAGACATTTGACTTGATCCATATAAATGGACAGATAGGTGAGATGTAGAGGGCCAAATGGGAAGATACCTGGACAGTCTTTAGATTGTTGCTGACTGGGACCTGGATATTGGCAGAGTCATGTCAGTTGCACTCCCGCCCTGGGAGTGCGGAGATGTTCTTAGTTCCTGGCTTGTGTTTGTCCAAGAGGAAGGAGTGGGTGGGACCTGGGCCCTCCCAGGCTCCTTGTTTTCCTGTGAAACCCCCTTGTTGGATTTGAGTATAAATAGATGTGCTGTGTGGCTCAGGAGGTAGTCAGTCTGCCTCTCCAGCAGGGAGGTCAGCGGCCCTCCCAGCTCCCAGCTTAAAATCTATCTCTGTGTCTTCTCTCTTTATTTCTAATATTTCTCAATCCCTGCCACCTCCACTCAGAACTGGTTCGTTCATCTCTCTTTCCGTGTGGGACGCGGAAAAGGGAGATCCCGCCACATGAGGCCCCCGCAGATGAGTAGATATAGAGATAGATGAGTAGAGAGAGGAAGAGAGAGAATATGGAGTCAAATAGCTAATTTGAAAAGTAAGGTTAAGATAATAGGTGAAAACCAAACTGGTGGTATAGGTGTCCAGGAAAATGAAAAGAATGTTACCAATTTAATTTACATAAATATTGGTCTGTTGGTATATGGGAGTCTGTTAGTATATCACAACCAACTTACCATGAGGTGGTGGGCAAAGCTAACAATCGTAGCACATAAGCAGGCAAAATTGCATTTTCAAATTTAGTTTTTCAACACCAATTATTTTTTCATAATGGGATTTCTATAAGACATTTCTATGTAGGCCCTTGTGACCTTTATGCAAAATTATAAGTGCATCCTAATTATGCACGGAATTTAAAGGCATAGAGCTGTAACAAATGCCAAACAATACCTTTAAAGAGACATCTTCTGACAGCCATTCCTTAAAAGAACATGTGCAGAAAAGACCACAATGGACAAAAACAAACAAACAAACAAACATATAAAGGAGCCTAATTGCTAAATTGTTGGCCCCCCCAATTTTGTGAGTTGTTATTCCAACAGCAACCTTTAGCATTGCTCCTTTTACCCTGTGAGCCAAAATCATAACTCAATTTACAATAGCCTGAATCTTAACCATCCTGTGATTAACATCAATGAACTTCCACTACCTTAATTTGCCCTGACTTCAGTATCTTCCATAAAGATACTTCAGTAAAACGAGGAGTTTATATTTTCAGGTTTCATTCTCAGGACCTTATAGAGCACTTAATACATATTTCTTTAGTAGACAGTGAGTTCAGAGATGGGTATATGAGAAGGAACTTACTACAAGCTATGTCCTGGGGAGAATTAGGGAGTTTGGGATGTTTTCACTATCAGAGCATTGGGAAGTTGCCTGTCCTGGTGTTTTACACAAAGTACAGTATTTACACACACACACATACACACACACACACACACACACACACACACACACACACTAACTTAGGCAGTCCCTTTATCTCTAAGTCCATTATATAAGCAAACATCTATGGAAATCAGATACTAGCAAGTATATTCAAATGTAATATCTCAATAATTCTTCATAAAATACATATTTAAATGGAGGACAGGAAACTGAAGTTCAGTGAAGGTAACTTTCCAAAGTCATTGAGCTAAGAAGGTATAAATTAGAGGGTCAACTAGAATTTGCTACTAATTAATCCAACATATAGTGGCACATAACACGATTGTTCTGGTGCATGGTAATTGGACTTAGTTGATATTAGAAATTGAAACCCCCAAGTCTCAAGATTCTTTCATGATATTTTTCAAGTTTTAAGTAGTCTTTCTTTGATATTATACATAAACCACACTAAAATCATGACATTTAAAAGTCACCTTTCACCTATTAAGGTGGCTGTAGTCTCACTTTGGACTTCTGTCAGTCGTGTGACAGACATGTTAGCAGCCCAATTCTCTGAAATTGAATTGTAGGCCTCTGAGGAGAATGAACAAAACAACAACAATGAGCCAATAAAAATTACAAAATATGAAAACAATAAATTCTAGGGTAGGGTCAGTACTTGTAGCTTCAGCTACTCATTGATTTGGATGACATTGACTGAAAATATTTTTGCTAGTGGAGGGACTATAATTCTGCCACCATGAAGCTGCTTTGCAGAATATTAATTTATGTTTTTATCCTCACCTGAAGATATTTTCCATTGATTTTTAAAGAAATTGAAAGAGATAGGGAAAGACAGAGAAAAACATTGATGTGAGAGAAATACATTTATTCATTGCCTCCTGCACAAGCCCCAGCCAAGGACCCGGGCTGGGGAGGAACCTGCAACCTAGATACATGTCATTGACCAGAATCAAACCAGGGACCTCTCAGTTTGCGGGCTGAAGCTCTATCCACTAAGCCAAACCACCTAGAGCAGAATATTAATATTTTACAATATATTTTTATTGATTTCAGAGAGGGGAGAGAGAGAAGAGAGAGAGAGAGAGAGAGAGAGAGAGAGAGAGAGAGAGAGAGAGAGAAAGAGAGAGAAGCATCAATCATGAGAGAGAGTCTTTAACTGGCTGCCTCCTGCAAGTCCCACATTAGGATCTGGCACACAACCCGAGCATGTGCCCTGACTGGGAACTGAACCATGATCTCATGGATCATAGGTCAACACTCAACCACTGAATCATGCTGGCTGGTCTGTATTGTGAATTTTAAGCTGTTTCTTAAGAAACACGAGTCAGAAAGAACCTTACAACACACACACACACACACACACACACACACACACACACACCTTTTCCTAGCCAAGAGATTCAGACAGAGAAACCTGCTCCAGGATGGAGAGTTTATCATTTCCACTTAGACTATATTGCACTAAGTATGGTAAACAAGAAGGTGCCTGTTAGCTAGATATCCTGTGTCCTGCTGTTTCTGCATCTCTTAGCAAGCATTTGTCTGCCCTCTTTCCCAGCTACCTAAAAATCATCCATTCTCACTCTGAAATCTAATACCCTATTCTCCTTTTGCCAAAACCTGGAAATCTTATATACCCAATGTTCCCTCACACATCTACAGCTGTCAGTTGGTAGGTTGGTTGGGTGGCTGGGTGAAAAAGGTGAAGGGATTAAGCAAAGAAAAAAATACTCATTGCCCAGCCAGCATGGCTCAGTAGTTGAGCATCGACCTATGAACCAGAAGGTCATGGTTTGATTCTTGGTCAGGGCACGTTCCCGGATTTCGGGTTTGATCCCCAGCGTGGGGCCTGCAGGAGGCAGGCAATCAATGATTCCCTCTCATCATTGATGTTTCTGTCCCTCCCTCTCCATTTTTCTCTGAAATCAATAAAAACATATCTAAAATATAATCATAGACACAGACAACAGTATGGGGATAGCCAGAGGCAAGGAGGGCGAAAGGAGGTCAAAGAGGGTAAAAGGGGGATAAACAGTGATGAAAGGAAATTTGACTTGGGGTTGTGAACCCACACTACAATACACAGATGATGTATTATAGAATTGTGAAGCTGAAACCTATATAATTTTATTAACCAACTAGAGGCCCGGTGCACAAATTTGTCCATGAGTGGGATCCCTCAGGCTGCCTTGTAGAGAACAGGCCCCAGCTCATGCCCCCAGCCTCACAGCCCCAGCTTACACCCCCACAGACCTGCAGCCCCGTCTGGCACCGCACCTTGGCCTGGTGCCTCCCCTCACCTGCTCCACCATTCCGCCCACAGCACCCCCTGGCCAGCTCCCTCAGTGCCTGGGAGCCAAGCAGCAACCCTGCACCCTACAGCCACCCCTGGTAACCATTTGCAGGGCAATTGGCAGGGCCCCTGCTCTCATCTGCCTTGGCACTGTCTGCTCACCTTCTTCACTATCCAGCCACAGTCCCGCTCTTGTTAGGGCCCATGGAGGCTAGCAGTGCCTTCACTGCTTCCCTCTGCCAGCACCGAATCACTGATGCCCACTATGTTCTGCACCATCCCCTGGTGGTCAGTGCATGTCATAGCAAGCAGTCAAGCACTTGGTCTCCTGGTTGAATCCCCCGCCCCCCTCCCCCCCCCCCCCCGGGCATCCCCAGCTGAACAACCGCCCAAGGGAACAATTTGCATATTAGACTTTTATTATATAGTATGCTACCCAAGTGAATTAAAAAATATTTCAAAAACAAAACAGATGAGATTTTCCCTTCAACTTTGTTCTGTATCTTAAGAGCTGGGTTCGTGACCAGTTAAAATATTTTCTCTGGTCTCTGGGTGCATCTGGTAGCCAGTAAAATAGAGGAAAGTGTCAAGTGTCTCTTTGTCTGGCTCTCAGGGGAGTTTGTTATAATGGAACCCAGCCCATAAGGGGCCTTTGTCATCTAAACCTTTCTTATTTGTTAGTGTTGAAAAAATCCCATTATATCAATGCCTTCCCAGTGCCACAAATTAGTGCACTGTGGCTGAAGTCGGTTCATTTTGTACATTTTGTGGTAGATGAGAAACACATTATGTACCCATAACATCCTAGTCATCTGTGTAAGGAAGGTCTGTGCTTTCTCTGATATTTTTGGAAGTGAACTTTTGGATCTTTGAGGGACAAATCTTTTGCATTGTCTTTGTGGAAACGTTTTTGCTTCCTTAATTAAGGTGTAAAAGGCTTATTGATTAAGTTGTTACAAAATCTTACTGTCACTGGCCATACAGTAGCTGTTTTGAATTGAAAAAAAAATCTAAAATGAAAAACTTTAGAGAGCTCTCATATTGGTATTATAACCAGCCATTAAGATACCTTTAATAATCCAGATTGCCATGGCTCAGTTGTTGAGCATCAACATATGAACCAGAGGTCATGGTTAGATTCCTCATCAGGGCACGTGCTTGGGTTTCAGGCTTGATCTCCTGTGTGGGCTGTGCAGGAGGCATCTGATCAATGATTTTCTCTCATCATTGATGCTTCTATCTCTCTCTCCCTCCCTCTCTGAAATCAATAATTATATATATATATATATATATATATATATATATATATATATATTTTTTTTTTTTTTTTAAAGACACCTTCAATAAGATGGAAGGACAGAAATTAGAACAAAAATCAACATCCAATCAGAACCTTCCTATTTACCTTTAGGTATTTGCAGATATTGTGAAAAATTTAAACATTGGAAGTACAATAGACCTGCACTTAAAAAAATAGATACCCAGAACTATAGATAGTCTTAAGACTTTTAAGTTGGTGATTTAACTTTTGGAGTTTTACAGATATTAATTGGGTTAATTAACAAGATATTTTTAAGAAAAGGCAGAAGGGCTAACCAGTACATTTCCTAACAAGGTATAAATTTTAAAAGGTTAGCGAGATGTGAGATTTATGCAAATTTGTATATTTGAAAACTTTTTAAAGGATTTATTAACTGATCAGAAATTTGACAAATTGGAAGCTGATTTTTCAGTCTAATAGGAATATTTTGAAAGTCTCAAGAGATCTTCCTGCCAGATAATCAGAAATGTAAACTGAGCCCACTATTGAGTTAAATGAAGGAAAAAAAGAGCCTGCCACTTTAAAAACACAAGTGGTTAATGTCTACCATGCCTGACATGTCCCCTCATCCTTAAAAGTTGTGAAGGACAAATGAAAAATATTGTGTCTTGCCCAGCCCTTGTGGTTCAACCTATGAACCAGGAGGTCAAGATTTTTAAAAATATAGCCAAAACTGGTTTGGCTCAGTGGATAGAGCTTCGGCCTGAGGACTAAAAGGTCCCAGGTTCGATTCCGGTCAAGGGCACATACCTTGGTTGCGGGCACATCCCCAGAACTGCTCCAGGCCAACCTCGCAGGGCGGGAGACAGATACTGAGTCCTGGTGCCAGCGAAAGGAGAAGCTCTCCAGATGAGACACCAACTGGAGGATGTAAACGCGGATCCCCAGGTGCAGCGCTGCTCCAGCTGGCAGGAGTACAAACAGCTGCTGCGGAGACCCAGAGCCACCCCCCCCAACACCTGTGGGACCCGCCTGTCACTCCCTTGCTGAGTCCCAGCCAGGCAGACTCCCCAGCCACAGCCCTTCAACATATCTCTGTGCTGCAGACGACACACGTCGCTGATGGAGGGGCTCGGCTGCTGAAGAAGTCTGGGCTCCTGGAGATCGGCTTGGATGTTTACCACATTCGGAAAGAATAACCATGGCAAAGCCCTACGCCTGGATGTGCATCCGTGGATTTGATGAGCCAGCCCCAGACCTCTGCACCCTCAAGCCGTTGTCCTACCAGGGTGGGGCTGTTCCTCTTGATATTTGCCCTGGTGGATGATGGAGGCCTCTCCTTCTACAGCTTCAGGGATTCACACTGACCAGGGATCTGGGACACTGACCAGTGCTGGCAGAGCCTGGGGCCTGCTTAGGGGGCTTGGAGGAGCTTGGTCTGTCTAGTCTCAGGGACCATCTCAGCTGCCTCCTATACACCATTGGAGCTGCAGGGATTAGTCTGGGCCTTGGCCCTGGGTATGTGATGCTTGCAGGAGAGCCAAGCTGAGCCCTCCCCCTTCTCCCCTGCCTGGGTGCTGCAGTGCTTCCGAGCCCCAGGACTGCCTCCGCTGCCTTGCAGTGATTTCCTTGGAACTCAGCACTAGATTCAAGAGACCCAGCGAAGTGGGACAGAAGAGGGAACTCTGTGCCTTTAAATGAGAGGGTGCCTGCTTCATATGACAAAGCCAAAAGCCATAGCTATTTAAAAAAATACTTTTTCTTCAAAAAAATATGAGCCTGCTATATTTGGTCAAACATTGAATTAACTCACCCCTAATGCCTTGGCAGGGCCAAATCAAATGATTTCATGGGCCTTATATGGCCCACAGGTCAGACGTTCCCCACCCCCGCCCTAGGCCCTAGATAATGATCCTTTTCCCAGGTTAGACTGACAGTCCTCTATGGTCCAACACCTACTGCTGCACCATTTTTGCTTTATTTCGCATGTGTTTACCCCCTTTTGTTCTATTCCTTCCCCCAGTGATCTGTGCAGAATGGACTGGTGGTTCCCTGGAGTGGGGAGGGGGAGGACGGGGAGTGTGAAGCTGTAGCTTCCTAGTGAAGCAAACAGGCTCAGTGTCCCCATTTCCTTTTCATTCTTTCCCTCAATATCTAGCTGACGGTGGTAACATACGGAAACGGAAACGTGTTCTTATCCTGGAAATGGCTTTGGGTTATATCAAAGGACAGCCGGAATATGCAAGATTTTTTTTCTCTCTCTTCTAATAAAAAAAAAACTACTTTTAAGCTAAGTAGGCCTTTTTGATATCCTGAAGTTACACGGAAGTTTTGTCAAATAAAGAAATAATAGTTTTGTTCTATTTGTGTACATATATTTTTATCATTAAGGTGGATGTTCCTGATAATATATGAAAATCTCCAAGAGTCTACAAAGGTATGATATATTTACATGATAATTATAATTGCTATCTTGGAATATTACACACGTTTTAGAAAAGCAAAATGTTTTTTAATTGCATTATAATCAAACCTATAATTATATAACTTTAAGTTTTGTCACTTATAGACAGTCATTGTTTTATTTTAATATTTTTGAAAATATATTTCATCTTAAAGATCCATAGAAAGAACTCTGACTTATTATACATTACATATTTCTGAGGATCATATCTTTCAACTGGATGCAGATTGATAGAACGCTAAGAAAAGACTAGATTTATGGAAATACTGGCAAATAATCAAGAGCTATTTATATGAGACTGAATAAACTGAGAATAACAGTTTTTAGCCGAAACCGGTTTGGCTCAGTGGTAGAGCCTCAGTCTGCGGACTGAAAGGTCCCGGGTTCGATTCCGGTCAAGGGCATGTACATTGGTTACGGGCACATCCCTGGTGGGGGGTGTGCAAGAGGCAGCTGGTTGATATTTCTCTCTCATCGACGTTTCTAACTTTCTATCTCTCTCCCTTCCTCTCTGTAAAATATCAATAAAATATATTAAAAAAACAATTTTTAAGTTTTGTCTCTTTTTTCATTTTTTCTCTCTTCTTTATTTTTTACTTTAAAAAAATAATTATTGCTGAAGTCGGATTGGCTCAGTGGATAGAGTGTTGGCCTGCAGACTGGAAGGTCCCAGGTTCGATTCCAGTCAAAGTCATGTACCTTGGTTGCAGGCACATCCCCAGTGAGGGTTGTGCAGGAGGCAGCTGATCGATATTTCTGGCTATCTCTCTCTTCCTTCCTCTCTGTAAAAAATCAATGAAATATATATATATTTTAAAAATTCTTTATTGTTTAAAGTGTTACATATGTCTCCCTCCCCCCCCCCATTGTTCTGGTCCCCCACCCCAGGCCTTCAGCACCCTATTGTCTGTGTCCATGGATTATGCATATATGTGTACAAGATCTTTGGTTGATTAGTTCCCACTCAGCCACCCTCCTCCTCCTTCCCTCTGAGATTTCACATTCAGTTCCATGCTTCCATGTCTCTGGATCCACTCTGTTCATCAGTTTATTTTGTTACTTAGATTCCACATCTGAGTGCAATCATGTGACACTCGTCTTTCTCTGACTGACTTATTGCACTTAGCATCATACTGGTACTTTCAGATCCCTCCATGCTGTCTCAAAGGTAAGAAATTCTTCTTTTTTTAGTGCTGCATAGTATTCCATGGTGTAAGTGCCACAGCTTTTTTATCCACTCATCTACTGATGGACACTTGGGTTGTTTCCAGATCTTAGGTATAGTAAATGGTGTTACTATGAACATAGGGGTGAATACACTCTTTCTGATTGGTGTTTCTGATTTCTTGAAGTGGGATCCCTGTGTCAGTTCCATATTTAATTTTTGGAGAAAACTCCATACTGTTTTCCATAATGGTTGCACCAGTCTGCATTCCCACCAGCAGTGTACTAGGGTTCCATTTTCTCCACATCCTCACCAGAACTTGTCATTTGTTGATTTGTTGTAGACATTCTGACAGGTGCGAGGTGATACCTCATTGATATTTGAATTTGCATCTCTCTGATGATCAGTGACTTTGAGCATTTTTTCATATGTCCCTTGGCCCTGTGTATATCGTCTTTGGAGAAGTGTTTTAGGTCCTTTGCCCATTTTTTAATTGGACTGTTTATTTTTATTTCATTAAGTTTTATGAGTTTTTGATATATTTTATATATTAACCCTTTATCAGATGTATCATTGGCATATATATTCTCTCATGCAGTAGGCTTTCTTTTCGTTTGGTTGATGGTTTCTTTTGCTGTGCAAAAGCTTTTTATTCTGATGTGGTCCCATTTATTTTCTCTTATTTTTCTTTGCCTTAGGTCCTAAGGCTTAGGAGATGAAGCTATAGGCATATTGCTATGAAAGATGTCTGAGGTTTTGCTGCCTATGGTTTCTTCTGGTTTGGATTTTTATGGTTTCATGACTTATATTTAAATATTTTATCCATTTTGAGTTTATTCTTGTGTATGGTGTAAGTTGGTGGTCTAGTTTCATTTTTTTGCATGTATCTGTCCAATTTTCCCAGTACCATTTATGGAAGAGACTCCCTTAACTTCATTGTATGCTCTTTCCTCCTTTGTCAAATATTAATATAGTGTAATGGCTTGGATTGATTTCTGGGTTCTCTGTTCTGTTCCATTGATATATATGCCTGTTCTTGTTCCAGTACCAAGCTGTTTTAATTACAGTGGCTTTGTGGTATAACTTAATATCTGGTAATGTGATCCCTCTAACTTTGTTCTCCTTTCTCAAGATTATTGTGGATATTTGGGGTCTTTTTTTGTTCCATATAAATTTTTGAATTGTTTGTTCAAGATCTGAATTATGCTGTTGGTATTTTAATAGGGATGTCATTGGATTTCTAAATTGCTTTTGGTAGTATGGGTATTTTAATTATGTTGATTCTACCAATCCATGAATACTGTATATTCTTTCACTGATTGATGTTTCTGTATACTCTTTCACTTGTTTATATATACCTTTATCTCTTTTTTTCCAGAGTCATATAGTATTCTGATTACAGTTCTTTTATCTCCTTGGCTAAGTTTATGCCTAAGTATCTTAATTTTTTTGGTTGCTATGAAATGGGATTGTTTGTTTAGTTTATCTTTTTGAGAATTTATTATTAGTGTATAAAAAGCCATTGACTTTTGGGTGTTGACTTTATATCCTGCTACATTGCCAAATTCATTTATTTAATCTAGTAATTTTGGAGTGGAGTCTTTAGGGTTTTCTATATACAATATTATGTCATCCAGGAATAATGATAGTTTTACTTCCTCTTTTCCAATATGGATGCATTTTATTTCTTCTTGTCTGATTGCTGTGGCTAGGACTTCCAGTACGATGTTGAATAAGAATGATAAAAGCAGACATCCCTGTCTTGTTCCTGTTCTTAGGGGAAATGGTTTTAGTTTTTGCTTATTGAATATGATATTCAATATAGGTTTGTCACATATGGCCTTCATTATTTTGAGATATGCTCCCTCTATTCCCGCTTGGCTGAGATTTTTAAATAAAAAATGAGTGTTAGACCCTGGCTGGTTTGGCTCAGTGTCATCCTAGGGACAGAGGGTTCTGGGTTCAATTCCAGCCATGGGCATATGCCTGGGTTGTGGGCTCTGTCCCCAGGAGGGGGGCATGAAGGAGGCAACCGATCAATGATTTTAATCATTGATGTTTGAATCTCACTCTCCCTATTCTTTCCTCTCTGAAATCAATATATATATATATATATATATATATATATATATATATATATATATATTTAAATGGGTGTTGGATTTTATAGAATGCTTTTTCTGCATCTATTGATATGATCATGTGATTTTTGTCTCTCAATTTGTTTATGTGATATATCAAGTATTGTACCTGCCTTACATCCTTGGAGTAAATCCCACATGGTCATGGTATATGATTTTTAAAAATATATTGCTGGACCCAATTTGCTAATATTTTGTTGAGAGTTTTAGCATCTATGTCATCAAGGATATTGGCCTCTTTATTTGTAGTGTCTTTATCTGGTTTTGGAATTAGGATAACGCTTGCCTCATAAAAAGACTTTAGAAGTGTTCCTTCCTCTTAGATTTTTTGAAACAGTTTGAGGAGCATAGGTGTTTTTCTTTGAATGTTTGATAAAACTACCCTGTGAAGCCATCTAGACCTGGACTTTTGTTTGCTGGAAGTTTCTTTTTTATTACTGTTTCTACTTCATCAGTTATTATTGGCCTATTCATATTTTTTGATTCCTCCTGATTCTGTTTTGAGAGATTGTATTTGTCTAGGATTTTTTCCATTTCATCCACATTGTCCAGCTTGTTGGTATATAGTTGTTCATAATATTTTTTCTTATAATCCTTTGTATTTCTGTAGTGTCAGTGATTACTTCTCCACTTTTGTTTCTGATTTTATTTATTTGGATCCTATCTCTTTGTTTGTTGATGAGCCTGGCTAATGGATCATCAATTTTGTTTAACTTTTCAAAGAACCAGCTCTTGGTTTGGTTTGTTTGTTTATTTATTTATTTATTTATTTATTTATTTATTATTCTCTATGTTATTTGTTTCTACTCTAATCTTTATTATTTCCTTCCTTCTATTTACTCTGGGCTTTTCTTGTCATTTTCTTTCTGGTTCTGTAAGTTGTAGGGTTAAATAGTTTACTGTTGGTTTTTCTTGTTTTTTGAAGAAGGGCTGTAGTGCTATGAACAGCCTTTTCAGGACTGCTTTTGCTATGTCCCAGAGATTTGAGGTTTGAGGCTGTGTGTTCATTTTCATTTGTTTCCAGGAAATTTTTTATTCCTTTCTTGGTCTCATTGGTAACCCATTCATCCTATATAATAAATAGTTACTATGCTAATTAGACCAAACAGTAGAACAATCACATGGAAGACCTTCTGGATGACCCAGATGAAGCCGGGGCCAGCCAAGACAGCAGGGCTTCGAGGGCTGAGCCCCTTTCATGAATTTTGTGCATCAGGCCTCTAGTTGTTTAATGACTGCTATTTAGTCTCCAGATGTTTGAATGTTTTGGGGTATTTTGACTATAGTTGATTTTTAATTTCATTCCACTTGACCTGAGAAAACAGTTGATATTATTTCAATCTTCTTGAACCTGTAAGAGACTTTTTTTTGTGTCCTAACATGTGGTCTATCATTGTGAATAATCCATTTGACTTTGAGAAGAATGTATATTCTGCTGCTGTGGGGTGAAATGTT
This sequence comes from Vespertilio murinus, assembly GCA_963924515.1. Classification (NCBI taxonomy): domain Eukaryota; kingdom Metazoa; phylum Chordata; class Mammalia; order Chiroptera; family Vespertilionidae; genus Vespertilio; species Vespertilio murinus. The sequence goes on along the minus strand of OZ004710.1, from coordinate 14,862,764 downwards.
CTAAAAATGTCAATTAAATCCATCTTAGCCAGCGTGTCCTTTAGAGTCACTGTTTCCTTGTTAAGTTTTTGTCTGGAGGATCTGTCTAGTGAAGTCATTGGGGTGTTAAAGTCTCCTTCTATGATTGTATTGTTGCCAATCTCTCTGTTAAAGTCCTCTAGAAGTTTTTGGGTTTTTTTAAATATATTTAGATGCTCCTATACTGAGTGTATATGTTTACTAGGTTTATATCCTCTTGTTGGATCGATCCCTTTAGTATTAGGTTATTTCTCATGATGGCCTTCATTTTGAAATCTAAATTGTTGGCTATGAGTATTCCTACTTCAGGTTATTTTTCTTGTACATTTTCATGGACAACGTTTTCCATCCCTTCACTGTCATCTTGTGTGTGTCTTTTGTTCTGAGGTATCTTGTAGACAGCATATAGTTTGGTCATGTTTTTGTATACATTCAGCTACCCCATGCATTTTGATTAGAGCATTTAATCCATTTACATTTAGGGTTATTATTTATAGATACTTATTTATTGTAATTTTAATTCTGTATGCCTAAATTTCACTCTCTGTTTCTTCACATTACAGCAGTCCCTTTAGCATTTCTTATAATGCTGGATTGGCAGTGATATACTCTGTTAGCCCTTTTTCCCCCCCAGCAAGCTCTTTATTTGGCCTTCTATTTTGAATTATAGCCTTGCTGTATATAACAATATTGGTTTTAGATCCTTGCTTTCCATTAAATTGTGTATGTCATGCCATTCCCTTCTGGCCTGTAGAGTTTCTGATGAGAAATCAGGTGTCAGCCTCATGGGAACTCCTTTGTAGGTAACAGTTTTATTTTCTCTTGTTGCCTTTAAGATTCTTTGTCTTTAATTTTTGGCATTTTAATTATGATGTGTCTGAGTGTGGGTCTATTTGGGTTCTTCTTGTTTGGCGTTCTTTGTGCCTCCTGAACTTGTGTGACTTTTTCCTTTACCAGGTTAAGAACATTTTCTGCATTATTTTTTCAAACATGCTCTCTACCCCTTTCTTTCTGTCTCTTCTTGCACACATGCTATTCTAATATTGTTACATTTCATGTTGTCCCACAGCTTCCTTAAATTGTCTTCCTGTTTTTTATTTCTCTGATTGATTTTTTTCAACCCTGTCTTTTAATTTACTTATTTGATCCTCAGTTTCTCCTAATCTGCTGTTATTCCTCCCAATTTGTTCTTTATTTGTTCTGTCATTCTTTATTTCTGTTTTCATAGTTACTATATCTTTTCTCAAATCTGAACTCTGTTTTAGATGAATTTCTTAACTCTGCTTCATTTATCTATTCTTCTGGACAATTATCTTATTCTTTCATTTGGGGGTTGCTCCTTGTATCCTTATTTTGGCTGCCTGTTTGGATTCATTACTATGTATTAGATAGATCTTCTACACCTCTCAATCTCTAGTGCAGGACCATGTCAAATGCTGTTTTTGACTAATTAAATCAGGCAAAAACTCCCATGAATCTAGAATCCCAGATTCTCACCCAGAACTGTAGTTCAGTGCAGTGGAGGAGCTTCCGTTTCCCACCCACTAGAGAAAGCCAATGGCATTCAGCAGTCAGTCCTCTCTTCTGCCTTTCAGAGCTCCCCTGAGTTTCTGCCTCACAGTCCAGATTCCTCCGATATAAGCCTGGGTCCCCAGGGTCTCACCTGGAGCTAGGAATCAATGTAGTTGGAACAGTGGTTCAGATTAGTGGGGAGCTTCTGTTTTCCACCCTTTAAAGAAAGTCAGAGGCATTCAGCAGTCAGTCCTTTCTTCACGCACTCACGCGCGTACCTCCAGACCTCTGCCTTTTGCGACTCCCCTGATTTTCCATCTGACAGTCCAGATTTCCCCCATATAAACCTGGGTCCCAGGGTCTCGCCTGAAACTGGAGTTCAGTGCAGTCAGGAGCTTTTGTCTCCTTCCCGCTAGAGAAAGCCAGCCAGGCACTCAGCTGCCCAAGCATGTGTCTCTGTACCTCGGCCTTTTGTAGCTCCTCTGATTATCCATGGGCTGTCCTCTTTCCTTCTAGTTGTAGAATTTCCACTTAGCCAGCTTTCCCGTGGTCCTGGATGATGTTCATTTTGTCTCTTAGTGTAGTTTTGAAATTGTTGTGCAAGGCAGCAGTTAATGTGTTTACTTGTACCGCCATTTTGGTTTCTGTGTCCTAATTGTTAATTTTAGTCTTTGAAGTGGCCTCATGGCAAGGTGTTTTTCAATATGGTGGGTCAACAGTCTTCCCCCCAGATAAGGCAAATGTCTGTGTGGGAAAGATGTCCTCTGCTGTATGAGGGAATGACTCAGCACAGATAACTGAGGTGTCTGCCTTCTGAGCTCTGACAACTGAGTTCCCAATCCTGTCTTCTGCTCACACAGCTCCAGTCTACTCTTCCCTCCCTCTGCTGGAGCACAAGGTGTGTGACTCCACAGGGAGTTTTATATGTTGGCCCTTTAAGAGGGTGCCTGGCCGAAACTGGTTTGGCTCAGTGGATAGAGCGTGGACTGTAGGCCTGTGGACTGTAGGGTCCTGGGTTCGATTCTGGTCAAGGGCATGTACCTTGGTTGCAGGCACATCCCCAGTGGGGGTGTGTGCAGGATGCCACTGATTGATGTTTCTCTCTATAAAAAAATCAATAAAATATATTTTTTAAAAAGAAAGAAAAAGAGAGAGTGCCTGAATTTCCTGCCGTTGCTCCTTGGCAGGCAGCAACCCCAGAAGTTATGTGGGTACCCTTCTCAGTTCTGGTGCTCTCTGCTTAGAGACCCAGTTGTGGTTCAGATCCCAGAGTTCTCAGTGGCAATCCTCCACAGCTATCTCTCTGGAACTTCAGTTGCTGTATTTGGGCACCTGACAAGCCCTTTCTCGCTTGTACCCCTCCTACCAGTCTCTATGTGGTCTCCACTTTCAGTTCTCAGGTATCAGGGTTCTCTCCAGTGAGTCTTCCATTGATTATTCAGAAAATTTTTCTATATTTTAATTGTTATTCCAGTTTGTTCCTGGGAGCATGTCCGTGCCGCATCCACTTATTTTGCTGCCATTTTTCTAGTCTAATTTTTAAAATATATATATTTTTTGTTTTCCAAATATAAGTAAACTTGTTTTTCTTAGAGCAATTTGGTAATTATACCTTTGTAAGCAATACTGAAGCATTTATGTCTTCTCCCTACCTGATTCCTCCATAATTTAGAAACACTTCTTGAGTATTATTATTTTCATGGCAAGGTGGTTGTTTGTATGGAATCAATAAGAATCTATTCTTTTTATATCAGGACACAGTTGGAAACTGCTTTTATTAAACAAGATTTTGGAATGTCATGTTTGAGAGGGACATGCATCAACTCTGGATGTCACCAGAAAGCTTTAAGAAATTAAGATTGATTTTGGAAGCTGATATAAGCCCCTTGGGAAAAGAGCCACCTGATATATTGCTTATTTTCATGGGTCACAGTAGCTTTCCAGGTAAGGAACAGAAATTGCTTTCGTGGGATATGGCAAAGAAAGCACCTCAAGATATTTTTGGGGATCTCAAGAATTTCAGGAATTTACCCAAACCTATTGGTATTGCAGGAAAATCCTGATGGCAATTATCAAGCTTGGCTTCTTTGCCCTGAGAAGCAAATTAAAGTTCAATGTGGAGATTCCTTATGAGATTCAACAAAACAGATTTAAGAAAGCCTGTATGATCAATTGCAATTCTTGTTGCATTTACGTGAATAATCAAGCCAATTTATTGAAACTAGATTTATGCAGTAAATAGTCTTAATTTGACTATATATATATATATATATATATATATATATATATATATGAGGGTGGTTTTAGGGAGAGAAATTGTGCTTCCAAAGAACCTGTAATATGGAGTTGTAGATATTAGAATACAGTTCATTGTCTTTCAGGTTTTGTTTTTTTACCTCTAATTGTGACTGGGTCCTGAATTTTTCTGTTTTCCTTAAATACTTGGTTACAATTCTTAAAACTAATGTTTAATTTTCCCCCGGTTACTTTGAGTTGGGAACTTAAAAGTTTCCTCTCCTGAGCCTTACAATTGCAAATTGCAGCTACATGACATGAGGTGAACTTGAGAAATATCACGACAGCTCATTCTGAAATACTCTCAGTGACTGGCTGATGCTGTGTAAGCCATGTCGAATTTTCCTAAGCACCTGATGACATCCCTAGACATTCAACTGCAGACCAAGAGACAATCAGGTAGTCACTGCCTGCCTTCATTTCAGCAAAAGAAACTCAACAATTGAACTCAACAGTTGAACCGAACTGACTTATTCTTAGGACTGGATGACTGGATCAATGAAATATGGAGCAATCTAACAACCTAGCTTCTGGAATATGAAACTATAAAGAATAAAGTTCCAAAGTCAAAGACTGAAGGGATCACCCTGAAGCTGCTTTTTGGGTTATTGATCTTGAGCTATTTATTAATCACAAAGGACTCAGAAAAAAACTTTGGCCCTAACCCCTCTCCTGCCAAACAGATTCAAGCAGAGAAACCTGCTTCAGGATGGAGAGTTTAGAGTGTCCTTTTACCCTATTTTGAATTAAGTATGGTAAACAGTAGGGCTTGTGCAGGTGCCTGTTAGGTAGATACATCTGGTGTCTCATTGTTTCTGGGTGGCCTAGCAAAGATTTGCCTGCTATGAGGGTTCCCCTCCTCCTCAGCTACCTGAAAATCAACCTTCCTCACTTCTATAATCTAATAACCCATTTCCTCTCCCCTCTCTCCTTTGTATAAAAATGTTTTAGATGCCCAATGTTGCCTCACTGTCTTGGGAATTTTCACACCTATGTGAATTCCCTACGTGCATGTAATAAACTTTTATTTTCTCCTGATAATCAGTTTCTGTTAATTTGGTCACTAGTCCAGTGTAGAAGAATTTACAAGGTGGGAGGGAAACTATTAATATTTTTTAGCCCTCACACTCACGAATCTCAAATTCAAAGCATACCTTAGCTTGAATGATTGGTTCTTTTGATTACTCTGCTAAAATGTTATAATGACCCTGATATTCTAAGGACTGTCTACCAACACTGTGAGGGATTAAATCCCATAATAGATAACCATTAAGATCTTGGATCACATAGGGTAGCCTATTTTTTCTGCAGTGAGCCACTATCTAATGGTCAAGATTTTGGCCTCAGGTGTTAACCTCTTAAGGTTAATAAGTGGTAATTGATTGTCACACACATGAGTATCTTTAATAGCTTGTAATTATGATTTTTTAGTGAAAAGGGGTAACTGTATAATTTTTAGATGTTTTTAGAAATGTGGAAATAAATATACTTTAATCAAATGACAGCGGGGAGGGGAAGGCGACCTGGGGGGAGATAAGAGAACAACCGAAGGACTGGTATGCATGAATATAAGTACAACCAATGAACACAGAACTCTGGGGAGGGAGGGCATGAATGGGAGGTGGGGGGCAATGGTAAGCTTTGTACACATATAATACCTTAATAAATTTTAAAAAAATAATAAATGTACTTTAACATCAACACATAGAACTAAATATTTAGGGGTAGGGAGATGATTTTGTTCCACATGCTTCCCATAAGAGTTCCTTTTGAAGAATAAAAATGTTTGCAGAATTTTAGGGTGATGGAAGTACTCTGTATGGTTCTGGAGTGGTGGATACATGAATCAGTTCATCTGTCAAAATTCATGGAGTTGTACATCAAAAATAATGAGCTTTAATATATGCAAACTAAAAAAAAAAATTAACCGGGATGTCAGGGGATCTCAGAATCAAATACACCCTATGACAAATGAATCTAAGTCTATTACAGATGTATGACATAACCTCACTGAAGCAGGTGTGAGAAAAAGAAGCTGACTAAATAACTTTGTCAAATCATGTTTTGAAGGGCAACTGTATGGGTAAAGGCAGAACAAAATGTATGTAGAAACCGTACTCTATTGGAAAATTAGTTTCTCATGAGGATTCGGGTTAATAATTCTCAACTGGCTTTACATATATGTCTTGGCTGGATTAAATAGAAAAATGGATGATGGATAGTGAGAATCAGGTTTTTTCCTGTCAGAGGGAAATTATAAGTAAGCAAGTAGGGAAGTCTAGATGAACCCTGCTGTACTAAATTAGAATTGGAAATACTAGTATTCATTCACAATTAGGTTAACATGATAGATGATGGATAGATAGATAGATAGATAGATAGATAAATGATAAAGGCAGGAATAATGATATATATGCGTATACATGGGTTAGTATACTGATGTATATTTCATAGCACTCTCTACTGAGAAGCCCTGGGAAAAATGACACCCCAGTAGTAATGAGTACCCCCAGAACGCAGATATTGGTTTCTCATACTATTCTCCAATGAAAGGAAACAGGGATCCTTGGAGAAATGTGTGATTCTAGTGTTGGGCCAGAGAATATACAAGATAAACCCTGAGCATCTTGCAGTTCCAGATAGTAAGGAAGTGGGATGAAAGTATGCCAAAAGGAGACATGAAAACTGAGTTGCCAATGGCCAAAGCTGGAACAATTTCACCAACCCTCCCCAAAAATGTGGCATCACATATGACCTAAAGAATTAAATATTCATTAATCCATCCTGGTATAAGTACATAAATAAACATAAACAAACAAACATACCAATGTAAAGTAAGATGTTAACATTAGGGAAAATTGAGTAAGGGTTATGTGGGAATTCTCTGTATTATCATTGGAACTTTTCTATAACTCTAAAATTATTTCAAAATAATAAAAAAATGCATTAAGTTTCAAAAATCCATGGTAATGTTTATTGTGTCAGTAGAAATCATTCAGTTCCCTCAGTTTTTGAAGTCTCTGCTTGTTTTGTGATTCATGCTGAGTAACTTTCATTATTTGTGACCTTTAGAAAATGTTCTTTCTTTCATCATTTCTCTATTTTGCTCAATGATGTGCTTTTGGAAAGTGGCTTCCAATAAAAGTTCAGTAAAAAAGTGTAAATTGAAATAAAGATGAAATTTTAAAGGACAACATTTAGTAAATTCTTAAAGGAAAAAACATTTTCTTAAAAGAACATAGTACACCAAACTAAGCTGTGAAGTTCTTAGTATTTAGGAACAGTACAAAATATTCTTGCATAGCTGCTTTCATTAAAGCACTGACCATTTAACAGGAAACTTTGGAGTAAGTAAAATCATATGGACATCCTAGAGCAGAGGTGGAGTTGAGCTGGACTTGCATTGGTTGAAGGGGTTTTTAAGGGGAGCACGTGAAATGGTGAGTGTAGACAAGTCTTTTCAGAAGTTTGACTATGAAGAGGACAAGAAAAAAGGAGTGACAGCTGGAGTGAGATGTAGGATTAAGGGATCATTGTTATACTTAATTTAAATATATATATATATATATATATATATATATATATATTTTATTGATTTTTTACAGAGAGGAAGAGAGAGGAATAGAGTTAGAAACATTGATGAGTCATCAATCAGCTGCCTCTTGCACGCCCCCTACTGGGGATGTGACAGCAACCAAGGTATGTGCCCTTGATCAGAATTGAACCTGGGACCTTTCAGTCCGCAGGCCAATGCTCTATCCACTGAGCCAAACCAGTTTCGGCTATACTTAATTTTTAAAAATATATTTTTATTGATTTAAGAGAGGAAGGAAGAGGGATAGAGAGAGAAACATCAATGATGAGAGAGAATCATTGATTGGCCACCTCCTGCATACCCCACACTAGGGATCGAGCCTGCAACCCAAGCATGAACCTAACTGGGAAGAGAACTGTGATCTCCTGATTCATAGGCTGATGCTCCACCGCTGAGCCATGCTGCCTGGGCTATTTTTTAAGATAAAGAACATTAGAAATATATAGACAGCCCAAACCGGTTTGGCTCAGTGGTAGAGCGTTGGTCTGCGGACTGAAGGGTCCCGGGTTCGATTCCGGTCAAGGGCACTTACCTTGGTTGTGGGCACATCCTCAGTAGTGGGCGTGCAAGAGGCAGCTGGTAGATGTTTCTCTCTCATGGACGTTTCTAGCTCTCTATCTCTCTCCCTTCCTCTCTGTAAAAATATCAATAAAGTATATTTTTTAAAAAAGAAATATATAGACAGTAAACATCTAGGTGTGAGAAAGAAAGAAATTATGTAGGAAATTGAGGAAAATACCAAGATTCAAGCCCTTGAGAAGGTGTGATCTAGAAATCAGTGAAACAATGTCCTTTCCTAGGATCAGACCAGATGGTATGGATTTGGTCAGAAAATTCACAGATTTCGGGGTGGGAAGATAGGCGTGGGGAGCCTGTTGTTATTGCTTTGACACTCTGGCCTATAAAATGAGAGGTAAGGCCACCAGGTTAGACTCATGGGGTAGGGAATTTTGTAGATTTGAAAAGAGAAGATAATTGAACCTCATTTTCTCAGAAAGTAAGACAATAAACTTCCTAGGGCAGTAGTTGGCAAACTCATTAGTCAACAGAGCCAAATATCAACAGTACAACTATTGAGCCAAAACCTGTTTGGCTCAGTGGATAGAGCATCAGCCTGCGGACCAAGGGGTCCCACGTTCGATTCCGGCCAAGGGCATGTACATTGGTTGCGGGTACATCCCCGGTGGGAGGTGTGAAGGAGGCAGCTGGTCGATGTATCTCTCTCATCAACCTTTCTATCTCTCTATCTCTCTCCTTTCCTCTCTGTGAAAAATCAATAAAATATATATTTTTTAAAAAGTACAACTATTGAAATTTCTTTTGAGAGCCAAATTTTTTAAACTTAAACTTTTTCTAACACCACTTCTTCAAAATAGACTCACTCAGGCCATGGTATTTTGTGGAAGAGCCACACTCAAGGGGCCAAAGAGCCCCATGTGGCTCGAGAGCCACAGTTTGCCGACCACAGTCCTAGGGAATATATATATATATATATATATATATATATATATATATATATATATATAAAATTTATTTTTTTCCAAGGAACATAGATTTGTAAATTTGTCTTGGCCATCACATTACTGACATTTTATTTGAAATCCAGATGTGGCATGGAAGTGGATAGTAAGGATGTGTGGCAAAACCTCGCTTCACTGGAGATAAAGGAAGTGCTCCTGTGAGAACTACATAAAAGACATTATTACAACATCCATGATTTCTGTGGAAGTCAATTCAATTTCATTTAAGGTCTTCTAATCTGGAATTTGCACTTACCACCAAATGCTCATACGTTTTCTGTCGCCCTGGCTGGGTGACTCAGTTGCTTGGAACATCATCCTGTATACCAAAAGTTTGCGGGTTCGATTCTCAGTAAAGGCACATACCTAGATTGTGGAAGCATACAGGAGGCAACTGGTGGATGTTTCTCGCTCATATCGATGTTTCTCTCTCTCTCTCTCTCTCTCTCTCTCTCTCTCTCTCTCTCTCTCTCTCTCTCCTCTCTCCTCTCTCTCTCCCCTTTCTCTTTTAAAGCAATAAGAACATATTTTCAGGTGAAGATTAAAAGAAAAAATTTTCTGTTGATCATGCCTATGCATATACAAAGAGAATGCTCACAACTTCGGTATAATACAAATCACAGCCCATCATAGGGTTATGAGGGAAGATGTTTCCTCAGAGCACCATACAAGAGAGGCATACCCTCATACTCTTTCAGAAACCCAGTTTCTAAAACCTGGATTAAAACCTCAGAAACCTCTGTAATGAGAATCTGATGCCTTGACACGAGGAAACAAATATCCCAACATGGTCCAGGATGGTGTATAAAGAAAAATAATCAGCCCTAGCCAGTTTGGTTCAGTGGCTAGAGTGTCGGGACTGAAGGGTCCCTATCCGATTCCAGTAAAGGGCACATGCCAGTGTTGTGGGCTTGATCCCCAGTGGCAGGCATCTAAGAGGCAGCCAATTAATGATTCACTTTCATCATTGATGTTTCTATCTCCCCCTCCCTCTCCCTTCCTCTCCGAAATCAATAAAATATATATAAAAAAGAAAAAATATCAGCAAAAGGTTTTGTTTTTTTAAAATTTAAAAATGAGCACAGACATGTTTTGAAGTACTGAGGGGGATCTAATGGGATCGATATTAAAGGTTGAAATTGTCAATCAGAAGCCATCTTATGGCAAATGCTATATTAGAGCAAACCCAATAAGTCACTATTCTGAAGTTTTAGTGCAGTAATCACACATGCTCTTTTTGTAAATGGACACTTTGCTCAATTCTCATATTAATTAGTTCTTATTAATGAGATGCTCTCAGATTGCCCATATGTCTTATTATCGACAATCAGTTACCCTTAGATGTATTTTGCACTCATCATACCTCTTACTTCTCCATCACTCCCTGCATTTTCTGGAATCTCCTGAACAACTTTAATTTGAATGTAGTGCTTTTAGTGTACATTCTTGTTTGTTCTTTTTTTAAAAATATTTTCATTGATTTTTTACAGAGAGGAATGGAGAGCGATAGAAAGTTAGAAACATGCCGAGACCGGTTTGGCTCAGTGGATAAGAGCGTCGGCCTGCGGACTGAAAGGGCCCGGGTTCGATTCTGGTCAAGGGCAAGTGCCTTGGTTGCGGGCACATCCCCGATGGGGAGTGTGCAAGAGGCAGCTAGCTGGTCGATCTATCTCTCATCGATGTTTCTAACTCTCTACCCCTCTCAATTCATCTCTGTGTAAAATCAATAAAATATATTTTTTTTAAAAAAAGAAAGTTAGAAACATTGATGAGAGAGAAACATGGATCTGCTGCCCCCCTGCATGCCCCTTACTGGGGATGGAGCCTGCAACCAAGGTGCATGCCCTCAACTGAAATCTAACCCTGGACCTTTCAGTCCACTGCCCAACGTTCTATCCACTGAGCCAAACTGGTCAGAGCTCTTATTTGTTTTTAATGTTAATTGGGAATGCTTCTGTTTCGGTGAAAAAAAGCTTTGATCCCTTACCTCCCACCTTTTTCAATTTTTCTAGGTTGGGCTAATCACCAAACTAAAAGTGACAGATGAACAGGAGAAAAATCAAAGTTTAATAAATGTGCATGAGGAATTCACATTGGCATAAAATTTTCAAAGACATTAGATTTCAGAAGTAAGAATGGGTGATCTTCAGGTAGTCAAGGAGCAGGAGGACACACATGGCAGGCAAATCTTTGCAAGGAGATTCAGACAGTGGGACACAGGGGGTATCCAGCTGACAGGCAGCTGCCTGAAGCCCTCTTGTTTACCATAATTAACACAAATTCGGTTCAGGGGACATCCTAAACTCACCACCTGAAGCAGGATTCTCTGTCTGAATGTCTTGGTCAGGAAAAGGGGGAGGGTCAAAGGTTATTTCTAAGACTTGTTTTTTAATAAACTGCGGGGGGCTGATGTGGCGGGATCTCCCTTTTCCGCTTCCCGCACAGAAAGAGAAATGAACAAAATGGTTCTAAGTGGAGGCATCCAGGAATTGAGAAATATTAGAAATAAAGAGAGAAGACACAGAGATAGATTTTAAGCTGGGAGCTGGGAGGGCCGCTATCTCTCCTGCTGGAGAGGCAGACTGACGATCTCCGATCTCCGGGGCCACGCAGCACATCTATTTATACTCCAATCCAACAAGGGGGTTTCACAGGAAAACAAAGGAGCCTGGGAGGGCCCAGGTCCCACCCACTCCTTCCTCCTGGACAAACACAAGCCAGGAACTGAGAACATCTCCGCACTCCCAGGGCGGGAGTGCAACTGACATGACTCTGCCAATATCCCGGGCCCAGTCAGCAACAATCTAAAGACTGTCCAGGTATCTTCCCATTTGGCTCTCTACATCAAACAGCTTAAATCAACATTCCCAAAAGCAGCCCAGCTGGCGTGGCTCAGTAGTTGAGAGTGGACCTATGAACCAGTAGGTCACAGTTCTATTCCTGGTCAGGGCACATGCCCAGGTTGTGGGCTCAATTCCCAGTGTGCAGTGTGCAGGAGGCAGCCAATGCATGATTCTCTTTCATCATTGATGTTTCTTTCTCTCTCTCTTCCTCTTTGAAGTAAATAGAAATATTTAAAAAGAAATATCCCCCCAAACAGCTTCAGGGTAGCAGAATTTTGGTCCCTCCACTAGCAAAAATATTTTCAGTCAATGTCATCCAAATCAATGTGTAGCTGAAGCTACAAGTACTGACACTACCCCAGAATTTATTGTTTTCATATTTGTAATTTTGTTTATTGGCTCATTTTTGTTGTTTTGTTCATTCTCCTCAGAGGCCTACAATTCAATTTCAGGGACTTGGGTTGCTAACATGTCTGTCACACAGCTGACAGAAGTCCAAAGCCACCTTAACAGGTGAAAGGTGACTTTTAAATGTCATGATTTTAATATGGTTTATGTATAATATCAAAGAAAGAATATTTAAAACTTGAAAAATATCATGAAAGAATCTTGAGACTTGGGATCCCCATTTCTATTGTCACCTAAGCACAATTACCACACACCCAAACAATCTTGCTATGTGCCACTATATGATGGATTAATTTAGTAGCAAATTCTAGTTGATCCTCTAGTTTATACCTTTTTAGTTACCTTCACTGAAATTCAGTTTTCTGTCCTCCATTTTAAGGTTTATTTTGAAGAATTATTAAGACAATACATTTGAATATACTTGCTAGTATCTGATTTCTATAGATGTTTGCTTATATAATTGGCTTAGAGATAAAGAGGCTGCCAAAGTTACATAGGGGAGAGGGAGGTAAATATTGTACTTCATTTAAAATACCAGGACAGCAAACTTCCCAGTGCTCTTATAGTGAAAAATCCAAAACTCCCTCATTCTCTCCAGAACACAGCTTGAGACCAGTGTAGTCAGTTCCTTCTCATATACCCATCTCTGAACTCATTGCCTACTGAAGAAATATGTATTAAGTGCTCCATAAGGCTAACAACAAAATCTAAAAAACCTAAACTTCTCGTTTTACTATGGAAGATACTGAAGTCGGGGCAAATTAAGTTAGTAAAGTTTACAGATGTTGATCACAGGTTGGGTATGCTCCAGCCTGTTGTAAATGTCTTGCATCATGCTTCTGGCTCAGATGGTAGAAGGAGCAATGCTGAAAATCACTGCTGGACAAATAGAACTCACTACAAATTTTTGGCCTGCCATTTAGCAATTAGGCTCCTTTATATGTTTTTCCCCCATCTGTGGTCTTTTCCACACCTGTCCTTTTAAGGAGTGGATGCCAGAAGATGTCTTTTTTTAAAGTATAGTTTGGCATCTATCACAGCACTATGCCGTTAAAATCTGTGCATAATTAGGACACAATTATAATATTGCATAAAGGACATGAGAGCCTACATAGAATTGTCCTGTAGATATTCCATTGTGAAATGAAAATAGTTGAAAAATTAAATTGGACGGTGAGCCGAAACCGGTTTGGCTCAGTGGATAGAACATCGGCCTGCGGACTGAAAGGTCCCAGGTTCAACTCCGGTCAAGGGCATGTACCTTGGTTGTGGGCATGTCCCCAGTAGGGGGTGTGCAAGAGGCAGCTGATCAATGATTCTCTCTCATTGATGTTTCTAACTCACTATTCCTCTCTCTTCCTCTCTGTAAAAAAATCAATAAAATATATTTTTTTAAAAAATTGGAAGGTGAAATTTTGCCTGCTTATGTGATAGGATTGTTAACTTTGCCCACCATCTCATGGTAAGTTGGTTGTAATATTTATTGTTCTCTCCTATATACTAACAGACCACATTAATATTTACATAAATTAAACTGGTAACATTCTTCCCATTTTCCTGGACCTAAGCCACCAGTTTGATTTTCACCTACTATCATAACTTTACTTTTCAAATTAGTAATTTGACTCCATATTCTCTCTTCCTCTTTCTACTCATCTATCTCTATATCTACTCATCCATCTGTCCATTTATATGGATCAAGTCAAATGTCTCTCTTAAGAGGAATTTATTCTTCCAAAAGGCAAATTGTCTACACAGTCTGGTGCCTTACTCAATCCAAAGTGCGTGGAGATGGTTGCCTCCCTCAGGGTTCAAACAGAGGAACAGAAACACTGGAGGTGATACACATATAGGGGGGGAATTGTAATGGGGACCTGGTGGTATGTGATTGCAGGATCTGCATCAGCAGCCTCCATGAGGCTCTTGTTTCTGCTTCAGGTGTTGGAGCCTGAGGTCAGCATAGCATTCAGGAAGGAGAGAGGGAGGAGAAGTGGGGAAGCAGGAAAGACTGGAATCCCTAAGGGACCGATGGAACCTGGGAGGACAGTGTGGAAACCATGCTGATCTTTCGCGGCCCCCAAACCTCCAACCATGGGGACAGAGGGCTGGGCAGAAGTGGGTCCCCACTCTTTCTTAGGGAGCTGCTGAGGATGGAGGAGCTCAGGGGGAGCCGCTGTAGCTGTGGGCCTGGCTGCTGCCTCACACTGAGGTAAGCCAGTAGAGGAGTACCGTTGTGCCTCTGTCCCTTCTTTTTGAGCGTAAGTCAAGCTCCTACTTGCCTTCCAAACCTCACTCCAAGTGGCTCTCAGTTATTTTGTTTATTTTGTTTTTTGCCTTCATTGTTGAAAGTATTACATCTGTCCCATTCCATCCTTGACCTCTTCCAGGCTGCCGCCCACCCCCGCCTCCGTCCCAGTGCCTCTTTTTGCAGAAAGAATCTCAGAGCCAAACAGGGAACTCTGAAGATGGTTTTAGTTCAGAGTGCAAGCCCCCAATGACATAGGTGTTTCCAAAGAGCAGGTGAATAAAGACCTGGGTAGTAATCCGCTCTTGCCACTATTCTCACTGCCACAATGCGTCAGTGGAAATTCCAAAAGGTTTCGTATTTGTTGATTTAATTCCTAGTATACACCCCAGACAATTGTGTAAGGGAGCTCTCCACTTGGGATTCAGGTTTATAACTGGCTTCCTTATATCTTCTTTTAAACCACAGCGTTAGTTCAGATTCACTGTATTTTTTTTTAAATTTCAATAACATCTTCATTGTTGAAAGTATTACCTATGTCCTCCATTGATCCCCTCTAGCCTGCCCCTATCCTCTGCCCCAGGCATTACCACCATATGTTCAGTGTCCATGGGTTATGCATATAAGTTCTTTGATTGATCTCTTCCCACCCAAACCCCCCTCCCCCAACACACACACATTTAAGGGCCTTTGCTGACAGCAGACCTTGGAAGGGGTTACTCATGGGCCCCAGATACTTAGGAAGTTGTCCCTAACTTTAAATCTCAGTGAGCAGAAATGTTGGTCAATAACTTTCCATTCGAAAATCTAATCTCATTATTTACGTGCCTCCACCTGCTTTCAAGGGGCCAGAGATAATATGCATTTTAAGGAGCATTATTGAAGAAAAGCCTTTGTTAGAGCACGGGATGTTTTATCACATCCTTCTTTGCTAACAAACGTCTGAAAAGAAGGATGTTACACTTTGCAGAGGTGTTGGGGCCAAGGAGACCTCTGCATCCCTCACATGGATGTTTATAAAAGAAAAACATTATTACTGAGCTGTAATGGGACATCATAGGCCCCACATTTACATTAAAGAAGGCTTAGAACAAAATATGTTTAACAGCAATTTAGCCTCTTGAAGAGTCAGAGAGAATCTTAAGCAACGCAGAGATGCCTAATGAGATATTTATTCCAAAGGTATCACACAGTTATCTGTCAGTATAAACAACTCTTTATTGCAACATGAATTCATTCTTCAAAACAGTTTCAAATACATACTTTCAAATATTAGGAATTCTTATATTCTTGGCTGGTATCTTTTAGGAGATGGTTTTCCCAAGAGGACTTCTTGGAAAGTAATCTTTTGGGAGTTCTCAGCCATGAAACTGCAGGCGAATTCAAAGTACAGAGTAAACAATATCATGTAATTAAATTTCATCCTTCACAGCCCCTCTACCCAAAGTAATCAATATTAACATGTGCATTCATAAAATGAAAACAACACAAAGTTATTAATTCTAAACAGACAAAATATCTTGCTAGGAATTCATCTAACCACCATTTATTCTGTTTTCTTTTCTGTTCCATTTTCTATTCTGTTTTAAATGAGTGTTAGCTTAGACTCACTGTGTTCTTCTGTGATATTCAATGGCTTTTCCTGACAGCAGAACTTGGAAGCAGCTACCAGTGGGCCCCAGAGACCCATGAAGTTGTTTCTAACTTATCCCTCTCCCTTCCTCTCTGAAATAAATAAAAATAATAATTTTCCACTCTAAAGTCTAATCTCATAATATAAATTTCTCCATCTTCTCTCAAGGGGCCAGAGATAATATGCATGACTGAAGAAAAGCATTTGTTAGGGCACAGAATGTTTTATCACATCCTCTTTACCAACAAACTTCTGAAAAGAAGGGTGTTGGGGCCAAGGAGGTCTCTGCTTCACTTACACAAATAATGTTTGAAAAACAAAAATATTATGACTGAATGGTAATTGGACATTATGTCCCACATTTATAATAAATAAGGCTTAAAACAAAATATTTTTTAAAACAATTCACCTCATGAAATGAGCCAAAGAGAATTTTCAGCAACACCTAAATGTCTAATGAGATACTTATTCTAATATCAAAGTTATCTATCCATATAAACAACTCTTTATTGTAACATGAAGTTATTTGGAAATTAGTTGAAAATATATACTTTCAAATATTAAGAATCCTTATATTCTTGGCTGGTAGCTTTTGGTAGATGTTTGTCTCAAGAGAACTTCTTGGAAAGTAATCTTTTGGGAGTTCTCAGCCATGAAACTGCACAAGAATTCAAAGTACAGAGTAAACAATATCGTGTAATTAAATTTCATCTCTACCAGCCCCTCTAGTCAAATTAATCAATATTAACATGTGCATTCATAAAATGGGAGCAACACAAAGTTATCAATTCTAGACGAACAAATTATCTTGCTAGGAATTTATCTAACCACCTTTTCTCCCATTTCCTCTTCTGTTTTAAAGCAGTGTTAGTTCTGACAGCAGACCTTGGGAGGGGCTCCCCATAGGCCTCAGATATCCAAGTTAACTTTGCATCTCTGGGCATAAAGTTTAATATCATTAGATAAGTTTCTCTACCTGCTCTTAATGGGCCAGAGATAATATGCGTTTTAAGGAGAATTATTGAAGAAAATACTTTGTTAGGCCAAAGGATGTTTTATCACACCCTTCTTTACCAACAAACATCTGAAAAGAAGGGTGTTATCATTCACAGGGGTGTTGGTGGCCATCTCTCTCTTGATTGCTCTTTGAGAGTGACTGTGTGAGTATACAAGAGTATGTATGTGTGCACATACATGCTTTTTATTTAATTTCTAAGAATAAACACATTTAACTTTCTTTAGCTCCACTTAAGACCTTAATAGTATCCACCACAGATGGAAAAAAATAAATTTTCCAAGAGTCATAAATGGGACTATATATTCAATGAAGCCATCAGTATTTCCTCCTGAATTAGGAAACTTTAGAGGTCAACCATAAGAGAACAAAAGCAAGAGGGCATGAATAAATGGCTTACACGTTCCCATAGAAATAAGAAGCAAAGAAACCAAGAGAAAGAAAAGGAATGAGAAAAGAAAAACTTCATAGGGGAAGAAAAGATAGCACAGGCAACAGATGAAAGGAGGTTTTCATAGTGGACAATAACAGGCAAAAGGCAAATCTAAGAGGTAAACTGAATGGCAAACGTAAAAGTCCTATTGAGGTGACATCTAGCTGGAGCAGGAATCAGGCATTCAAGATGGCAGGCTCTGCTGACCATCTTAGTTTTCTCCCTCCTCAGATGTATCTGAGGAAACAGAAGACTCATAAAACTCTGCATCCAGGACTCGACCTTCAAGAGGTGTCCTGCGCAGCCATTGACCAGGATAACTTCCGCGTGTGAAGTGATGCATGAGGAATGAAAGCATGTTATTGTCAAACAGGTGGTTGTGGCCCGAGCAGTCTCTATCTCGATCCTGCTTGTTCTTCTTAATCACATCGTTTAACCCAATGAGCTTAGTGGTGGCCTTGGCTGTGGGTGCCCAGATCTTGGGATCATGGTCTAGGCCGCTGGTCGCCATCACAGGGAGGTAAGGATGGGGCTCAAGACAGTTGATGTTCCCTGCCCTGTCCCCCTCCATGAACTGGACGATCTGACAGGAGGATTTCTCCCAGAGGAAGATGTGGCCGCAGTCGCTGCCGCTCATCACAAACTCGCTTCGGGGCCCATAGAAATTGACCCCCTTGACCGTGGCATTATTTCTGTGCCCCTTATATCGCTTCACATACTGGGCCCCGTCAGCGTGGGAGGCCTGGAAGAGGTAAATGTCTTCATCGTTGTAACTGACCAGGAGCTCGTTGCCGTCGTGGCTGTACACCAGGCAGGTGATGAAGGACTTGGAGTCACAGTTGACCAGGTGGTGAGGACAGAACTTCTTGAGCACCCCGTTGTTGTCGGTCTCGTCGATTTTCCTCTGGTCGTAGATCCTCACAAACTGGTCTCGCCCCCCGACGGCAAACTGGTAGGGGTTGGCAGGGTTGACAAAGACCGTGTACAGTCCCACTCTCCTCTCATTCTCCTTGGTGACCACCACCCTGGACGCGGGGTGGTCCTGCCTGAGGTCGACGGCGAAGACCACCGCGTCCTCCCCCGCGGTGAGGAACTTGACAGGGGAGTCGGGCTCCAGGGCCACCTTGTGGCAGGCGCCCCTGTGCTGGGCCACGCGCTTGGACACCCTGCTGAGCGAGATGGCGGGCAGCTGAGCTATGCGCACCTGGCCGTCGCGGGCGCACGTGGCCAGCGTGGAGTCGCCGCAGTTGGGGAGGAACTTGGCCTGGAACACGTTGTTTCTGTGGCCCGTGTTGAAGGCCATGACGGCACGCTGGCGCACCCAGTCCCACACGATGACCGTGAGGTCGTCGCTGCTGCTGGCCAGCCAGGTGCCGCGCTGGTTGAAGTGGACGCTGTTGACGCAGCCGCTGTGGCCCTCCAGCCCGTACTGCAGGCGGAAGCGCTGCACGAAGAGCCCGGCCCCGCAGGCCTCGTACACGAAGCGCGCGCGGGAGCCCAGCTGGCGGTCGCGCAGGGCGGCGAGCACCTGCCAGCGGGGCCGGGGCAGCGCGGAGGTCTCCGAGGTCAGCCACTCCTGCAGGGCCGCCTGCTCATCGGGCACGGGCTGGCGGGCGCTGGCCGCCCTGCTCCGGAGCCCCTGGAGCTGCTCTGCTGCCGCCTCCTCCTGCTCCTGTCCCCCCTCCTTTTCCTTCAGTGCCCCATCCTCTTCCTCCCCTTCCTCTCTGGGCTCACGGTCAGAGTACTGGCCTGTGGCTTCTGCGTTGTTTTCTGGGATCCCGGAGATGATGCTTTCGCTGTCGGTGTCGGTGGTTTGACTCTCGGAGCTGGCCAGGAGGGGGGCCATGGCATCCCCGCTGCCGCCCAGGTGCAGGGGCGCTCTCCAGAGACTCTGAGGATGAGGACTCAGGTAGCGGCCCCGGGCTGTACCATCCCTGGCCTCTGGCTCTGAGTGGTCCCCGGAGCCATCTCTGCTGCTCCCATAGCCAGACATGTCTGCTGATGCTCACCGTGACCCCGCTGTGGTGGGAAAGCTCCAGAAGCCTGGGGAAGGGATTGGGCCACCCACGGGTCGTCACGGGTCAGCGGCCGACAAGGTAGGCCCCCGGGATGGCCACCACTGGGGTCCGCCAAGGTGTGAAGGGCGACTTCCGGTTCGGGGAGGCAGGTATGGGAGCCGGTGAGGGTGAAAAGACCTCCGCCATCCATCCGGGGTCTCGCGGGGTTTCAGGGCCACACAGTGTTCCAGCCCCGCAGCCTCCTGACCCTGCAGCCTCAGGGCGGGCTGTGCTTCCAAGATGGAAACTTGTTGCTCCTTGGCAACATTCTTACCAGTAAGCCGGCCTCAAAACATCCTGCTCAGGTAAACACTTACCCCCAGACTCTCCTGCTTTGCTTGAAGGTGAGGACTCCCATGAAATGAAGAAGCCAGTGCGATGAAAGACTGCCAAGGCCGCACACTAGTGAGTTCCTCAAATACAGACACCGTCTTCAGCAAATCAACCCCCTTAAAGGAAAGCTGGAGAGCTCAAATCGGTAGAAAGCCCTGGGGTTGACGGACAAAATACACAATGCCTAGTTAATTGCATTTGAGATTTTAAAATGAGTATATTTCAGAATGAATAGTTCCCAAATATTGCATTCGACACGACTTCTACTAAAGATATTTATTATTTATTTGAGATGCAAATTTCACTGTGTCTCCCCCATTTTTATTTGTTATACCTGGCAATCTTTTTTAGTGCGCAGTGTAATTTTGTCCCTCAGTGTAATCAATGCTGAAATCACTCGGTCAATTTCAAGCAGACATTGAAATGAGTAACTGCTTCAGGTATTTGAAAGAGAAGCGCGTTTATTTTCTTTTTTTTTCCCACCTGAGATTCTGTGTATTTATTTGGAGTTTGTTCAGTTTAACTTAATGTCATGAGAAAGCAATTCTGCTGTGATGTTACAAAACTACCAATATATTTAAAATAAATCCTCAACTAGGTAAGAGGCTTGGATGTGGGTGCTTAGTATACTTAACTAGTACTCTAAGTATACAATTTTAGGAGAAGAATGCTCTTTGGAGACAGTTCACTGGGATTGCTGCGTTAACTTCAGAGCTTTTCCAAATGAATTATCTCCGGTGATGTCAGTCAGTTTTCCAAGGGCTACAGTAAACTGCTGACCAAGAATGCGGAAAACAAGACTTCCCTCAGAGTAATTGCAAGATCAATGTAAAGTTGATTAAACATAGAATTATAAAGTTTTCTAATGGGAGAGAATAGTTCCAAGTCAGACAGTAACAGAAAGACATATAAAATGATATTCATAGTGATTTGAACAGAGTATCACAGTATACCAAAAACCATCTGAAAACCTGTCAAGAGTGACATGGAGAAATATATTAACATATTAACATATATTTCTATATTGGAATCATATACAAAAATCATACTTAATGAATTAAAATTGAATGCAGCATGAGCAGTGAATCATAACACACTGATGAGGAAACTACAAATGAGAGGAATCATTGATGATGTCATTTTGATGCAGATCATTATAGTTTTTCTATGCAAATTTGAAATGAAAATGCAATAATTGACTCAAAATTCAGGATAATTATTAGGAGAGGAGGATGTTAAAATCTGGGAGAGAGGAAACTTGGAAAAATCTTGGTAATACTAATAGCTCACCTGGACATAGGTATGTTGTTGTTCTCCTTGCTATCTATTGTCTGTCATTTGTATTTACATACCCTTTTCTATGTATGATGCATGGCATAGTAGTGTGTTGTTGTTTCCAGATAACATTCATGACTAAGGGGTCTTTCTGTGCCATGGACCACAAAATACAAAACTAAAGAAAACAAAAATATTATAGGATAACCAAAGCATAAACCCTATTATGCTCATGCAGATATCCTGCAGGTGAGGAATCCCTATTAGCTGACTTGGAAATATGTCTAGTCCCATTCCAAGGAATAGTTCCACTGTTAGAGGTAGAATCAGCTTATTTTAATGGGATGCTATTGAATTTACCTGCTCATTAAGTAAACTATGAATTTAATTTTCACTTAAGTTTGCATTTCATTAAGTTGATCCATTTGGTATATTTCCATTCCCATTCATTCATTCACCACAAATTTATTTAAAGCTTCTAAGTAAATGCCATATGCTGTTCTAGGTTCTAAGAGTAGGGTGAATAAAAGTGGTAATCCCTTTGCTCATTAGGAAAAGGAAACAGACAAGTGAATACATAGATCCTGTGAGGCAGATGTGAGTAATTTGGAGAGAAATAAAGCTGTGTAAATAGATATAGATTAGAGGATGTTACTTTAGATCAGTGTTTCCCAAACTTCTCTCATGATGAGAACTACCTGGTGGAGTTGTTAAAATATAGATTCCTGAATCCCAACTAAGAAGTGCTAAACTAGAATTTTTGGGAGCATATAGGTAAAATTGTATACTTAACTACTGCTCTAAGTATACAATTTTACCTATGGGTTAATCAGCACCCTGGCCTGGTACACCTTTAACCTGGGCAGTTTGAACGAGGTTCTAAGTGGGATTTGTTCAACATTGAGAGAAGGCTGTGGAGAAATCACAAAGGAAAGGTCAGAACCTCAGGCCTATAATGACCAGGAAGACATTATGCCTCTAGGCCTAAAGGTGGGGAAGAAAGAGAGCAGTTACCAAAACCTGAGACAGAAAGGAGAGTGTAGAGAGTCTGACCTGATGACCTGATTGGACAGGAGCTATCATTAGCTGTCAGTCAGTGAGCTCATAGGGAGGGAGCTAGAGACAACTTCCCCCAAGTCAGTATCCTCTCTCTGCTCCCCTGCTGGTACTTCCCACTGAGTCATTTGAAGAAGGTAGAATTTTGCATTCTGTAACTCTCCTG
This sequence comes from Vespertilio murinus, assembly GCA_963924515.1. Lineage (NCBI taxonomy): Eukaryota > Metazoa > Chordata > Mammalia > Chiroptera > Vespertilionidae > Vespertilio > Vespertilio murinus. The sequence goes on along the minus strand of OZ004710.1, from coordinate 14,840,360 downwards.
AATTTATTAGTTCTTACAGGTGTGTGTGTGTGTGTGTGTGTGTGTGTAATTTTTATTGTTTTCCATATATAATATAATGTCATCTGCAAACATTTACTTTTACTTCTCCCTTTCCAATTTGGAAGCCTTTTACTCATTTATTTTCATACTTAATTTATCTGGCTAAAAGTTCCAGTACTGTGTAGACTGGAGATGTCAAGGATAGACACCCTTGCCTTTCTGGATATTAAAAACAAAACAAAGGACAACTACAAAGCTTTCAGTTTTTCACTGTGTAGTATGATGTTAGCTTTAGGTTTGTGATTTGTGGCCTTTATTATGTTGAGGTAACTTCTGTCTATACCTTGCTTGTTAAGAATTTCTCTCATTGAAAAGGTACTGAATTTTGTCAAATTTTTGCAGTTACTGTGATGATCATGTGATTATTATATTATTTTTAAAATTCTTCATTATCTAAATTATTACATGTAGTTTTACATATGTCCCCTTTTTTCCCATTGAGCTCTTTTTGGCCACCCTCCCTGCCCCCAGTGCATCCTCTCACCCCCCCCCCCCCCAGTATCTGCATCCATGGGTTATGCTTATATGCATGCATGCAAGTCCTTTTGTTGATCTCTTACCTCCACCCTCGCTCTCTCTCCTCCCCCCACATCCCTTTTGATGTTGAAGGTCTTTTTGATGCTTCTCTGTCTCTGGATCTATTTTTGTTCGTCACTTTATGTTGTTCATTATATTCCACAAATGAGTGAGATAATGTAATAGTCATTTTTTCCCCAACCTGCCTATTTCATTTAGCATAATGATCTCCATGTTCATCCATGCTGTTGCAAATGGTAAGAGTTATTTCTTTTTAAGAAACAGCGTAGTATTCTATTGTGTTGATGTACCACAGGTTTTTAATCCAGTCATCTGCTGGTGGGCACTTAGACTGTTTCCAAATCTTAGCTATGGTGAATTGTGCTGCTATGAACACAGCGGTGCATAGATCATGTGAATTTATCTTTCATTCTGTTAAAGTGGTGTATCACTTTGGTGAACTACTTATGTTGATCCATCCTTGCATCCCAGGGATAGAGCCCAAATGTTCATGGTGTACTGTCCTTTAAATGTGCTACTGAATTTGGTTTGCTAGTTTTCTTGGTTAAGGATTTTTGTATCTCTTTTCATCAAGACTATTGGCCTACAGATTTCTTTTTCTTTTTTTAAAATATATTTTATTGATTTTCCATAGAGAGTAAGGGAGACGGATAGAGAGCTAGAAATGTCGAAGAGAGAGAAACATCGACCAGCTGCCTCCTGCACACCCCCTACTGGGGATGTGCCCGCAACCAAAGTACATGTCCTTGACCAGAATCAAACCTGGGACCCTTCAGTCTGCAGACCGACACTCTATCCACTGAGCCAGATTTCTTGTAGTGTTTTTGTCTGCTTTTGGATTCAGGGGACTAACAATCAACTATTCAAACGGAAATTAAGAAAACAACCCCATATGCAATAGCACACAAAAAAAAAAAACACAACACAATCAAATACTTAAGAATAAATTTAGCCAATGAAGTAAAAGACTTGTACAGTGGAAACTACCAAAGGTCAATGAAAGACATTAGAGAAGACACAAATAAATGGAAAGACATCCAATGTCCATGGATTAGAACACAATATTATTAAAATTTCTACACTACCCAAGGTGAACTACAGATACAATGCAATTCTTATCAGAAGGGGAAATACAGTCAAGATAATCATTTTTGATCTGGATCACCACTGGATGTTATATGTTAGTTACAATAACAGTGGTAAGGATAAAAAAAAAAAAACTGATAGTGCAAGGGAGAAACAAGTTTTAGGAAGAATGTCTTGAGTAGACAGAAGGCATAGGATTCCATGCATAGGCAGATGAATTATAACAGGAAGGCAGACACACTATTTAGCACAGAGGCAAGTTAGGTTGTTAGCTTTACTGGTGGAAGAATGTGAATACTCTCCTATAATTGCTTCCATTCTCCCAGTGAAAAAAGAAGGAAGGATATCAGCCATGAATGAGGAAGAGGAAAGCCATGCTGGATCATGGAGGCAGAAGAAGATGTGGAATAGTGAACTCGGTGAATGTGAGAATGAGTCCAATAGGGGAATGGAGAATTGTTGCCTGGAAGCAGAGAGGGTCCATTTGCAGTTGTACAGCATAAAAGTGCAATGACGCAGCATGGTCATTTGTGTTTCTCTATTTCAGATACTTGAAGACAGGAGTGGAGTAGGCTAACACAGATTAAACTAAAATCCAAAGATTTTTGCTAGTTGAGGATAATGGAGAATTTGGGGGCAGGGAGCTTAGACCTACATAATGAAATGTTTATAATAAGGAACCATGACACTGGCTGGTGTGACTCAGTGTTTGAGCATCGACCCATGAACCAGTAGGTCATGGTTTGATTCCTGGGGAGGGCATATGCCCAGGTTGTGTGCTCAATCCCCATTAGGAGGCATGCAGGAGGCAGCTGATGTATTATACTCTCTTATCATTGATGTTTCCATCACTCTCTCCCACTCGTCTCTCTGAATTCAATAAACACATATTTAAAAATTAGGAGCCATGAATTTAACTATCAAAAGGGGAATTCATGACAATAGAGGAAGATAAAGAGGTCAAATTTAATAGGATCATTGGATTGGAAGTCCTGGTGTAGTCACTTTTTGCTGTGATAAGCAGGTGTGTCCAATCAGAGAGGAAGTAGAGTTTGGTTTGGTTTCACTTCCTCATGGCCTCTAAGAATATATGATGCTTAGGAGGGCAGGATGACCCAGAACACTATAATCTGTACCCAAGCTACTAAAGCAAAAGCAATTTGATTAAAAGAGTAAAGTAATTCACTCTAAGACATGGCTGACTGATAAGCTTAATTTTCCCAGAAGCTATTTCCTTAATCTAAGAGGAATTTCCTAGTCTAGGAGAGAGATTTTTTTTAGAAGAAACCTTCCAGAGCCACTTGAATGTCTCAGGACATCAGTATAACCAGTTTGTTGTTGTTTTTTTAAAGGACTGGATTTGGAACCATCTGCCTTTGTCTATTAGAATGGTTTTAAAACTGGCTCATCCAGAGATTTTGAAACAATTTCCCTGATTTTTATTTTTCCTATCCCCCCAACTGCTTCCCTTTGGTAGTCATCAGCCTGATCTCTACACTGAATGGGTCTGTTTCTGTTCTGCTTTGTTTGTTTATTTGTTCTGTTTTGTTTTTCTGGATTCCACTTAAAAGTGAAATCATGAAGTATTTGTCCTTTTCTGCACATGCTCTAAATGTTCTTACAGGCCAGCAGTACTATTGCCTGATTCTGAAAGTGGCATTCAAAGAAGAATCTGTATCTGATTGCCTCAGTGTATTTGGGGATTCAAGAGAATCCTTTTTGAAATATTATCCTACCTCCCTTATGTAATGGGCTTGTCTCATTTTCAGCCTTCACAGAAAGAAATCCAGAGACTTGCAAACCAGTCATTATCATGAGGTGAAGTGCATACTAAGATTAATAGAAACTTTTTTTTTCTGATGGGATCATTGAAAACAGTCTTAGACGTCACTTACTGTAGGACTTCATTATGCTTTTATCTCCTTAAAATATCTTTATATGTTTTAAAATTATTAGCTATCTAATACTCTTCCTTTTAAATTTTATTTTTAATTACAATTTACATTCAATATTATTTTGTATTAGTTTTAGGTGTATATCTAATGTTTTCAATCACTGCTGGCATGATGGCCAAAGAAAAAAAATAAGCAGTAAAAAATAAGCAAATAAATATGTAAATATACAAAACATAAATGAGTGAGAACTCAATTGGTAGGATTATTCATTATAGGTGAAAAATATATGGATATTGGCATACTTCTCAATATTCGGACATTCATTTTAGATTTGGCAGAGTAGTAAAATAGACAAGCAAGATCTTCCTGGCAATGGAACCGTGGGTCAGAGAGAAAAAGAGGTAACAGAACTCCTACCTGGAAAGCAGAAGAATCAAATTGGATATTTAATAGTCAGAAGTGTAGAATAGACTTAGAAGTAAAGTATGGCTAGAAGTATGGAATGATGTGGTATAGAGGGATTGCCAGCTTTATTTATTTATTTGTTTTTTTGTCACCAAAAATAAACTTTCTCTTCTGTCTAGGCACAGAGCTTAACTTCATTTCCCAGCCTTCCTTTCAGTTATGTGGCCATGTGATAGTGGGATATCAGCAGCAGCAAAATATTTCATTTCTAGACTTAATGCATAAGAACTTCTCAAGTGTTGTGTTTTTTTTTTTAACAGATTCTGATGAGGATAAAAATGATCAGAGCTCATATGTAAGAGGGGTCCTTTCCAAGTAAAGACTCATGACTTTATTTCATTTGGATGTTATTTTATTGTTGCTATTGAGAGGAACCATAGTTTGCAGCACCAAAATATGGGAGTTGGGGGATATTTAGTATTTTAAACTGGTTATTTCTAAGAAACAAAAGACTCAAGAAGCATTCTTTATTTACCCCCCCCCCTTACCTGGCTGAAGAAATTCAAATAGATAAACTTGCTTGCACAAATAAAATTTTAAACAATACCAAACAGTACATGTCATAAGATTTAGAAGACAAAGATAGTCCTGCCCGGGTGGCGTGGGTCAGTAGCTGAGCGTGGACCTGTGAACCAGGAGGTTATGATTTGATTCCTGGTCAGGTCCACATGTCCAGGTTGCAGGCCCAATCCTTAGTGTGGGGTATGCAGGAGACAGCCAATCAATGATTCTCTCTCATCACTGATGTTTCTCTCTCTCTATCCGTCTCCCTTCCTCTCTGAAATCAATAAAAATATATTTAAAAAGGAAAAGAAAAAGACAATCCCAAACTACTATGTGTTGGAAAACTAAACTGAATAGTTCATGGCTAAAATAAATCATAGTTGGAAATTATATAATATTTATAAAAGAATAACAATGAAAATAGTTTTGTGCTAAAACGGAGCCAAAGGTGACATTTAAGTTAAAAAAAAAAGAAAAGAAAAGAAAAGAAAAATCTGCTTAAAGAAAGTAAGTATCACCTTAGCATTGTGATATAAATTAAGTGTGGCAGACAGGAGGGAATCTAGTGAAGTCTCTTAAACTCCCCACTTTGTACCATTGGAAGGGGGAGGGGAAGTCGTTGTCCAATAATTCGTTTATTCCATGTTTGCTCTTTCTCATCTACTTGCGAATTGCCAGACCCCTGCCTCCTTCTTTTAGTTCAGAAGCATGCAACCCTTAACTGCCCAAATTTATCCTTGGGCCTCATAGTGCTATGGAATTCCGAAATGTGCATGCATAATAAATTCTGTTACTTTCTCTAATGAATCTGTCTCATGTCAATTTGATTATTAAACTACCCAGGAGAATTTAGAAGGGTAGCAAGAAAATTTTTTCCCCTCCTTTTCATGGCTTTATTCCTCTTCCTGATATCCCTGTTGAATAAATTCTTAGAACATCTATCTGGCTGTATTTTCCAACATCTCTTAGCTTTTCTATTATCCTTTCCAGCACTTTATTATTTTAGGATAATCTTATGACTTAATCTTCTGTCTATAAGATACCTGTTACCATGGCCTGATTCTACAACAGTGATTGGTTATGGAACTTTTTCTATAGTTTTATGGGAAAAGAATTGGTCTTTCTTTTTAAACAAAATATGTGAAACCATAATGGTGCAAATGCTCATGTTCCCTAATGCCCTAGCTCAAGTTGGGAGATGAGGATGTAGACAAGGGAGAACACCTGATTCAATTGGCAGCTTCTGCTGCACTACACCAAATAATCACCTTATTGGTTTTTCCAGGGCTTTTCCTGTATTTCATCAACCCCTTCCAATTATGGAGTACCCTTGGATTAGTTTCCATCCTTTGTGGCATTCCTCCTTATACATATACTAGAGGCCTGGTGCATGAAATCCATGCACCCACTCACAGTTTGGAAGCCCTCAGGAGATGTCTGACTGATGACTTAGGCCCACTCCCCGCAGGGACATCCCAGCTCAGGGAGTGGGCCTAAGCCGTCAGTCAGACATTTGTAGAGCTGCTGCAGAGCTCCTGCCATGGTCACTGTGCTCGCCAGCAGTGAGCCTGGTTTCTGGCTGAGTGGCGCTCTCACTATGGGAGTGCACTGACTACCAGGGGGCAGATCCTATGTTGATGGTCTGGTCAGTGCACTCCTAGCGATTAGTGGTTCCATCTTTCGGTAGATTTGCATATTAGTCTTTTATTATATAGGATACCATCTAGTTTGCCTCATGTACTTCAGTATTTCTTTACTGACTCTGTTCCACCATGGGCACTCCATATATTTCCAGAAGAATTATAATTTTTTGGGGGGGGTCCTTTTTGTACATAATTTTCTTATTCAGAACATTTTATTAGTAACTACTGGCCCCATGTTGTAACAGTTCTTTACCTTTACATGCCTTCATTGTAAATCCTTTCCACTATTAAATAGAATGATTAGCATGAGAAGCTGAAGACTTCTTATCTCTCATGGCACCACATTCAGATTTTCATCTCCTTTGACGATTTTTACAAGTTTCATGATTAGCAACATTACCACTTTAAGTAGTTAAATTCTTTTTTTTAAATTATTTTATTGTTTAAAGTATTACATATAGTAATACATATATCTCCCTTTTCCCCCCCATTGACCTTCCCCAGCCTCCACTATCCCCCAGCACATACCCTCACCCCAACCACAGAGTCTGTGTCCATTGGCGTGCTTATATGCATGTGTATACAAGTCCTTCAGTTGATCTACCCCTCCCAACACTGCCCAGCCTTCCCACTATAATTTGATAGTCTGTTTGGTGCTTTACTGCCTCTGAATCTTTCTGTTCATTAGATTATAATGTTATTTATTTTCCATAAATGAGTGAGATCATGTGGTATTTTTTTTTCATCTCCTGGCTTATTTCACTTAGCATAATGCTCTTCAGTTCCATCCATGCTGCTGCAAATGGTAAGAATTCCTTCTTTTTTATAGCAACGTAGTATTCCATTGTGTAGATGTACCATAGCTCTCTAATCCACTCATCTGCTGATGGGCATTTAGGTTGTTCCCAAATCTTAGCTATGGTGAATTGTGCTGCTATGAACATAGGAGTACATATATCCTTTCTGATTGGTGTTTCTAGTTTCTTGGGATATATTCCTAGAAGTGGGATCACTGGGTCAAAAGGGATTTGCATTCTTAGTTTTTAAAGAAAACTCCATACTATTCTACACAGTGGCTGAACTAGTCTATATTCCCACCAGCATTGCATGAGGGTTCCTTTTTCTCAGCATCCTCGCCAGCACTTGTCCTTTGTTGATTTGTTGATGATAGCCATTCTGACAGGTTAGAGATGGGAGCGCATTGTTTTGATTTGCATCTCTTGGATAATTAGGGACTTTGAGCATGTTTTCATATGTCTCTTGGCCTTCATTCTGTCATCTTTTGAAAAGTTTCTATTTAGGTCCATTGCCCATTTTTTAATTGGTTCATTTATCTTCATTTTATTAAGTTGTAGGAGTTCCCTGTAAATGTTGGAGATTAAATCTTTATCAGTAATAACATTTGCAAATATGTTCTCCCATACAAGGGACTTCCTTGTTGTTTTGTTGAAGGTTCCTTTTTCTGTCCAAAAACTTTTTATTTTGATGTAGACCCATTTGTTTATTTTCTCTTTAGTTTCCATTGTTCAGGAGCAGTATCGGTGAAGAAATTGCTTCAACATATGTCTGAGATTTCTCTGTATTTTCCTTTAGTATTTTTATGGTTTTCCATTTTATGTTTAAGTCCTTTATCCATTTTGAGTTTATTTTTGTGTATGTTGTAAATTGGTGGTCTGGTTTCATTTTTTTTTGCATGTATATGTCCAATTTTCCCAACACAATTTATTGAAGAGACTGTCGTGGCTCCATTGTATGTTCATGCCTCCTTTGTAAAATATTAATTGAGTATAGTGGTTTCGGTCAATATCTGGATTATCTATTGTATTTCATTGTCTATATGCCTATTCTTGTGCGAGTACCAGGCTGTTTTGAGAAGAGTGGCTTTGTAATACAGCTTGAAATCTGGTATTAATATCCCACCTACTTTGTTCTTCTTTCTCAGGATTGCTGTGGCTATTTGGGATCTTTTTTATTCCAGATGGATTTTTGGTGAGTACTTTCTAGGTCTGTGAAATATGCTATTGGTATTTTAATGGAGATTGCATTGAGTCTAAGGATTGCTATGGGTAGTATGGATGTTTTAATGATGTTGATTTTACCAATCCATACCAAGAACATGGTATGTTCTTCCATCTGTTTATGTTTTTTCCTCTATCTCCTTTTTCAATATCCTGTAGTTTTTCGTGTATAGGCCTTTTACCTCATTAGTTAATTTATTCCTAGGTATCTTAATATTTTTTTTGGTGCAATGGTAAATGGGATTGGTTTTTAGCCTTCTTTCTATTAGTTCATTAATAGGTGTATAGAAATGCCATATATTTCTTGGCATTAATTTTGTATCCCACTACATTGCCGAATTAATTAATTTTTAAATATATATATATATATATATATATATATATATATATATATTATTGAATTTTTACAGAGAGGAAGGGAGAGGGATAGAGAGCTAGAAACATTGATGAGAGAGGAACATTGACCAGCTGCCTCCTGCATACCCCCTACCGGGGATGTGCCCGCAACCAATGTACATGCTCTTGACCAGAATCAAACCTGGGACCTTTTAGTCAGCAATCCAATGCTCTATCCAGTGAGCCAAACCAGTTAAGTCTAATAGTTTTTTGATGGAGTCTTTAGGGTTTTTTTTTTTAATGTAATCTGTGAATAATGAGAGTTTTACTTCTTCTTTTCCAATATGGATGTCTTTTATTTCTTTTTCTTGTCTAATCGTAATTGCTACCGTATTTGCCAGCGTATAAAACGACTTTTTGGCCCTGAAAAATATGCCTCCAAGTGGGGGGTAGTCTTATATGGCAAGTATATAACAAACTCTGTATTTTTTAGTGGAAATGTTAGGGGGTCGTCTTATATGCCCAGTCTCTTATACGCCGGCAAATACATATTTTTCAGGGCCAAAAAATTGTCTTATACGCCGGCAAATACGGTAATACTTCCGATACTATGTGGAACAGGAGTGGTGAGAGTGGGCATCCCTATCTTGTTCCTGTTCTTAGTGGAAATGGTTTTAGTTTTGCCCATTGAGTATGATGTTGGCCGTGGATTTGTCATATATGGCTTTTATTATGTTGAGGTATGATCCTTCTATTCCCACCTTGCTGAGAATTTTTATCAAAAAATGGGTGTTGAATTTTGTCAAATGCTTTTTCTGCATCAGTTAATATGACTATGTGGTTTTTATCTCTCAATTTATTTATGTTATATATCACATTTATTGACTTTTGGATATTGTACCATCCTTGCATCCCTGGGATAAATCCTATTTGATCATAGTGTATGATCTTTCTTATGTCCTGCTGGATCCAATTTGATAGAATTTTGTTGAGGATTTTGGCATCTATGTTCATGAGGGATATTGGCCTGTAATTTTCTTTCATTGTGTTGTCTTTATCTGGTTTCGGTATTAGGGTGATGCTGGCTTCATACAAGGAGCTTGGAAGTAGTCCTTCCTCTTGATGCTTTTTGAATAATCTGAGGAGGATAGGTTTTATTTCTTCCTTAAATGTTTGGTAAAACTCCCTGTGAAGCCATCTGGCCCTGGGATTTTGTTTACTTGAAGCTTTTTGATGACTGCTTCAATTTCTTCCATAGTTATTGACCTATTGAGTTGTTTATATTCTTCTTGGTTGGTTGAGTTTTGGAAGGTTGTATTTCTCTAGAAATATGTCCGTTTCCTCCAGGTTGTCCAGTTTGTTGGAATAGAGGTGTTCATAATATTTTTTACAAGCCTTTGTATTTCTGTGTTTGTTTGTTTTTTATTTCTCCACTTTCATTTTTGATTTTGTTTATTTGGGTCCACTCTCTTTACTTCCTGGTGAGCCTGGCTAGAAGTTCATCAATCTTGTTTATCCTTTCAGAGAATCAGCTCTTGGTTTTGTTGGTCTTTTCTATTGTGTTTTTGGTCTATGTCGTTTATCTCTGCTCTGATCTTTATAATTTCCTTCCTTCTGCTTACACTGGGCTTCTCTTGTTCCTCTCTAACTCTGAGTTGTAGGGTTAGGTAATTTGTTACCATTGTTTCTTATTCTTTGCAGTAGGCTTGTAGAGCTCTGAAATTCCCTCTCAAGACTGCTTTTGCTGTGTCCCATAGACATTGGATTATTGTGTTTTCATTGTCATTTGTTGCCATGATGTTTTTTATGTCTTCTTTGATCTCTCTGGTAGCCCAGTCATTATTTAATAGCATGCTATATAGTCTCCATGATGTTTTTATTGCTTTTATTGTAGTTGACTTCCAGTTTTATGCTATTGTGATCAAAAAGATGCTTGATATGATTTCTATCTTCTTGAATTTGGAGAGATTATGGCTGGGACCCAATGTATGGTCTATCTTTGAAAATGACACATGTGCACTTGAGAAGAATGTATATTCTGTGGCTTTGGGGTGAAATGTTCTGAATATGTCCATTAATTCCATCTGGTCTAGGTAGTCATTTAGGATTGATGTTTCTTTGCTGATTTTTTGTTTAGAGGATTTGTCCATTGGTGATAGTGGGATATTAAAGTCCCCTACTATGATTGTATTGCTGTCAATTTCTCCCTTGATATTCTTCAGGAGTTTTTTTAAAATGTATTTGGGTGCTCCTGTATTGGGTGCATATATGTTTATCAGAGTTATATCTTCTTGTTGGATGGTTCCCTTTAGTATTATGAAGTGATCTTCCTTACATCTTATTATGTCCTTCACTTTGAGATCTAATTTGTTAGATATAAGTATTTCTACCCCCAGCTCTTTTTTCATTTCCATTTGCCTGAAAAAAGTTTTTCCATCCCTTCACCATCAGTCTCTGTGTGTCTTGCTCCCTATGGTGGCTTTGCTGTAGATAGCAGATATATGGGTCACATTTTCTTATCCACTCAGTTACCCTATGTCTTTTGATTTGGGCATTTAATCCATTTATATTTAAAGTCATTATTGATAGGTACTTGTTTTTTGCCAATTTTATTCTTTATCCCTGTGTTCCTTCTTGACTTCCTATTTCTTCTTTTTACAGCAGACCCTTCAGCATTTTTTACATTCCTTGTTTGGTGGTAGTAAACTCCCTTAGTCTATTTTTTCTATGTGAAGCTCCTGATTCCACCTTCAATTTTGAATGATAGCCTTGCTGGGTATAGTATTCTTGGATTCAGTCCCTTGCTTTGCATCACTTTGTATATTTCATTCCATTTCCTTCTGGCCTGATGTGCTTCTGTTTAGAAATCAGTTGATATTCTAATAGGAGATCCCTTGTAGGTAACTTTCTGTCTCTCTCTCTGACAGCCTTTAAGATTCATACTTTGTCCTTGGTGTTCAGCAATTTAATTATGATGTGGCTTGGTGTTTTTCTTTTGAGATTCAACTTGTTTGGGACTCTATGTACTTCTTGGACTTGCATAGTCTTTTTCTTGCCGATGTTAGGGCAGTTTTCTGTCATTATTTCTGCAAACAGGTTTTCTATTCCTTGTTTCTCTTCCTCTTGTCAGGCACCCCTATTATGTGAATGTTTTTCGTTTTGTGTTGTCCCAAAGCTCTCTTAGGCTCTCCTCAGGCTTTCTTGTTTCTGTGTTGCTGTTTTTTCCTACCTTGTCTTCTAATTTGCTAATGCAATCCTCAGCCTCTTCTATTCTACTGCTTAAGCCTTCCATTGTGTTCTTTATTTCAGCTATGTCGTTCTTCATCTCCTCTTCACTCCTTTTCATGTTGGTGACATTCTCATTCAGCTCCTTATAGTTCTCATTGAGTTGTCCATATTTATCATCCAGGTATTTGAACATCCTTATAACCATTACTCTGAACTCTTTCTCTTATATGCTGCTAGCCTCAAATTCATTTAACTCCCTTTCTTGCAATTCCTCTTTTTCTTTCCTTTGGGGATTAATTTTTTTGTCTTCCCATGTTTCACTGTAATTTTTTTTAATTTTAGGTTTGATACTCAGGTTCTTTTGGGGATGGTGCTACTGGTGTGATCTCTCAGGTCTCCTGGGCTTGGTAATATAGTGTAGCTACCTACTTGAGCTATTTGGCTTCTCTTGATGTAGGCCTGTGAGCTGGAAAGGTACAACTGTGGTGACTAGAAGTCAGCTGCAGTGGAGGGGGGTGTCCCAATTTTTGCTGTCTTGTGCCCTTGATTGAAATCGTGTACGCCCAGTGGGGACTCACAATGGCATGCAGGAACTGTCTGTTGGGGTGATGTGTCTCAGGAGGCCTGTGTTCTGGAAAGGCATGAATGTGGTGTCCAGAGTTCTATAGTTGTGGGGTGAGAAGACTCAGCTTTTGCTGCTGCATCTGTGATGGACATGTACATGCTCCTAGTGGAGGATCACAGGGGCACCTGTGGTGCGTTTGCCAGCAAGGGTGCTGAAGTACTCTGAAGGGCCCTGGCACTGAAGCTGCGTAATTGAGGCGTCTGTGGGCAGGTATCCAGGATGAGTGAATTCAGAATTACTACTGCCAGGGAGAGTGCATTCCTGTTTGTCCAAGATCACACCCAGCAAGGACTCACAGCAGCTTCCGCAAGCGCCCTGTGGATAGATGGGCTCAGGTTACCTGCCCATTGGAAATGTGTACACGGACTGCCGTTGCATTCGCCTGAGCAGAGCTCTAATGCACTTTGAGGGGCCCTGGTGCTGAAGTTAAGCAGCTGGGGTGTATGTGGGCAGTTATTCAGGCAGAGGAAATTCAGAATTTCTACCTCAGGGCAACATGTCCTCTGTGCAGAATCACACCCAGCGGGGGTTCAAAGCAGCTCCCCAGAGGACCCTGTGGATATACGGCCTCAGGGTGCCTGCCCTTTGGAAATGTGCATGTCTGTGGTGGTGAGTTTGCTGGCACAGAGCTCTGAGGCACTTTGATGGGCTCTAGTGCTAAAGTTACACAACTGGGGTGTCTTCGGGCAGTTATTAAGGCCAAGGAAATTCAGCATTTCTACTGGGGGCAGCGCGCCCTTTCTGTGCATAATCATACCCAGCAGGGGCTCCCTTGTGGTTCCCAGCTGCTGCCTAAGGAGTGGTGTGCCCTGGGTGCCTGTGTGGCTGGAAACCCAAGAATGTGTAGTCCACAGTTCTGCCGCTGCTGAGGGGGAAGATGTTCTTACTGCTATGGGAGTAGTGCACCTTTGGAGGTGATGGTCCCAGGGTTCGTGGGTATGCAGCTGGGGTAGCAGAATTTTGGCTGGAGTGGCTTCTGGGTCATGGACAGTGTCAAACCTGTCTGGGTGGTGGTGCTGATGAGTTCCTAGAAAAAGCTGGTGTGGGCTCCATGCCTGAGTCCTACAGTCCCGGGAGTGCCCACAGTGGTAGTAGTCTCCCCTTGTCCAAGAGAGCCTGGTCTGCCAGCCCCTGCTGCTCCTGTGTGATTTAACTGTCCCTTACTCACTCTCACACACACCACACATGTCCACACACTCTCCTTTCATACCCTCACTCACTCACTTTCTCTCCCTCACCTCTGCCCTGCCAGCCGTCATCGTTTTGTCTTCCACATTCAGTAGTGAAATTGTTTATACTTTTTGCCACTGCTCTCTTCTCATCAAAAGAGCCTAAGATATACAAATAATTCACTTGATTTGTATATTTCTTATTTTATGAAAAACATATAATATTTTTCTACTATTTTTAATGAAAGATAATATTTACAGACCTTAGTTATGTGATGGCCATGACTCCGAAAAGATAAGTATGAACCTTTCCTACTATTGTTAAGTGTGGAACTGGGAATAGAAAATAGGTTAATATTCTGTCTATATAGATCATTTGGCTTCAGTATGCCAAGTAACATATTAGATTTAGTGCTCATGAGACAACTAAATGAGGACCTTTATTTGTTCATGTTATCTCAGTTTGGATATTACTTTTACACGACTGATTAAAGCATCATGATGAAAAGAATAGGCTTAAAACTATTTTTAAAAAGATAACTATATGAAGATATTAAATCTATAAAGGATAAAGTGTAAAATTCCTTCCTAAGTGTAAACTTAGAGGAAACAAGCAAGTAGAAACAGGCAGATCATGAGAGGGAGGGAGAGGGGAAGGGAGGGAGGGAGAGAGAGAGAGGAAAGAGAGAGAGAGAGAGAGAGAGAGAGAGATCTGTTTTATCAGTGAAAACAAAAATGTCAGGAAGAGTGTTGAATTTATTTGAGACTCTCAAAAAATACCTGAAGTGGCTGAGGCTGGACAACTCATGCTTAGAAAGTTCCAGGTGATTTTGTTCTCTTAGATTAGATAGCCACCAGGAAAAAGTGAGGTGCTGTGCTAGTTAGTGATAAATTACCCCGAGGCATCATCTTTATTTAAAGACTTCAAGAACATATTTGAAAAGGGAGAGGATAATGAAGAAGAATTGAAATTCTTAGCCACACTGTTAGATGTTAGGAAACCTGCTGAGTCTTATAGCCTTGGGCAAAGCTGCATCATCTATTTTTGAGGCTGATAGGACTTTCCTGAAGAACTTCAGAGGATCATGTGGAAGAATGTTGGGTAGTGTCTGTAAAAAAAGATCTTTTGGATTAAATGCCCATACATACTTTGAGTACACAAGACAAAAAACAACAAAATCCTTGGTATGCTGCACTTAAAAATTTTCTTATTCGGTTTCATGGAAAAATATTGAAGATAATCTCTTTTAGAGGTACAATTCACATAATTATTTTTTAAAATACATGATAAAATATTTATAAGATTTATACAAGTATATTTAAAGGAAATCTTGCATGATAACCCATATAATTTCTTTGAGTGTTTTTATGGTACATAAAAAAAAACAGCAAAATTTCATTTCAAATACTTCCTCTGGCCTAATTATGAGTAGTTGTTTTTCCCATATAATTAATGGAAATGAAATCTCAGATTTATTAGATTTTGTGTTTAAACATTTCCTAAGAAAATTAGTATGGCAAGCCATTCTAATAATGACTATACTACATATAAGAAGAAATTTGTCCCTGTCCTTAATTATCAAACTAGGTCATCATAAAACAAACCAATTTGTTGTATATACAGAAAAAAAATACAGCTAAGGTTTTAACTATTATTTTAAAAAATTTACTGGAAACAATAAGATATCTTGTAAAGTCTTATGGGAAGAGAGTACTATTCCTTCTCACATTCTTACAACGCCTTCCACCTCAATTCACTGCTTCACCAGTGCACAAGAATGGTAGCTAAGCAAGATCTTAACTTTAATACAAACAAGGTTTCACTACAAATATGCTTCAGAAAATTGTTATTTTAGGATAAATTTACAGAAATGGCATCATTGGGAAAAATTTTATATATATATATATATATATATATATATATATATATATATATATATCCTAAGTTGCCCTCCATGCATTTGTTTTGGTTTTGGTCCCGTCAACAATTTTAGACACTGCATGTTTTCTCATACTATAAACATGAAAACTATATTTTGAAACATTTCTCACACTAGTTACTCTGGTTTATTTTCCGTTTGATATTTTTATAACTGTCAAACCATATTATTTCATTGTATTTAAAACAATGAAAACAGCCGAAACAGGTTTAGCTCAGTGGTAGAGCATCGGTCTGCGGACTGAAAGGTCCCGAGTTCGATTCCGGTCAAGGGCATGTACATTGGTTGCGGGCACATCCCTGGTAGGGGGTGTGCAAGAGGCAGCTGGTCGATGTTTCTCTCTCATTAACATTTCTAGCTTTCTATCTCTCTCTCTTCCTCTCTCTGTGAAATATCAATAAAATATATATTTAAAAAAATAAATAAAACAATGAAAACAACCTGTGTTATGAAGTCAGAAAAATAAAAATCACTCATCTCCTTTAGTCATTCTCTATATGCTCTTTTGGGCTTATTAATGATTCAGAGAGAGAGAGAGATGGGATGCAGACTGGGTGAAGGGAGGGTGGAGGAAGCATAGAAAGGAAGGAAGGAAATGAAAGAAGGGAAGGGAAGAGGATGGGGAGGAAGGAAGGAAGGAAGGAAGGAAGGAAGGAAGGAAGGAAGGGAGGGAGGGAGGGAGGGAGGGAGGGAGGGAGGGAGGGAGGGAGGGAGGGAGGGAGAGAGGGAGGAAGAGAGGGAGGACAGAACTCTATAAAGAACTTCATCCTGGTATCCTGGAGACCCAAATGATACCCCTCCCCACAACCACCGGGAACATAACCCTAATGTGCAAATGGTGCCTTTAATTTTCCAAATCACTTTGCTTAATGCCATAGCACACTGGTCTGTCCTCATAAGGAATTGTGGAACTTTGGTCCATAAAATACATTTTGTCCCATATATTTAAATACTAGATTTGGACAAATAACCATTAAAACTGCCTTTTCTGAAACAGAAGGAAATGTCATATAGGACAATCTCAGGGATGAATTCATCAGATAACATCCCTGGTCCTTTTCTGAAAATACTTTTGTGGATAGTGTTAGGTCTGATCAAATAATCAAATCAAATCAATATGCCTTCCCCTTGGAAACTCACCTTTAGGATATTTCACAACCAGCATTCCCTTTTGCTTAGAACACACTTCATTTGCTAATACCAGTAACTTTCCCCTCCAAACTTGTGTGGAAGACTGCCTGCCCGTGTATCGGAATTCCAACTTAGGGGAGTGTTGAAGGCAGCACCCCTAATTATTCCTTGACTTTTCTAAACAAGTCTGTGCACATGCAGACCTTCAGGTGTTTACTGGAATCCGTATGCTTAATCTTTGGGTGCCTTTGCTTAAAAGAGACTACAAACACACGTGTTCTCCCAAGATTACTTACCCCGCTGATTGTATCTAAAAGGTAAAACTCTATCTCAAACTGTTGTGACAATAAAAGCCTAAGAAGGCAGATGATTGAGACTGCTTGGTCCCTTTTGCCAGGCAACCCCTTAGCCCTCTCTTTCACAATAAAACTGTGCCAGAGTAATCTGTTCATCCGTCCATCAGGGTCTGCCTGCAAGCCCAGGCAGGAAATAAAGAATGGAAGAACCCCCCCCCCCATTGCCCAAAATATTCTCCATCTAAGGGTTTTAGATTTTAGGTATCTACATCCAGAAGAAACCTGAAGTCTCTTTTCTGCTTTCATATTCCTTTCCTGAAATAATAAACTTAGGCATTTGAACGAGGTGAATAGGGGGAGAGAATGGTATGGGAAATAGAGCATAATTATCAGGGAAATAATTAGTTGAAATTTAATAACTGACCTAACCATATGTTTTCCAACATATAAAAGATGTTATATGTTAGAATATGTCACTATAGTAAATAAATGTGACTGATTTTTAATTTTTTATCACCTGATTAGACACATTAATCAATACAATGCCTTAATGATCTTTTCCCATATCACAATCAAAGTTTGGGAATTAGCTGATTTCACATGGAGAATATAAAGATTCTACTATATCACTTCTGGCTCCCACCAGTGAATGCATTCTAGTACTCCTTTGATATACATTGCGAACCAATTATTTGACAAACAATGTTCCAAGTGATAGGAATTGCAGTGGTTCATACATATACAAAAAGTCTCTATCCGAATGGAGCTTAGATGTCATTGGGCAGAAGCTAATAAAGAAGCATATACATTTTATAATGCCAGGTATAAGTAAATACTATGAAATAAAAAATAAAAAAAGCAGGTGAAGATTTAGAGAATGAAGGGGGTAGTCAGGGAAAGCCTTTTTCCGGAGCTCTGAAAAAATTAAGAGTGAGTCTCCTGAACATCTGGAGAAAGTTCTCTGATAGTGGGAACAAATGGTAGAGGGACTGAGAGATAGGTAGAGGTATTGGAAATGCAGGCAAGATTGACAGGAGATTTTGTAGAGCAAGCATGTCAAACTTAAAGGTTAACATGGGCCAAATAAACAAGGTTTGAGTCTATGAGAGCCGCAAAAAAAGAAAAGCTTCAATTTTCATAGAAACGTAGGTTTATTTCAGTAGAGACACGCTGAAAACAAAGGGCTGAAATAAATGAGTAATTGCTAACAAATAATAGAACATTTTAATAAAAATTAATAGTTTTTCTTGACCATTAACTTATTTTCCTATTTCCCCGAAAGTGAAATATTTCCTGTTGTGCACACCAAAAAAGTCAGTACAAGACTAAAGACATGGCAATTGGCTGCTAAAATAGTCATTGCTGATATTAGTGGAGAGAAATGGTGCGCCTGCACGTTAAGTAGCAAAAGGGAAATGAATGCAACATGGTTATAGTAATCAGTCATTAGCGAATGATATAGTTCGTTATGAATAGATATAACAGGATATTGTAAAAATTAAGTTATGAAAATATTATTAAAACGTTTCTTACACACCGTTATATTTGCCAGGCCGCAAAAAATACTCCTGTGGGCCACATGCAGCCTGGCCCGCAGGTCGAGAGTTTGACATGCTAGTTATAGAAGGTTTTATTTTTGCTTTTTTTTGTTAAGCTTCATTTATTTTAATAGAGTGTCATGTTTTTCATAAACAGTGCAGAGTGTCACTGCTTTTGGGACTGACAGTTTAATTTCAAGGCAGACATAATGAAGTATAACCAAGTCTCATTTGCATTCTAGATTTAATAAAAATAGGATTAAATATAAACAAAATGTACAATTTTATTCTTAAGACTAGCAGTTTACAGCACATCAATTTGGTCACAGATATGTTCTTAGCTTAGAATATGCCATGCACTATATCAAGCAAATAGGTAATTTCTCCTGACTATAATGGCATTGCCTGACAGGTGAGAGACATGTTCTATAAAAATGTAATAAAAAAACCTTTATAAAACAATTTTTAAAAAAAGGAACTTTTTGAATCAGTGCTGCTGTCATAGAAAAAAAATTGTGAAGATCTTCAAATGGATATTGCAAATTCAACCATTTAACTTGGCAAACCAAGGTAAATGACTGAACTGAAGAGACAATCAGAATACCAGATAAACATGTTTTGCATTATTAATTTGTGCTGTTCAAAACATTTTAACCATATCACAACTTTCTTCTCTAACCAACCACTGGAAATTACTTTTTTATAATCTGTATTAAGTATCTTACTAAATCAACCTGGATTTTATCCCAAGGAAATAATCAGAGTTATGAAGAAAGATTTAGGTTAAAAAATACTTACCTTGTATGATAGAAGAAAATTTGACATAATCCAAATACCCAATAATAAGGCAATGATCACTTTACTAAGCTAGTTAGTATCATGAAGTAGTACTATGATAGTGAATGTTCAGTGATATTCAATACTCAACATGTAGAATGAAACCTTTTCTAACTCTGGTTTTTGTTATCCCATTGAGGTGTACCAAGCTCTCAAGTCTGATTCTTTAAGAAGTTCATCTTTTGATTTGGCGTATCTACACATTTGTCTTATCCAGTGTTACTATTATTAATCTTAATTTCAGGACTACAGCAATATTCATTGATTTACTGTACTTAGGGTCTTTTGGGATATTTCCTGGATTATTTTTTGTCTGCCTATATATAATTTTATTTTAAAACTTAGAAAGCCAAGTAAGCAATCACAAGGACTTCCTGTCCCTGATATATAATATACTCACACATATACTGAGTGTCCAGATTAGTATGCATTCATACTAATCTGGCCATTCAGTGTGTGTGTGTGTGTGTGTGTGTGTGTGTGTGTGTGTGTGTGTATTCAAAGATCATCTCAAAGCTACATATTTCTGAGTCTGGTTCCTACTGTTTAACAATAGAATTTTCTTTCAATTCATCATTTTTGAAGGGAGGAAATCTGATCTCACTTATCAGTTTTATTTGATCTTACCTAGTTTTCCAATTTTTTCCCCTGTTATTCATTCAGATTATATTGAAGATATGAGTACCATGCCAGTATTTGGAAGTAATGCTTTACTTCCATCACTTCATTTCATTCTTAATCAATCTTCTGCATTTTCAAACACTGGTTTCTGAAATTGTCACTATTAACCATTCATAAATTTATAATTTCATGATCATCTATAATTAGAATAATATGACTTTATTGCATAAATGAAAGTCACATACTTCCTCAGATTGTCTACATGTTATTGGTAGTAAAATGTATGAGTTTAAGAAAAGCAAATGATAAATTAAAATTTTTCTTTCTCTGAAATGAATAGTAAATTGAAAATTCAAAATCTGTGCAAAGTGTAACTATATTATTGTTAAATTTGCCTACATCAGTGTAATATATGCTGTCATTAAATCTTAAAATGGTTAAAAAAAAAAACAAAACCAGAAGTAAAACCAAGCAATGAAGCAAATCAACATAATTAGTTCTTTTCCGTGGTTTGGGAAGTACTTCATAGAAAGAAGGACCAACAAATAACAAGAGTTGGTGAGCATGTGGTAAAAAGGGAACCCTAGCCAAAACCAGATTGGCTCAGTGGATAGAGCATTGGTCTGCGGAATGAAAGGTCTCAGGATCGATTCTGGTCAAAGGCATGTACATTGGTTGTGGGCACATTCCCGGTAGGGGGTGTGCAGGAGGCAGCTGGTTGATGTTTCTCTCTCATCAGTGTTTCTAGCTCTCTATCCCTCTCCCTTCCTCTCTGTAAAAAATCAATAAAATATATTTACATTTAAAGAAAAAAAAGAAAAGGGAACCCTAGTACACAGCTGGTGGGACTGCAGACTGGTGCAGCCACTGTGAACAGTATGGACTTTCCTTAAAAATTAAATATGGAACTGCCTCTTGACCCAGTGATCCCACTGCTAGGAATATATCCTAAGAAATCTGAAACACCAATAACAAAGAATGTATGGCCCTAGCCAGCTTGACTCAGTGGATAGAGCATCAGCCTGCCAACTGAAAGGTCGCGGTTTTGGCCAGACACCACCCATGCACAAATTCATGCACCAGGCCTCTATGTTTAACATTCAACATTAAATGAACTACTAATGCGTTCAGAGATCATAATAATCTGGCCACTCAGTATAGATAATGTATGCACCTCTATGTTTATAGCAGCACAATTTACAAAAGCTATGATCTATAAACAGCCCATGTACCTATCTGTGGATGAATGGACAAAAAAAGCTATGGGACATATATACCATGGAATACTATGCAGTTATAAAAAAGAAGGCTATCTTATCTTTGAAAAAGCAGGGAGGGACCTGGAGAGTATTATGCTAAGTGAAATCAGCCAGTCAGAAAAATACAATTATCACATACAAGATCTCCCTTATATGTGGAATCTAATGAACAAAATATACTGATAAATAGACATATACATGTAAATAGAAACATGGGACAGACTGATGAATCTCAGAGGAAAGGCAGGAGTGTGTGGGAAGAGATTAACCATGGAACTTAGATGCATACTAGAGGCCCAGTGCACGAATTTGTGCACATTGGAAGGAAATTAATCAGAAGAAATACTTTAGAGACCAGGGAGGGACCATAGGAGGTCTCCAGGGTGTGTACAGCCCGTCTCTCCCAGTCCTGATTGGCCAAACCCCAGCAGCAAGCTAACCTACCAGTAGGAGCTTCTTCCCCCTGGTTGTCAGTGCTCATCATAGTGACTGGTTGAGTGGTCAACCAGATGGTCAACTGAATGGTTGGACACTTAACATATTAAGCTTATAGATACAGATAGATATATATAGATAGATAGATATAGATATAGATATAGATATAGATATAGATATAGATATAGATATGTATAACCCATATGTATATCAATGGCCACAGACAATAATGTGGTAAAAGCTTGAGGCAGGCTAGAAGGGATCAATGGGGGGGAAAAAGAGTACATCTGTATAACTTTCAACAATAGAGATATATTTTAAAAAAGAAAGGACCATAAAGCAGATGTCAGATCTCAGCTCTATAGAGATCTGAACCATAGTCAGTTACAATAGGCATTTACATCAGAGAGAAATCCAAGAGATATTTCCTATGCAGTGTACTAGTATAATTTTGAAACTGCCTAAATGACAATGGAAGGTAATATCCTATGTAATAAATGCCTAATATTCAGTTGTCCCCTTGGCCAGAAGTTCGACCAGGAGTTGGACCAGGGGGCGTGGCCATCTGGCCATCTGCCTGTGGCCCCTCCCCACAGCCAGCCCTGCCCCAGTCTGTGGTGGTGGCAGGCAGCCAGGGGAAGGGAGGCCCTGGCTGGCAGCTGGCAGCCACTAGGGAAACTATCCATGCACAAATTGTGTGCCCTGGGCCTCTAGTGTGTTATAATGGCTAATACAATAGCAGCCTTCTTTAGTTCAAATCCTGGGTCCCACCTCTTTGCTTCAGTTTCTCATCTGTAAAAATTGAGTTACAAATGTGGTAGAGTTTTCTCAACATTAAATGAACTGCTAATGTGTTAAGAAGTGATAACTACAGTTGATAATTATAGTGCTCTTTAAATATTTGCTAAGTCCTTGTGGGTTTGGCTCAATGGATAGAGCATCAGAGTACATGCAGGAGGCAACCAATTAATGTGTCTTTCTCACCTCAGTGTTTCTGTCTCTCACCCTCCCTTCCACTCTCCCTAAAAATCAATGGAAAAATAATGTCCTCAGGATTAACCAAATATATATTTGCTATCATTATTATGATTCCTCTTTTGATTACCTATTCATTTTTCTCTTGCTTCAGAAGCATTCTTTGGAGGTCATGATGTGCTAGTGAAATTTTCATAGAACAAATCAAATGAATAGAAAAGAAAACACAACAAAATAAACATCTGTAGCCAGACTTTAGAAGATTTTACTGACTTTTGGAAATTATTCTCACCATCTAATTCCCAAAATCATCTAAACAAAAGGCTAGCTTTCGTTTCATTTTGTTTTGTTTTCAAAGCTTAGTTTTGTGAAAATCTGATTAGAACAAAGATGGAAGAGTATAAATTTAGTTAAACTATAAAAATGCTAAAATGTTTAGTCTCTTTTTCCATTTATCATCTGAATGTAAATTATGTCACAATATGTCTTTATTCAATGCCCTTGAAATTTCTTTAGTCCTTTTGCATAATTTAAATTCAAGAGATTACTTTAATAAAGGCATAACTACAACTGAGAAATGATCTTATTTTGTTTTTAAAGGTTCTTAGAATCATAAATGTGAAATAATTTATTTTTCTCTATTAACGTGCCAAACCAACATAGATGATTTGTTTAGTCAGCTTTACTCAAAAAATACTTCCTAAAAATGTATAATGTTATTTTCATCTGACATGATAGAAAGGGAACATTTGTCATATCAACAAGTTCTTTAAACTTTTTATTTTATGCATCCCCATAGAATCTTCATTCTGGTGTCTGAAGTTTCCTGAAATTTAATATGTATATGAAAAGATAATTTGTTAAAATGTAGTAAATGTTTTTTGTTCACTCTCATTATAAAACAAATACAAAGTCATGGTAAAAATTTTAAGCATTGCAGGTACTATTGGGGGAAAAATAACCCTCAACTAAAAATTACCTCACACGGAAAGCAACATATTGGTAGTAATTTTATTTATAGAATATTACTCTCTATATATTTCAGTCTATCACTCTATATATTTATATATCTATCTTGTGATCTTGGGTTCCTAGCATACATATAGCCAGATTTTCCTGCTTTTCTAAAATTTAACATAATTGCATTACTGTGTCATTCTTTATTTTCAGAAAACTTGATTATAATGGTTCCATGATAAGTATTTATCTAGATATTATTGGGACTTCAACCTTGTGTGTATTTTCAGACTTCCTTGGCCATCTATTTCTACTTCTTTCACTCTCTTAGCTGGTAGCAAAGCCATTTCATAAGGTCATGCCTTCCCTTTCTGACCTTGGATGAAACAGTATATTGTAAAGAGCAGAACACAACTTCCAGAAGTTGACTTTCCCCAACAGGAAGAAAGAAACAAGAGAGAGCAGGGCAGATAAGTCCCCCCTCCCACCACCATTCCTTTTTGTGTGTATTATTCCTGGGACTGGTTACCCTTCCAAAGAGGTCTCATATGCTAAGTGACCATGCCTCCAGAGTGATTTATCCTCTTTGTGGCTTAGTTGAAGCAGTACCAAATGCTGCAGCATATTGCTTGACATTGCTTTGGATCTTAACACATTTCCTTTTTTCCCTCACCCCCCACTGTACTGGGCTAACACCTCCCCAGTAAAATTTAAACAACTCAGTTTTTGCTTCACATTCCATTTTCTTAAGAAAATAGGTTTTTCTTTATTTAAATATTTTATTTTCTTAGAGAAGCTATTTCCATTATTTTGCTATTATAAATTATACTAGAGGCTTGATGCATGAAAATTCATGCAAGAATGGGGCTTCCTTCCCCTGGCTGCTGGCACCACCTTTACTCCAGCTGGAGCTGCCTTTCTGCTTTCCCAAGTTGCACAGAGGCCCAGAGTGGCTGGGGTGGTACGGAACAACTATGTCCCGCCCCTGGCCCCTCAGTGCCTGTGTATGCAAATGGACCTGTCAGCTTTTTGGGTTAATTTGCATACACACTCCTGATTGGCTGGTGGGCTCACGAAGGTATGATCAATTTGCATATTTCTCTTTTATTAGTGCATATGATAATATAATGGACATTTTGTGCACATCTTTTATTATATTTCTTTGTATTTCACAGGGATGATGAAAAATGCCGTTGTTAAATATTTATTGCAAATGGATTTTCAAAAAGGTTATCTTTATATTTACCCTACAAAGAAGTGAAAAGAATGCTCATTACCAAAAATGTATTTATAACTTTAAACTTTGCCAACCCAATGGTCTTAATGACATTTTAAAAATATGTGTGCATTATTGAGATTGAATTTTTTTCATATATTCATTGTCCATTCATACTCACAAATTTTTATTTCACACTTTATTTATATAAAAGTTAGTTTCTGCTGCTTTATAAGTATTCTTTAATTACAACATCCTTCACTCATTTTGATAAAAATGTATTTTATACATTTATAGTTAATCCTCATTTTTGTTTATGATATTTACAAAAACAATTATATTTAATAGTATTTACCATTCTGTCACTTAGCACCTTCATGCATAGAAATTCTTCCCCCACTTAAAAATATAAATATTCACATATGTTATATGAGAAATAGCTCTATACTTATTACTTTTCTAATTATACTGGCAATTTTTACTTAATAATACTTTCTTCCCCTACAACTCTTTTTAGACTCTACATCAGGAACTTCTCTTTTCTTCTGATAGTCCATTTGTTCATCATTCAACTGGCATCATATGGTTTCAATTAATATATCTTTGATACATTATTAGTAAGTTCAAACCTTATTAAATTATGTTTTATTATGTAGGAAATACTAGTTTATATATACAGAAAATATTACAGAAGAGATTAAAATAAAAAAGTAAAAATTTCTGTTTTTTCTTTCTAAACATTAGGGCCACCCACTCAAAAAGTTAATGTTTTTGAGTATAGTTCTTAGAGTAATTACCATTATAACTTCCAAAATAGTTTTCCTTTCCAAAAACAAAATGAATGCAGTTTTTATTGCTTCTTTAGGAAAGTAAATAATGTATTACATTTACACTACCTCCCACCTATCTTCACAGTATTCTTTTTAGTACTTCTGGTGTGTGTGTGTGTGTGTGTGTGTGTGTGTGTGTGTTTTATTTAATAATGTATTTGAATTTACCTCTAGAAAATAAATACCTGCTAGTAAAAGAGGAAATTAAAATGAACATGTTTTCTTCTTTGCACTTCTCTTTTCTATACTTCCCAACTTTTGTTCATCATATATGTATTTTATGAAATTTATAACATTTATATTGGTTTATCATCAGTCAAAGACTTTCTCTATATGTTGATATTAAAACAGAATTAAGAAGTACAACTGACTAGTCCTCAAATTATTATATTTTATGCTGAAAGGGCAAAAATACTATAAACATATTGGATTTTTAAAATTTATTTTTAATTTTTATTTTCTAGTTTATATTCTGATGTCAGTGTTTCTTATATTATTTGTTGCCATCTTTCCTGGGTGCATTTCTTGTTTTGCTAAAATATCTTTTGGGCAATTTCTGGGGTATCATTTATCTGTTCTTATGTACCTAAAATATATATTTATTTGGCATTCATGGGTAATTAATTATATAACTGGGTATAATATTATAGTTTCAAAATAATTATTTTTCATAGAAATTTCTAGATATCACTTCATTCTTTTGAACAGCTTATATTTTTGATGGGAATGTTATCCCTACTATTCCTCTTTCTTTGTAAATAAAATTACTATTCCCCTATGAAATCTGTAGAACTTTTATTTTTAATGTTGGTGATGAAAAATCTAGACAATTGTATTTTATTAATCTTGCTGGGCATTGAAGGTATCCTTTATATCTGAAAATATATGTTCTCTAATAGTTCAGGGGCCTTTTCTTTCAGTTGATTGGTTTCTCCTTTTTCTTGACTTACCTGAATCTGAACACCATGTCTCATAATTTTCCTTGACTTAGTCTCAATTTTCCTGAATTTCTAGATCAGCAACCCAAACATAAATTATGTACAGTTGGAATTTAGTCAGTCTATTGAATTAAAAAAATTCAAGAATATATTCTACATCTCAGATCTGTGTGTGTGTGTGTGTGTGTGTGTGTGTGACCAATCAATCATTCTTATTTTATTGAAGCAATATTCACCTCAGTTGTCTCTTAGAATATGAATTGGGTTTGACTTATTTTCTCTTCTTTGAATTATATTTTCTCTGAATTTTTCTGATCTATTAATTCCGTTTTTTCTTCTTTGTCCATATCCTTCACACCTGTGTTTTCCTCAAATGTATTATCATATGTGGTAAAGGAATTGCAGAATCAATTGGCATCAGTACATAGCATGCTGGGTTTCACAATGGTGGAGCTATTAAGGACTTTTCATAACTATGGCCGACCAGTGATTCTGTATAAGGAAACAAATTATACTCTAGCAATGATTTAACTTTGTATGGATGGTGAGCAGGCAGGGAAGCATGCCCAAAGTCTTCATAACTGCTAAACCAAAGAGTTTTACTCTGGGGTTGAAAATATCAAATATATTTCTCTCTTTATTGTCAAACATTTTCCTGTTCCTATCACTTGAAGATTATCTTAACTTCAGGTTAACTTCCTTATCAAACCACAGTACACTTGCTAGTAACCTTGTCCCAGACAGATTAAACAGACTATTTTATCCAGAAAAATTTATTGGACTTCATTCTGAGGACAAAATTCACTTTAGCTAGCTGTTCTGTTTATGAACTACAGACTGAGGAGTACAAACATACTGGATGTTCTCAATAAAGTTCCTTAAAACAATGATCTTGATGATCAACCCCCAGCTCAATCTAGCTTTGATATTTGTTGACTCTCACCTTAGAGTTCTCAGGACTTAACTTGAGAAGATCTGCTTACTTCTGGAATTGGCTCAACTTTTGACACTTCTAAATTTGTTATCAATTTGAATCCATTTGCTTTCTATCTACTAATAACCCTCTTAACTAAATTGGGAAATTTTCTTAATTGACAATTTTATTATGGTTTATTATATATATATATATATATATATATATATATATATATATATAGAGAGAGAGAGAGAGAGAGAGAGAGAGAGAGAGAGAGAGAGAGATCCAGAGGGATTGAGAACTAGAGAAAGAGGAACAATTTATTAAGAATTTATTTATTATGAGGAATTGGCTCATGTGATTATAGAAGTTGAGAACTCCTATGATTTGCCATTTACAAGCTGGAGACCCAGGACAACTGGTGGTATAATTCATTCTGAGACTTGAGACCTGAGAATCAGGGAAGGAGATGACATAAATCTCAGTTCCAGAGCCAGAGAAGATGAGATGTCCCAGCTTAAACAGTGAGG
Organism: Vespertilio murinus; assembly: GCA_963924515.1. Taxonomy (NCBI): domain Eukaryota; kingdom Metazoa; phylum Chordata; class Mammalia; order Chiroptera; family Vespertilionidae; genus Vespertilio; species Vespertilio murinus. Next base: position 14,812,375 of record OZ004710.1, on the reverse strand, counting down.
CGAGGTGAAGGATAAGGTGGGTACAAAAACGAATTCCTCCTTTTCTCCGCTTTTTGTTCTAATCAGACCTTCATTAGGTTAGTTAGGCCCACCCACATTGGACAAGGCGACTACTCTACTGAGTCCACTGATCCCTATGTGAATCTTATCTGGAAACACTCTCACAGACATACCCAGAAATTATATTTAATCTGGACACCCCATGTCTAGTCACGTTGACACTTGAGGTTAACCATCACAAACCTGATTATGAATTTCTATTTACTCAAGTCTTTAAGTGTCAGTATAAAGTTATATATAAGTTTTCAGGAAGTTTTCATTAATATTTTATAGTTAGACTATGTATTACAAAGTTTTTGTTATTGTTATAGGTAGATGGAGTTTATATTTGTTATATTTCTGTTACTTTTGATATATAAAATTTTCATATTTACTTATTTTTTGCTCTCAAATATATAATGCATTTTAAGTTGTGATAATTTTTTCAGATAATGTTCTGAGTGTTTAGAGAACACCCTTTACAAATAATGTATTTCTTACTATGTACCAATAGCTATATCTCATTTTGTTTTTCCATATTTTTTCACAAGCCAGGAATATATACTAAGAAATGTTGTAGTAACATCACCTTTGTCTAACTTCAGAGTAGATGCAAATTTAGTGTTTGGTAATATATATAATTCATAGATATTACTCATGTTAAGCAAAGATGCCTATATTTTCCATTCATTTATTATAAAGTATTTTATCAAATGCCCTTTTGGTACATTCTTTCATTTTAATATTTTTTAGTCTTTCCTCACTACCTTAAATGCCCATAAGTATTGAAAGTTTGCCCACTGTAGTCTGATTATTTTCCAACCTTTTACAAATTTCAGAATGTGGTGTTACCCTAGAAGAGACTAACATTAGATCTACTAACTATTTAGAATATTGATCCTTTACTGGCCAATATACTTTAAGGGCCATTTCCTACTATTCTCCTGCTGTACTCTGTCTCAGGTGACTGGGCCCCAAAATTACATGCCCATGCTTCCATACCAATTAAGGGAGTTCTGTCCATGGGAGCTACTAGCAGGATATTTGAAGGTGAGTGGAGACCAGATTCTAGGGTATTGCTCCCATGTCTCTGCTTCAGAGTGCCCTCTTGGTGTAGCTGCATCTCTTTGTGGTTGTAACTCATAGCAGGTCTCCTCTTTCCTAAGTCCCAGTTCCTACCAGAAGGCCCTTACTCCTGTTCACTCTACCACTGCTTCCTGTCCTTGGTCCTCCACACTGGGTTTCACAGTGGCTTCCTCCTGTGCTAATAGCCAGATTGTCTTGTGGTAGCCTGTTCACTCTTTCAGTTCCTTTAGTACTTTTTGAACATATTATTCCCAATATTAAATTCCCTCTATTGAACTCCATAACTTAAAATTGTTATTTAATAATCAGATGCACAGATAATGGGACAGAAATCATCCAAAAGTCATAATTATATGAAAAAAGCAAGTTGAAAAGGAAGGCATTATCATTTTCATTTGCTCCTCTTTATATAAATAATTCCATCATCAAACTAAAAAAGTACTTTAATATCTAGTAACTGAAATAACATTATAACAATGGAGATTCATCTGTTCATGTATATTGATTTGCGTACCTTAATTCTCAGCCTAGATGTATAAAGTGGATTGCCTCATATATACCAGAGAAGTTACTGAACTTAATTCTATTTATAATTGATAAAATACATATAATCAGTGGTACCAAAGAACACTTTATGAGGTCAGTAGTATTAGAAAAGCTTTCCTACTTTAAAGGTATATTTTCATTGCAATTCCTCAGGATATATAAGTGAACACAGAAGAAGTATCATATGATTTTTTTAAAAAAGGAGTAACATTCAACCATACTGTTTTTGTACTTTTAAATATATGAACTGTTATTTTTAACATACTTGTTTTCTTTTTTAAAACTATATTTATGAGAGAAGAACCAAGATGGTGGCCTAGGTAGTCCCCTAAGCTGCTGCCTCATCAACAATTTAAAAAAAAACAAAACAACTAAAATCAAAAAGGGCATCATCAAAACCTCAGGAAAGCTGGTGGAGTGGGATATCTACAACTAGAAAGAAGGATAGAGGCTCACGGATCGGACTGGGAACCACAAAGCCCTGAGGTAGGGAGACACTTGCACGTGGAGAAGAAGTGCGGCCACAGAATGCCTGCCTGGCAGGAGGGGAGGAATTCCCGATTGCACGGAACCCTTTCCGACTGTATTGAACCCCGACCCCGGCTGAAATTCTGTGGTCCCAGGCTCACACTGGTGGAGTCTGGACTGTAGAGAAAGGCACCCAGAGACTCAGAGACTGGGAGACCAGGGACCCAGGAGCCACAGCCAGCACGGTCTACAGTCACGCGTGCTAGTGAGTACATGCAGAGGTCTGACCATGGAGGCTGCTGCCACCCCGCCTCCCCATAGCGGAAGGAGTCAGAAGCTCCAGACTACAGAGACCAGCCCAAGTCTGGGCTAGCCCCTGGGGCACCCAAGCTCTTGCACAGGGAACCTGGGGCGGTCAGGCAGAAACTCAGGGGAGCTGCAGAAGGCAGAGGTCAGGCGGAAACTCAGAAGAAGTGCACAAGGGCAGGGCGGAAGCCAAGACTGTCAGTTCAGCCCTGAGACTCAGCCCCATCCAAGCTGAGCAGAGGCTTCTGCAGTTTTTCAAGTCTGATCCTATAAGACTGTCTCCAAAACAGAAGGTATCCCAGAGTAGACACAGCTGATACCCACATCCAATTGCCCTGAAGGTCAATTCACAACAATAAAGACTTAGCTACAACAAGGCTGTGCACGCAGTCCACAAAGGGGAGCACCAAGAGTGTCTACCTCAGGTAACTGAGGAGGCTGACCCACTGGGCCATATAGGACACCAAACACACAAAGCCATCCTACCAACTCTGAAAAATAGTGAAAATGCCGAGATAAGAAAATAGATCTCAAACGAAAGAGATGGAGGATATAGAGTTTAAAACTATGGTTCTAAGGTTATGCAAGAATATACTAGAGAAGGTCGATAAACTTCATGAGACTCAACTAAAAAGTACACATAAACTGACTAAATTGGAAAATATTATGCAGAGATCCAACAGCAGGATGGAGGAACACAAGAACCAGGCCAAAGAACCAAAAGACACTCCTCTGGAGAAGCAAGAAGATAAGAGAATCCAGAAAGTTGAAGACAGTGTAAGGAGCCTCTGGGACAACTTCAAACGCACCAACATCAGAATTATGGGGGTGCCAGAAGAAGAGGGAGTGCACAATACTGAAAACATATTTGAAGAAATAATATCAGAAAACTTCCCTCACCTGTTGAAAGAAATAGACTTACAAGTATGGGAAGCATACAGAAACCCAAACAAGAGGAATCCAAAGAAAAATACTCTGAGACACATCATCATCAATATGCCAAGGGCAAAAGACAAAAAGAAGATCTTACAAGCAGCAAGAGAAAAGCAGTTGGTTACCTATAAGGGAACACCCATACGACTATCAGCTGATTTCTCAACAAAAACCATGCAGGCAAGAAGGGAGTGGCAATAAATATTCAAAGTGATGAATAGGAAGAACCGACAACCAAGATTACTCTATCCAGCAAAGTTATCATTCAGAATTGAAGGGCAGATAAAGAGCTTCACAGATAAGAAAAAGTTAAAGGAGTTCATCACCACCAAACCAGTATTATATGAAATGCTGAAAGGTATTACTTAAGAAGAGGAAGGAGATCAAGTGAATTTAAAAATCTGAGGAATAGAATAAACTGGTGAATATAATAGAATCAGATCAGGGGCAAAGAAAGGGAGTGGATTGATAATTGTCAGGGTGAAAGGGGTGTGGGGGTGCAGAAAGAGACTGGATTAAAATCATATAACCTATGGATGAGGACAATGGGGGGGGGTCAGGGCATAGGGTGGGGTGGGAATCAGGTGGAAGGGAGTTATGGCAGAGAAAAAGGAGAAACAATTGTAATAATCTGAGCAATAAAGATTTATTTTAAAAAAAGAAACAAGAAAAAATAAAACAAAACTATATTTATTGTTGAAACTATTACAGATGTCCTCCATTTTCCCCCATTGACCCCCTCTACCCCATAATATACTTTTCTTAGTTTAGTTATATTAATTCTCCAAAGATTTTCCTATTTTCTTGGAAAGACAGATTTAGACAAATACATGCAAGTATATTTTAAGATGAGATTCATTTGCTAATATTTTTATTTTTATTGATTTTTAGAGAGAAAGGAGGGGAAGGAATAGATAGATAGAAACATTAATGAGAGACACATTGATTGACTGCCTCCTGCATGCCCCAACCTGGGATCGAGCCCACAACCCAGGCCATGTGCCTGACCAGGAATCAAACCAGGGACCTCTTGGCTCATGAGTCAATGCTCAACCACTCAGCAATACTAGCTGGGCCATTTGCTAATATTTTTATAAGAATTAAAATAAATTAATATGTAGGGATGCTTGGCTACCTGGAGTATCAGCATTGATCTAAGTGAATTAATGTTTTAAATATATTTTATTGATTTACAGAGAGGAAGGGAGAGGGATAGAGAGTTAGAAACATCAATCAGTTGCCTCCTGCACACTCCCCACTGGGGATGTGCTTGCAACCAAGGTACATGGCCTTGACTGGAATTAAACCCGGGACCCTTCAGTCCGCAGGCCGATGCTCTATCCACTGAGCCAAACCAGTTAGGGCTGAGTGAATTAATTTTATTACTTTTCTTTAGTTTTCTGTTTCAGATCAAGATTTGACAAATAAATTTATTTCATGTCCCTTTATTTATTAATTTATTTTGAATCTATTATTTCATTAAAATTTCAGCCACCTTTTATCTTTCTCTACATGATCAATGCCTTCTATTAATATATCCAAATACTCTAGGATTAAGTGTCATTAAAATTATTCTAACAACAGCCCTGGCTGGTGTGTCTCAGTTGGTTGAGATTCTTCCCAGGTGCCTAGAAGTCTTTGCTTTGATTCCCAGTCAGGGCATATGAGATTTAACCCTGTATTGAGGGTTAAATCCCCAGTAGGGGGTATGTAGGAGGCAACTGATGAATGTTTCTCACCTTTGCTCTCCCTTCCTCTCTCTCTCTAAAACAATAAAATAAAATAAGTTAAAACAAGTATTCTAACAACATACTTTATACTTTATGAGTTGAAGTAGTACCATGAATAAGTCTATTTCAGAAAACTCACTTTAACTCGAAGGTTCAATTTTTAGAGAATTTTACCGTATTTGCTGGCGTATAAGAAGATTTTTTGGCCCTGAAAAATATGCCTCCAAGTGGGGGGTAGTCTTATACGGCGAGTATATAACAAACTCTGTATTTTTAGTGGAAATTTTAGGGGGTCGTCTTATATGCCGGCAAATACGTATTTTTTCAGGGCCAAAAAATCGTCTTATACGCCGGCAAATACGGTAACTTATGGTATTGTGTATTATAATAATAAGCACAATATTAGCAATTACAATTCTCGGCAAAATTTTAAATAAGATTGGAATGTAAGGTTTTGTAATCCAGGAAAGGAAATAGAATCTTAAATATTTCAGAAATGTATTTTGCCCCGGCCTGCGGGGCAACAACGTGGGCCCTCAGGAATCCTAAGAGAATGAGACAAGAGAGGGGCGCAAGGAAGGAGGGTAAGTCTTAGAAATCCGATCAAACCCTCACATTTTATTGAAGTGTAACTGTTTTTAAAGGCTCGTAAAGGGGAGGGACAGGGTAAGGGATTGTCATGGGGTGATTGGTTGGGGACTGGGTATGTCTTCAGCTGATTGGTTATTCTGATGTGGGAGGTTCTTCTAGCCTTTGGCGGGCCCGGGGGCTTTGTTTGGTATGCTGGTTATCTTGGCGGGCAATCTTGCCCCCCGCAGGAATTCTTGGTGGGCTTTCTTAGGAAAAGGGGCTGACCAGGAAGTGAAACTGAACTCTTGTTTTTATGGCTCCCGGCAGTATTTGAAAGGTTTTTTTAATTGTGAGGTTCTCACAGGAAAGAAACAATTCCTGCATCTCCTTAATGCATTTTCTTTTTTGAAGAGTTTTCAGAAGAAAAAAAAATACTTGATTAACTTCACCTCTTCTAAGCCTTTTCCCACATCTGTACATACATTTCTGCCCATTACTTTTATTTGAATCATTTAGGGATTCTATTAAAAATGAGGCTCCTAGTAGTGAGGAATGATGCTATACTCCTTTGGGAAACAGGGAGAGAAAAAGGCGGAATTAGAAATGCAATTGGCTTTTAGGCACATCCTTAGATGGGATAAGGGGAAATACACAACAATTTCTCAAGCTGTGCTGTTGACAATCAATTCTTTTATCCTAAGAACTATAAAAATTTAATATTATTTCTACCAAATAACTCACTATACCCAATTGTGTGTTTATTGAACAATCATTAACATTCCATTTTGGTATATTTGAGAATAGAACAGCATGTTCTATATCCCTAGCACATATAATGGTACCTTCAACACAATAATGTTTTTTTTTAATTTAAATTATTTATTGTTGAAAGTATTACATATTTCCTTTTTTCTCCCATTGACCTCTCCCCCACCGCTCCCACTGCCCAGCACATGCCCTCATTCCCCATACTGTCAGTGTCCATTGGTTATGCTTGTGTACATATATACACACAATAGATATTTAATAAACGTTGTTAAATAAAGTGATTAAATGTTCAGTTAAAAAGTATAACATGGTGCAGTATTTCAAGTATGTCAGGTGTGTTTGTGTGTGTGTGTGGGGGGGGTGAATGGGTAGGTATATTAATAGTGAAATATTGAAGCGTTTCCTGAATTGGTTCTTGAATTGTTTCTAGTATAGTTTTCTAGAGGCAGACATAGAAGAAATGGACAATCATCCATCCTGTCAGTAACCAAGTGTGATTAAACTTTTTACTTAGCCTTTTTATTGTTATTTATTTCAATATTTACATTTAAACGGATGAACCTGAACCCCCCCCCCCCCAAAAAAAAAGGGGGCAATAAACTACCCAGCTGGCATGGCTCAGTGGTTGAGTATCAACCTAGGAACCAGGAGGTCATGGTTCAGTTTCCACTCAGGGCATATGCCTGGGTTGTGGGTTAGATCGCCTACCAGGACACTTATGGGAGGCAACAGATGGATATTTCTCTCTTACATCTTTCTTTCTTTCTTTCTTTCTTTCTTTCTTTCTTTCTTTCTTTCTTTCTTTCTCTCACTCTCCCTCTCTTCCTCTCTCTGTAAAATCAATAAGTATGTCCTTGAGTGAAGATTTTAAAGAATAGAGAAAATAATTTAATCTAGCTAAAAAGATGATAATGCATCATGACCAGATGTGGTTGTATTCCAGAAATGCAACATTTCCTTAAGATTAAGTATATCAAATACTTAATTCACAAAATGAGTACCAGAAGGAAAAAATCATATATATCAATGAAGAAAATGTACTTGACAAAAATTAAAAGTCATTATTAATTACAACAATTAATTTTTAAAAGGAGAATTCCTTGATTTGAATAAAGAGGATCTCAATTCTTAGAGCAAACATCTAGTTAATAGTGAAATATTGAAAGTATTATTTTTGAAAAAAAGACAAATATGACTATTAATACTGGTAACATTGTTATCATTTTTATTTAGCATTTTAAGACCACCCCAGCCAGGAAAATGAGGCAAGAACACATACATACATACATACATACATACATACATACATATGTTAAGACATAATGAGTCAAATAAAGAATTAAATGTTACTAACTACCATTAATAACCATGTTAGGTTCTACATACAATTTTAGAAGAATCTATAGGACTAATTATTTAGAATAAATAAATTTATCAAGATTGTGGTAAGACAGTATGGTATTTGTCAAAAAATAGCAAAACAGGTCAATGGAAATGACTAGAGAGTTCTGAAATAGACCCGTGCATATACAGTCACTTGATTTATGATAACTGAATGCAGTACAGAAAAAAGTGCCTACTTGTAAAAGATCCTGAATCAATTGGATATGTATGAGACAGAAAAAAAAAACTTGCTTTCTGAGTTAAATAATAAAAATTCAGTTCTAGATTATTTTCATATCTTAATGTGAAGATTTAAACAATATATAGTGTTTAAGAGAAAATGTGGTAGGACATCTTCATAACCATGGGATAGCCAACAATTATTTAAACAGGGCACACACACACACACACACACACACCAATCAAAAATGGGGGGAGGGGATCTGGTAAAATAGGATGCATTCAGATTGATATACAGTTGGCATAATGATACACTATTAATGAATTGAAAAGCAAGTGAAAAAATGGGAACAGTTCAGCACAAACTTTCAACAAAATACACAGAGAACTTCTATGAAACAGTAAGAAAAAGGGAGACAACCCAATAGAAAAATAGACAAAAAATTTGAATAAAGACTATACAAAGAGGATATCCAAATGGCCAATAATCATATGAAAAGCAATCCTTTTCAATGCTTCAATTTATATAATGTTAGAAAAATGGAAAATGTATATTTAAGAAAACTTAAAATTTAGAATAGTAGTAGTTGTGTGTGTGTGTGTGTGTGTGTGTGTGTTTTAAATGTATTTTTATTGATTTAAGAGAGGAAGGGAGAGGGGCAGAGAGATAGAGACATCATGCACTCCCCCTTCTGGGGATCAAGCCCACAACCCAGGCATGTGCTCTTGACCAGAATGGAACCTGGGACCCTTCAGTCTGCAGACCAATGCTCTATCCACTGAACTAAACCAGCTACGACATAATTATGTTTTTATTTATTTATTTTCATTTTTATTAAGGTATTATACGTGTACATATCTTTTTTCCTTAAAATACTCTCTTTTTTTTCCTTCTCATTTTTTAATTTTTTTTAATTAAGGTATTATATGTGTACATATCTTACCATTGCCCCCCCCCCACTCTTATACATTCCCTCCACCCTAGAGTTTCGCGTCCATTGCTTATGCTTATATGGATGCATACAAGTCCTTTTGTTGATCTCTTATCTCCCCCACTCCTCCCTAACCTTCCCGCTGTAATTTGACAGTCTGTTTGATGCTTTACTGCCTCTGTATCTTTTTGTTCATCAGTTTATAATGTTCTTCGTTATACATAAATGAGTGAGATCATGTGGTATTTTTCTTTCATTGACTGGCTTATTTCACTTAGCCTAATGTTCTCAAGTTCTATCCATGCTGCTGCAAATGGTGAGAATCCCTTCTTTTTTTATGGCAGCATAGTATTCCATTGTGTAGATGTACCATAGTTTTCTGATCCAGTCAGCTGCTGATGGGCTCTTAGGCTATTTCCAAATCTTAGCTATTGTAAATTGTGCTGCTATGAAAATAGGGTTGCATATATCCTTTCTGACTGGTGTTTCCAGTTTCTTAGGATATATTCCTAGGAATGGGATTACTGGGTCAAATGGGAATTACATTTTTAGTTTTTTGAGGAAACTGTTCTGCACAGTGGTTGTACCAATCTGAATTCCCACCAGCAGTGCACAAGGGTTCCTTTATCTCAGCATCATCGCCAGCACTTGTCATTTGTTGATTTGTTGATGTTAGCCATTCTGACAGATGTGAGATTGTACCTCATTGTTGTTTTGACTTGCATTTCTTGGATGATTAGTGACTTTGAGCATGTTTTCATATGTCTCTTTGCCTTCCTTCTGTCTTCTTTTGAAAAGTATATATTTAGGTCTGTTACCCATTTTTTTATTGTGTTGTTTATCTTCCTTTTGTTAAGCTGTATGAGTTCCTTGTGAATGTTGGAGATTAAATTCTTATTGGTGATACCATTGACAAATATGTTCTCCCATGCAGTGGGCCTTCTTTTTGTTTTGTTGATGGTTTTATTTTCTGTGCAAAAACATTTTATTTTTATGTAGTCCCATTTTTTCCCCTCTCTTTAGCTTCCATTGCCCTAGGAGCATTATCAGTGAAGAAATTGCTTTGGCATATGTCTGAGATTTTGCTGCTTATATATTTCTCTAGTATTTTTATGGTTTTCTGTCTTATGTTTAAGTCCTTTATCCATTCTGAGTTTATTTTTTTGTATGGTGTAAGTTGGTCATCTAGTTTCATTTTTTCTTTTGCGTGTATCTGTCCAATTTTCCCAACTATACAGGTTAGGAAATCATGGGTGGTTTTTCTTTTTCTTTGGACAACTCAGTTTTAAAATAAGCATGCTTAGTTTTAATATAAGAATAGCATATAATAACTATTTTTAAAATAATATATATTCATAAATTTAAAAAATTCCGACTCCTCCTCAAATGTATTCTTATTTTCTAATACCAGATGATTCTTTTTCACAAAGTAGCATTTTAATTCACCAATTACCATAATCCCTTATTTCACTCTACCCATATCCACTCTGGGTGAGCATGTATCTCAATATTCATACTGTTGCTTTCTCAAAAATTATGTGTACCCTTGAAATCCTGAGTGTTTATGTAATACTGCTGTCATTAGCTAGGTATTCATAATAGAACTAGAGCAAAGGGGTAAGGCCAGACATTATAGTCATGTCATTTGGGCAGCATTACCAGGAAACCACCAGCCTATTCCCTGCCACTTCCCTTAGAACCAATATTTCTTAAACATTAATATCTTAGAAGGATAATGATGCCATTTCTTAGAATCTTTCCCAATCTTGTGCGCTTTGCTCCATTGCAGCTGTCATTGACTAATGTATTGGCACTTTTGTGTTTCCAGTATTTAATTATAAAGCATTGGGGGAAGGAATCCAACAAAGATAGAAACATGCCCTGTAAAGTTGGGTTGACATAGGGAAGGCGCTTGTCTGTCATCACACCTGGGTACAGAAATCATTGGTTAGAATGGTCATGGCCAGTGTAAGTGCTTGAAAATTTTGAATACATAATCTCCTAAACAAAGGAGTTTTCTCTCTTGGCTTGTGACACTTGGCTTGTGGGGCTCCTTTGCTCCTGCTTCCATATGGCCCATGGCAATATGGACCCCCCCCCCCCACACACACACACAATGGAATAATGGACTACAGTAGGAAACACAAGCTAAGCTAGCCTGATGCTGGACTGGACTCTTCTCCAATATGGAATAGAAACTCTGAACACTAGCTCTGATTTTAGCTCTATTTAAGCCCCAGCTACACTTCTGTTATGACTGAACTAAGGGAAATGACACTTTGAAAACCCAGGGGTGTAATTCCCTGGAAATAAAGCTTTCAACCATATCTCATCTTTCCATGGGGGCCTCCGGAAATGCTTATTCCTGTGGTATCCCAAGGACTTCATCTCCCACTAGCAACCGGGGGAGGTGAGGCCCACTCCCTTCCATTAACATAAGTGTCTAACATTTTACTAAAAATGTTACTACTAATAGTCAACAAATGAGCATCAGACTTTCTTGTTCTCAAAAAAGCCATATTTTTTTAAAGTGATAAAAAACAATTACTTTAATCACATGCCACAGTAAAAATCAATAAAAGGTGTGCATTCCTGGAAAAACTGTCCTTTTGATAGATTTTTGTGTAACATATAAAACAAATTCAACTAAAACTAATATTTCTTAAACATTAATATCATAGAAGGATAATAATGTTATATGTTAGAATCTCTCCCAATCTTGTGAGCTTTGCTCCATTGTGACTGTCATTGACTAAAGTATTGGCACTTTTGTGGTTCCGGTATTTAATTGTCCCAGCATTCAAGTATTAAACTATGAAGTCTCACTAATTTGTGCCTATACCATCCGTGGACAAACAATCGGCCCATTCGGCTGTTCTATCCGGCCCGCGGAACAGAAAGAGCAGAGGGTTCTCTTGCTCTCCTCTCTGCTCCTTCACCAGCAGCCCAAGATGAGAGTGCCAGCATGGTCAGGTTGCTTTTGTTCTGGCCCTCCGGTCCAGTTTAAGAGCCCATTGTGGCCCTCGAGTCAAAAAGTTTGCCCACCCCTGGTTTATACCAACTTAAAGACTGTTTCCTTAAAAACGTTTCAAGTGACTTTCAAAACACACCCTTATTATGATTGTTACATTCCATGAACCAGCCATGTATCCATTTTAGAGTTTGTAGCCCTTTTCCAATATCCCTTGAAATGTAATCACCTACACACCAATTGTGTTTGTCCTTTGTAAACAAGGAAATCGGTACCACTCTGAAATTCTATTTTTTAAAATATATTTTTATTGATTTCAGAGATAAAGGGAGGGAGGGAGAGAGAGGGGGGAAGAGAGAGAGAGAGAGAGAGAGAGAGAGAGAGAGAGAGAGAGCAATGATAAGAGAGAATCATTGATCAGCTGCCTCCTGCACACCCCCACACTGGAGATCAATCCCACAACCCCTGAATATGCTCTATCGGGAAGCGAACAGTGACCTCCTTATTGATGCTTAACCACTGAGCAACATTGGCTGAGCACCACTGTGAAATTCTTTAATGTGTATTTCTAAGTCTCTGAAATAAAATATTTACATCTTTGTGTTGGAAATGATATGGGGAAACCGCATAGATCGTGAGTTTAAACTAGGCGCTCATGTATCAAATGAACCACAAAACCCACAAAGAATAAGTGTTTTAGAAATAGATGATATGTCTGCAACATTTTTCTTACAGAATTGTATCTGCTGTGGTTTCTTCTCAGTTATTAATGTCACCAGGACACTCAGTTGACATTTTAAAGTTATTAATGAAAGAGCCACATGTCAATGAACATCTTTTTGTCAGGTTATCGACCCAAACTTACAAATGTGAATGAATGGATTCTAATCTGGGGTTTTTCTTCTCTATTTTGGTTTCCACTTTCTTCGCCAGGATCTTAAATTAAATACTCTGATTTGTTGAATGAGCATTAAACCATTTAGTTTTATTTTTTCAGTTGACTTTAGCCTCCAATTTGTAAAGGACTCAAAAAGGAAAATTAATGTGAGAATAAAATATTGTAATTCATAAACTAATAAACACCATTTAACTGTGCAATCTATGTAATGGATGAGAGTTAGTCCCTGATTTATTCCTGAAGTTCTAAATAAACTTAAGAATTCAAGGGTCTGCTGGTGGCATTTATAATTCATTTTTCCAAAGTATGTTCTATTCAGCAAATATTTATTACATGCTTCCTATGCGCAAGACAGAGCAATAGATATTTCAAATAATACAAATATGACTAAGGTACAATTATTATACTCTGAAAATATAAGTGTGTATGTTGGTTTGGTTTTTACATGAAGTGCCTCTTCTAATTATTTTTTTCTTCTAAATTAATGCTGTAGCACTTTCAACATATTCATATTTTTGGAACCTTTAGTTAGAAATGAGAACCAGCATCCCTATCTCATTCCTATAATCCAGTTAATGTATTACTTAAACAATATCTTGAACTATGGAATGAATATTGTGTGTCCATATTGCATCAAATATTTTATAATTTCCAAATTTTTAATTCTTAACCAGTGAGTTGTTGCTAACTACAAGCTGTTAAGAAATGTAAGTACTTAGAGGATAAAAGGACAGATTAACTATTAATGTAATGTGCCTGCAATGGTTGACACCCTACTTAGCATGACCATTATGTACTATAGTCTACAAAATTATTCTTCATGCTCCCACAGCAGAGCTGGAGTGCCATATGGCCATGCTTGTTTTTTGTCAAATAATTTTTACATAAACAGCTGGTGAACTGTTTTTATTGTAACAGTGCACACATTTTTTGAGACAGTTGGGAAGGATTGATGCAACTCTAGTCACTGCCTGCTTTCCTGTCAGCGTTAAGGAGACATTCAGATTCATCTTTTTAAAATGTGAACTTTTGTATTCTTGTCACTATGGTCAGCTGATAAGAAAGATTTTTAATGGAATGCACGAATTATTGGCATGTTTATAAACATATAGCAATGCATAGAAACTAGTCATAAGGGACCTTCAACTTCCCATGGCATTTTCAGTGTTTTTATTTTTTACACTCGTGAATTTTTAGAGGCAGAACTGATATGTTTTGGACTATTTTATAAGCAGTTTTAATATGACTATATTTGGTTTTGAAACATAACTTCAACACATTCTGATAAGTGATATAATAACCAGAAGATTTTTAGCAAGTTTTGTGTGTATCTGTGATTTGAGTTGATTTAAAAACTATTCAATCCAAAAGCACCACCCACCTCCTTGACAAGAAAATCCATGTGTGAAAACACCAGTGATTTCAAAAGTACAAGTAGTAGAGGCATTTTTTTTAATTCTAAGGTAATGACCATTCTTCAGTTAGAATGTTAAATCTTTCAATCTAATTTTATATTTGATATTTCAAAAAATCTCCCTGTTACCAGTATCCTGGTAAGGATTTCTGTATTATTACATATGACAGATTCCTTTTTCATAGTATATTGGAGACTATAGAAATATGTTTCATTAGAGAAGGGAATGAGTATTTATTATTGTGCCATTAAAAAGCTTAGGACCTTCAGGTCAGAACAATTGCATTCCTTTATCTTTCACATACTAAAGGTAAATGTGTGTAAAATGTAAGTGAAAATAAGATTTTCCCCAACCTTACAGCTTTCATTATATTCACCCATCTGTCCTTTGTGTCTTTGATTAATTACACTCATGGGCACAGCTATTTATGAAGAATATTTTATTTTGTAATTCAAGTTCGAAAAACAAAGGTTCTTTTTCCATGTATCTTAAGTTTGAAGAAGTTTTCTGAAATAAACTTTACAATAATGAGTACATTTTGTGAGTAAATAGTCATTTCAACATAATACCTGAGAACAATTTGCTTATGTGGATTTTAATTTGTATCTCGCTGTTATTTTCTCCCAATGAACTATGTGCCAGATGGATATTTAGAAAAGGAGTCAAGGGAGACAATACATTTTTTGTAAGGGCGTTGTTTTTCCCAAGGTAAGACCATTCATATTACTTAACTAAAAGTTGAGTTCTAAGGAGATAATCAACTATACAAATGATTTGAACTATTAAATATACTATGCAATGATTGGGGAATATTTCTCCATGGGTTATAATTTTCTTGCTCTTTTGAAGCATTGGTTGCCCTTGTACCAGACAATTTTTTCAAGAACTTCTTGTGTGTAGTAAGCCTTGGGAGATTATATATGTTCTCCAGTGTGGAGGAAAGGCCTGCTCACTGGCCATTATACATAATTAGAATTCCCCAAGCATAGAATTCTTCTCTTGCAATGCAATTATTTTGCATGATCTGGTGACACTTGTTCATCTTGATATCGCTTTGTGATTACTGGAGTTTGGGTTACCAGTATGAGAAAATATAGATGTTATGCTTAGGTCCAGTGCTATGAAAGATGAAGTTCTTTTGCTCTTTTGCTCTTATCCAAAGCCTCATGTATTCTGCAAGCATCCTTGAAACTGTGGTTGGCTGACTATTAGATTGCAAGGATAAGAATTTTAGCTGCTTCACAGATCTTTTTTTTTTAATTTAGATTAAGGATCTTATCTTTATTGGCAGTGTTATATTAAGCATCTTATTAGGAAATTTGAGAAAGATCAGCTGACACCGGTAAAATCATGTCAAGTAACTCATTTCAAGAATTCCCATTTTCCATGATGTTGAGCTAGGAAGTTATCCCCAGGTAGAAGTAAGATCTCTCAAAACATTTTAATAACATTCAAAGGTCCTCTCTGGTGTTATTCTACTGATGGTCAGAATGCTTCATTAGCAAATTGTCAGTGATCCTGACTATTCCCTGTCATGATTTCAGAGTCATCTTCTTCAAATAAAGATTCAGGGGTGGGGGGGATCCGTCACTATTTCCGACTCGAACTTTTGGAAGTTACCTTCGGTTTTGCGCCCAAAAACCCACTGCAGTTTGGCGCTCCACATTTACAGATGGTCTTTCTATTCCCAAGGGTTTGTAAGTTGTAGTTGCAAGTAAGTTCTGTGCCCGCTTTAATGTCACATAGGGTAAACACCCCAACGCGGGTATCTCCATTCACATACCACTTTTGCATTTCACAGTTGGGGAGACAGCCATGATTTATAAAACGGATATAATTCCCCTGGGTTCCCGCATCAATGAATCTGTATCGATCTAAAGCAAGCATGTAAAAATTAGTCGCGCCTTGTTCTTGGGCCTGACGGATCCGAGCCTTGCATTCGGCATCATCAATCATTTCCCCCACGTACTCCCCGACAAATTCACCCTCTTTAAGATCTTTTTTGCTTCGAAGGCCCCAGCCCTTCTCTAATGTGCGAAAAATTTCCACCTCTGGGTACTGGCGCTTAACAAAGGACTGGTTTTGGCAGAGTCTTCCAGCGGGACAGACTGCAGGGTGGCACTCACAAGACAGCATGCGGTTGATGCAATTAGTGTTTAACCCACATGGGTTTTTGTCAGTTGCACTGCAATTACATCCGGGGATATCCGATGGGTCTACGGTAAAGATCTGTGCCCGACCAACAGGCCGGTTCTTCTTGATATGTTTATAAGGTGCTGGCTTATCGTTCTTTTGCTCCTCGTGAAGCTGTCTCATCTCTTTATTCGCCTTTAATTCTTCATACCTCAAGGCGGCCTCCTTCAGAGCTTTCTTATAGATGGCATCTATTCCCCTACTCATTTTAGCTCTACAGCTAATATCATGGCCCATGTAGGGGAAGACTCTGGCCTTGTGCGTCCACAGATAGTCATTGGAGCCAAAAAACAGCACAGGAAATTCGCCGATGTCATGGGCCATATCAGTAACGTTGGGAGGTACATCTTGAGGGTGACAGATCTCAGCTGGCCACCACCTGTACTGGCCAACTTTAACCCACACCAGTTCCGTGTAATGGGGATTTTTACCAGCTCTACAATCCTCGCAGTACCAATCTCCTTCAGGGAAGTCTATACCAATACATTTAAGGTGAAAAGAAGCAGGGCAAGAATCACAACACAAAAGGTCACCCCCCTCTGAGCAGAGAAAACACCATCTAACATTAACCTGCTCGTGATGCCTGTAGCCCACCTTCGGTGTAAAATGATTAGGGCAGATGATACTATTAGGTGTTAGGATTTTCGACCCAGCCTCCAGGCAAAGGTCATTGGCATGGTATGCCATGGGGCAGCGCACACATCTCATTAAGTGGCCTCCTGTCGCCAAACCGCTAGCTGGATTAGCAGCGTGGCAGGTTATACACGAATGGCGAGGACAACGAAAGCCCCCGTCCTCCATGACACTAGGTGGGTATTTCTGGACACAGGTGGCGTGATAAAACTTGCCACACAAGGGCTGGAGGCACCTTTTAACCCCGCCTCCACTCTGTTTACAGACGAAACACCTGTGGGCCCCTGAGCAGCATTCGTTGCAAAAAAAAATCCCCTCGGGCACCTCCGATAACCCAAGGCACTCTAAGTGAAATGCCCCATGGCATTGAGCCTCACATATTAGCAGTTCACCCCCCTTCTCGCAGCTCTCACAAACATCGCCCTTGGGCGTGTCAATGCGGCCTTTTCCAAGACGCAGTCTTTTGGCAGCAAGCATCCCTTGGTGGTTCTCCGCTGCCTCTTCAGCAGCCTTCCTGAACGTGCCAGGCTTCCTGTGCGCCATCACTTCTCCTTTTGCAGAGCTAATTCACAGCTCTTGGCAGCAAACACGCATCTCCACTTTTCCTATTTGCAAACAGAATGCAAACGAGATTAGCCTTTGACAGATGTAACAAGAGACGGCTTTAACTTTTTTCATGTTGCCCCTGATTTGTTTTATGATATATTTCAATATGCATCACCAGTGGTAACTGCTTCAAAATATATCGTTAAAATGTGAGATATGGCCCTGGATGGTTTAGCTCAGTGGATAGAGCACCTGCCTGTGGACTGAAGGGTCTCAGGTTCTATTCCAGTCAATGGCACTTGCCTGGTTGCAGGCTCGATCCCCAGTGTGGGGCGTGCAGGAGGTGGCAGATCAATGATTCTCTTTCATCATTGATATTTGTATCTCTCTGTCCCTTTCCCTTCCTCTCTGAAATTGATAATATGATATGTGATACGGTGAAGAGTAGAAGTAAATTGGGAAATATACTTTTTATATCAATTACTTATCTAAGTGACCACAACCATTTCAACTTGTCTATTTGTAGCACTGTATTCATTTTTTTAACAAAGCATTGAACTCACTGAGATTAAGTAATGTTAAAAGTAAACTCTAGCCAGACCGGCATGGCTCAGGGGTTGAGCATCCTTCTGTGAACCAGGTCACAATTCAATTCCCTATCAGGGCACATGTCCGTGTTGCGGGCTTGATCCCTTGTGGGGTCTGCAGGAGGCAGCCAATCAATGATTCTCTCTCATCATTGATGTTTCTATCTCTCCCTCTCCCTTTCCGAAGTATAAAAAATATACTTTAATGTATTTTTAAAGTATAAAAATAATTTAAAAAAGAAAAAAAAAGCAAACTCTATATTGCTGCATATACATTATTTTTACTTGTTTACTTTTTTACTTTAAATGTTAGAACTGAAAGGATATATATTGACATATATATTTATATAAATCATATAAATTACATATTCATATGAATTATATTTTAATTGTATATTTATAACATTTCAATATAATTTGCATAGATATACAATTTATATAAATACATTATATAAATTTACACTTAGTGGCCAGATTATTATGATCTCTAAACGCACAATAATCTGGCCACTCAGTATATATCCTATATAATAAAGGGTTAATATGCAAATTGTCCCCTTGACCAGGAGTTCAACCAGCAGGCAGGCCAGCCAACCACCCATGTCTCCTCTCCCTGGCCAGGCTGGCCAGACTCCACCCATGCACGAATTCATGCACTGGGTCTCAAATACACACACACACACACACACACACACACACACACACACACTGAGTGGCCAGATTATTATGTGTTCAGAGATCATAATAATCTAGCCATTCAGTGTATAATCATAATTTATACAGAAACAGATTTATATGTTTCAATATTATTATATAATTGTATATAAATTTGTATATGTTTACTCACATATATTTGAGGAATATATGTGAATATTTATGCTACATCACTATCACTGCCATTGCTAATTATTTACCCGAATTTCTTCTCTGTTTAAGCACCATGACCAATTAAAAAATGTAGAAAACAAATAATTTTAATCATAACTTACATTGATTATCTTATATAATTATGTAAACTAGTTACACACAGTGTTTGCATGGGATCATATGCAAGAATATGAGGGAAACAAAGGTATTTAACTACTGAAAATTTGCATGACTTGTTGTCACAGGCTCTTGTCCTATCCCCTCCCTTGTGTCTTTTTCTTTTCAATTTTAAGTACTGCACACTTTTAAACACCAACTTCTGTGGAGGAGGAAGGAAATCATTCAGATTAATTCCCTGGACCAAATGTTGACCAGAATAATGGTGCTGGTGGGGTTAGAGTTCTGGACAACATCACAAACTTATTTCTGTCACCAAAGAAGAAGGATTAGCCTGAAGAATAGGTACAGTTCTAGTCAATCATTTTTATGCAGTTGCATTTGATGTTATTATGGGGAACTTGAAAGCTAGAATTAGAGTACTTTTTTTTTATCCTTTAAGAAACTTTTCTAGCTCAGCAGATTATAAATAGTACTAAATGTTCTCCATAAATAGTGTCTGCATAATGCCATGTTTAGGATTGGACCCTTTAAACCAATATACAAGTTGACATGAAAAAAGAGACTTTTGGACATTCACCATCACAGTTACAAGAAAAAGCAGCCCAGAAATAACCCACCCATATATGGTCAATTAATCTATGACAAAGGGATCGAGAACATACAGTGGGGGTAAAGAGTTTCTTTGATAAATGGCATTGGGGAAACTGGACAGATACATGAATTAAAAAAAAATGAGACTAGACTACCATCTTACACCATATACAAGAACAAACTCAAAATGAATTAAATAAATGAAATAACTGAAACCATTAAACTCCTAGGAGAAAACACAGGCAGTACAATCTCAAACATTTCTTTTAGCAATATTTTTCTGACATATCTTCTTGGGCAAGGGAAACAAAATAAAAAAATTAAACATTGGAAATACATCAAATTAAAAAAATATTTACACAACAAGGAAAATGGAAAGACAACCCACTGACTAGGAGAACATATTTGCCAATGATACATCTGGTAAGGGGTTAATATCCAAAATTTATAAAGAACTCAGACAGCACAACACTAGAAAACCCAATTAGAATATGGGTAGAAAGCCTGAATATACACTTCTCCGAAGAAGACATACAGATGGCCAATAAATATATGAAAAGTTGTTCAACATCACTAATCATCAGAAAAATGCAATTCAAAACTACAATAAGATATCACCTCACACCTGTCAAATTGGCTATCATCAATAAATCAACAACAACAACAAAAAACCCCAAAAGTGTCAATGAGGATGTGGTGAAAGTAGAATTCTAGTATACAGTTGGTGGGAATGCAGTATGGTGCAACCACTATGGAAAACAAAACAAAACACAAATTAAACTGCCTTATGACTCATCAATTTCATTTCTGGGTATATATCCAAAGAAACTCAAAACATGAATCTGAAATAATATATGCACCCCCATGTATATTGCAGCGTTATTTACAATAGCCAATATATGGAAGCAACCCAAGTGTCCATCAATAGAGGAGTGGCTTAAAAAGCTGTATACAATGGAATATTGCTTGACCATAAAAAAGAATGAACTCTTATGTTTTGTGACAGCATGGATGGATCCAGAGGGTATTATGCTAAGTGAAATAAGTTAGAGAAAGACATGAACCTAACCCTGATATTGTAATACTTATACATGGGGCCAGGTAGGTATTTGAAATATCAGGGGGACCACTCTGGAAAGAATGTGACTGTCTAACCACTATTCTGTACATCTGAAACTAATACAGAACATTATAGAATGTGAAATATGATTGAAAGAAAAAAAGGGGAGCTTGTGGTTGATGAACAGGTGGAGTTACTAGGACTGTGGGACTGTGGTGCCTTTTGCAGAGAGCATGGAAGTTCCGTGCCCCATCCCACATACCTTGATCTCTGCTTGTCTTCTGATTGACTGTTTCTGAGTTCATAGATGTATATAGAAGATATATCTGTGTCAGAAGCAAATGACAGTTTATTAGAGCAAAGCAGTACCCACAGTATAAGCATTCATGTCAATTCCATGAGCCCCAGTTTCCACAGGGCAACAAAAAGACTGAATGGGTGCCAGTTATCATGTGAGAAATGGCCCATGGGGTAGTGATTCTTTGCAAGTGGATTGGCTGTGAGCAAGCTTGTGGCACTGCCTCTACCCTTCTGACATTCAAGTCTCCAAAAACAACTGTGCCCGCCATCCTGTACAGAAAGTGTATAAGGAGCCGAACAGTGGCAAATTGAGACCCAAATTATTCAGCCTATACTTGGATATATGTAGGAGGCATGCCAATGCCATGTCACTGGATTTCTATTCTTGACTTTGAGCCCAATCAACAAGTCTTAAAAGTCAAATCTAGCCGTTCCTCCGCCCACCAATTGTACTTCACACAGCAAACTGAACCTTTCAAAATAAAGATTTGGAGGGCCTCAAAGTCATGATAAAGTAGACTAACTAACAAGGATGGTGAAATTTGGTGGTCAGAGGTTATGTTTTCAAAGGGGCTGGCTTTCCCCTGAATGGATGAACTCAGGACATGAACCTATTTGCATCCTGTTTTTTAAAACTAATTTCCAATCACTCCTGGTCTGCCTAGAACTACTGAATCATCAATGTTTCTATCATTGATGTCTGATGTTTCTTTTAAAAAAAATCTTCATTATTGAGAGTATTACAGATATCCCTCTTTTTTCTCCCATTGCCCACCTCCACCCAGTTCCTGTCATGCCCTAGGCTTTCACCACCATCTTGTCTCTGTCCATAGGTAATGCATATATGCATATAAGATATTTGTTTAATCTCTGCCAGGCCCCCACTCCCCTTCCCTCTGAGATTCTTCAGTCTTAATTGGAGTTTCCTTTGAGTTTGTGAGTTCTTCTCTCTCTAGGCCTGAAGGGTGGGATTACTATACTCTTTATGAATGCATGGTATGATACAACTAATTTAAGAGTCTTTTATAAATAAAGCTTGTGTTAACTAAAAAATAATAGTACTGTATTGTATATTTAGAAGTTGCTGAGAGGGTAGATCTTAAAAGTTCTCATCACAAGAAAAATAATTGTAACTGTATGATGATGGATATTAACTAGACTTACTGAGGTAATCACAGTATAAAAATACCAAATCAACATGAACCAATATAATGTTATATGTCAATTATATCTTAATTTTTAAAATTCATTAAAGAGAAAAAGAAATACTAGAGACCATAAGAACAAGAAATTAGGGGGGGGGGGACAGGTTAATTTGAAAAATAACTTAAAACAACCTCTAGAAATAAAAATATAGTTATTGAAATTAAATCCTAATGGACACAACATAGAAATATATAAAACAGACAGCATTTTCAAGGAACTGGAGAAAGAATACCATATCAAACCCAAAGAAACAGAACAGAGGAGATGATTTTTTAAAAGCAGAAAGGATGAATTAGAAGACAATGGAGCCAACTAATAAAAGCATATTCTTTGAAAAGATAGATATAACAGTTGTATAAGTATCATCAATTACAAAAAAAGAAACAGAACTGACATTGGTTAAACCATTATGTACAAAATATAGGTGCAAAAGGTTTTAAGTAAGTATTGTAAGAGAGCACCATAAATATCATTATTAAATGGGTTTTTTACATGAAGATATAATTTAATAAATTCACAAGAAATAATAGAAATAGCACATTAATGCTGGGTAACCCTTAATTAATTCATGGATAAATATGCTAATCTGCAAACACTGCAAACATTAAACAGAAAGGGAGACAAATTAGATTTCTCTTAATAAAAGTTCATAGTATCATCTATGGAGTGGTCTTTCCAAACAAAGAGAGAAAGAGAAAAAAAAGTTAAACCTTAGTCTGATTAAACTTCTGCTGTTTTAAAGAAATACTGGCAGAGAAGGACAACAGTATTGCAATCAGCAATCTAGGACATATGAAACTAGACAGAACATAAGATGTGGCTTTTTTAAACAACAACAAAAAAGACAAGGAAAAAGATAATGATTGTATCTTGAGGGAGATGTGATATATAAATTAATGAACATAAAAGCAGTGAAATAGATAGACTATTTGACCATAAGTTAAGGTGGAAACTTTATTTTTTTAAATATTCTTTATTGTTGAAAATATTATAGATATTCCCATTTTCCCCCATTGACCTCCTCCATCCTCACTCTCCTCTGTGTCAGCCAGATAAAGCTAAAAAAGAACAGGTGGTTTTAATGTATTAAGGTGGGATATGTAGTATTGGTTTATGATTCATAAAGACTACTTATGTTTTAGAAATGGATACTAGAATATTTAAAGATATATATATATATATATATATATATATATATATATATATATATATGTTTGACCTCCAAAAGGATGTTGTAAGAGTTTCCATCATTTCCTCCCATGTGGCTCACTGGGTCTTGGGCACATTTATCTATCTTTCCCCAGTGAACAGGATCTGTTACCAAGGGATATTGAGAGGAGTCTTCTTTGTTAGGCTATAGTGCAGATATATACACTTATTGTAGAGAGCCATCTAGGAAGGCACATGGATACCCTTTTAATTCTTATCAGCTGAGCCCAAGGGCACTGGCAGACTCCTGTTATCAGTACTGATTTCTTATCTTTATCCATGTGCTTGGAATGAGGAACAAAAAGGACCTTGACCCACCCAGGTCTTGATATGTTAAATCTTGTACCAAAAAATAAGGAGCTTCCCCAGATCCTGATGAATAGGATTTAGGCACACCCAAAAATCCTTCTGATCATAAAATCCCTTTTGGAAGCCAATAAATATGCAGTGTTGTCTGAGGTGAGTGTGACTGTCTCTCCATCAGAGAGATGGCACCCACCTAGCGCCCAGCTTGAATCTATTTCTGTCTCTTGTCTCTTTCTTTCTCTAATTTCTTAATCCCCAGCTCCTCCCCTCAGGAACCTGTCTTTTTCCCTTTGCGTGCGGGACATGGAAAAGGAAGAAACACCACACCACACATATCAGTGTTGCAAGTGCCTTTCTTCTTAGTATTTGCATTATTGAGATGGGATATGTAAGAAGATAGAGAAGTTAAAGGTGAAAAAAGAGAAGAGGTAATGGAGGAGAAGAAAATCTTCAAAGACGACTTCTTTTATAGAAGGATTTTTCAGTTTTTTTCTTTAACAATAAAGAACCAGATGTATTTTAGACATAATGCATCCCTGCATGGTGATTCAGGTTTCTCAGTTTCCAATATTCTTAAGGCTACACATAAGTGTATGCGGTGAAGAAAATTATGTCCCATGGCATTAGGCAGTATGTGATTTCAGAAAAAATAGGAATGATATCTAGTGGATTCTTCCCAAAATTATTTTATTTCTGTAGCTCTAAAAAATATGCTGTTTTTGTTTGTATTATCTTTTTTAATTTTAATTTTATTTTTATTTTTTTAATTTGTACATAGCTTACCATTGTCCCCCCACCTCCCATACATGCCCTCCCTCCCCAGAGTTTTGTGTTCATTGGTTGTTTGCATTCTTTTGATTTAAAAATAGATGGTACATTATATACAAAAGAAAGATAAAGGAAAATTATTTTTTTCTGTAGTAATGGAAATAAATAGAGCCATGCCATTTCTAAAGGAAGAATGAAATACTATACAAAAATTTAAAAAAAAAATAGAGATAAATACAGCAAGAAAATGTGTATCAGTCATAATTTTAAAAATGCCATTCTATTAGAGAGAGATTTGAAGTTAATATACCAATTGAAATGGCTGATATAAAAAAAATATGAGGAGGCAGAAAATTTAGAATTACTAGCCCCAGGGTAAAATTTGCAGGGACCATAGTCAATTCATTATAATATGCTCAATTTACTTATTTTTAAGAGAACATTTAGTCAAATGATTTAGGGACTATTTGACATCTGCAAAATCTCTTCATAGCACTACCTAGATTAATGTTTTATTGAGTAACTGGGAGAAGACAATCTTGGGGACACAGCTTAGTATTCTGCCAATAGTCTAAAGGTTCATCATTTTACTCCTAGAGAAACTCTTAGAAATACGCCCAAAACACATACAGAAAAGTGTTTATAAAAAGGAACATTTTGGGGACAACCTTAATGTATATATTTATCAACAAGGTTATAAATATACAAAGTGTATTGTTTTTATAAAATGTGAAAGGTGGAATTAAGCCACATGTTTCAACATGGATGAATCTCAAAAATACACTTGACAAAAAAGCCAATTATAGCAGAATTTATAAAGTATGATATCATATACAACAAATATTATCTGCAAAACATATCACATATGTGTTAGAGATACCAAAGCAAAGAACTCCTATAAATCATTAATAAAAACCTAATACAGACTTCTAGTCAAGATGGAGGTCTAGGTAAATGCAGTACTATCATCTTCCCACATCCACATCAAAATTAAACCTGAAGTACAGAACAACCATCATTCAGAGCTGCCTAAAATCTAGCTGAATGGAAGTCCTACCACTAAGGATTTAAAGAATCACATTGAGACTGGTAAGAGGGGTGGTAATAAGGAATGGGGTGGCCTCACACCCATATGTGGTGGATAAAATTCGGGAGGAATATCTTGGCTGCAATGGTCCCCTGTGAGGAGAGAGGGGTCCCAGCACCTCACCAAACTCCCCTCCCCCATTCTATGATTCCAATGCCAGGAAGCAAAGTCCCCATAACTTCTGGCTGTAAAAACCAGCAGGGATTGAAGTTGAGAGAGACAGAGGTCTGCTGGAGTCCCCGGCATTCCTCTAAACGGGCCAGCACATGGACTTATTCAGACTCACTTCCTCTGAGCTCTAGCTTTGGGGCAGCAGCTTGAAAGGCACCATGAACATATGGGGAGGAACTGAGTTGTTTGGTATCAGGGAAAGAGCTAAGGGGGGGGGGGGCAGCTTTCTGTTAAACAAAAGTGTTGGCAGAGGTCATTGCTCCTTCCTTCCTTCCTTCCTTCCTTCCTTCCTTCCTTCCTTCCTTCCTTCCTTCCTTCCTTCCTTCCTCTCTCTCTCTCTCTCTCTCTCTCTCTCTCTCTCTCTCTCTCTCTCTCTTTCGGTCCTTCCTTCCTTCTTTCCTTCCTTCCTTCCTTCCTTCCTTCCTTCCTTCCTTCCTTCCTTCCCTCCCTCCCTCCCTCCCTCCCTCCCTCCCTCCCTCCCTCCCTCCCTCCCTCCCTCCCTCCCTCCCTCCCTTCTTCTTCTTTCTTTCTTTCTTTCTTTCTTTCTTTCTTTCTTTCTTTCTTTCTTTCTTTCTTTTTGTTTTATTTGTTTGTTTGTTGTTAATCCTCACTGGAAAATGTTTTTTCCATTGATTTTTAGAGAGAGTGAAGGAAGGGAGGGGGACAGAGAAACATCGATGTGAGAGACACACATTGATTGGTTGCCTCTCGCATGTGGGGTCAAACCTGCAACCCAGGCACATTGACCAGGAGTTGATTGACCAGGCACTGAAGGGAGGGCCAACACTATCCACTGAGTGACACCGGTCAGGGCCCATTGCTCTTTTTCTGAACCCTACCTCAACAAAGCCTGCAGGTTGGTCCCATATCTGAGTCTCCATCACCCTGGCTCACACTGTTCACCTCACCCTGGTGATTACCTGAGACCTCACTCCATCCAACTTTCAGTCCCATCCAAGCTGTTTTCAGTGGCTAAAACCATGATCCATAAAAGGGAAGTTTGATAAATTAGGTATTATTAAAATTAAAAATATTTGTACTGTTAATAATCTTGTTAAGAGGATGGAAAGAGAAGATATCCACCAAAAAGCTAGTATCTAGATATGTAAACAACTTTCAAAAATCAAGAGTGAAAACAATTGACCCAATCAGAAAATGGGCACAAGATGTGAAGTGACATTTCACTGAAGAGGACATATGGAAAGCAAGTAATCACATAAAAAGATGTTCAACCTCATTAGCCATTAGGCAAATGCAAGTTAAAGCTACAATAAGATATCACTATGTATCTATGATAATGGCTAAAATAAAAAATAATGAAAATTCCAAATGCTATTCATGATGTGGAGAAACTACTAGTAGATCACTCATTCATTGCTGGTGAGGATGTAAAATGGTACAGCTATTCTTTCTTTTTCTTTTTTTTTTTAAAGAATTTCCATTTTGATCACAATTTTTCATTTTTTATTTTTTTAAATATATATTTTATTGATTTTTTACAGAGAGGAAGAGAGAGGGATAGAGAGTTAGAAACATCGATGAGAGAGAATCATTGATCAGCTGCCTCCTGCACACCCCCTACTGGGGATGTGCCCACAACCAAGGTACATGCTCTTAACCACTGAGCACATAGTCCAGGGCTGGGTTCAAATTTTGAATCTATGTCCTGTCATCTGCTATAAGTTTATTTATACGCCCTGTACCTTAATTTCATGTTTAAAATAGGAATAATAGAATTTACCTTATGAGGAGTTACTAACACAGTTTAAATATATTCCTGTGAAGTACATAAAATAGAGCTTTCCACGGATTTATGCTCCATAAATGTCAGTCTTATTTACTATGATGATTATGGTTGTATGTATGTCTATGCTTATGAAAAATGTAAACTTTGCATGGGATGGGTATATATAAACTGTAATATGAGGGCTATTTTAGCTGCTAGAAATGGGAATGAGATGAAAGGTAAAACTTCATCTGTGCATATTTTAAATCTTTAAGAAATAGCAGTGAAGCAAATATTGCAAGTATTCAGTAGAAAAGTTGGGTTTTAATTATTCTTTATCTTGTTATATGGTTATATTATTTATAAATTTCTATTGTAGTATTAAAAGCAGGTAAATATATTTTATCTCTGTCATATATTTTATGTTATGTATATATTTTGAATTATTTTGTTATTGTTTTAGAATAAATTTTAGTTTTCATATATTTGTTTTACAATGGCATTTTCAAGTAATTTAGAAATAACACATTTTCTAATGAATTCATTGCATAAGTATGTTTTCAACATTTTTCAGAAATAAGCTCTTTTTAGTGCATTCTCTTGATTTTCAAGTACTTTATAACACAGAGCACCCTAAACAAAATTTTACTTTTTATTAATGACTAAAGACAATATGATGAAATTATTTTGCTTTTAATGTTAAAAATCATTAATATTTCCTGGCATAATAATTTTTTTTTCTAAAGAATATAAATTAGTCTCTGAATTCCCTCAATTGTGATGTTTTTTGACACAGTTGTTGACCTCTCCCGTTTCTCCAATCTTGTCAACTGTCACTCTCAGTTGGAGGCATCTCTCATTTCTCTTTCATCCACACCTATGATGTTCTCCTTTGGATAGCAATATATTGAAGTTCATAAAAAGCTAAACAGATCAGCAATCCTATTTAAAATCTTAGATATCATTCAAAGTTAATGGCCTCACAATCCTAGCAAATATCATCCCACCCCTACCCCATCCTCCAGAAAAGTGTTTCATGGGATTCTCTCACCTCTTAGGTCTTGATGTCATTAACCACCATGTTTGTGTCCCTGATCAATATTATTAAAATTTGTTGCAACCATTTCTTAAAATATAGTTTAGTCTTTTAATGTTTATTTTTTCAGATAACTGGATCAGAACACAACCTTAAATGAATGATAATCTACTTATATTAGGCCAAATATTATATTTTCATATATCAGTATCAATAATCATACTCATTGATCAATTCACTCTTGTTTAAACCATATTTATGGAGTGTCTATTAAAGGCGAGGCTATTTTTTTAAGATACTGAATGTACAGAAATGATTGACATACAATCATTGTCATCCCTGTAATACATATGTTTACCATTTTGGACATTATTATAAAATGTGATAATTTAAAACTGATAATTTAAAAAGTGGGAAATTAGAATTATATTTATTGTTTGATTTAAAATGCTGAAATTGTTACCACATATCTCATTAAAACCGGGGAAGTAAATTTTAGGTAATATATTCTGACTAACTCAGAGTACTGTAAAATAAGTACTATGTAAGAAAAATCTATTTAAAATTGAACTATAAATAATCTATCACCTTATTTACAGGACTCTCTTTTGCTTAATAAGTAGTGTAAAGAAGTAAGATTTATAAATCTGCTTATCCATACAATCTTGTAAATCATGTATGTTACAGGAAATATTATTTGTTTACTTACCTTTAGAAATGTTCATTGATCACTTAGCATATAAAATGAGCCATTGGCCTTCTCTCTGTATCTCCCCCCACACTTTCTTATATATACCTTTTTTTGCAGTTCTGAAAACCTCACTCACGAGTCTATTTGCTCCATTAGACTTGCAAATTACAAATAAAGCATATAACTGTAGATTTCTATCCAAAACTGATGAGAAAGATTTGTACTTACACACTCTCTTATTCAGTTTGTGTTGCTATAACAAAAATACCACAAACAGGTTGTCTTAACCAATAACAGTTATTTCTTTTTTTAAAGCATATTTTATTGATATTTTACAGAGAGAAAGGGAGAGAGATACAGAGCCAGAAATGTTGATGAGAGAGAAACATCGACCAGCCGCCTCCTGCACACCCCCCACTGGGTACGTGCCCTCAACCAATGTACATGCCCTTAAACAGAATCGAACCTGGGACCCCCCAGTCCGCAGACCGACGCTCCACCACTGAGCCAAACCGGCTTAGGCAACAGTTATTTCTCATAGCTTGGAGGATGGAAGTCTGTGACTGGGGAGCCAGCATGGTAAGGTTCTGGTGAGATTCCTCTTCCAGATTGTAGACTGCCTACTCCTTAGACTTTTTACATCATAACAAAGACTTTTGTATATATGAGTCATTGGAAGTTTTCAAGTATAACAGTGGAATGGTTAATTTGAATTCTACATAACTTACTTAGAAAGTAGAGTGGGGAATGGATTTGAAAAGCACCGCACTAGAAGAAAGTATAATCTTGAGCACTAAATCCAGGCCAGAGTTGATGAGGACCTCACTAGAACAACAGTTGTTGACTATGAATGGGTAGATGCCAGAAACATTTGGGCAATGATATTAACACACCTTGGTGATTAGTAAGGAGTAAAAGAGACAAAGTAGTTGTTTAGGTTATCCATTATCATATAGCAAATTGGCCCAAACTTTATCAGCTAGAAACAATAGCAAACGGTCATTATCTCATACTAGAGGCCTGGTACATGGATTCATGCACCGGTTGGGTCCCTCGGCCTGGCCCGTGTCCTCTTGCAATCTGGGACCCCTCAGGGGACTTTGGATAGCCAGTTTCTGCCCAATCCCTGCAGGCCCAATCCAGACAATAGGGAGCCTGATCCTGTGCATTGATTATCTGTCCCCTGGTGGTCAGTGTGCATCATAGTGACTGGTCAACCAGTGGTGCATACATTTGGTCACTTAGGCATATATATAGCTTCTGTGGGTCAATATTCTGGATCAGCTTACCTGAATGGTTCAGGCTCTGGTATTCTTTTCTGTGGTTGTAGTTATGATGTCAGCTAGTGTTGCATGTCAACTGGTTTGACTGTGCTTAAAGTATCTGCTTCTAAGATAGCTCACTCACCTGACTATTGGCAGGTGACCTATTTCTATATGGTTTTGGCAGGAGGACTCACCTCCTTGCCAATGAAAATCTCCATAGAGTCACTTGAGTATCCTCGGGAAATAGCATCTGTCTTTCCCTAAAACCAGCTATCCAGGGAAAAGGAAAAGATATAAGCCGAAAATGTAGCTTTGAACTCAAATATAGTCTTTATGCAATATCCTATTGGTTACATAGGTGGGAAATGACTATGCATGGGCATCCATAGCATGATGCAAGACTAATAACAAATGCAGTGGTAAATAATAGAGCCCACATTCCTGTCTTTGGTGTCTAGTTAGATTATGGTGTCATCTATAATATATAATAAACAATAAAAAGGAGCAATTTACTGTGGTTTCTTTGGGGACCATGTGTGTGTGTGTGTTCAGAAAGTAGAAGATAATGAGTTCAGATTTGAAAATTATTCAGCAAATGCTAAGTAATATGCTTTGGAAGTGCAATAATATATTTAGTGATGAAGATATAGATTTATGAACCACTAGCATTTTTAAAAATATATTTTATTGATTTTTTTTTCCTACGGAGAGGAAGGGATAGAGAGTTAGAAACATCTATGAGAGAGAAACATCCACCAGTTGCATTCTGCACACTCCCCACTGGGGATGTGCCTGCAACCTAGGTACATGCCCTTTATCAGAATCAAACCTGTGACCCTTGAGTCTGCAGGACAACGCTCTATCCACTGAGCCAAACCAGTTAGGGCAATCACCAGCATTTAAATGGTACTTTAAATCTTAAGATTAGAAACGTTCATCCCAATAGAGCATAAAAATGAGGTGAACAAACAAAAATAACATTGTTTAAGAAAAATAAGCAAGGTAGTATGTCATGAAAGATATTAAGCAAGGTGATCAGAGTAGTAGACATAATTACGATTGGCACTATAAAAATAAAGGGAGTAAATAGTGTAAGGAAGTGAGTAGTAATCAGTCAAACAAA
This sequence comes from Vespertilio murinus, assembly GCA_963924515.1. Taxonomy (NCBI): domain Eukaryota; kingdom Metazoa; phylum Chordata; class Mammalia; order Chiroptera; family Vespertilionidae; genus Vespertilio; species Vespertilio murinus. The sequence continues at coordinate 14,780,665 of OZ004710.1, read as the reverse complement.
GCAACAGTGTCCAGTGAACTAAAATACATTGATTGGAGCCGTAGCCAGTTTTGCTTAGTGGATAGAGTGTCAGCTTGTGGACTGAGGGATAAAGGCACATGCTCAGGTTGCAGGCTCGATTACCAGTAGGGAGCATGCAGGAGGCAGCCAGTCAATGATTCTCTCTCATCATTGATGTTTTTATCTCCCCCTCCCTCTTTGAAATCAATAAAAATGTATTTAAAAGAAATAAAATAAAATATACTCATTGGATTTAGCAGTATTTATGCCACTCATGATGTTGCCAGTGCAATTTCAAGTGTGGGGGTGGAGAAACAGAAAACATACTATAAAAGGTTAAGTACAGGTCATTAAATAAACTGTGTTTAATTACACATACCAGTTATGTTTCATTTTGGAAACGAAACCCTTCAGAATATTTAAGACAGTAAATTTAATATTGGGAACGATTACACAGGTGATGGGATTGCTAAAAAAAACGGGCAGGAGATGATGTGGTAACTCCCAGATTAACAATCTCTAAAGCTGCTTTAGCTGAAGGGATGAAGGAAAGAGGGGGAATTACTGACATCCAGAAACCAGGGTCTCTTGGAGGAAATTGGAATCAATTCTTATAATAGCTGTGGAGAAACAACTGCTGCTGAAAACGCCCCATTGGCAGACAGAGCGAGTGAGGCATACCCTTCTACCTCCTCCCACTGATAGAGCCTAACCACTGGCAGAATACAGTAGACGCCAGCTGGCCCAGGAATGTGGGAGAAATATTTTTTCCTGAGGTCAATGTGATACAAAATGGAAAACGAAGAGGAAAGTATTTTGAGAACATATAGAGGAAAGACTGACACAAAGTTGTAAAAACTTGTCAAACTTGTAAAGACAAACCAAATTAGAAGCTCCTCGTGAGAAAGTTCGTAGAACTGTATTCATAATGCAAAATGAATCTCACTTAAAATATTTCAAAGACCGAGGCCTATGTTCTAGGTAAAATACCCATAAATTGAAGAACTTTTATCTCTGCACTTTCAATGTAGAATGATTTAGCCTGACTTGAAATAATTAAGCTTGGCGTTATCTTTCATAATACAGGAAGTCATCAAGAATTCCCTGTGCAGAGTACACTCATGAAATATTTATAATTCTTTTTATTCCTAATTAAATATTTCCTCTTTTGATTCAGTGAATTTTCATTTTTAAAGATATGGGATAGTAATAAAATACAAAGCATTCAGAAATTCACCATAGTCATAAGACAGAATAGCAAGGTAAACATAATTTTATAATTTAAGTTATTTTAGGTACTTGCTCATCAAACTGTTAAATATTCTTGATCTAGTAAAATATACAGCAGTATACAATTAGAGTGTGCATTGTAGACATTCTCACAGTATCCATTTCCCTTTCCCTGAGCCCTAACAGAATCTTAATTTAAAAAAAAAAATTTTTATTGATTTCAGAGAGAGAGAGAGAATCATTGATTGGCTGCCTCCTGCACACCCCCACTGGGTATAGAGCCCAAAACACAGGCATATGCCCTAATGGAAATCAAATTGTGACATCCCAGGTCATAGGTCAATGCTCAACCACTGGAGCCACGCTGGCTGGGCCTACAAGAATCTTAATTTAAATAAAATATTTGATACTCTCATTCCATGTGCCTCAGAGGAATCTGACCCTTCAGATCTCATTGGTGTTCAAGCCTGAATGGCTTAAACCAATGAATTTATATATCTAGGAAACTGGACAGAATGTGGGCAAGTGATTTAAGTGGGTAATCTATATGTGTGGGGTGGATTAAAAGTCTCTTCTTGGAGTGCTGGTACACAAGAGCTATTGCATACCTTCTGCAAATTGTTATATGCTGTTGTGGAACCCAAAACTACTGCAGTTATCTTGATGCCAGACTAAAGAGAGAAAAGGGGTTTGGTTAATGTCAAGATTATTTCAAGAAAATAAAGCAAAAGTTATTGGCATAAGCCAAATCTGAAGCCTGACTTACAATTTTATTGCCAGTTATATGGGCAACTGATATTCTTTTTAAAAAGTATACTTTTATTGATTTCAGAGAGCAAAAGAGAGATACATACACCAACAGTGTATGAAGATTCCCTGTTTTTCTCTACATCCTCACCAACACTTGTTTGTTGATTTATTGATGATAGGTATTTTGACAGATATGAGGTGATATCTCATTGTGGCTTTAATTTGCATTTCTCTGAGGATTTGTAATGGTGAGCACCTTTTCATTTGTCTATTGGCCATCTGTATGCCCTTTTTAGGTCCTTTGCCCATTTTAAAACTGGATTTTTTCTGTGTTTTTTTTGGGGGGTGTGTGTAGAGGGCCCCTTGGGAATGCACATGGATGACCTTTAAATTAATGTCAGCTGAGTCCGAGGTGACTGGCTTGGCCATTCCCCAGAAATAGCTAACCAAAATGTCCGGAGACTGTTATCAGTACTGATTTCTTATCTTTATCCATGTGCTTGGAATATGGAACGAATAGGACCTTGATTTACCGAGGTCTTGATATGCTAAAATGCAGGAATGAGGGAATGAATAGGACCTGGGCACACCCAAAACTTCTTTGACCTTAAACCCTCCTCTGGAAATCAATAAATGCGCTGTGTAGTCTGTGGTGGGTGTTGACTGTCCCTCCATCAGAGTGACAGCATCCACCTGGCACCCAGCTTTTGGATCTATTTCTGCCTCTTGTCTCTTTCTTTCTTGTATTTCTTAATCCCCAGCTCCTCCACTCAGGAACCTGTCCTTCTCCCTTTCCATTTGGGACTCAGAAAAAGGAGAAGCACCCCACCACAGGTATAAAATCTTTATAAATTTTGGATATTATCCTCTTATTAGATGTATCATTGATGAATATCTTCTATTAAATGGGTTGTCTTTTCATTTTGTTGGTGGTTTACTTTGTTGTGCAAAAACCATTTAGTTTGATGTAGTCCTATTTGCTTATTTTTTCTTGTGTTTTCTTTGCCACAAGAGATATATCAGAAATAATATTGCTATGAGAGATGTCTGAGATTTTACTGCTTATGTTTTCTTCTAGGATTTTTTATGGTTTCAAGTTTTACATTCAAGGGTTTCATCCATTTTGAGTGTTTTGTGTGTGTGTGTGTGTGTGTGTGTGTGTGGTTTAAGAAGGTGGTCTAGTTTCACTTTTCTGCGCATATCTGTCTAATTTTCCTAACTCCACTTATTAAACAGACTATCTTTACCCCATTGCATGTTCTTGCCTCCTTTGTCAAGTATTAATTGACCATAAAAGTGTGGGTTTATTTCTGGGCCAAATTAAGTGTTTCTTTACACTTGGCTCACACTGTCAGTTGTCCTAGCCATATACAAATGAGTCAATTTCTGCTTGCAGAATCATAAACAAAATACAGTTAACAAATCCTAGAATTTAACTTAAAATTCGAGTGGTATAATAAATACAAGGGAAGGAGCTCTCAATGCTCTTGGAGTTGCTAACACTTTTTTGAAATATAATGAAAGGCACTGAACCTCTGCCATGAAGAAAAATAATAAAACAAAACACTATACAACGGGTCAGTACATACAAAACTTAAATATACTATATTGGATTCTCAGACTGAGTGATTCCAATCCTTGCAGTTGTATATTATTTATTCAATAGCAGGATACAATTTAAGGGGAAACAACTAGTGTTAATGTAAGTGATTACAAAGTTTTAAATAGGTCTAACATATTCTTATACTTTAAATGAGGGATAATTTGTTTTAAAGAACTTGGTCTGCATCTCAATTTATCCCCCATATACCCTCTTCTATGGAAATAAAATAAAATAAAGAAAAAATAAAGATCTTGGTTTGGAAAATGTGATATATGGATAAGATAGTATGTTATTCAGCTTTTTAAAAGAAGAAAATCTGTTGATCATACCACATTAAAGTGGCTTACAAAATACAGTTCTGGATTTGAAACATTGGCTTAGAGATGAATTGTGAGCTCAAAGATGAGTATAAGCTAATTCATTCTACTATCCATTCATGTGACTTGAATATGTTTTGTCATTGGTCTTAATACTGGGTTTATTTTAGATTTGCATATTCAAGGTTAGAACTTTTCAAAGATAGTCATCTTGTATATATTAACATTGACTTATGTAAAAGAATGTGTACTTAAATATCCCTGAGGGTGGGCAAGAATTAATTTGCATCCATCATACCTATAACAAATAGTTTGTGTTACTTTGGGAAATACTGTATTATATATTTGTTCAAGTGTTTGATAATAAAGCAGCACGTGGTTTTCAACTGTCTTTTTAAAAATTGTGGAAAAAGGAGAATTTTAGCTATTCCCATGAAAAGCTTATGAATAAAGGTATCAGTTTTTATAAGACTTAGAAACATTTAAAGGTGAAATGTGTGCTTTGAAGAGGAACATAGTTTCACTGTATATCTTAAATTCCTTTTTTGAAACATGTTTTCATTGATTTCAGAGAGAAAGGGAGAAGAACATATAGAAACATCAATGATAAGAGATAATAATAACATTGGTCAGCTGCCTCCTGCACGCCCCACATTGGGGATCAAGCCTGCAACCTGGGCATGTGTCCTGACCGGGAATTAAACAGTGACCTCCGGGTTGATAGATCGATGCTCAATCACTGAGCCTTGACAGCTGGGCTTAAATTCCTCTAGTATTCTTTACTTGTTTATAATATAGTGAAACCTATGCATCAAATGGTCTATTCAACAATAGAGCAAAAGCATCTCCAATTTTTAACAAAATCTAAGACACGACATCCAGAAGCCCTTTTTTTTCTACATTTCCATGCTACATGAAAAACTGGAGTTTATATTTTTACTTACAAAGAGGGATTACATAGTAGATGAGAGTTTGTCAGTAATTTTATTCCTGGAGGAATCAGTGTGCAATGCTAAGATAGGTTTTGCAAGAGCTTAGTATCTGTGCTGCCATAGGCCTCCATTTTTTAAAGCTATTTTCCAGAGTTGAACCATTGACACTGTTTTACCACCTGATACTTTTTTTTGGACATTCATGCAACAAATATTTCAAATGGAACATTATATCTTGAGAGGCTAGGTAGCTAAAAAAAAGAGTATGCAATCCTTTTCTTCTCACAATAGTCACAACTTGGCCTTTGATCTGACTTAAGACTCTCTATCCTTCTCTACGACAAAGTAGGAGGAGGTTGATTCTGCTAGAATTAAGTAGGGCAAGAAGCCATGTATAATAACTCCTATCTCTCCTAATGTGGAGCATTTGGATACCAACTATTGGGTAAATATATATGTGTAATACATTTTCTGGACTTTATCTCCAATTTTTCTGCCAGTTAGCATATTCTTTTTTCTTTAAAAAGCTCTAAAAGTTTCATGTCAGTGAATAGGAACAGAATATTTTACCGAAAAAAATTCAAAGATTTTTTTTTGTAAAGATGCACCCCTAGTGATGAAGTGTTTGTGCCTAGAATGATAAAGGTAGTTTTCTTATTGTTCGCACAGCAGGCTGGCATCTTTCTCTTCTTAATAGGAAAAGGTCTTATCCTTAGCAATGGTGAATGAGTTTTTCAGTTACTTGGCAACAATAATTTTTTTTTAAAAAAGACACAAACAGTAAAGGACCCATCATCAACATCAAGACAAATAGTTGTGCCTCAGCTGGTTTTAATGCCCAAATGGAGACATTAGGTTCCTTGTTTCAAGAATTAAACCTAATGCATATGACCAAATTGAACCCTGGTATATGCAGTGATCTGAAACATTTTAGCTGTTACATATGAAACAGTATGTGGGGAAAAAGTGATAATTATGAGACATTCACCCAAATAAACAAAGCACCACAGTAATGCATGAGATTGAGACAGTTTTGTAATTTAAATATCAGGACATAGTTTTGGTATGTCCTTATGATCACTGGTACCTCTGAGACATACACATGCACTGTGTGAATGATGTTGTTTATTGGTAAAGAATAACTAGAAATAAAGACTTCATTAAGAAATGCTGCAATTGCCTGTCCAGTGTGGCTCAGTGGTTGAGCATGGACCTATGAACCAGGAGGTCACGGTTCAATTCCCAGCCAGGGTACATGCCTGGGTTGTAGGCTTGACCCCCAATAGGGGCCTGCAGGAGGCAGCCAATTAATGATTCTATCTCATCATTGATGTTTCTCTCTCTCTCTCTCTCTCTCTCTCTCTCTCTCTCTCTCTCTCTCTCTCTTCCTCTCTGACATCAATAAAAGTATGGTGTTTTTTTTTAAGAGGAGCTCATAATGACCAAAATTTTGAGCAACAAAATAATGCTAATAGATTATAACCAGAGGAATAAAAAGTTCACGTGTTCATAATGATATAAATATTTGGCTAAATATATAGATGGAAGAGACATGAAAGCTCTTCCTCGTAGTGGAATTGCAATTAATAACTGTGTAAAGAACGGAAATGAAAACCACTATTAAGTAGATACCACAGTGTTGATTATGGCACATTTGATTTACTAATGGGTGCTAGAATCAGTGAGTTTGAAGAGAGAACATATTTACCTGGTCTCCAAGTATCTCCCTGCAAGTCATTTGTTGACTATAGGATAAATCATAGTAAATTTACAGTAGAAACTCCCAGAAGAGACCACCAATAATGCCAAGTGTGATGTCAGCAGTAATGAGAGATATTGAAATTAGGAACCCTATAATATGGTGTACCAAGAAACACACAGCACCATTTCTATGGTCCTTTCTCCAAGGAAGTATGAACCCAGTCTGATAATGAGAAGACATTAGGCAGGACCAAACTGATGGACACTCAGCAAAACAACTGATCAGTACTCTTTGGGGCGGTCAATGTCATAAAAAGCAAGGGAAGACAGAGAAACTATTGTGGATTGTAGAAGTACATGGAGAAATAACACCCAAGTGTGATGTGGGACACTGATTCAGATCCTTCAAAAGGATAGTAATGGGAAAATGGTGAAATTTGAATGAGGTAGTTAATTTGGTTAATGTTTTGAGGGCAACACTAATTCAAAGTTTTGTGTTTTGTTTTTTGTTTGTTTGTTTGTTTGTTTGTTTTGGTAAAGATGCACCCCTGGTGATAAAGTGTTTGCGCCTGGAATGATAAAGGTAGTTTTCTTATTGTTTGCACAGCGGGCTGGCATCTTTTTCTTCTTAATAGGGAAAGGTCTTATCCTTAGCAATGCTGACTGAGTTTTGGCAGTAGTTATCTAAGAAAACATTGGAATAGTTGGGTGAGAAATATATTGAAACTTTTTATATTATTTTTGCAAACTTCCTGTAAGTCTAAAATTATCTGAAATACAACGTTGATAAAAAAAATAACCATTATAAAAAAATTCAGGACTTCCACTTCTGGTAACTGTAAATAACTTTTAAAATATGCAGAATATATAAGTTGACTGAAAAATACTCAAAACAAGATTATGATCCATAGAAGTAGGAAAATAAATGAGGTAGGCTCCCCAAATCACCCTGTGTTTCTGCTTGGCGGCAATGTCTAGACTCTAGAGCAGGGGTGGGCAAACTTTTTGACTCGAGGGCCACAAAGGGTTCTTAAACTAGACCGGAGAGCCGCAACAAAAGCAACCTGACCATGCTGGCACTCTCATCTTGGGCTGCTGGTGAAGGAGCAGAGGGGAGAGCAAGAGAACCCTCTGCTCTTTCCGCTCAGAGGGCCGGATAGAACAGCCGAATGGGCCAGATCCCGCCTGCTGGCCGTAGTTTGCCCAGGGCTGCTCTAGAGTCTAGACTGTGGTGCAGGGAGGATAAGCCAAAAGAAAGCGCAATATACTCAATGAAGTAAGGACATCGTGATCAGAGTTTGGGAAAAGTAAGGCTGCTGAAGTTTGCAGGGCAAATTGTTGGAAAGAAGAGAGTTGGTTAGAGTTAGTGTTCTAGAAATCTGTAGAAGGATCCCCTTGCAGGCTTTACTGAATATTAAACTGCTCCGGTGAAAGGCAGGATACCATGAGGCTGGGCAATGAGCAAATACCAGGGGAATTTTAAAAAAATATATACTGAGAGTAATGAGCTGTACAACTATTGGTAGACAAACATGACTGGGAGACTTTTAAGTATTGAATTGCCGGAGGGGAGAGTCCTTTGAACACCCAAAATAATTCAGTGGAATCTCAGACAAATATAAGCTTTCGGAATAGGGCTAATGTAATTCAAGAATAATGGCTACCATAGACCATCCTAACAAAGCTCAGCAATGGGTTTCAAACGAAATAATATGATGGGTACATGAATTAATTGCTTGCTTAAACTTTTTATTAAGAAAAATGAAATCTACAGATTCATAAGATACCATAAAAAAAACTTCTAGGTATACAAGGAAGCTGGGAAATATGACCAAATAGGGGAAATGTAACTTGTAATCAGGAGAAAAATCAGAGATCATGAAAATAAACTCTACAGGTCACACAACACTGGTCACTGAAGACTTTAAAATAACTATTATGAATGTGTCCAAAATTCTAAAGGAAAATACAAACATATTGAATGAACAACTAAATATATCAATAGAGAAATTGATACTATAAGAAAGAAAATCATTTCATAAATTTGAAATAATCTTTATTAAGAATACAGCTGGCTTTTCTTACAGAAATCAATAAACTGATTCCAAAGTTTATATGAAACATAAAAGGAAATACATTAGTCAGTGAATCTTGAAAAAGGAGAACAAAGTTAATGTTTTTATGCCATTTGGCTTAAATATCTATTATTAAAAGACAGTAGTGAAGTTTAGTGATTATTCTAAAGACAGATAACTAGATTAGTGAAATATGATAGAAAATCCAGAAATACAATCAAATGTATATGATTAATTAATTTTCAACCAAAGCAACCAATAAATTTAATGGGGAAATAAAAATGTTTTCAAACAATGAATTGGTACTGGATGAACATGAACCTTGTTACAAATTAATACAAAAACATTAATTTGTGTTGGATCATAGCCTAAAACTTGTAGCTAAGATTAAAGCTTCTAGTAGACAACATAGGAGAATATCTTCATAAGCTGCAAGAATTCTTAGACAAAAGCCAGATAACAAAGAAAAACATGATAAAACAAAAATTTTAAAATCTGCTGAACAAAAGATATGAAAACTAATAAGCAAACCAGAAAGTTACAATAAGATATTGACAAACCATATATCTGACAAAGGATTTATTTCCAGAATACGTAAACAGCTTCAACATCTCAATAATAAAAATAAAAACAAATAAAAATGGGCAAAAACTGGTATGGACATTTTACAAAGGTAGATAAATGGCCAATAAACTCTTGAAAAATTGTTCAAACACATCAGGAACATTCAAATTAAAGTCATAGTAAGACAACACCACTCATCCACTAAAGTGGCTACAAATAAAATAATTCATGCCATAAAATATTAGTTAGGATGTCAAAAAATACACACACATTGTTTGAGTGCAAAATTTTGCAACTACTCTGGAATTTTCTAGAAGTCTCTCTTAAAATTAAACATACACCTACCTTAAGAACCAGAAATTTCACTTATAACAATTTAATGTAAACATATGTCTGCAAAAAGGGTTGTACACAAATACTTGTAGCACATTTATACATAATAGCTAAAAACTGAAAACAATACAAAGGTCCATCTCCTCATGAATGTGTAAAAAAAATGAAATTATTAGACCACTGAATAATACCCAATAAAAGAATGTTGCTCAATAAATAAACGATAAATTTCTCTTAAATGGTATAACATGGATGAAACTCAAAGACATTATGTTAAGTCAGACACAAAAGAGAACAGACAGTATGATTCCAATTATATGAAATTTTGAAATAGGCAAGTTCTGTTTCCAGTCAAAATTAGTAGCAAGGACTTTATTTACCCTCCTGCCAGAAATGGCAATAATAAAAACAATCAAGATGAAGAATATATGAAACAGTGGTTTGCAAGATACCACATCAGATAATGAAAAATAATGATTCCTGACATTTGGGAAACATAAGGAGTGGACCCTGTGATTGCCCCAGCATATTGCTTTAAGAGAAATTGCAGGCCTTTGTGCAAGCAGAGGGAACTCAGCAGAGTTTATAATTTTCCTGACTTGAAGAGACAGAGCTTGGAATTTGGGGAGGCCAAGGTTGCTAGAGTTCAAAGACAAAGTACCAGGGAGATGAGGGCCACATAAACTCTACAGGTCACACAACACTGGCAATAGTTCCTGTTCACCAGAGTGGAAAACCACAGCATTCATTGGCAAGTTAGGCAAGATTAGCCAAACAGTAAATGTTGCTTTGGGCCCAACAACCAAAGCTTAAAATCAAGATCCAAAAGGATGACAGAAGGGTTTCCACTAAGCTTTCTTAGTAGTATTTAGGAAAACCCAGAATTGTGTGAGTTTCAGGGCCCACTGCCCTGAGAGGGATGAAGAAGTGTTGAGTGGGCAGGACAATGAGCTTACAGTCCCCTCTTCACCCAGACTTATCTTCCTTCGAATCATTGATTGGTTCATTTTTAAAAATATATATATATTTTTTGTCACCCTAGCTGGTTTTGCTCAATGGATAGAGCATTAGCCTTTGAACTGAAGGGTCCTGGGTTCGATTCCTGTCAAGGTCATATGCCCAGGTTACAGTCTCAATCCCCAGAAGGGGGCGTGCAGTAGGCAGCCAATTAATGATTTCCTCTCATCAATGATATTTCTGTCTCTCCCTCTCCCTTCCTCTCTGAAATCAATAAAAATATATCTTTAAAAAATATCTTTTTCACTAAGCACACAAGTGGAGTTAAGGATCTCAAGGTAGGAATACAATTTGGGCAAAGACATATATTAAAAAATTAAAATAATTAAAAATATTTTTATTGATTTCAGAGAGAAAGGGAGAGGGAGAGAAAGACAGAAACCTCAATGATGAGACTCGTTGATCAGCTTCCTCCTGCACACCCCTATTGAGGATCAAGCCTACATTCCAGACACATACCCTGACCTACCAGGAATCAAACTGTGATCTGAGTTCATAGGTCAATGTTCAACCACTGAGCTATGGCAGCCAAGCCCAATCATGGATTGGGTTTCTGGAGAAGGCTTAAGTTGGAATGAGAGGTCCCACATCTAAAATACTTATAACTGCCAAACCGGTTTGGTTTAGTGATAGAGCGTCCGCCTGCGGACTGAAAGACCCCAGGTTTGATTCTGGTCAAGGGCATGTACCTTGGTTGCGGGCACATCCCCAGTAGGGGGTGTGCAGGAGGCAGCGAGTCGATATTTCTCTCTCATTGATGTTTTTAGCTCTTTATCCCTCTCTCTTCATCTCTGTAAAAAATAAAAAAAATATATTTTAAAAAATAAAATACTTATAACTACTGTATAGCAGGTAAAGGTTATGTCATGGAATCCTGGCCTTCAGAGGCCTGTGCACGCTGCACTTCATCATCCGTCTCATGGCCTCTGGTAATTGCTCTCTCCCTGAGTTCCCCCCGATGCTCCTCACTAGCTGACAGTATTCTGTCTGAATGCATTCCCTGGTACCTAGTCATTTTGATCAAATCCTTCTTTCTCAAAGTCAAAGGGAAAAGTTATTCGCATTTTAGAATTTTAAAGCATGCCCAGAGGAATTTTGGTACTCAAGGCATCACTGAAGAAATCCTGCTTTCTATGGATGAGAGATGAAGTTAATTTTCTGCTCAACCTACTTAGAAAACGGGGAAATTAAAATAACTGAGATAATATATTTTCACCCAAAAGGTTGACCAAAATTTAAAAGGCTAATAAAATGAAACACCTGCGAGTGTAAATTATTTACATATATTACTATGTAAGAATATGAATCAGCATAGCTTTATTGGAACAGAATTTCAGCAACATTCATAAAACTTTGCAGTCATCATATTCTCTCCACTTTAATCCAGTTTGCTCTTTGCTTTAAGAAAACATACATATTTGCCCAAGAATTCGTGTCTATGATGTTGATATTAGTTCCATTAAACACAGTAACAAATGGCAAACAACTTATGTGTGCATCAGGAGGATTAAGTTAAATTAATGATGATGGCATATCCACACCTTAGAATTTTAGAGAGTAGTTAAATGGTGGATCCATATGTGCTCTCACTGAGAGATCCTGCATTCATTTTACTAAGTGACAAGGGCAAGAGACAGAACAATATGTACACTATTATGCATGTATATTAAAAGTCACAATGTATTTTTTATAACATATCTATGTAAGGATAAATCTAGAGTACATTTTAAGATAACAAAGTTTTTTTAGTTACAAAATAGTCACAGCGGTGTAAAGTACAGCACAGAGAATATAGTCAATAAACTATAATAATAAAAGTGTAATATGCTAATTAGACCAGATGTTCTTCCAGACTACTTTCTGGACGAAGCCTAAGCTGCGAGGGAAGCCTGGGTCCCGGGTGCCAGAGGGAAGCCGGTGCCAGCAGCCAGGGGAAGGAAGGCCTACTCTTGCACGAATTTCGTGCACGCGGATTCTAGTATTTTAATAACTATGTGTGGTTCAAGGAGGATACAGGAATTATTGAGGGGATCACTCTATAAATTATATAAACCGCTATGCAGTACAACCTGAAACTATATGAAATAATATTGCATGCCAATTGTAATTGAAAACTAAAACATTTAAAAAAATGAAATAACACAAAATTTTAATTGTGGTTACTTCTAAGGACTGTTGGGAGGTGTGTAATGTGTGCAAAGCACCTGGCACGGTGGCTGGTGTGCATTGACATCATAAAGAATGGCAATTACTACCGTGATTTCTTTGGACACTAAATAAGACCCACCCTCCTGCTAAGATTTTTCTCTTTGTATTGTGCTAATTGAGGAGATGTCTGGGAATATTCAGTGCTAAAGAGCAGTTAACTCTGCCAAAAATTCTGCTTAGCAAGAAAAAAATACCTTAGCAAAGCATTCCTCTTAGTGGAAATAGTATTTAATTTGCATGCTAGGGGATCCCCTCATCTGCATATTACAAAAAGCTCCTAAAATGTGTGTCAATAACAACTCTCATTTCCTCTCTCCAGCTGCCCTTTGCTCTAAATCACCCCATTTTATATTCATTTACCCTCCCCCCAAATCAAGGCCTCCCTTAGAGGTTGACAAATTGTGCTCAAGATAAACTAGCCAACAGGCCTTTCTGTGGGGGTTTCTCCAGGCCCAGGGCAAAGAGCTCCAGCACAGCGGCTCCCTGGCATCCTCCCCTCAGGAAGAGCTGCCCTGGTTTCTCAGAAACTCCCTGGAGATGATGATGATAAAATGCCAATCCTGGGCCTTGAGTTTTCCTGCTCTGGGCACCTTCCACCCCTGCCCCGGCTGGAGATTTCTCTCTGCTTCCTCCAGGGTCCCCGTCACTGCTAACAGCACTTCTCCGCTGGAGGCTTAGCTCCTCAGCTCTGAGACCCACCACCCAAGGGTCTGGCCCTTGTTCACCACTCACACCCTCCTCTGAGGCCCCTCCCACCTCAACACAACAGCACCTCCCATTGAAGGGGCTGAGGCTTCCCCAGACCCCAGATTGTCTGCTCTTATCCTGACCTCCCTCTTCTCCCCTCCTCCTACTTCTTTTCCCAGGACTTTTGTCTTAGAGGCATCTTACCATCTTCCTTTCACCGGAGCTGCTCCTAGCCTCCGTCATTCTAGGGCAGTAGCTCCGTCTTCTTCTTCTCCCCATTCCCCCACCACCACGGAGCCTTCCCAAGAGCAAATGCTCAATTGAGGAATTTTTTTTAAAAAATTCATCATGATTTCATTTCTCTTATGTACTTGAATAAATAAAGCATGTGCAGGCATATACTTTTTATTTTACAGAACAGCAGAATACAAGGAGTAAGGGAAAGCAAGAATTGATCATCTTTGACTTTTCTCTGTACTTTTTTTTTTTTATCACAACTATTTTGCCACTCACTTCTGTCACATTTCTAAGGAAATACATTTTCTAATGCCATGTTATCTTGTTCCAGATCGCTATGTAAGGTGGAAGGTTACACCATTTGTTTAGCAAAAAGCAAAACTCTTACTCTTAAACCTCATAAACGATGTTAAATGCATAACCAGTATCATTTGTGCACTTAGATTCTGACGCTTAATTGAACTCTTTTAAAGAACAACATTTGAAAGCATTCAGCAACAGTAAGAGAAAGCAGTAATTTAATAACGGAACAGGAACACAGAGATGATGAGCACTGCGTTCCCTCCAGGACCACCTCACCCCCTCCCCACTTCACGCACAGAGGGAGGGAAGTGCTTCAGCTTTCAATGCTTGTGAGGGCCGCCGCCGAAGCTGGCTCTGGAGAGCTCGGTGGCCAAGGAGCTGGTGCGAACCACCGCCTCGAATCTGTGGCGGGTTCTCTCCAGGTCATCCTGCAGGGCCTCTTCGTACCAGCATGGGAAGGCGCTGGGCTGGGTGCCGTGAAGCTTGGCTAAGAACTGCAGCACTTCCATCTTGCTGGTCTCCGCGTAGGCCTGCGGGCCCCACAGGAATTCGTGGCTCGGGGGATCGCTGTGGGGCACCTGGCGGTACACCAGGTAACCATCTTTCACCAGATCTTCCGTGATGAGCTTCATGGGCTCCCCGTGGAGGTTGTGCTGCTGGCCAGCATGTATGCCCATCGCGTTGAGGACATCCCAGATCTCTTCTTCGGTGGCACAGTTGCCCTTCATGAAGATCACGCAGAGGATCGTCATCAGGAGGCCCTTCTTGGGCATGATCTCCCCACTCACCTTGCTATCCCCAGCGTGGTCCAATTTGCTGACCAGGACATAGCTGTGCCCGCCGGGGTCGGCTTCCTTCACATCAATGCCAAACGCCAGCACCATGAGCTCCGAGGCTCTCTTGAAGATCTCCTGGAAGTAGGGCTTGTGCTTCCTGATGACATGCTTCATGATGTCTTCCTTGGTGATGGGCTCCTTCATGTTATACTTGCGCAGCATGAACTGCGCCAGCAGCATCGCCTTCTGGTCTAGAGGGCTCTTGCGGGCACCCTCAGACGCCAACTCTGCCGGGGAGGCACCTGCACTTTCCTGGCCGGGGCTCTCGGCACTGGTGTCAAGCCTTGGCCATGCGACTTTTGCCTTGGGAAGGCTGGTGGCTGCTGTGGCTCCCTGGGGTTCCTGGGAGAGCACAGACTCAGAGGTGCTCAGGGAAGAAACCCCAGAAGAAGGAGAGGAGTCGTAGTTGGAGTCTTCCCCCTCCTCTGTAGAGGCCTGAGCACTCCTGACTCTCTGAGCCTCACACCAGGCCTGTTTGCATTTCCCTTGGGGCTGGCTATTACTCTTCTTCCCCCGAGGCATGAGGACACTGGTCAGGGACAGAGGTCACCCGTGTGACAGGAGAGGAGGTGATGTGGGCGCCTGGAGGAGGGAGAGTGAGATGGCTTGTGCACCCTCAGCAGAGACACTGCACCTGGGCCTTAACCCAGGCCATGCCTGCAGGGTCTGAGGGCAGTGCTCCAGGGGCCCACGGGGCTCCTGTTCTGCCCAGTCTCTGCCCTATGACCCTGCAGAGGAAGTTAGGGTGCACCTGGGGCTGAGAGCAGGGCTGGCGGGGTTAGCCTCTGCGTGTCCCCTGTGCTCTGAGGAGGAGGATCTTCTCCTTCACAGGATCGTCCTGTGGAACAACTGGTGGCAGGGCCCGGCCTCCTCCCCTCTCCGCTGTGAACTAAACTCATCCCAACGGCCTTACCGCCTGGGGGGCCTGGGTGAACGAGGGAGAGCCTACCTCATCACCCTGCTGGGGCTGGGCCCTTAGAGCTCCATCAGGAGCAGTGTCTTATGGGATCTATTTTAATTATTGATTGATTAAGGTATTCCATATGTGTCCTTATCCCTCAATTGCCCCATCTCCCCACCATTCACACCCTCACCCCCCTGGTCTCTTTGTCCATTGGTTAGCCTTATATGCATGCATCCAGGTCCTTTGGTTGATCTTTCCTTGTTACCCTCCCCCACCTTACCTCTGAGGTTTGACCATCAGTTCGGTGCTTCTCTGTCTCTGGATCTGTTTTTGTTCATCAGTTATGTTGTTCATTATATTCAACATATCAGTAGTGGGGATTTCTTTTCTTATTATTGTTTAAAGTACTACATACTAGGAGCCCAGAGCTCGATTTGAAATCACGCAGTGCTACCACCCTGGAGTTGCTTGTCTGGCTCTGCCTCTCTCTCCAACAGCCATGGCCACTGATGATCAGGTCCCCTCCCAGCACAGGGGCTCAAAGGACCGGCCGCCCCACCCCAAGCACTGATTGTACAACCTCCTCCAGTCTCATTGACCCCTTAGGGCATAGAAGTTAATTAGCATATTTCTCTATTATCTACATGGATAGTAGATATAGATCCTTTCCTCCCATTTGACCTTCCCCTCTCCACCCCCATCACCCGCACATGCCCTCACCCGATAGTGTCTGTGTCTAATGGTTAGGCTTATATGCATACATACAAGTTCTTTGGTTGATGTCTTACCCCTCCTATAGGATTTCTTTATCCTAAGTAATTATAAGGGTTTTCAGTCCGCTGTGGCCAACCCCATTAGACATAGACTGAGACCCCCCACCCACATTAGACCAAGACTCCCCACCTCCATGAGAACAGCCCCCACCCCCATTAGACCTAGACTCCCACCTCCAATACACCAAGAACACCCATTAGACCAAGAACACCCCCAAAATTAGAATAAGACTCCCACACCCATTAGAACAAGAACCACCATTAGACCAAGAAACCCCCCACACCCATTAGACCAAGACCCCCCAAACCCATTAGACCAAGACTCCCATCCCACTTGTCCATTAGAACAAGACGCCACACCTATCTACCTCCCCATCCCTGAGAGTGAGTGCCCTTTCCTCCCCATGTAGACCCCAGGGGCAGGAGTATGGGATTGACAGTACCCTCAGTCTTCTCAGGGTCTTCTCAACTCCCTGACCGCAAACGAAGACTGGGACTTGTCTCTTTTATCTGAATCCTATCAACCTCAGATCCTGAGCTCAAAGTCTTCACCCCTGGAAATGCCGAGACTGAAATGAGAGAAGAGAAGATAGGTCTTAACCATCAGGCCTGGTGCATCTGAGCACATGGTGGAGACAGGACGGGGCGGGGCAGGGCAGGGCAGGGCAGGACACCTGGGAGTCTGGTGCTGCATTCTGGAAGTCCACTTGGTTGGGAGCATGGGGATCCCCTTTTTGCAAGTCTGAGAGCCCACACCTGGATGGTCAGCATCACTTCTATCCTCCAAGACCTGACACCCTAGAGGTGGAAGCAGCTAGTAGCTTTGCTTACTTCATGTGTGATTGCATATATTAGGAATTGAACAAATAATTAGTTGTTATTTGGACAAAAATAGAACCCAGTTGTAGCATTTACTCAGGTCTGAGCAAGTGATCCTGATGATTTTGATTGTGTTTGCCTCCTATTTAAAAGAGGCACACTTGTTAATAAGTGTCCACATTCCTGGAAAGTCACTTTGAGCGAACAGCTAATGTAATGCTCAGAACTGGGTTATAGGATGGTGGCTTCCAGATTCAACTGTGCCCTTTTGTCTCCATAAACTTAGGAAAATTATTGCACTTCTCTGACCTTAGTGTCATTTTCTCAAATAAGCAAAACAACACTTCTTCAATTCTGTGGGATCTATGTACACCTGGGCATGACACAAACATGAACATAGCCCACAGTATTCCACAGTGATGCTAACATTGAAATGTTCCACAAATTATACACCCGATCTCCCACGTAAGCATGCAACTTTCAAGTACTAATAAAAATGATTAACGCCCCCATGATTTAAAAGATCCGTTCTGGAATATTAGGCTATAAGACATGCAATAGTTAGGTAGTCAGATACCCAAATATAATCAAATAATAGAATCATATGAACTCAGATATTAACAGATAAAATGAAGCAATCAGTAGCCATCAACCTATCTTTAACTTCCCAGTAGAGTATGTACACCAGCTACTGCACAGCTTCTCCTTGAACTTTAATGGTGGGAAACCACAATTTTCAGAACTATCTTTAACACTCACCAGTAGTCTCTTTACTCTTTCTATTTAATGGGAATGTAATTTTGTGGGTTTTTTATATTTTTTCCTTATTGATTAAGGTATTACATATGTGTCCTTATCCCCCATTTCAAACTCCTCCATTCATGCATTCACCCCCCTGGTGTCTGTGACTACAGGTTAGGCTTGTATGCATGCATACATGTCCTTTGGTTGATCTCTCCCCCTTACTTACCTACTCCCTTACCTTCCATTTGACTTTTGGTGGTCTGATGATGCTTCTCTGTCTCTGGATATGTTATAGTTCATCACTTTGTATTGTTCATTGCATTCCACAAGTCAGTGGGAATTTCTTTTTTTTATTGTTTATAGCATTACATGTCTCCTTTTCCCCATTTGACCTCCCCCCATCCACCTCCAACCCCTGGCAAATGCCCACCCCCGTCCCCAGTGTCTGTGTCTATTGGTTAGGCTTATATGCCTATTGATCTCTTATCCACCCCCACCCCATGGCATTCCTTTGTCCTAAGTAATTAGGGTTTTCAGTCCCTACTCATGTGGCCACCCCTGTTAGACCAAGACCCCCACCCCCATTAGACAAAGAATCCCCACCTCCATGAAGCCAAGACCCCCCCACATCCATTAGACTAAGATGCTCCACTACCATGAGACCAAGACACCCCGCTCCTATGTGAATAAGAATCCCCCAACCCCATTGAACCAAGAATCCTGACCACCATTAGGTCAAGACTCCACCCTCATTAGATCAAGATTCCACCCCCTCCCCAACCATTAGACCAAGACCTCACTCCCACCTCCCTCCCCATCGCAGAGAGTGAGAATCCTGCCCATTTCCTCCCCAGGTAGACCTCAGGTGCAGGGGTATGTGGTTGACACTACCCTCAGTCTCCTCGGAGTCTTCTCCAGTCCTTGACCTCAAATGAAGACTGGGATATCTCTCTTTGATCTAAGTCGTACCAGCCTCAATCCTCAGATAAAGTCTTCACTCCCTGGAAACGCCAAAACTGAAATGAAGGAATAGAACATTGGTCTCAACAATCAGGCCTTGCGCGTCTGAACACATGGTGAGGATGGGACAGGGCTAGGCAGGTCAGAGCACGTGGGGGTCTGGTGTTGCATTCTGGGGAGACACCTTGGTTGAGAGTCTGGGAGTCGCCTTTCTACAGGTCTGAGAGCCCGCACCTGGATGGTCAGCATCGCTTCTCTCCTCCAAGACCTGACACCCTGGAGGTGGAAGCAGCTAATAGCTTTGCTTACTTCAAGCCACCCCTATTACATCAAGAACTCCAACTCCCATGAGATCAAGACCCCTCAATTCCAATTACACTAAGAAACTCTATGAGACCAATACCCCCATCTTCATTAGACCAATAACCACATTAGAACAAGAACCTCCAACCTCATTACACCAAGACACACCACCCCTATTAGACCAGGACCTTACTATTCCATTAGACAAAGACTCCATTTCCTCGGTCCATTAGACCAAGACCTCACTCCCACCTCCAGTCCTGTCCCAGAGAGTAAGAGTCCTGCCCAATCCCCCCCGACCCCTGGTAGACCGCAGGGCAGGAGTATGAGGATGATACTACCTGCAGTCTTCTCAGGGTCTCCTCCTCCACCTCTTGAATGCCAACGAAGACTGGGACTTTTCTCTTAGATCTGAATCCTACCAGCCTCAATCCTCAGATCAGAGTTGTCACTCCCTGGAAATACCTAGACAGAAATAAGGGAATACAAGGTTAGCATCAACCATCAAACCTCAAGCCTGTGAGCATGCATGCACAGGGGTTGGGGAAGGTTCAGGGCACATGGGGATCAGGGTGTTGCATTCTGGAAAGTGCCCTTCATTGGGAGCTGGGAGTCCCCTTACAGCAGGTCTGAAAATGAGAGGATACAAAGTTAACATCAACTATCAAACCTCAAGCCTGTGAGCATGCATGCATAGGGGTGGGGGAAGGAGGGAAGCTTTCAGGGCACACGGGGATCAGGGCACTGAATTCTAGGAAATCCCCTTGGTTAGGAGGCTGGGAGTCCCCTTGCAACAGATCTGAGAGCCCGCACCTGGATAGTCAAGCATCGCTTCTCTCCTCCAAGACCTGACACCCTGGAGGTGGAAGCAGTGAATAGCTTTGCTTACTTTATGTGTGATTGCATATTACTGAAATTGAAAGAATAGTTAGTTGCGATTTGGACCAAAATATAATCCAGTCTTAGCATTTACACAGGTCTGAGGAAGTGATCCTGATGTTTTTTAATGTGTCAGCCTCCTATTTAAAAGAGGCACATTGTTAATAAGTGTCCACATTTATATAAAGTCACTTGGAGGGAACAGCTAATGTAAAGCTCAGAACTGGGTTGTAGGAGGGTGGCTTCCAGTTTCAACTGTGCTATTTTGTGTCCATAAACTTGGGGAAATTACTGCACTTCTATGACCTTAGTGTTGTTTATTCAAACATGTAAAGCAAACCTTCTTCAATTCTATGGGCACTATGTTTGCATGGACATGACACAAACATGAACATAACCCACAGTATTCCACAGAGATGCTAACATTGAAATGTTCCATATACACCCCACCTCCTACATAAGCTTGCAACTTTAGAGGAATCATAAAAATGAAAAACGTCCCCATGATTGAAAAGTTCCATTATGGAATATTAGGCTATAAGAAATGCAATAGTTAGGTAGTCAGATACCCAAATATAATCAAATAATAGAATCATATGAAATCAGATATTAAAAGATTAAATGAAGCAATTAGTAGCCATCAACCTATCTTTAACTTCCCAGTAGAATATACTCACCAGATGCTGTACAGCTTCTCCTTGAAATTTAGTGTTGGGAAACCACAATTATCAGAACTGTCCTTAACTGTCACCCATAGTCTCTTTACTGTTTCTATTTAATGGGAATATAATTTTATTTTTTGGGTTGTTAAATTTTTTTCTTTATTGATTACAGTATTACATATGTGTCTATCCTTCCATCCCACACTCCCTATCCATGCCCTCACCACCCTGGTAGCCTTGTCTATTGGTTAGGCTTATATGTATGTATCCAAGTCCTTTGGTTGATCTCTTAGGCCTCATCCCATGAGATTCCTTTGTCCTAAGTAATTATAAGGGTTTTCAGATCACACTCTTCTGGCCACCCTCATTAAACCAAGCATCTCAACTCCCATGAAACCACAACCCCTACAAGCCCATTAAACTAAGACCTCTGTCCCCCGTTAGACCAATAACCCACATTAGAACATGTACCACCATCCCCATTAGACCAAGAGTCTCCATCTCCTTTAAACCAATACCCCCTAGTCCTATTAGACCAAGACCTCACTACCCCTATTAGAACAAGACTCCACTCCCATTTAACCAAGACTATCCCCACACCCTCCATTAAACTAAGACATTACTCCCATCTCCCTCCCCATATGGAGAGATTCTTGCCCAATCTCCCCTCCCCCCCCAGGTAGACCACAGGGGCAGGGGTATGGGATTGACAGTAACCTCAGTCCTCTCGGGGTCTTCTCCTCCACTCCTCGACCGACCGCCAACGAAGACTGAGTCGTCCCAGCCTCAATCCGCAGATCAAAGTCCTCACTTCCGGGTAACGCCAACACGGAAATGAGGGAATAGAACGTTGGCATCAACGGTCAGACCTCAATCTTGTGAGCACGCATGCGCAGTGGCGGCGGTGGGTGGAGCCAGGGCACGCGGGGGGGGGGGGGCGGCGGTGGGTGGGGTCAGGGCACGCGGGGGGGCGGGGCGGAGGTGGGTGGGGTCAGGGCACGCGGGGGGGGGTGGTCAGGGCACGCGGGGGTCAAGGCGCTGCATTCTGGGAAGTCCACTTGGTTGGGACCAATAACTCCCATTACACCAAGACCCACCCATCAATATTAGACCAATAACCCATATTAGACCAAGACCTTACTACTGTGACTAGGCCACAACTCGACCACCATTAGACCAAGATTCCCCCCTCACATAGTCCATTAGACCAAGACACCACTCCCAGCTTCCTCCCCCTCCCAGAGAGTGAGAATTCTGCCCGTTCCTCCCCCCCCCCCCCCCCAGTAGACCACAGGGGCAGGGGTATGGGGTTGACAGTAACCTCAGTCCTCTCGGGGTCTTCTCCTCCACTCCTCGACCGACCGCCAACGAAGACTGAGTCGTCCCAGCCTCAAGCCGCAGACCAAAGTCCTCACCGCCTGGCAACACCAACACATAAAGGAGGGAATAGAACGTTGGCATCAAAGGTCAGACCTCAAGCCTGTGAGCACGCATGCGCGGGGGGGGGGGGGGGAGAGAGGTGGGTGGGGTCAGGGCACGCGGGGGGGCGGGGCCGAGGTGGGTGGGGTCAGGGCACGCGGGGGGGGGGGGGAGGGTCAGGGCAAGCGGGGGTCAGGGCGCCGCATTCTGGGAAGTCCACTTGGTTGGGACCAATAACTCCCGTTACACCAAGACCCACCCATCAATATTAGACCAATAACCCATATTAGACCAAGACCTTACTACTGTGACTAGGCCATAACTTGACCACCATTAGACCAAGATTCCCCCCTCACATAGTCCATTAGACCAAGACACCACTCCCAGCTTCCTCCCCCTCCCAGAGAGTGAGAATTCTGCCCGTTCCTCCCCTCCCCCCCCAGGTAGACCACAGGGGCAGGGGTATGGGGTTAACAGTAACCTCAGTCCTCTCGGGGTCTTCTCCTCCACTCCTCGACCAACCGCCAAGGAAGACTGAGTCGTCCCAGCCTCAAGCCGCAGACCAAAGTCTTCACTTCCTGGCAACGCCAACACGGAAATGAGGGAATAGAACGTTGGCATCAATGGTCAGACCTCAAGCTCGTGAGCACGCATGCGCAGTGGCGGCGGTGGGTGGAGTCAGGGCACGCGGGGGGGCGGGGCCGAGGTGGGTGGGGTCAGGGCACGCGGGGGGGGGGGGGAGGGTCAGGGCACGCGGGGGTCAAGGCGCTGCATTCTGGGAAGTCCACTTGGTTGGGACCAATAACTCCCGTTACACCAAGACTCACCCATCAATATTAGACCAATAACCCATATTAGACCAAGACCTTACTACTGTGACTAGGCCACAACTCGACCACCATTAGACCAAGATTCCCCCCTCACATAGTCCATTAGACCAAGACACCACTCCCAGCTTCCTCCCCCTCCCAGAGAGTGAGAATTCTGCCCGTTCCTCCCCCCCCCCCCCCCCCAGTAGACCACAGGGGCAGGGGTATGGGGTTGACAGTAACCTCAGTCCTCTCGGGGTCTTCTCCTCCACTCCTCGACCGACCGCCAACGAAGACTGAGTCGTCCCAGCCTCAAGCCGCAGACCAAAGTCCTCACTTCCTGGCAACACCAACACGGAAACAAAGGAGGGAATAGAACGTTGGCATCAAAGGTCAGACCTCAAGCCTGTGAGCACGCATGCGCGGGGGCGGAGGTGGGTGGGGTCAGGGCACGAGGGGGTCAGGGCGCCGCATTCTGGGAAGTCCACTTGGTTGGGAGCCTGGGAGTCCCCTTTCCCCAGGTCTGGGAGCCCGCACCTGGATGGTCAGCATCGCTTCTCTCCTTCAAGACCTGACACCCTGGAGGTGGAAGCAGCTAATAGTTTTGCTTACTTCATGTGTGATTGCATATTATAGAAATTGAAATAATAATTAGTTGTGCTTTGGACCAAAATAGAATCCACTTGTGGCATTTACTCAGGTCAGAGCAATGATGATTTTGAATGTGTCTGCCTCCCATTTAAAAGAGGCAGACTTGTTAATAAGGCTAATTTATGTAAAGTCACTTTGAGCTTATAGGTAAAGTTCACAACTGGGTTATGGGAAGGTGGCTTCCAGGTTTAACTGTTCTAGCTTCTCCTTGAACTTCAGTGGTGCGACACCACAATTTTCATAACTGTTCTTAATCGTTTTATTCTTTCTATGTAATGTGAATGTAATTTTATATTAATTCTCCTCATTAGGCCCATTTTTTACTTATGGCCTTTACAGACCATATGGGAAGTATTGATCACCTGAAAAAAAATAACCTTCCATTTAATAAACTTCGGACATGGCTTCACTTGTTCATATCTTCATTCATTCCCATAAATAATTTTCCATACTTTTCTCCTGCAAAGGGCTTGCACAAATATCCTTAAAAGTTTTCCTAATATTTGATAACCTTTGAGGTTGTTTTAATGGTGTTTATAGTCAATTTAATATTTTAATCATTTGTTTTTGGCAATTGGAATTACAGTTGATTTTTTATGAATCATGCATTCAGCAATCTTGCTCAATTCACTTATTAATTTTAATATGTAATATGTAGATTGGAATTACATAGTGTATAAATATATTCATTCAAAATGTGAATAATTGCAGTTTCATTTCCTTTTTTCTTATCCTTATATTTTTTAATTTTTTGTATTATTGCCCTACATAAATATTTAATTGAAATGATACTAGGGATCCTTTTCTCATTCCTGATCTCAGGGGAAGATTTAAATATTTTAGCACTTATTATAATATTAGCTGCAGTTTTATGAATTTTTTATAATCTTAAGTGGGTGATAAGTTATGCCAATTTTTGCATCTATTATAATAGTCACACTATTTTGTTCCTTTGTTTTATTGCAATAATATGATTTCAAAGTTTTAATCCAACAAAAATTTATTATAGGCTAAAATCCAGTTCAGTCAATTTATGTCAAACTTGATGTAACTTTGGATTCAATTTGTTAAACATATGGGTTTTTGTTTTTTGTTGTTTTTTTTTGCATTGGTCATGAAAGATATAAATCTTTGATGCTGTGTTTGTTTGTTTGTTTGTGTGTTTTTTTTCTTGATATCCTTCTCAGTTTTGTGTAAAATTTTTACAGCCCTCTTCAGACATTTGGAGGGGTTGCTACTATTTTTATTTTTATTATCTGCAATATCTTCTGTAAGATTGGTGTCATTTCTTTCTCAATTATAGGGAAAAATTCACCCACTCAGTCACCAGAAACGGGATTTTTATAGAAACTTTTTCATTGCAGGTACATGTAATTTAATAAGCATAAGAGTACACAGGTTTCTCATTTCATTTTTAGTAAAGTTGGGTCAGACTTTTTATATAATTTAAATTTTATTGGAATAAAATTGCCCTTATTTTAGATTCTATATTGACATTCCTCATGTAAATAATGTGTTACTTTCTTGATAATTTTAAAAATCATAACGAAATATCTTTCTTTGTAATTTTTCCCCCTGGAAGTGTAATGTGTTTGGCGTTGATTTACCTGTCCCAGTTTTCTTATGCTTAATTTTACATGATACATTATTTCTCTATACTATTACTTTAAACCTTACATTATCTTTCAATTTAAATTGCCCATCATACAAACAGTGTATACTTGGGACATTTTTGTATGTGTGTGTGTCTGAAAAACTTTGCTTTTTTATTGGAATATTTAGACTTAAAAATAATATTTCTATTAATGTAGATTGATATATAGTTTTCTATCTTGTTTATTTTTCCATCTCTTTCTATTTATCTTTTCTTTTTGTGCCTACTTTTGTGTTTATTAAATAATTTTTCTTATTCAATATAAATTCCTCTTTTGGGATTTTATCTGTGGTGATTTAAAAACATGCCTCAGCCAGAACCAGTTTGGCTCAGTGGTAGAGCGTAGGTCTGCGGACTGAAAGGTCCCAGGTTCGATTCTGGTTAAGGGCTTGTACCTTGGCTGCGTGCACATCCCAGGTAGGGGGTGTGCAAGAGGCAGCTGGTCGATGTTTCTCTCTCATCGACATTTCTAGCTCTTTATCTCTCTCCCTTCCTCTCTGTAAAATATCAATAAAAAATATTTTAAAAACCAAACAAACAAAAAAACCATGCCTTATATTTTTGACACTCCCTTGTTTTAAGAGATGGAATTTATGGCCCCTGGGAGAACCTTTTTTAAAAATATATTTTTATTTATTTCAGAGTGGAAGGGAGAGGGAGAGATAGAAACATCAATGGTATGAGAGAAAAACAAACAAACGAATATTGATTAGTTGCTTCCTACACATCCTTAACAGGAATTGAACTTGTGACCCTTTGGTCTGCACACCAGTGTTCTATCCACTGTGCCAAACAAGCCAGGGCTCCTCAGCTGCCCTTAATGACTCTCTTATAACCAATAGAATGCAGCAGTTTGGTTGCTATGCAAATTATCAGGCTGAAGTTCCAATCAGCTGTCATTACCCACTGCTACCAGTGGAAGAAGACATGTTGGACCTGCAGCCCAGATTCTTCCTGCATTCTCCTGATTCTGTGTCTACCACATGTTGGTAGCAATGTGATTTACAGTTAGTCAAGCATAAAATTGTCTCAGGTTTGTTGATGTTGCTGTGTCTTATTCAATTCTTACTTTGGAAGCAGAATTTTGATCGATGTAGAATTCTGGGTTGACAGTTTTATATTTTCTTTCAGCATTGGAAAGATTCTTCTCCATTTTCTCTGGTTCTCCATGGATTCTGCAGAGAAGACAGCCATCTTATAAATAATGTTTTTACTCAGATAGGTAATATATCTTTATTTTTCAGATGTTTTCAGTTGGTATACAATTGTTTACTTCACTGATATTGTTATATTTCATATAAGTGCCTAATACATAGTTAAGTAATATAATGTCTCAATATTTCAATGCCAATATTGAATCCAAATTATTCTGTTTATCTAAATAAAAATATTACTTATTGACAATAGCAACAAAACATCGCAGAAGCAAAAGAAAATCTATAGGAAAAATATTTAATTTTTATTTCTTATTGAATACGTATCTACAAATTGTGTATAAAATAAAATAATTTAAGTGCATTTCCAAGTAAAATATAAAAATTGTTTTATAATTGCTCACATGTTGTTGAGAAAATATAGAAGAAGAAATTAAAATTCTTTATAAAGAATAAAGTGACACTTGTATTACCAATAGCAAAATACTTGTTTTGGCAAATCATAGTCTATATCTGAAACTATTATGTAAGTATATTATGGATTTGATTCAGTAACGGACAATATATAAAACATAAGAGAAAGTAACACAAGTATGTACATCTATATAGTTTTAATACATAAAATTGTTATTCCAAATAATTATAAAATGATAAACTAACCAATGGAATAGTAAAACACAACAATTTATACAGCATAAGCATTAGTCTTCAACAATTATAATAAACATGCTTAATAATTGGTGCAAATTAAATAAGTAATATTCTCTTTATCTTGATATCAGATTATCAATAAATTTTAAAATGGTCCTGATCTTTTGGAAATTAATTTGGCATTTTTAGCAAATTCTTCCTTTAAAAACTCTTTAAAAAACTAATTTGACTTTTAGGACTGTATCCAACACAGTTACTCAAAATTAAACATAAATTTCTGGTTATAAAATTGGCAAAAGGACTATTTTAAAATAAATTATATTGTGTTAATTCCATGGATATTACATAAATTCTACAGGCTCAATGCATGAAATTCGTGCAAGACTAGGCCTTTGCAGCCTATAGACTTATGCTTTGGTGAGGTCCCTTGGCCTGGCCTGCACCCTCTTGCAATCCAGGACCTGTCAGGGGATGTCAGATAGCCAGTTTCAGTCTGATCCCCACAGGCCCGATCCAGACAGGAGGAAGCCTGATCCTGTGCATTGAGCGTCTGTCCCCTGGTGGTCAGTGCACATCATAGCGACTGGTCAACCAGTCATTTGGTCATTTGGTTGCTTAGGCTTCTATATATATAGATACAACCAATTAGATCTTTCATCATTATAGATGATATATCTGTGATATATTGCTAATAAAAATAAAACAAATTAAAATTTCACTTGTGTGCACATTTACATAAATAATTATGTAAATGCATATTTATGTATATCTCTGTTTCTGTACATACTTTAATGATATAAATCTTATATAGTCAGATACTTTCATTTTTCAAAAGTAAACTTCAAAGAGTGGGTTGCTGGATCACATGATTAGGGTATCTCTAAGTTATTTTATAATTTGACAAATATTCGCACCATGATTATACCACCTATCAGCATTGTGTCTCTTTCACTCTCCATTCTTGCTAGCACTTGTTATGTTCAGTATTTTTAACTGTAGAACTTCTCATAGGTGTGCAGTGGTATCCCGTTGTCTGAATTGCATATGTGTAACCAAGGCTTAGTTCTTTTGTGCTAGGTATCTTCAGTAAATAGAGAGAACAGATCAAAGGCCTGATGTTAATCCTTTTATACTTTTGCATGTATGGTTACTTTTCATGCATGTTGGATTCTCTGTATGAAGTTCTACAGAGGAAATTGCAGGCTCTGGATGATATTTTTCTTCTTCCAGAGACCGTTGCTTTCAGGATTCCTTTTCACCTTGAAACCAACTTTTGAAACTGGGTCTCCAGTCTTGTTGGAGGCATTTTCTATTTCTGGTTCATGTAGATATTTAGGGCATAGCCCCTCAGGGATGCCAAAATAGCCAACAAGGTTTGTTTTGTTTCATTAGCCTTCTGCCTGACTGGGTCCTGAGCTCAATTTGTGTCCCCTGAGATGGTGAGAGTGCTGCTCAGGTGCTTAGCCCCTCAGCCTCAAGTTTAGACTTAGCATCTCCAGTGTTCAATAACCTCTTTTGAATTAGCTAATACTTCATGGGGGAAATGTGTTACCAAATTTGGATCTCACTACCAGGGTCTCTCTTCTTCCTGAGATAACTTGTCCTTTCAATGCTTGCTTCCTTGAGTTTGATACCTTGATGAGATGTCTTTCATATATTTCCAGCTTTCCCAGTTTTTCTCAGTAGGATGTTTGTGCCATTTGACTGTTGCAAATGCTATATGGCTGTTACAGGTGTCTTCTCCAAGGCTATTGTTTTTAATATATATTTTATTGATTTTTTTACAGAGAGGAAGGGAGAGAGATAGAAAGCCAGAAACATCGATGAGAAAGAAACATCGACCAGCTGCCTCTTCCACGCCCCCTACTGGGGATGTGCCCGCAACCAATGTACATGCCCCTGACTGGAATCGAACCCGGGACCCTTCAGTCCACAGACGGACGCTCTACTACTGAGCCAAACCGGTTTTGGCCAAGGCTATTTTTTTGAAACAAGTTTTATGTGATAGGTGCTTTATTCTCCCATTCCAATCAATTTCAGTTTTATGTCAAACTATAAACAACATTTAATTTTTATTTTTGGTAATTGTATATTCATTTTCAGTTGTTAAGAAATAATATAGACATTCTGGATACCATATAGCCAGTTTCCCTTAATTTTAACATCTTGAAAAAAAATATACTTCAGTATCTCAACCAGGATATTAACATTTATACAAGTCAAGACACAGAACATTTCAATCACCACAAGAATCCTTGGTGCTTCATTTTTATAGGCAAGTTCTCCTTGCCCCTTTGTCAATCCCTGACGTCTAGCAACTCCTAATCTATTCTTCATTTCTATAACTATTTTCATTTAATGAATATTTTACAAGTAGGTAAATTCTTTTTTAAATATGGAGCCCACACCCGGGGATGTGCCCTGACCAAGAATTGAACTGTGATCTCCTCAGTCGATGCTCAACTACCGAGCCACACTGGCCAAGCAGTGCAATCATTCTTTATTGACCTTTGGGTTGGCTTTTATCACTTAGAATTATTATCTGGAGTATCATCAAGGGTGTTGAATACAAAATGTTTTTTTTTAATTGTTATTACTGAGGAGAATTCTATGGTATTGGGTGCAATCATTCATTTTGTTTAATCATTCACATTTCTTCCTTTTTTAATTTATTGGAGTGATACTGGTTAACAAAATTATATACGTCTCAGGTGCATAAATCTACAACACATCATCTGTACACTGTGTTGTGTGTTCACCACCCCAAGTCAAGTCTCTATCCATCACCATTTATTCTCCCTATACCTTCCTCCGCCTCCCCTCGCCCCCTCTCTCCCTGGCAATCACCACTGGTTGTCCATATCCATGAGTTTTTCCTTTCCCTTTCTCCTCTGTTGCTCAATCCCTCCACCCCACCCCTTACCTAGCCCCTTTTCCCCAACAGCTGACAGCTTGCTTTCTATCTATGAACCTCTCTATTTTTGCTGTCTCCTTTTGTTCACTAGATTCCACATATGAGTGAACTCATATGACACTTGTCTTTCTGTGGCTTACTTCACATAGCATAATGCTGTCACAAATTTTAAGATTTCCTTCTTGTTTATGGCCTAGTAGTATTCCATTTGTGTAAGTCACATTTTTAAAAACACCTGGGTGTTTCCAGTTTTGGGCTTTTATAAAAAAAATGTTGTGATAAACATTTCAGTACATGTTTCTTTGTAAACGCGAGTCTTCATTTCTCTGGGATAAATATTCCAAAGTACAATTTCTGTGTCATACGTTATTTACATGTTTGGTTTTTATAGAGACTGCCTCACTTTTTCAGAGCGGCTGTATTTAACATCACAAGAAGCCGTCTATGAGTTTGTCTGCATCATTGCCAGTATTTTATGGTATTTAGCCATTCTATGTTGTTAAACAATTTTCATGTGATTATTTGCTGTAAGTATATACTTTTGGTGGAATTTCTCTTCATTTCTTTTGACAGCTTTCTATTAGGTCTAATTTTTTTTTTGTTATGAGAGTTCTGTGTATGTTATAAATGCTCATCCCTTTGTCAGTTTATGACTTACAAATAAATTCTCACAGTATGTAGCTTGCTGTTCCAATTGCTTCACAGAGATAAAACTGTTAGTATAGCAAAAGTTTTCATATTTGATGAAGCATAAATTATTAATTTTCCTTTGTATATATTGGGCATTTGGTGTGAAATCTATTGACTCTCTGTTCACTTCTAGGACCTGAAGGCTCATATCCTATTTCTTTTATATAAGTTTTACAGATTTTGTTTTACAACTAGATCTGTGATACATTTGTGTTGAATTTTTTTTTTTGTATGAGATTTGAAGTTTAGACTGAGGCTCAATATTTGGCCTATGGATAGCCAATTACTTTAGCCCAGTTTTGGAAAAGACTATTATTTCTCAATTGAATAGCTTTTGAAGCTTTATAAAAAAATAAATTGGCCATGCCATATGGGACATTTCTAGATTCCTTTTCTGTTTCATTGATCGATGTGTGTCTCTCTCTCTAGTAATACCACACGATCTTGAATACTGTAGCTATATTTCTCCATCTTTATCCTACTATTTCAAACTTTTGTTAGGTGTTGTAGATCCATTTTCTGTTCATTCAGTTTTAGAATAATCTTGTTAATATCTATAAAATACTCTAAATTTTCTTTAAGACACACATTTGATACATGCTGCACATTTTGAACAAGTTCATTGCGGTATAATTGGTTTAAAATAAATTTCACAAAGCGCTCATTAACAGTATATTTTTGAAAATATGTAGTCAGGAAATGGTTACTGCAATATAGATATTCACTCCTTCACTGCCAAGTTTCCTTATGGAACTCCTATTTCTTCTGTGCTATCCTTCACAAGCCCTTCCCCCTTATATGGACATTGTTATAGAAGTTTTGTAGAGAGATATCATTTCATTTCTTTCTTGTAAAAACTTCAAGGAACAGAATGTCTGCATTATGTGATAGCTGTGCATTTTGGTTATTTTAGAATATGCCAAAGTGTTATGTGGTGTGAATATACTGTTATACTCCCTACCCTCAGTATTAGAGAATCACATTTACTCTATCTCATGCCATCAATTTGCTATGGCCAATATTTTTCATTGTTGCCCATCTAATAGGTATCTCACTGTTGCTCTAAATTGTCTGGGTGTAACCAAGTCTTAGTTCTGTCTGTTCCAACAGCCTCGGTGAATGAAGAAAATGAATTCCCACCCCCTCCCCCGCAATGCAATAGGTGTTGTTTTCCTTCCCACTTACCCTCCCCCCCCTTTTTTTTTACTTAAAAACCAATACCTTCATTTGAAGCAATGGTAAACCTTGAACATATAAACTTAAGTGACCGCTTTGCAAGGGCAATATGGCCATATGTGTACTGGGCACGGTAGCCAGGGGAAGTTACCCCATGGCTGTCAGTCAGGCAGTCCGGGCTCGTTCTTCTTGCTGGCACCCAGGGTGAGAGTATCCAAGAGGAAGAGGTACTGGGCCAGGCCGGATGTGGGGGCCCCCAGCTTGCGCAGCTGAGTGATATTGGCTCCCACACTGTAGTGAACTTCACCTCCTGGCGCAGGAGGTGGTGCTCCAGGAAGCCGCACAGGTGGGCGTCCTTCTTGCTGGCGGCCAGCTGGTGCAGACGGAGCAGGCTCTGGTTCCCCATCCTCTCCACGTGCAGGGCGGTTTTCGTGGCCCTCAGGCCGCTCTCCCACTGGTTGTGGTCAGGCCTCCTGACTATCACGCAGGCGGATCCGCCCCCTTCGCCGGTTCTGCAGCCCCATCAGCACCTGGGCTTGCTGGCCCTCCTCCCTGGCCTGCCGCAGGAAGAAGGTGGCCAGGTGCTGCGGGGCCTGGTCCTGGCGGTCCAGGTAGAAGGCCACGGACGTGTACAGGTAGGAGGCGTGCAGCTCCAGGGTGATCTGCTTGTTGATGGCGGCCTCGCAGAGGGCATGGTAGGTCTGGCGCACTTGGGAGGTGGGCCCCGCCACCGCCCCTGGAGGCTCGGGGGCCACGGGGGGGGGGGGAGGCGGTGGCTTCTCCGGGGACTGGTCATTCCCATGGTGGTGGAGGAGGGCCGCCGAAAGCTCAGTCAGCAGCGGGGGCGGGGGCTGTGGGGAACCTCGAAATGTCCCTGGGGGACCCTCCCAGGCCGGCCAGAGACCGGGTGTTGGGAGGCTGGCCACTGGCAGTTGGCTTATTAAAACATATTTTAAATGTTTTTAGTTTATGCTTTATTTTATTTTATTGTTTAAGATATTATAAATAGTAGTACATGTGTCTCCTTTCCCCACCCCCATTGACACTTCCCCGCCTCTCCTACCCCCCCCACACTTGCCCTCCCCCCAGAGAGTCCAGCATGTGATCAAAAATAACCACACGCAAAAAGTCAGGGGTGGTGCTTCCCCCTACTTTTAGTGTGGGATTATTTTTGATCGCGTGCTGGATTTTCTGCATGAAATACTAGAGAAGTCATTGCGGTTTCTGAGTGGTTTGAACTTTTCTTCTTTTTTTTCCATTTTTTTATTAAGGTATTGTACAAGTACACATCTTACCATTGCCCCCTCACCCCCATACGTGTCCTCACCCCCCCCCCCCCCAGCGTTTTGCGTCCATTGGTTATGCTTGTTGATCTTGCCTTGAGTGAGCCTTTGCTTTTGAGAGGCAATTAAGGTGGGGATAGTTCACCTCATCACACTCGGTGATTGAGTTTTTCTGTAACCGGCTCTCAGGTTTTGTGTTTTCTGTTTTAGGTTCCGTTGCCATAGGGTATAGTCACCTGGGGGTGCCAAATGAACCCCGGCTTGTTTTCCAGAGCCTCTCTTCCTTG
The DNA here is from genome assembly GCA_963924515.1 of Vespertilio murinus. NCBI lineage: Eukaryota > Metazoa > Chordata > Mammalia > Chiroptera > Vespertilionidae > Vespertilio > Vespertilio murinus. Next base: position 14,747,140 of record OZ004710.1, on the reverse strand, counting down.
GTGCTCAGTCAGGTACCACTTGTGCCCCTGGATTGGTTGAGGCTCCCGGAGTCCTGGTCCGTTGCTTAGCTACAGCTTCCTGTTTAGTGTATTGGATCCTCAGTCTCGTCTTTGGAATCAGCAAAAACACTTCAAGAGCAACGAAGTAGCAAATTCGGGTGTATTTCGCCACTCAGGCATCTCTTCTGAGGTTGCATCTCTTTAAATGCTTCCTTCCTTGGGTTGTGATGCCTTCAAACAGTGTCTTTAATGTCTTCCAGCTTTCTTAATTTTTCTCAGCAGGGTAGTTGGGCTAAAGTAAACAGGCTGCTTATATGCCATGAATGGAAGTGTTCACCTCTGCAATCACTAGTCATTGAAATACTTTTGGATCTGTAGATTATTTTATAGAAAGTTAATACAGTTTCTAGGCCCATAAGACAAACTGTTTTTGTGAAGACAAATGATCTTCCCAGGATTCAATTTATTTTCTTATCACTTCACATAATGTATTTCAGTTTAAATATCTCATTGATTCAATAACTTTTTCTTCAGTTTCCAACGTGTGTTAGGTATAAGCCATGTGATGGTGGTATTAATGAGGTACAATCCAGTGGGAAACAAATACAGTAAATAATGAGTATATTATAAAAGATAAATTTAGGAAGAGCTCGTTATATAGCCATAGTAATGAGATTACTACCTATGTACCATGTTTAATTGCTGCTCTAGGGATTGGCATATAAATCTTATCTTATTCTAGTATATTTAAAGTTATGATAGTACCACTCAATTTGAATGTATCCTCCCAACAATTCATTTCTTTAAATTCATTTCCTTTCCTTTGTTATATTTATAATATGACAAATATATTTTTGCCATATATTTTATATATACAATAATATTTGCCATTTTGCTTCATAGCAATGTATTTCAAAAATAGAAAAAATGTCATATTTATACACATATTTTCCCTTTGCAATATACCTAGATTTTTCCTGTAGTTTTCATTTCCATGAGTTGTCTATTCTCTTCAGCTTAAAGACTTTGCTTTAGTATTATCTGCATTTTAGTTTGTCTACCAACACATGATCTTGGATTTGATTGTGTCTTATTTCATTCTCAGTTTGGAAGGATACTTTTGATGAAGATAGAATTCTGGGTTGACAGCTATATTTTATATTTTTTCTTTCAGCATTGTAAAGATTCTCCAGATCTCCATGGATAAATACTCCTGAGAATGCAGGCATTTTATATCATCATTCCTAGGCTGGCAATTCAACTTTATTTTTCTGGCACTTTTAATGTTGTTGTTTTTAAATTCATTGGCTCTTAGCAGTTTAAGTATGATGTTTCCAACATGAATGTCTGTTTTAATCTAATCTGATTTGGTTCTATTGATCTTGTGTCTTTAATTTGACATATTTCTAAAATTTTGGGAATTCTTTATTTTAATTCTCATATTTTTAAATTTAGTTTCTAGAAATGTGATATTTTTTTTTTGTGTGTGTGTGTGTGTGTGTGTGTGTGTGTTTGATCATGTATCCTGCAACCTTGCTGAAATCGTTTATTACTTTTAGGAGGATTTTTAGTAGATTGCTTGCAATTTTTGACATAGACAATAGTATATTTTGCAAATTGGGATAATTTTAATTACTTTTTACAATATGTGTGTATATTATTTATTTTTTGACATATTGGAAAGACTTTCTAGTATAAGGTTTCATAGGAGTGGTGGGATCAGACTAGCTTGCCTTGTTCTTGATATTAGAGTGAAAACAATCTTGCTCCATTAAATATGATGTTAAGAAGTGGAAGAGGGGGGATAAAGAGTGATAGATGGAGACTTGACTTGGGGTGGTAAACACATAATGCAGTGTACAAATGATATGTTGTAGAATTGTGCACCTGAAATCTACATAATTTTCTTAACGAGCGTCGCCCTAATAAATTAAAGAAAAAGATGCTCTTTATCAAATTGTGGTAGAGTCTGTGGATAACGTGATGGGATTTTTTTCTATCATGAATGATTGTTGTTTTTTCCAAATGTCTTTTCCACATCAGTTGCTATGATCATATTTTTTCTTTTTTATTCTAGTTATATTGTGGTTTGTTCTGATTGATTTTTAAATGTTGAACCAGCTTTGCATGCTTGGAATGAATCCCATTTTGTCATGCTGTATAATTCATTTTAGGCATCACTGCAAAAAATATGTTATTCATTGAAGATTTTTGCATCTATATTCATGTGAGAGATTGCTCTGTAGCTTTCTTTTTTAAAATATATTTTTTATTTCAAAGACAGAGAGAGAGAGAGAGAGAGAGAGAGAGAGAGAGAGAGAGAGATCAATGATGAGAGAGAATCATTGATCAGCTGCAGTGGGGGGTCAACCTGCAACCCAGGCATGTGCTCTGACCAGAATTAAACCATAACATCCTGGTTCATAGGTCAGTGCTCAACTACTGAGCCATGCAAGTTGGGCTGTTGTTTTCTTTTATTGTACTATCTTTGGTTTTGGTATCAGGATACTACTGGTCTTATAACTTGAGTTGAGAAACATTCCTTTCCTTTCTATTTTGTGAAAAATGTGTAAAATTGCTGAAGCCGGTTTGGCTCAGTGCATAGAGCGTCGGCCTGCGGACCGAAAGGTCCCAGGTTCGATTCCGGTCAAGGGCATGTACATTGGTTGTGGGCACATCCCTGGTGGGGGGTGTGCAGGAGGCATCTGGTCCGATGTATCTCTCTCATTGATGTTTCTAGCTTTCTACTTCTCTCCATTCCTCTCTGTGAAAAATCAATAAAATATTTTTTTTAAATGTGTAAAATTGGGGTTAGTTTTTTGACTACTTGGTAGATTACCAGTGTAGCCATCTGGACCTGGATATTTTTTAATTAAAAAAAATTGATTTCAGAGAGAGGAAGGGAGAGGGAGTGACAGATAGAAACATAAATGATGAGAGACAATTATTGATCAGCCTCCTCCTTCCTCCCCCTACTGTTGGTTGACCCTGAAACCTGGGCTTGTGACCTGACCAGGAATCAAACCTGTCAATTCCTAGTTTATGGAATGATGCTCAACCACTGAGCCATGCCAACTGGGCCAGACCTGGATTTTTTTTTTTGTGTGTGTGTGTGTGTGTGTGTGTGTATGTCTTTTAAAATTATGAATTCAATTCCTTCAATAGTTTTAAAACTATTCAGATGATCCCGTTCAACTTGATTGTTTTGGTGTTTGTGGTTTTCGAGGAATTGATCCATTACTTCTAAATAGTTAAATCTATTTGTCTAAAGGTTGCTGAATCATTCCTTTATAGTGATGGCCTCTCTTTCTTTTTTTTTTTTTTAAATGTTTATTGTTTTCAATGAGGAAGGGAGAGGGAGAGAGATACAGAAACATCAATGATGGGAGAAAATCATTGATTGGATACCTCCTGCATGTTCCCTACTGGGGGTCAAGCCCACAACCTGGGCATGTGCCCTTGACTTGGAATCAAACCCAGGACCTTTCAGTCAGCAGGCATCACTCTATCCACTGAGTGTCAAACCATCTAGGGCCTCTCTTTTATTTCTGACATAAGTAATTTGCATCTTCTATTGATCTTTGTCAGTCTTGCTATATGGATTTACCCATTTTAATGATTCTTTTTCAAAGATGCAACCCTTTCTTTCATTTTTTTCCCTTTATTTTCAACTTCATGGTTTCCTGCTTTTCTTTTATTCCATTTCTTCTCACTTTGGAATTATTTTGCTCTCCTATTTTCTCATGTTTAGCAGTGTAACTTACATATTGACTTGAGACATTTCTTTTTTAATGTAAGCACTCCTTACTAAAAATTTCCCTCTCAACATTAGTGTAGCTCCGTCTCACCTATTCTGATGTGTTGTATTTTTATTTCATTTATTTCCATGTAATTTTCAAAATTTACATTCAGTCTTTATTTCCTCTTTAACCACAGAGACTTTAAACATATATTTATTAATTACTGAGTGTTTAGAGATTTTCCTGTTGTTTTCATGTTACTGATTGATAGTTAGATTTCATTATGATCAAATAACATATTTCGTATCACTTCCGGCTATTTTTCTTTTACTGATTTCTTCCCCCCCCCATTGTTTTATTGATTAAGGTATTACATGTGTCCATATCTCCCCATTGCCCCTCCCTACTCCCATACATGCCCTCACCCCCCAGTGTCTTGCATCCTTTGGTTAAGCTTATATGCATGCATATAAGTCATTTGGTAATCTCTTACTTTATGCCCCGCCCCCCAATCTTCCCGCTGTAATTTGACAGTCTGTTCGATGCTTCTCTGCATCTGTATCTATCTTTTTGTTCATAAGGTTATAATGTTCTTTATTATCCATAAATGAGTGAGATCATATGGTATTTTTTCTTTTGCTGACTGACTTATTTCACTTAGCATAATGCTCTCCAGTTCCATCTATACTGCTGTAAATGGTACAAATTCCTTTTTTTTTTTTTTAAAGCAGAGTAGATATACCATAGTTTCCTAATCCAGCCATCTGCTGACAGGCACTTAGGCTGTTTCCAAATATTAGCTATGGTGAATTGTGCTGCTATGAACATAGGGATGTATATATTCTTTCTGATTGGTGTTTCTAGTTTCTTGGGATATATTCCTAGAAGTGGGATCACTGGGTCAAATGGGAGTTCCATTTTTAGTTTTTTGAGGAAACTCCATACTGTTCCTCACAGTGCCTGCACCAGTCTGCATTCCCACCAGCAGTGCATGAGGGTTCCTTTTTCTCTGCATCCTCGCCAGCACTTGTCCTTTGTTGATTTGTTGATGATAGCCAATCTGATGGTACTGCATTGTCGTTTTGATTTGCATCTCTTGGATGATTAATGGCTTTGGACAAGGTTTCATATGCCTCTGGGCCTTCCTTCTGTCCTCTTTTGAAAAGTATCTATTTAGGTCCATTGCCCATTTTTTGAGTGGGTTGTTTATCTTCCTTTTGTTAAGTTGTATGAATTCCCTGTAAATGTTGGAGATTAAATCCTTATTGTTGGTAATATTGGCAAATATGTTCTCCCATGCAGTGGGCTTTCTTGTTGTCTTGTTGATGGTATCTTTTGCTGTGAAGAAGCTTTTTATTTTGATGCAGTCCCATTTGTTTATTTTCTCTTTAGTTTCTATTGCCCTAGGAGTTGTATCAGTGAAGATACTGCTTCAGCAAATGTGTGAGATTTTTGCTGCCTGTGGATTCCTCTAGTATTTCACTGATTTCTTGTTTAATTTCTCTGTGGTCTGAGAATAGAAACTTGTGATTTTTACTCCTTTAAATCTGTTAATGTGTGTTTTGAGGCTCAGAATGTTCTATGCAAGTTTGAGAAGCTGTACATTTTGACATTGTTGGAAATAGTTTATAGGTGTCAGTTATATCCAGTTGATCAACTATGATGTTAAACTATGTCCTTACTGATTTTCTGCCTTCTGGATCTGTCCATATTTGAGAGAGGTGTGTTAAAGTCTACAACTGTAAGAGTGGCTTCATCTCTTTCTGTTGCAGTTATATCAGCCTTATCCTTACATATTTCAATACTGTATTGTTATGTATATTAAGGATCAATGTGTTATTGGATGATTGACCCTTTTATCATATAACGCCCCTATTTTTCCCTGATAAATTTTCTTCATATGAAGTTTCCTGTCTGTGAAATTAATATAGCTAATGTCACTTTCTTTTAATTGGTGTCAGCATGGTATAACTTTTTTCATTCCTTTACTTTTAATCCATGTTTCTATATATTTTAAATGGGTTTCTTGTAGACAACATATGTCAGAGTCTTATAAAAGATGATCTCTGTCTTTTAATTGGTAAAATTAGGGTGTTGATGTTGAAAGTGATGATTGATATATTTGGATTAATGTCTACCATATTTATACTGTTTTCTATTTTTTGCCCTTGAAATTTGTTTCTATCTTTAACTTCCAGATATTTTCTGCATTTATTTATTTTATTTTTTATTTACTTCTAGTTTTATTATGGTGTAATTGACAAATTAAAATTATATATATATATATAATATTTATATGGTGTACATGACTTTTTGATACATGCTTACATTGTGAAATTATTACCAGAATAATTATTTTCTTTTTTGGTGAGACACTTAAGATTTACACTGTTTTAAAATGTAGTTACAATATTATTTAAATGCTTTTTAACAAATATTTATTAATTAAATTTATTGGGGTGATGTTGGTCAGCATGAACATATAAGTTTCAGGTGTGGTTTTCTATGTTACAAGATCTGTATATTGCACCCTTTGCCCACCACTCAAAGTCAAACATTCTCTTATCACAACCCCTTCTCTGAACCGGTTCTCTCTGGCAATCACCACACTGCTATTTGTGTTAATGAGTTTCAATTTTATACTCCACTAATGAGTGAACTCATATAGTTTTTTAGCTTTTTCTGACTGAATTATTTCACTTAGCATAATATTCTCAAGATCTATACATGTTGCTGCAATTGGCACTATTTCATCCTTTCTTATGGCTGAGTAGTACTCCATTGTATATATGTACCACATCATCTTTATCCAGTCCTCAATTGCAGGATCCTTTGGTTGTTTCCATGTCTTGGCCATCTTGAATAATGCTGCAGTGAACATATAGGTTCATGTATCTTTTGAAATACATGTTTGTGTGTGTGTGTGGGGGGGTGTATAGCCCCAGGAGAGGGATTAATGGGTCATATGGTAACTCAATTCTTAATTTTTTCAGGAAATCACCAGACCATTTTCCATAGTAGTTATACCACTCTACATTCCAACCAGTAGTGAATGATGGTCCCCTTTTCTCCACAACCTCTTCAACACTTGTTATTAGTTGTCTTGTTGATAATGGCCACTCCAACAGGTGTGAGGTGGTTTTAATTTGCATTTCTCTAATTGCCAGTGAGGTTGAACATCTTTTCGTATATCTATTGGCTGTTCCTATGTCTCCTTGGGAGACATGTATTTTCAGATCTTCTACCCACTTTTTGATTGGGTTGTTTGCTTGGTGTTGAGTTGTATGAGTTCTTTGTATAGTATAGTTTGGAAAATGAAACTTTGTCAGAGCCTCCGTTTGCAAATATCTTGTCCCATCCTGTTGGCTGCCTCTTTGTTATTTTGCCAGTTTCTTTGGCTGTGCAGAAGCTTTTGGTTTGATCCAGTTCCATTCATTTATTTTTACTTTATTTCCCTTGCCTTTGGGGTCAATTTCATAAAATGTTCTCTATGACCAAGGTTCATAAGTTTGGTACCTATGTTTACTTCTGTGTAACGTACTGCTTCAGGTCTTATATTTAGGTCTTTGATCCATTAGAATTATTTTTTTGTATTGGGGAAAATACGTAATCCAGTTTCATTCTTTTGCATGTGGCTTTCTGGTTTTCCCAGCATCATTTATTGAAGAGACTGTATTTAATCCACTGTGTGTTTTTTGTTCCTTTCTCAAAAATTATCTGCCCATGTGCATGTGCTTTTATATTTGGGCTCTCTATTCTGTCCACAGATCCGTGTTTCTGTTTCTCTGCCATTACCATGCTGTTTTTATTATTGTAGCTCTGTGGTATAATTTGAAGTTAGGTAGCATGATACTTCCAGTTCCTTTCCTTTGTTCTCAGGGTTGCTTTGGCTATTCGGGGTTTTCTGAGGTTCAATACAAATCTGATAATTTCTTGTTTTAGTTCTTTTAAAAATGACATTGGAATTTTGTAGGGTATTACATAAAATCTGTATATTGCTTTGGGTAATACAGTTATTTTATCTTTGTTGATTTTTCCAATCCACGAATGCAGGATCAGTTTCACATGTGGTTGCACAAGGATCTGCCCAGGACTCCTTATGCAAATTTAAAGAATTCACATCTTCTATTTCTTCCTTCTGAGAGGCCTCCCAACTCTTTTAAAATATATTTTATTGATTTTTTTACAGAGAGGAAGGGAGAAGGATAGAAAGTTAGAAACATCAATGAGAAAGAAAGATCGATCAGCTGCCTCCTGCACACCCCGCACTGGGAATGTTTTTGCAATCAATGTACATGCCCTTGACTGAAATCGAACCTGGGATCCTTCAGTCTACAGGCTCTATCCACTGAGCCAAACCGGCTTTGGCAAAGCCTCCTAACTCTTTAGGTGAGAAGGTGAGGGGCTCGACCTGCCACCACCAGGAGAGTACTATGAAGGCCAGATTCTCCACTCAGTTTGAACTGACCCAACGGGGGAGGAGTTGGGGGACATGCATGGTGTTTGTTGATTGTCTGGCTATTTGCTAAGTGTTTGTTACTCTGGCTTCCCCTTTCTGTGTGTTTTGGCTGAGAAATTGGCTTTTCTTTGGTCTTTTTAGGGTATGTATGTGTTTGGTGTTCCAAATTAGAGATTAATCCACTGCCCACTAAGAATATATATAATACTTTAAAAAAGAGAAAAAGAAAAAGAAAAAAAAATAGAGAACCTGATGACACATAAATCCTCAAGACCTGAGATTCCCTAGCCAGTCTGCCCACTTCATGCTACCTTTCAGAATACTCCTATGATTGTCTCTTACATCTGTTACAATTTGTCCAGGGTTTTTAGTTTTACTTATCAGGGAGGGACAGGGTGAAATGAGTCTATACCATCCTAACTGTAACTAGGAGCTCAATATACTCTATCCTTTGAGTTATGGTTTCCAATTAGCATAATATTTTTGAGTTTCATTCATATTGTTCTATGTATCCAAGATTTTGCTGTCATGAAAAAAAATATTTTAGAGTTCTACCTTCAGGTTTAAAAATTGTTTAAGCCTCCATGGAACATTATAAACTGGTGAACAAAAATAGATACAGAAGCAGAGAAGCATCAAACAGACTGAAACAACAGTGGGAATCCTGGGAGGGTTGGGGGTGGGAAGTAAGAGGTCAACTGAAGGACTTGTATGCTGCATATAAGCATAACCAATGGATGCAAGACACTGGGGGGCGGGGGTGTGAGGGCATGTGTTGGGGGGTAGGAGAGGCCAAGGGAAGGTCAATGAGGGGACATATGTACTACTATTTGTAATACTTTAAACAATGAAAAAATTTTAAAAAAACCTCCATGATATAAGATCACTCTCATTTTATCATATTTTTTGTTTCTTACTCTTTGCTGATACTTTGGGCATATATTTTTTATGTTGACTTAAAATGTAAAAATATTCACATTTTTAATACATTTCATCCAACATTTCTATGTGCTTATAATTGCTAGTGTTGGAAGTACATGGGGGTCAAAGATGGTGAGCTGCATGGATTCCTTTTGTAATAAAATATACATAAATTAGCAATTTTAAAAAATAAATAATTTTTATTGACTTCAAAGAGAGGAAGGGAGAGGGAAAGAGATAAAAACATCAATGAGAGAGAAACATTGATCAGCTGCCTCCTGCATGCCTCTTAGTGTGTATCAAGCCTACAACGTGGCCATGTGTCCCAACCAGGAATGGAACCAGCAACTTTCTGGTGCATGTGATAATGCTCAACCAACTGAGCCACACTGGCTAGGCAACAATTATTTTTTATAAAGAAATGTATAATATGGGAAATATGTAATTTACTTTATTTCATTTAATCTATGCGACAATGATGTGAGATAAATTAGGGTAGATTTTTAAATATATATATATATATATTTTATTGATTTTTTTACAGAGAGGAAGGGAGAGGGATAGAGCGTTAGAAATATCAGAGAGAGAAACATTGATCAGCTGCCTCCTGCATACTCCCTACTGGGTATGTACCCACAACCAAGATACATGCCCTTGACTAGAAACAATCCTGGGACCCTTTAGTCTGCAGGCCAAAGCTTTATCCACTGAGCCAAACGAGTCACTGCTAAGGTAGATATTTTTGTTGCCAATTTTGTGTAAAGTAGATATCAAATATATCTAGGTAATTTTGATTAGACATTTTATTAGAATGTAAAAAATGGCAGAACATAATCTAGGTCTTAATGCTCCTTTCTTCATATTCATTTTGCTTCAATTTACTGCTAAATAAAATACAGCTTTGTCAAATTAAGCTTTGAACACCATGCATAAAAGTAGACGTAAAATTTTAATATAAAAAGAATAAAAGAAGTTTAATTTAGCTGGAATACAATAGCTAGTTGAAATCTCTATTAAAATACTGTTGAAGATCTATATTATTACATTTTACTTTATAATTTCACTAATTAAAATTTCTCTAACTGCACTATATAATCAGCTCTGTATTAAAGTTATTTTTACAAGGATGCAAATTCCTCTTAGAGTAGCTCTAGCCTTGATCTTTCATGGCCATTGGCTATATAAATATCCTTGTAACAAGAATCTGTAAAATAGGGCAGTTAGTGCCTCGTTTTCAAATAGAAATATGAGAGACCCAGAGATAATGATCACCCAACAATTATCAAATGGGTTTAGAAAATGCAGTTTCCACCGAAACCGGTTTGGCTCAGTGGTAGAGCGTCGGTCTGCTGACTAAAGGGTCCCAGATTCGATTCCGGTCAGGGGCATGTAAATTGGTTGCGGGCACATCCCTGGTAGGGGGTGTGCAAGAGGCAGCTGGTTGATGTTTCTCTCTCATCGACGTTTCTGGCTCTCTATCTCTCTCCCTTCCTCTCTGTAAAATATCAATAAAATATATTTTTTTTAAAAGAAAGAAAATGCAGTTTCCAGAGTTCCAACTCCTACAGTACACACTATAGTATGGAATGTCAATAAAAAACTAAAAGACAAGAAACGTGATCTGTCACAGTTAGAAGGACGAAGACAATTTGTGAATGCTAAACTTGGTTCAGTAGCTTAGATAAAATAGAATGGTAAAAATAGTTTTGTGTAAGAACATATATTGTTGTAAACTAATAGTTGGGCCGTTTAAATTTACTAATTTACATATTTGTCCTTAGGTTTATTTGCTTATATCTTCTTTTTAAATTTATCAGCGTAATGCTGGTTAATAACATTATATAAATTTTAGGTGTACAACTTTATAATACTGAGCTATTTTGCACAAAGATGATTCTTGTTAATATACTCACATCCAGATGCTTGCATTTGGATATTCCAGTGATATTAGTGGAGTTGGCTTATAACTCAACACCCACATTTAGAAGAACTCAGTTTCTCAAGCCAGATAGTTTTGCTATTTCCCAGTTGTTTATTCATAAAGATGATATAATACATGTGTATTTTCAAAAGCAGCACCTGTGATGTGATTTTGATATATGCGAGTCTGTATATTTTTACATGCCTATATTTTGCATGTTAAATTAAACAATATATTTAAAGTGCTTAGTACAGTGTTTTTTTCCCCCTCGATTATTCTTCTGCTATTACCTTTCTAATCTTATGAGACTTAGTAATTCATCTACTTAGTTCAATTCAGTTCTTCCTAACTATCTTAGGTTTTGGATAAGAAATTCTCAAATAATTAGGATGTTTATAATATTTTCAGAATGATATCCTATGATTCCATGATCACTGATGAACAAAATGATTCTTAATACAGGCCATCTCCTAGAGATGGGTTTGAGGGTGTGGGAAAAGTACATGAGTTAGAGTTATTCTAGGGAACTATCTGATACATAATTCTCAGGAGGCTAAAGAAAAGGAAGAAGGAGGAGGAAGAAAATGACATGGTAACATGTAGCCTATAATCACATTACAGACAGTAGTTGTCTCTATGCAGCAACAATGCCTAAAGCCCTAGGATACATACTGCCCAAATCCTATATTCTAGGAAGTTTTAAATACTCTCCTATCATCTTCCTAGCCACGAGTGGCTATTGCAAGTCATAAACTATTTCTAAAAAGTTATGTAAGCAATTCTCAATTTTATATTAATGTCCTGAATAGGTGGTTTTTAAAAATAGTTTCTCATTGGCAACCAAAATGAAGTGTGTACACACACACACACACACACACACACACACACACTCACACACTGAGTGTCCCAATTAATAATCTGACCACTCAGTGTATATCCTATATAATAAAAGGCTAATATGCAAATTGTCCCCTTGACCAGGAGTTCGACCAGCAGGAAGGCAGGCTAACCACCCATGTCCCCTCCACCCTGGCCAGGCTGGCTGGAAGCCACTCATGCAACGGCCTCTAATATATATATATACTGAGTGGCCAGGTTATTATGTGTTCAGAGATCATAATAACCTGGCTACTCAGTGTGTGTGTGTGTGTGTGTGTGTGTGTGTGTGTAATATAAAATTTATAAAAGCATGATAAGTTCACATAGGTTTATAATTTTTTTATCACATACCCACACACATGTTAAGTCATGATCCTACCAAATACACACAACCAGAATGTGAATAGAAGACAAAATCAAATTTAAAAGGTACTCTATTAGAAAGTATTAGTTTTCCTCAGGTTTTCTCCCCCTCATTTCCACATAGTACCAAATTAACACTTTATGCAACTATCAAAATAATTTTGCTAAATAAAAATGATCATTTTGTGAAACTATTTTAACTGCTATATTCTGTATATTCTTATACAATATAACCAATCAAAGCATAATATGCTAATGCTATGCTAAGGCTGCTCAACCGCTCACTATGAAGTGCATTAACCACCAGGGGGCAGATGCTCTGACTGGTAGGTTAGCTTGCTGCTGGGGTCCCACCAATCAGGACTGAAGGAGATGAACCACACATGCCCTGGAGCCCTTCAGTCCTCCCTCCCTGGCCCGATCATGCACCCACTTGGTCCCTCAGCCTGGCCTGAACCCTCTTGAATCTGGGACCCCTCAGGGGATGTCAGAGAGCTGGTTTGAGCCCAATCCCATCGGCCACTCCCCTTTAGGAGGGTGCCAGATGCAGGGTCCAAGGCTGGTGAGCACTTCTGTGGCAGCATGAGCCTCTCCTGATCGGGCCTGATTGGGCGTGAGCCAGGGGCAGGCACAGTGGGGCTGGGATGAGCGGGAGAAGCAGGTAGGAGCTACAGGCAGCATTGGACTATGGGTTTCAGCCCGATCCCTGCAGGCCACCCAGAAGGACCCACCACTGCACGAATTCTTGCACCAGGCCTCTAGTGAGTAAATAAGTACTCTAAACATTTTAATTGCCTAAAATATAATTTACTATTTGTACCTATATGCTCTGAAGTTTTTTCTTTCTTCTTTGCTGCTTCTATTCATGATAACACTGCTATGCACCTATCCCCTCCTATTGAAAATGTGTAAAACCAGGTTTAAAAAGTATCTCATTTATTACATTTTTCCTAATCACTTCTATAGGAATATGACACTTATTCTTCTGTGTTTTCACAATAATTTTTTCTTGCTACTGATTTTATGATTGGCTGTCCCCCACTAGGCTGTGTTTTGCCTGCTGGTTGGAATAATTTCTCTTCTATATCAGAACCTAACATAGTTTTACACATAGAGTAAATGTTCAATGAATGTTTTCTCAGTTAACTCAAATTAAGATTTCAATATTAATGCAATTCAAAAATGCTAACATGCATATGCAGACATTATACATGATTAGAAAAAACAAAGCCCTCTATTTCATCTTCCCCAGTTCTTTATATGCAGCTTATGTCTGAATGGGAATATTTTCCTAGACTTCTAAAGCCCAAATGAGTTTTTAATTATACATGATAGCAGACTATATTATGTGAACAGATTTTCATTTTTTCCCTTTACTTATGACTAAAATGTTATTTTAAAGTCATATTAGCTCTACCTCAAACTTGGGTGTATGAAAGAGGTTTATGAGTATACTTTGAGGTGGTGCAAATTAGATGTATAATTTTACAATACTCAAAGTAATGATTTCAAAGTACTCTAAACCTGACACTAAGATATCATTATTCTAAGTTTTAAATTTTACATGAAATTAGATTTTGTGAAATGAATGAAGGTAAGACAATTTAATGTTCTACTAATAGCCATACAATAATGTTTCTCTTCCTTAGAGCAGTCATTACGTTTGAAATGTAACTTTCATTTGAGTTGTACTTTCATATATAGTTTTAAAGGAAGTATACAAAACATTGAGAAATTCGTTTGTGAATATTATATCAAATGTTCTATGAACACCAACTTTTATGCCCACAACTATCCTGTAAAATAGACACCATTTTACAGATGTGAAAACTGATGTCAGAAAGAATAAATAACTGGATATCTTTATTATAGAATGTCTTGACTCTAAATCATCTTAACATTTCCACATTCTTTACAGGTTTTTCATTTTAAAGATAGTTTAAATCACCTCTACTTTCCCAATAAATAATAGTTAATTTAATAAATAGGGATGCTTAAAATTCCATTCGTTATGATTAATAGCACTATAGCAGTTATTAAAAGTCAGAACTACTATAGTACAAACTGAAGCAAGAAAATGTAGTATATTAAATGCTTCTCTATAAGGCTGGAATGAGTATAGCTGAAAATATCACCATGATCTTGTGAGCTAAATTCTGAAAAACAATTAAATTAGTTTTTTAAATATGTTATTGAATTTATTGGGGTTACATTAATAAATAAAATTAATATAGGTTTCAAGAGTATAATTCTATAATCTATCATCTGTATATTATATTATCTATATACCACCCAGAACCTAGTCTCCTCCTATCACCATTTATCCCCAATTTACCCTCTTCCACTTGCCCCCATCCCTCTTTGCTTCTGGTAATCACCACACTGTCTATGAATTTGTGTGGGGTTTTTTGCTTAATCCCTTCACTTATTTCACCCAGCCCCCCAATACCCCCTTCCCTTTGACAGATATCTTTTCTCTGTATCTATGAGTCTGTTTCTATTTTGTTTGTTTATTTTGTTCATTAGAGTCAACATATGATCTCTGGCATAAATGATCTCCGAACACATAATAATCTGGCCACTCTGTATATCCTAAATAATAAAAGACTAATATGCAAATTGTCTCCTCAACCAGGCGTTCTACCAGCAGGCAGGTTGGCCAATTGCCCATGTCCCCTCGCCCTGGTTAGGCTGGCCGGATCCCACCCATGCATGAATTCATACACCAGGCCTTTAATATATAAACACACACACACACACACACACACACACACACACACACACAGAGTGGCTAGATTATTATGCATTCAGAGATCATAATAATCTGGCCAATCAGTGTAAGTGAAATCGTATGGTATTTGTCTTCCTGTGTGTGACTTATTCCACTTAACAGAATACTCTAGATCCATCTATGCTTTCTCAAAGGGTAAGATTTTTTTTCCCTTTTATGGCTCAGTATTATTTTATTGTTTAAATACATCACACTTTTTAAAAAATATATATTTTATTGATATTTTACAGAGAGGAAGGGAGAGAGATAGAGAGCTAGAAACGTTGATGAGAGAGAAACATCGACCAGCTGCCGCTTGCACACCCCCTACCGGGGATGTGCCCACAACCAATGTACATGCCTTTGACCGGAATTGAACCTGGGACCTTTCAGTCTGCAGACCCACGCTCTATCCACTGAGCCAAACCGGTCTTGACCACACTTTTTTAAATCCACTCATCTACTGATGGGCACGGGCTGTTTCCAAATCTTGGCTGTTGTAAACAGTGCTACAATGAACATAGGGGTGCATATATTGAAATTAGTTTAAGCAGAGAGAGGCAATGATGGTTGAGAGCAGAGGTTATACAGGTTATGGAGCCAGACAACCTGGGTAAAAATAATCTGCTCTTAAAAATAAATACTTGTTTTAACTCTTACTAGCTTGGCAAGTTGCTTAACCTGTCTCTGTTCCCGTTTTTTGAGAACTAAGTGAAGATAGGTAATATATATAATTTAGAACTATAATATATATAATTTAGAACTGTACCTGGCACATCTTGAGCCTGATAAACAAGCTGCTGGTTATCCTTTCCCTTCTTTTATTTTTTGACAAGCCCAAGTAGCTCACCTTTTGTTATTATCCCCACCATTATGGTTTTTATAGCACTTTGTACTTCTCCTTGCCAAGTAATCTTCAGAACAGTAGTCAGTGGATTCTGCAGTGAGAGTAAGCTAAGGTTCCCGTAACTGATAAAAATAGAAAATCCTATGTAATAAAAGGGTAATATGCTAATTGACCCTAATGGCAGAATGACCACTGGACCAGTCAGTATGAGGGTCACCGACCACCTTTTGGTCCCTTTCCCGGGCTGGCAGGCACTGATCATCGGATGACCAACAGGGAACTGGGGGTGGGTGCCGGCAGGGGGTGGAGCCAGCTGTCAGCAGCTGGGAAGATGGCCCTGATCCCAGGCTAGGCCTTGGGACCATACCTTTGCCCGAATTTTGTGTGCCTGGCCCCTAGTAATAATATATTCAACAATCTTTGATTTCATCATTTTCTCACTGCTTTTCTCCACCTGTAAAATTTTCCCTGGGGTAAATTTTCCAGGCTCCACTATTCAACACCATATATATGCAGATCACATTCAAATCTCTTTATCCTACAACAAGCTATCCCCACAGCTTCAACTGAAGTATCCAAATGTCTAATGGCCATATCCATCCAGGTACACAAAACCCACTAAAACATGTTGTTCTTATTGTAAGCTCACTTATGGGATAATGTCCAAAATTCTTAGCAAGACATGTCATGATCTAGTTCTTACCTCTTCCTCATACTGAATTGCTGTGGGGCTCTGGCATAAAAATGCTTGTTTATGCTCCTATTATCCTAGAATGAACTCATTTCAGAACCAACTGAGCTATTTTATTTTTCTAAAACCTTCGAACCTTAATGTGACATTATTAGTATGCACTTCTTTTCCCTCTGAACCTACATATATTAAAAAAGTTAAACTTAACAAGGCATCAAGGTGGATCTATTAGATCCATCTTTTTTCTTATGGTGATGAAAGCAGGTGCAACAAGGAAAAAGCCATAAGTTTTGAGGCACACTGGTTCTGCTAATTCATTATTGTTGTTCAACTATTGGGATGGTTCATTAGCTTAGTCATTATCACTCAGCTAGTAAGTATATGGAAAGCTAAAAAATAGTGAATGAGGAAAGTTACTTGCTATAATGTAAGAGTTAAGGAAACTCCACCCACTCGCCCAGCACATATATATGCACACCATCGTATTTGTGGTAATGAAATGTCTTAAATACAAATGCAAGCAAAAGTAATTCCAGGCTTTAAAAAAAACAGTTTAATCACAACTGTCAAGAATGCTGAAGTGATCATTGAGGCACTTCCATATACCATTGAAGTTGAATTTAACCATGTGTCTTGCTTTATCCAATTAAAAATCAGGGCAAGAGATATATCTGTGAGTGGAATATTTATAAGACACTGATTGATTTCCCATAATCCCTCATTTTGAGAGATCAGGGAAACGTTTCAGTTTTGAATTTCCACCAGCCCGTTTCCCCAAATGACTGTGATGTGCAGATCCCCTGCTAAACGGCATTGACTCAGGCATAAGTTAGACATGAACTCTTGCGTTAAGCCTCTGAGATTCTAACTTGTCCTTCCTGATTTAATGTAAATACTCCCTGTGGATATAATATGATATCACATACTGTTCATCTCAGAAAAATTTTTGATAGTGTTTTAAAAAATATTTCTATAACAGTTTTTACTTTGGGGGTTTATCTATCAGTGGTATTGACATGATTTTACAAATCAGTTTACTTTTTTTATGAATCTCCCTTATTTTGTGTACATGTATCAACTCCTACATGAATATCTCAAAACGGGGTATTTATATTGTCATTTGAATAGAAGAAATTTCCTGAGAGAAAA
This sequence comes from Vespertilio murinus, assembly GCA_963924515.1. Classification (NCBI taxonomy): domain Eukaryota; kingdom Metazoa; phylum Chordata; class Mammalia; order Chiroptera; family Vespertilionidae; genus Vespertilio; species Vespertilio murinus. The sequence goes on along the minus strand of OZ004710.1, from coordinate 14,729,400 downwards.
GAAGAAGAGTTGAAGATCTGTTTCCAATCTTTTCTTGATTCATTAAATTAACAAAAATTGTTAGTATGATGAAAGTAATATATTCTTCCTTATTTTGTTCTTGAATTTGTGTGAATGTAGTGCATGGAGTAGTATAAAGGAGAAAAATATTCAAAATGGATGAAAGAAAATGAGTAATTATATAGATATGATACATTTTAAGATATTAGATTGATATTAATTTTATATGTAACCAATTTATCATGGTCTCTAAAAATTATTTTAAAAATATATTTTATTGATTTTTTTACAGAGAAGAAGAGAGAGAGGGAGAGTTAGAAACATTGATGAGAGAGAATCATCGATCAGCTACCTCTTGCACACCCCCTAGAGGGGATGTGCCCGCAACCAAGCTACATGTCCTAGACCGGAATCAAACCCAGAACCTTTCAGTCCACAGGCCAATGCTCTGTCCACTGAGCCAAACTGGTTTCAGCTAAAAATTATTTTTTATGAAATAGCACCATTTGCAACAATATAGCTGGACCTTGAGAACATTATGCTAAGTGAAATAAGTTAGGAAAAAGGCTAAGAACCATATGATTTCATTCATATAGGGGATATAAAACTGAAACTCTGGGGTAGTTGCCAGAGGCAAGAGGGTGGAGGGAGAAGGAGATCTTAATATATAGTGACAGTGACAGGAGATTTGACTGGCTGATGGGCACACGGAGCAATATACAGATCTTGTAACATAGAAACCCACACCTGGGACCTATATATGTTCTTGTTGACCAATGTCACCCCAATCAATTTAATAAAAAATAATTAAAAATCCTTTTTAGCTTACTTAGAAAGAAATAGCTCAATTATATATTCTAAAATGCAATCTACAGCATTTAAAATAGGTGGGATTCTTTCTGATCTTTAATTTCTAAGGAAGAATTAGCATGTAAATAGGTAGTAATTAAGAAAAAGCATAAAGGGCTATGATAAAAAATCACATATTTAGAATAAGAAACAAAGTTTATTTTTTCCATTTCTTGCAGCACAGAGAAGTAAATAGGTTACAGCATTTATATATCAGAGGATTAAACTCTAAGGTTGTAAATCTTGTACGTGTGTTTCCTTCTAATTTATAATGTCCCCTTTAAAACATAGTGAAATAATTAAGTGACACCTTCAAAATTTTGTTGAGACTGAATGTATATTCAATCTATAACAAATGTCATTACATTGAGAGGCAGATGAATGGGGTCATTCACATACTGTAGGACTTTTGCCTCCACACATCTATTTTACAAAACTTGTAATTTAAATCTGTCACTCAGTCCAGCTGGTTTGGCTCAGTGGTTGAGCATCGACCTATGAACCAGAAGGTCATGGTTTGATTCCCACCAAGTCAAGGTACACAATTGTATTGTGGGCTCAATCCCCAGTGGGGGGCATGCAGGAGGCAGCCACTCAATTATTCTCTCTCATCATTGATGTTTCTATTTCCCTCCCCCTTCCTTTCTGAAATCAGTAAAATATATATATATATATATATATATATCTGTCATTCAGCTGTATCTAAATTTACTGTTCAATGGATATTCAGATAGCCAAAACCATGACTGTTAAATCTTTTAAATTTTGTGTATGACCCAAGATATAGTGTAATATTTATGGGTTAGTCAAAGAAAAAGAGATTGGTGTAATTATAGAACTGATGGGAATTATGGGGGATGCCTTAAGCAATGCTTGAAAGAAGCTTGGGACCAACTTATAATGGATGTTGAATGTCATGGTGGTCCCATTGGTTAACAGGGAGATCAATTAGTTTTAGTTTATATTATTTTGTTTGTCTATAATTTGATTGATTTTCACTACAGAAGTGCTATAATGTTCTAGCTCAGTGTGAAAAATGAATTACTGGGATGTGGAGAAACTGGAAGCAGATATTAAGCTAAGTCCAAAGCTAAACTAAACTGTGGGGAAAAGCAGAACAGGGGTCACTTCTTAGGAACTGACTTCAGAAGGGCATTCAGGCATTCTCTGGGATGATGGAAAAGTTTCATATACACTGAGTGGTCAGATTATTATGATCTCTAAACACATAATAATGTAGCCACTCAGAGTGTGTGTGTGTGTGTGTGTGTGTGTGTGTGTGTGTGTGTGTGTGTGTATGAGGCCCGGTGCATGAATTTGTGCGTGAGTGGGGTCCAGCAAGCCTGGCCCTGGGGAGGGGACATTGGTGGTTGGCCAGCCTGCCTGCTGGTTGAACTCCTGGTTGAGGGGACAATTTGCATAATAGCCTTTTATTATATAGGATATACACTGAGTGGCCAGATTATTATGTGTTCAGAGATCATAATAAACTAGCCACTCAGTGTATATTTTTCAATATGTTTTTATTGACTTCAGAGAGAGAAAGGAAGAGAGAGAGAGAGATTAAGCACCCATGAGAAAGAAACATCAATTGGCTGTCTCCTGCACACCCACTACTAGGGATTCAGCATGCAACCTGGGCATGTGCCCTGACTTGGAATCAAACCTCGACTTCCTGGTGCATGAGTTGATGTTCAACCACTGAGCCACACTGACCAGGAGGACATGTTTCATATCTTAATAGGGATTTGCATCTGTTTCATATCTTCAGGGGTTACACAGTATATTTTGTCAAAGCTCATGACACAATACACTTCAGATTTGTTAATTTCCCTGTGAATCTTGCCTCTAAGAATATAAGGTCTGGCCGAAACCGGTTTGGCTCAGTGGTAGAGCTTCGGTCTGCAGACTGAAAGGTCCTGGGTTCAATTCCGGTCAAGGGCATGTATATTGGTTGTGGGCACATCCCTGGTGGGGAGTGTGAAAGAGGCAGCTGGTCGATGTTTCTCTCTCATCAACGTTTCTAGCTCTCTGTCTCTCTCCCTTCCTCTCTGTAAAATATCAATAAAATATATATTTTTAAAAGAATATAAGGTCTGAAAATAAATATTGCACTCTAGTTAAAGATATGCATGTTTATAAAATGCATCAAAAAGATGGATTTATGGATAGATGGATGAATACAGGGATCAATAGATATGTGAAATAATGCAAACATATCAAGATGTTAGCAATTACAGAATTTAAGTGGTAGTTATCTGGCTATTTAATATGCAAGTATTTCAAATTTTTTATATGTTTGAAAATTTTTGTACTCACATTTTGAGAAAAAATAAGACAGATCACAGTGTGAAAAACACTTGCAAGTGGTAAGAAGACACACACTCTGTCCTGAGAAATCATTTAAAAATTAGTCGATGGAGACACAAGTCTGAAAAAGGTCATACTATTGTAATAATAAACAGGTTCCATTACAATCTTGGAAATTTCTGCATGGTTAATATATCATTTCTGGGGGGAAAAACACATAACGAGTAATATATACATTTCTGTATAATATATATTTAATACACAAAATAACGATATTTTATAGTTGAGCTAAACTAAATATTAATTTACTTACATTCTTGATAGGGTTGGGCTAGGGATAGAACATAATGACTTCAAGAACAAAATATTCTAATGAAAAAATTAAAATGCACAGGTCTTACAGGTGAAATAAATCACTCCTATCAGGTCCCGCAGGCGTGGCTCAGTGGTTGAGCATTGACCTATGAACCAGGAGGCCACAGTTCAATCCTGGCCCATGTGCTTGGGTAGCAGGCTCAATGATTCTCCTCTTCATTCTTCTCTGATATATATATATATATATATATATATATATATATATATATATATATGGCATCACTCCATTGGAAACATAAAAGGAAAACAAAAAATTCAGGGGATTTCACTGTGGTATCAATGTCTTTGTTTTAAACAATTCCTTTGGAATATTGTCATTTTCTTTATCCTGGCTGGATAAATAGAATGCCTTTCAAAATCCTCCCATGCTTTACAAAATATAATGTTTGTTCATCTGGTTGGCTCATTAAAATATTCTTATAATTGTTTCACTTAAAAGTGTGTACATATGTTATTGCTTTATTAAAATAATTGTTTTTGGAGCCAAACCAAATATTTAGAAACTGGTCTTATTTAGGTTAATGCTCATTTTATGCAAACATGTCAAAGACTAAATATTAAGCAGATACTAACCATTGACTGTCATCCAAAATTAATTTATTTGGCAAGTATTAGGGTTAGAGTAGGGATTATTAAATGGTAATTATTGAAAAATGTTACATTCATAAATTGAGTCTCATCATGGTCTAGGTGGGCTTGCTTAGATGGAAACATTCACATTTTTAAAGTAGTGGCATGATGTTATCTTTTGAAAAACTAACATCATATCTGTTCCTAATATTGAACCTGTAGAATAGTTATGAATTATAGTGTATTCATATATTTCGTATTATATTTCTTTTTTCCTAACAAGAATTACTGTAACCCTCTACTTAGGTTTATTCAGAATGGATGCAGACACTTCAGGTAGAATTTCAAAAATCATTAGCTTTGACCTTCCTCATTCTAGTCTCTGCAAAGCTGACATGTTTCATCTGGTGATTTTAAACTGTTGATCCTCTTTCAAAAATCCCCAAAGAAACATATGGCAAAATTACATCGCAAGCTTTCCACTTCATCACCTCATCAGGAATTGAAACAGAACATTAGGAATTAAGCCAAGAGTTGCCATCCAAAGGCAACACTTTCTGTATGCTGACTCAACTCCGGCATTAATTATGGGTGCCTGTGATAGTTACTGATATATCTTTGGAACATCCAGAAGTTGCTTGAGAAAATATAGTAAATTATCCTTGTCAAATTTAGAACAGGTACACAAATCTCTCTGAAAGGCAGTACGAAAGTGAATGACGAAGAAACATCCTCTAATCAGACTCGGATATTACTTCCAAGTATGTAATGTAGCTAGATACTTAAAAATTTTGACTCTGAATGGTATTTGATAACCTTGTTTCATTGGAATTTTATAAAATACGTATTGCATTTGGTCTAAGAAATGTGCTTGATAGTCATAGTTATGTCAGTTCCTTTCAATAATCTCAGCGTCAATTGTATTAGATATGAGTTTTATCTTTTATTTTATTTTTTAAAATGTATTTTATTGCTTTTTTACAGAGAGGAAGGGAGAGGGGTATAGAATTAGAAACATCAATGAGAAAGAAACATTGATCAGTTGCCTCCTGCACACCTCCCACTGGGGATGTGCCCACATCAAAGGTGCATGCCCTTGACTGGAATCGAACCTGGGACTTTTCTAAGCCAAACCAGTTAGGGCTAGATATGAGTTTTATAGGAAAGAATTATCTCTAGCAAGTGTGGCTATAAATATATACCATAAAGAATGTTTCATTTAAATATGCCAAATAAGGCAAAATTAGCAGCAAAGCCTTAACTATTAACTACTTCCTTATAACTCACAAGTCAAGGACAAGTGGGCTAAGGAGAGACCGGATGAATGCAGTCACAGCATAATTTTTTTAATATATATTTTATTGATATTTTACAGAGAGGAAGGGAGAGAGATAGAGAGCTAGAAACATCAATGAGCGAGAAACATCGACCAGCTGCCTCTTGCACACCCCCTATCGGGGATGTGCCTGCAATCAATGTACATGCCCTTGACTGGAATCAAACCCAGGACCTTTCAGTCTGCAGACCGAAGCTCTACCACTGAGCCAAACCGGCTTTGGCAGTCACAGCATAATTTCCACATTTATATATTTTTTCTCGATTATATTCAAATTTTCTTTATTTCCTTAATTGTGTTTATAATAACTATTTAAAGTCTTTGTTAAATTTATCATCTCTATCAATTCTAGGTCATTTTAACTAATCTGTTTCCTGGTTATCAGTCATATTTTCCTCCTACATGTACATTGAGTGGCCAGATTATTATGTACTCTGAACGCATAATCATCTGGCCACTCAGTGTATATATGTATATATTAGTGGCCTGATGCATGAATTCGTGCATGGGTGCGATCCAGCCAGCCTGACCAGGCAGGGGAGACATGGGCAGTTGGCTGGCCCGCCTGCTGGTAGAATTCCTGGTCGAGGGGACAATTTGCACATTAGCTTTTTATTATATAGGATATAAACTGAATGGCCAGATTATTATGTGTTCAGAGAGCATAATAATCTGGCCACTCAGTGTATATTTAATAATTGAGAATTGGAATCTGGACATTATGCATGTTAATATTCTCTTTTGTTGTTTTCCTTGAAAGAATATTGAGTTTGATTTGGGACATTTATGTACAGCGCTTGCTTATCAGCATTTTCTTACTGAGACATTTTTCTAAGCTTTGCTAGGATGGGTATAGGTTAGCTTTTATTCTAGGGTTAGCATAACCTTCCTCCTGTAATGTGGCCTTTCTGGGATCTCGTCTGAATTCTCAGATGATCAATAGACTACTTTATTTTTGTTATGTCCTCACCCCATATGAACTTTTGAGACCTTTTCAGTTTATACCTCTATGATAGCTGCTCTTTTCAGGACCTTGGTAAGTCTGACTTATGCATGTGACATTTGTCCAGCCAAATGTTCAAGAGGACCCCAATTCAGATATATGAGACTCATTCAGTACCTAATTTCTCTGTCCTGGTACCCTGCCCCACAAACTGCAGCCAGCTCAGCCTTCCAAACCTTTGTCTCTGTCCCTTAAGCCTGAAAATGCCTCTATGCTCAGTTAGGAATCACCTTCCCTTTGCCAGGATTTAGCAAATACATCCGTGGTGAAATATGGGGCTATCAAAGGGCTCACCTGTTTCTCCCAGGGATTCTGCAGTTGTTGAAATGTGAAAAGAATTGTTTCACATATTCTGTCCATGCTTTCAGCTGTTCGTGGCTGGGGGGTGCCATTTTATTAATAGTTTTTCTGCCATGATAATAAATAGAAATGCTTCATCTGTGATTCTTAAAATTCAAGAAAATGCAGATGTGTACACTTGAGTCCTCTGTTCTATTTGACATTTATTTTATTTCTTAACATACATTTTATTGATTTCAGATAGGAAAGAAGAGGGAGAGAGATATATAAACATTGATGATGAGAGAGAATCATTGATCAGCCACCTTTTGCATACCCCTCTTGGGGATTAAGCCCACAACTCTGGCATGTACCCTGACTGGGAATTGAGCCTGACCTCCTGGTTCAAAGGTCAACACTCAACCACTGAGGTATGTCAGCCAAGATAGCTGACATTTATTAATATAAGGCTACATGTGAATAAATTTAATATAAAATGCATGGTCATCATAAAATATATCTATAATAATACAGGGTGGGGGAAAAACACACTGACAGTTGTTTGTATGGAAAATTATACAGTAATAAATAATGATACAGAAAGCCTGACTGGCATTGCTTAGTGGGGGGCATTGACCTATGAACCAGGAGATCATGATTTGATTCCCAGGCAAGGCACATGCCTGGGCTGCGGACTTCATCCCCAGTGTGAGGTGTGCAGGAGGCAGCCCATCAATGATTCTCTCTCATCATTGATGTCTCTCTCTCTCTCTCTCCCCCCTTCCTTTCTGAAATCAATAAAAATATGTATTAAAATAATAATATAAGAATAAATTCTGTGTTGCACGTACTCACAACTGTAAGCCTACTTTTGCCTACCCTGTATGGTATGCCAATAATAGTTTAATAAAATTTTTAAATGTATCTATAATTTTTGAATTATTTATACTTTCATAAAGATATTACATATATAGGCTTTTTCCACTTGAACCTCCACTATTCCTTAGTCCATTATGTCTTTTGTTCAATAAATTTATTATTTAACACACAGGTAACCTAGTTTCTATCTGACTGCCAATTTTCAGTTATAAAAATTTAATTTACATGCATTACTGAATAGTTTGGAAATAATTATTGTGTAAAATTTTGTTGTGTTTTTGCCAATGGAATTTGCCTTGGGAAATATGTACATGACAAGCTACCCTCTAAACCAGTGGGTTGACAGCCCAAAGACCAAACCAGGATCATTGCCTGATTTTGTAAGTAAAAGGTGTTTTTGGAGGGTAACTGAGCCATGCTCATTTGTTTATGTGCAATCTATGGCCATTTTTATTGCTACCACACAGAGTAGGTAGTTGACACAGAGACCAGATGGTCCTCAAACAGTACTAATAAAATATTTATTATCTGTCCCTTTACAGAAAAATTTGCCAACCTGTGCTCTAAACTCATACATTTGAGTACTGGTCCCAGTCAATAGATTATAAACTAAGACCCTAAAAATATCATACCGTAGTTTCATTTATTTAGAATATACTAGCACAGTAAGCATGGGGGGTTCCAGCTTCCATTTGTCTCCCTTAGTTTCATGGAAGCACTCTAGTAGGGGGATACAAATGTGAGAGAAGATGGAAGCTAACAATGAAAACCCTCACTGAGTGTTTAGAGAAGTCAGTCTTTCAACTTCTTCAAGTATTCCTCCTGTAAACTACACTTCCTCATCTGTAGGCACATTTAGTATCTATAAAGTTCACAAGGCTTATTTGTATGCATATAAAATAATACATACACACATTATCATATTGTATAGTATTTATACATATGCCTGTAAAATGCCTCAAAATTAAGTACAAATACAACAAAGACAAAACATGCTAATTAAAAGGGCAATGATCAAAGAAAGCTAAAATAGTCGTATATAGTCCAATTATTATAGGTAATAGAGTTTCTGTAATTTGTTAACTCTACAAAATACTGAATAGGAACCAGATTGAAGAGCTCAACTCCAAAGCAATGTCTGAATATTAAAATCACAAAATCACCAATAATGAGTGTACTGGATTACCAAAATATTTTCCTCTTTTACATGTTACATTGCAAGAAATACTGGACTACTAAAAAAATTAAAGCAAAATTTATTTTAATTAAAATGAGTTTAAAATAAGCCCTAATTCTGCTGAGCATTTAAAAACTTGCACTGTATGCCATTTTTCTTTCTTCTTCCTCCTGGCATTAAAAGATCAAATTTCTATCTTCAGTAGTATTAAAATGAAAACATCTGAATGATAGCAAATTAAATCAAATGGTAACAGGCTTTCAAATATACTTGTGATATTGAGCCTAATGAAGTAATCAAGTCACCACTATGAATCAAAAATTATAATTTATATTAAGAAATTGCAAATAGCCGAAACCGGTTTGGCTCAGTGGATAGAGCATTGGCCTGTAGACTGAAAGGTCCCAGGTTCGATTCCAGTCAAGGGCATGTACCTTGGTTGTGGGCACATCTCCAGTAGGGGGTGTGCAAGAGGCAGCTGATGGATGATTCTCTCTCATCGATGTTTCTAACTCTCTATCCCTCTCTCTTCCTCTCTGTAAAAAAATCAATAAAATATATTTAAAAAAGAAATTGCAAATATATATTCATTATGTATTTGCATTTTAATATAGTCAATTATTATTATATTCATTTTACTTTAGTTGAGTAATTTAATGTACCAGGTACTATGCTCTTATATGAATGGTCTTATAACCATTCATAAATTGCTATTGATAGGTAGCTTCTTTCAGATTTTGGAGCAATTATTTTGAACATACCCAACTGACTGATTGATAGAATCTACTGTGTGCCTGGCAGTTGGGTCAGTGATGCAGATATGTCATTTTCTGATGTATTGCTAATCTCATGAAGCTTGGAGTCTATAACTTTATTGATCACAAGGCAGTGGGGACCGCCATTTTCATTATTTACCACACTTTCTAAGGGTCCCGATAAGGGTGGTGGAGGTAGCAATAATGAGCTCTTGTCTATTCTGTCATTATATTTCATTGTGAGTCTTCCCCTGGAACTGGTCTAAAGGTGTTGAAAATGAATAGCAGTCCTCTTTTTTAATGAGATTTGGTACATTGTACACCTTGAACTTGCAGCGTGTTGTATGTCAATTATATCTCAACAAGGCTGGAGGGAAAGACTCAGGATGACTCTGAGTTAGGAAAAGGTGACTTCTCATTCAGTTTTACAATTATGACTTCTACACCATGAAGTGTGATATGGGGAGACTGAGGATTGCTAATTTTTATGAAGTTATTTGGGAATATGAAAAGAAGATAACATTTTGTCCTACTAACCTTTCAGTGAAGTTATGTAGATATGACAACATTGAATTGATAACATCAATTATTTCAGTCTAAGTATATTATTTCTCACAAACATAGATTGTCATTACAAACCATTTCTGACAGTTTTTTTACATTTAAATGAAGGGCTAGTTCAATTCCAAATATCACTGTCTCTCTGGGAAGCCCATTTAACACAGAGCATGGCAATAGGGGTTTTCTCAATAAATAAACCAGTATATTTATTTATTCATTCATTCATTTGCTTATTTATTTTAGAGAGGGAGGAAGGGGGCAGAAGGAAGGAGGGAGGAAGGAAAGAGAGAGAGAGAGAGAGAGAGAGAGAGAGAGAGAGAGAGAGAGAGAGATGCTTTCCATACCTTCCCCAAACAGGGACTGACTAGGGTGGCAGTCACCAACCAACCTTTCGGACATCACAGATCACCAGTGGTCCACAAACCACTGGTTGACGTCCGCTGGACTAGGGATCAAACCTGCAAACTAGGTATATGCCCTGACTGGAATCAACACTCTAGCCAACTAAGCCACACAGGCCAAGGCTGTTTTGATTTATTTTATGGTTAAAAAATATTTCTACTACACACGAACTCTGTTTCTTGGAAGTTTTCTTTTGATCACTGCATTTTCTATTATGATGGTTCTACAAACATGTATACTTTCCTTTCTCTTTTTCTTTATATTAGGTTTTCTAACATTACAGTTCACAAAATTCTCAGAAATAAAAATAAATTGAAATTGTACACTGACTGCTACCTCCAACTGAAGTTGAAGTCGTTGGGAACAATTTCTGCTGAAGGACTCACTGCTGACCTAGAAAACATTGACATAACCATTATTTCTATGACTCCCTCAATTTTAAGAAAACAGAAGTTTCATCATCTATTATCAGCTGTCTATATAAGGTTTTCCCCTGAAACCTTTTTCACTATATTTTCTTCCAAGGAAAAGACAATTGAGGAAAAAAAAGATGATTGCTTGTAATTTAAAAAAAATATGTAATGCACAGCTAGTCTTTCATCTTACTGTAATAGAATCAAATACAAGTGTCCAGTCACATATAAATGACTGGAATTTTTCCTAGTGAAATACTACATATAATCATCGCCAATAATCTAGTTTAAGAAGCTATATTTTCATTAGCAAAGAGTAAATTATATTACTTTCCATATCACATATTGCTTATTGCCTGATGCAAAGGTATAAACTTAATAATGGAGTTAGGATTATATGTGTTGAATTGAAACAATAGAAAAAAATGAAATGAGGCTATTGTGCCAGCTTCAAAAAGTTTTCTGATTGATGATGTTTTGAAATGATTAAATGTGAGGGTAAAAACTTCAACATAATTTATAAAATGGTATTTCACACAGAACTTACATTCCTTAAAATTTTGCTACTCATCTGAAAAGGTCAATCCAGTTTTACAAGCCTTCTTCCACCATGCCCCTGGAAAGAATCATTATTTAACTGGTTTTAATTGCTTTTTCATATATAATATTTTGAATACTACTTGACTTTAGAGTTTAAAATCATGGTGTTATTGTATTTTCAAATTTTATTCTCTGGTATATTAAACTAGAGGCCTGGTACAAGGATTCGTGCACCAGTAGGGTCCCTTGGCGTGGCTTGCAGGGATCAGGCCAAAACCAGCTGTCTGACATCCCCCAAGGAGTCCCATGTTGCAAGAGGGTGGTTTTCTAGTGACACACCCCAGAATCAGGCTCCCTCCTTTTTGGTTCCAGGTGTGTCATCCAAGAACCACAGCTGCCCAGTTACTGCAGCTCAGCGGCTCCTGCGTTCAGCATCTGCCCCCTGGTGGTCAATGCACATCATAGCTACCGGTCAGAGCATCTGCCCCCTGGTGATCATTGTGTGTCATAGCTACTGGTAGGACAGTCAAAGGGTTGGATGGTTGTTTAGGCTTTTTTTTTAATGTATTTTTTTATTAATGATATTTTACAGAGAGGGAGAGAGATAGAGAGCTAGAAACGTTGATGAGAAACATTGACCAGCTGCCTCTTGCACACCCCCTATGGGGATGTGCCCACAACCAATGTACATGCCCTTGACCAGAATCGAACCCGGGACTTTTCAGTCCACAGATCGACGCTCTACCACTGAGCCAAACCGGTTTCGGCAGTTTAGGCTTTTGTATATATAGATGGGCACCTGAAAAAAATACCTGAAGAAGCAGTACATTGACTGAGGACCATCATCTATTTCTCAAATAGCTAAAAGAAAATGTAGGCTCACACATGTGCTGCAAAGTCCACCAGACACTGAAGGTGGTGAACAAAATGAATGATTTTGAGGAAACCTAATCTGCTACATTCTACAAATTGCTTCATATTATTTCCTAAGGGACATGCACTTAGTTCTCAATTCATATCCTAAGCACATGTTAGACAGTGATTCCAAGCCAACCTGACTGAAGTAAACATAGGATAACTTACAATGAAGTTAACTAATATCCCCCATTACAAAATTGGGACTATTACTGTCTTCAAGCACATGTTATTAGTGACAGTTTTATTAGCATATAAATCACTTATTAGAAATTTCCTACATGGCCTAATAGGAATAATACAGAGGAAAATGTGAAAATCAACAACTGACATGCTAAGCCTCATCTACTTACTGGCACCAAAATGTTTGGCATCAACATTGCTTGTGCTTGTATCCTATTGAACAATTGGATGAATGAACAACCATGTCTAAGTGGGTAAAACTAAGGGAAGTAATTCTCAGCTACATACCATCCAATGAATTTCACCAGACTCCATAATTTCCCTCTTGCAGGTGGCAAGCCATAGAAATTTAAAATGAATACAAAAGAAATACTTGGAGAGGAAGGAAATCACCTCTGTGACCATGACATATTTTCAGTAACATTAGGAACAACTGAACAAAGTACATTAAATAACAGAAAAGATAATCTTGTCTAGTCTGAAGAATTGCATGAACACATGGTGAAATCTTTTGGCAGGAACCTATTTCTGTTATTCTACATGAGGTACCACATGTCATTGTAGGAGACACTGTGTTATGGGAATATACAGAGCAGAGAATTCATCTTGCAGTATTAGTACAGAAATTAATTCCAGGGCATAGGGAATTTTGAGACTGCAAGCACACATATAAATTGTTCATACTTTGACCTGACAAATGGTCTTGTGAAAAAAATGAAGTCTATGCCTAATATTGACAAGTTCACCAGAAAGTGAGTGTGGTTGAAACAGGGTTAGGAGTTCAGGGAAAACCATTGCCCAGCATTCATAAAATGCCAACCTCATTTTCCTTATTCAGAGGGTATCCTGTAGGATGAGTGTCCACATACAACTTAATATCCTGGGGTAATGAATGCAAAGGTTTGTGAGTGGGATGAATACAGGGCAAGTCCTTAAGTTGAACCAAACCTAATGGATTTTAAGCCTAACAACTTAATTGTCATACTCATTAATGGCTTGCAATGGGACTTGGAGGAGAGCACATCAATCTCCATGAGGAAAAGAGTCGGAGTTTCATAAGCATATAATGCTTTCTCAGGTTCATGGGAAACCTCTGATGTACCTAGAAAAATGAAATCAAGCCCCTATTCCAAACTTAGAAAGTAATTATAACAAGTGACGTTTAGTACAAAGTTCAGTAGAAACTGACTGTGGTCAAAAATTGGCAAGTGTTTCTCAGGAAACCATTGACTGGCCTATATAAAATGGCATTTTTCTTTTCCTAACACAGAAGATATTCTGCTGGGTTGTGTGAGTGAGCCTATAACACATGCAGCATCATGACTGCAAATGGCCTTGAGTAGGGTGAACACAAGGCAAGTAATTCAAGTGGCAACAAATTCAATGGCTTCTAAGGCCAGCCATTTAAGTATCACTCAGTAAAGGGTCAGGCCATGAGAACCTAGAGAAGAGGTCATAAAACACCTTGAAAAGAAGAATAGGAGTCTCATATACTTTAGGCACTCAAGAAACCCTTGACGCAGGAGTACATTGAGAAAAAACCAGCTATTCTGACCAGGAAAGCAATTGTACAAGGATGTGGGTTGCAAAGTTCACTATAAAGCAAAGCAGGTGAACGTGAGGAGTCATTTTGAGGATAACCATTCTACTTCATTCTATATCTCCAGATTATCCCCACCAGAAACCATCCACTTGGCCTTGTGTTCAAAATATGCAGCACATGCTAAACAATGACTATAAACAGCCTTGAATGGGGTAAATATAGGGTGAGTTAATCTACGGTTAAGAAATAAGCTGCAATATAATGTTGGTACTATCACTGTCATCAAACCTGTATCACCCACTAGGTTTAAACCCAATGCTTGGCCAATGCTTGCTGGAACATCATTACGCTGGTCTTAGGAGTTAACATAAAAAATAAATATTGGAAACATGACTAGACATGCTAAGCCAGCCATATACTGTCATCAAATAGTATGACATTCAATAGACTTGTGTTCATATCCTACAGAACAACAAGATAATAGAACAACATGCACTAAGTGGAATATAATTCTCAGTAAGACTTATCCAGTCGTTTTAGACCATACTCCCTAAACTCTGCCATGCTGTTGGCAAGCACCGAAAATTTTAAGAAATAGACATAAAAACAGTTTTAAGAGAATAAATAATTCACAAGCTTTTATCAGCCTTTTATAATGTATAGAACCAATGAAGCACCATTACATTGAATTGAAATACAAGACAGTCCTCCAACATTTAATATCATACTTGTTTGTTGGTTATGAGTTCCTTTAGCTTGTTTTCTCTGTGAGTCTCTTTATCTGACCTTCAATTCTAAAAGGTAGCTTTGCTGGGTAGATTAATCTTGGTTGTAGGTCCTTGCTGTTCAACACTTTGAATATTTCTTGTTACTCCCTTCTGGCATGCGAAGTTTCTGTTCATAAATCAGCAGACAGTCATATGGATAGCCATTTGCTTTTCTCTTGCTGCATTTGAGTCTTTCTTGCCCTAGCTGGTTTGGCTCAATGGATAGAGCATTGGCATGCCAACTGAAGAGTCCTGACAAGGACACATATCTTGTTTGCAGATCCCTGGCCCTGGTTGGGGGCATGTGAAAGGCAACCAATCACTATGCCTCTCTCATACTGGTGTTTTTCTCTGTCTCTCTCTCCCTTCTACTCTCTCTAAAAATCAATGGGGAAATGTATCCTCCATTGAGGATTAAAGAAAGTATCTCTTTGTCTTTAACCTTTGGCATTTTAATTATGATATGTCTTGGTGTGGGCCTCTTTGGTGAAATAGCCACCATAAACTGAAGTATGTGGAGGCAGCGAATAGTTCTTAGTTAAACTGATCCATTGCATTCTATGACTTGTACCCAGTGGACAGAAACCTAGTCCTCTGAGTCAGGTAAATGCATGATGATATATTAAGGATAGTAACAGTCTAAGACCTTCAATATATAACTCACACCAACACTGTCAACAAACCTGTGTCATCAGTAGTTATAAGCATAACTGTCAACACTTGCTGGACAATTGCTACAATGGCCCACTTAGGGATCCCAATAGAAAATAGAAATCTAAGAATTTAATGAATGACATGGTAAGCCTGACACCTTCACTATCATTGAGTCATGTGGCATACACTTGGTTGTGTTCAGATCCCACAATAACACTTAACAGTGAAAATATGAGGCTCTGGGAGGTTGGCTAAATGCAAGTAAATCTCATAAGAATTACTCCATAGGTTTGACTCAGAATCTCTGATTTTCATCCTGCTTGTGGAAAATAATAAAATTTTAAAGTAGCAGAGATCAATTATTTTATAGGAAGTCAATAACCTCTATGACTATGTCATCCTTTTTTAATACAAAGAACCAAAGAAGCATAAACACATTGCACTGCAATGCAAGACATTTTCCCCCTGGGTTTACCTACTTTTTAAAAAAAATAAATTTCTTTATTGATTAAAGTATTATATATGTGTCCTTATCTCCCCATTATCCTCCATTACCCCCCCTTATGCCCTCACACCCCTGTTGTCTGTGTTCATTGGTTAGGCTTATATGCATGCATACAAGTCCTTTGGTTGATTTCTACCCCTCCTCCCCACCCTCCTCTACCTTCCCTCTATGGTTTGACGGTCTGATCAATGATTCTCTGTCTCTGGATCTGCTATTCATCAATTTATGTTGTTTATTATATTCCATAAATGAGTTAGATCATGTGATATTTATCTTTCTCTGACTGACTTATTTCACTTAGCATAATACTCTCCAGTTCCATCCATGCTGTTGCAAATGACATTATGGAGTTTCCTCAAAAAACTAAAAATGGAACTCCCATTTGACCCAGTAATCCCACTTCTAGGAATATATCCCAAGAAACTAGAACCACTGATTAGAAAGGACATATGCACCCCTATGCTCATAGCAGCACAATTCACCATAGCTAAAATTTGGAAACAGCCTAAGTGCCCATAAGCAGATGAGTGGACTAAAAAACTGTGGTACATATACAATGGAATACTACACTGCAAGGCATTCTTGACTGGCTGGGAAGTAAAGTGACCACAAACTGAAAATTTCTAACACTAACTTATCCCTAGTATTATATATATATATATATATATTTTATTGATATTTTATAGAGAGGAAGGGAGAAAGATAGAGAGCTAGAAACGTCGATGAGAGAGAAACATCAACCAGCCGCCTCCTGCACAACCCCCACAGGGGATGTGCCCGCAACCAAGGTACATGCCCTTGACCGGAATCGAACCCAGGACCTTTCAGTCCCCAGACCGACGCTCTATCCACTGAGCCAAACCGGTCTCGGCTTATCCCTAGTATTTTAAGCAAGATATTTTAAGTATCCTTCAATGATGATGTCATGCTGTGGAAACATATATGAGAGTTCCTAAGCAATATTAAATTAAAATAATCCCAGAAGCATACCATTTTTTAATTCAGAAACTAATCACGCAAACAGATGTATCTTAATCTGATACATGAGATGTGACAAATGGTTGTGATGTTACTTTAGAGGTGTGGTCAGAGATTACTTCTATGAGCAGGTGCCATTAAGGCCTCGAGCAAAATAACAAAACACATCAAGAACAAGGCAAAATATTTTAGGTAAGAATTTATTCACTAAAATTATATAGGAATTATAATAAAGTACATACAGAAAATGATGTTATAATTGAATTAACTCTGAAAGCATGAATTGAATTTTTTAAAAAGTGAGCCTGGACAATGTCACTCAGTGGTTGAGCATCAACCTATGACTCTGGAGGTTACAGTTCAATTCCTGGTCAGAACATATGCCTGGGTTGTGGGCTCGATCCCCAGTGTGGGGCGAGCAGAGGCAGCCAATCAGTGATTCTCTCTCATCATTGATGTCTTTATCTCTCCATCTCCCTTCCTCTCTGAAATCAATAAGATTTTTGAAAGAATATAATAAAATAATTATAATATGATAAGTGCTACAATTAAAGATGCATGCAAATTATTATGTAAGCATAGAGAATGAGAAAAATACTATCTATGCATTTTTCTCAAACTTGGCCTGTATCTGAAACACCTCAGGGTCTGGTTAAAATACAAACTCCTAGAGATCTGATTCAATAACTTTATGGCGTGGTTTGAGATTTGCATTTCTATCATTTTCCCAAGTATTTATACTCCTAGTCTGGGAATCACAATGTGAAAATCACTGACATTTACTAATGAAGGACACTTCTTTTTAAAAAAATATTTTTATTGATATTTTACAGAAAGGAAGGGAAAGAGATAGAGAGCTAGAAACATTGATGAGAGAGAAACACTGATCAGCTACCTCCTGCACACCCCCACTGGGGATGTGCCCACAACCAAAGTACATGCCCTTGACTGGAATCGAACCTGGGACTTTTCAGTCTGCAGGCCAACACTCTATCCACTGAGCCAAACCGGTTTCAGCTAAAGGACACTTCTAATGAGATCAAAGCTGAGCAGGATCTTTAAGAACATATAGATTTTCTGAGTATGATTTTAGCAGGATATCTGAGACAACAAAAGGACATATTCTCTACGCTACGTAATAGGATGTATGGGGAGTAAAGATTATGAAAGACATCTCAGAAACATGATTTGATAATTAGAGATTAAATGTGTTTACAAGAGAATAAGAGACACATGAATAATAACATTCCATATATGTTATTATGGAATGATACACACACACACACACACACACACACACACACATATATATATATATATATATATATATATATACACACACACACACATATATATATATGGCTTGCACATTCACTATATAGAGGCTACCTTGAATTTCCATAGTGCTGCATTTTTAAAATCATTATAATTATAAAGGTAAATATTTTCTGCTTTCTTGTCATACAGTTTATCATGGTTTCTTTTCTTCAAACTTTAAGAGATGAAGTAAGTTTTTCTTCCAAATAGAATTCTGCATTGCCTTTAAATCATAAATATCTCTCTTAGACAGTCAAAGAGAATCAAGCTGTAGCTGACATAATAACATAGCAGATAGACAGTGCTATTTAAGTTTTAATTCTTTCCATTTTAAAAATTATTGTGTTGGTGCCAAAACCAGTTTGGCTCAGTGGATAGAGCATCGGCCTGCAGACTGAAAGGTCCTAGGTTTGATTCAGGTCAAGGGCATGTACCTGGGCTGCGGGCACATCCACAATAGGGGGTGTGCAAGAGGCAGCTGATCGATGATTCTCTGTCCTTGATGTTTCTAACTCTCTACCCCTCTCCCTTCCTCTCTGTAAAAAAGCAATAAAATATATTTTTTAAATTATTGTGTTGGCAAACCTCAGTTTGTAGGGAAATATCATGCTCCAACATTCATATATAATGATTATGATGATATAATTAAAAGGGGATGAAGAAGTGATAAGAAGACAGAAAAGGAGGAAAAAGCAAAGTAAGAATGGGAGAACAAAATCTTATGCAATTATCAGGATATTTTAGCCAAAGTATCCTTACAAAAATTGCTATTCTCTCTCTCTCTCTCTCTCTCTCTCTCTCTCTCTCTCTCTCTCACACACACACACACACACACACACACACACACACATGCACAGACACACATCTATGAATTGCATCTGCAATGAATGTATAAAGAGAAACTTCTGGAGTTTACAGATCTAGAGACCTAATTTTCAGTTCATCAGTTTCCATATCCAAATTATATTCTTCTTACATCCCTGTAGCATCACTAAGACATATATTAATATCTATATGTTAATGTTTGTGGAAATAAATGCAATAATTCAAGTTCTTTATACAGTACCTAACAAACTATGCACTCAAAAAGTAATACCTATTATTATTGGTTCCATTCTCCTTTTAATATACCTTTTTTTAAAGTGTAACTCTCGATATTGCCAGTTTTTAGGCATTTTGATTCTATTGCTTCATTCCAATGTCCACTTAAGCAAAGCTAAGACCCAGTTAATATTTTAAAGCCTGTGCTGTGTGGACTTAGATCACATAATTGCTTATTAATGAATGTACGTGCCCTTTAATACCGAGAGTAGGTCATATTTATTTCCTAATGGAATAAAATATGATATTCTTTTGATAACCTTGCTTTCTGTGGCTGCCACTGTTTTCATTATTTTGCTTCTACAAATGATAAAATCTGGAACCAAAACTCAAATGGCAGGTGACAGTAACACACACTTTTATAAATCTAAGGCCAGTACAGAAAATGGTATCATACAAAGAGTGCATCGCCTTATCCCTGGGAGTCTAGAAAACTGTTTCCATGCCCTAGATGGCATCCACTCAGGAGCTATTAGAGTGGGATGTGAAGGAAGACTTGAAGGCTTTCAGAAATCACGAATAGATCCATCAGTAAAGAGCACAACTTGAATGACTCAAGGTGCTTAAGCATAAGTTCTGACCAATTGCTGGCTAAACAATACGCTGACACAGGACAGCTACTTGGAAGCCATACTTCAAAAATAAAACTACACACAGTCTAGTCTTTCCAACGCTGGAAGAAAAGATAAAACTCTGAAGCCAGAACCATGAAAGCAGTCTCCAAGCCACAAATAAACCCAATGGTGAAGGATAAACATCTGCTTCAGAGGCTTAGTTACAGCCTTTGATCAACAAGTGTCGTCGGCTGACCAAAGGTGGACTCCTAGGCTGATAGCTGAAAGATAAAAAACGTGGAGAAAATCTGAAGCAAGGATTTCAGAAGCTGCACACAGCAGCACAAACCAACTTCAAGTAATTGGTTCAGTCAAGTCACTGAACAACCAATAAAAGCCTGGGGGGCGGGGGGGTGTCAGGATCCAGATTTGCTACCGTATTTGCCGGTGTATAAGACGATTTTTTGGCTCTGAAAAATACCGTATTTGCCGGCGTATAAGAGACTGGACGTATAAGATGACCCCTTAACATTTCCACTCAAAATACAGAGTTTGTTATATACTCGCCGTATAAGACTACCCCCCACTTGGAGGCATATTTTTCAGGGCCAAAAAATCGTTTTATACGCCGGCAAATACGGTACATTATGTTTTCTAACGTGTCTGTAACAACAAAAGGCTATGAAATATACAAAAGGAAAAACACAGCTAAAAAAGGCAGGGACGCAAAAGGCTAAAGACTGAATATGGGGGCACCAAGATGTTGGACTATCGGATCAAAACTTCAAAACCGATTCTAAGTTTGTTGAAGGAAGAGAAGGAAGCTATGCAGAAAGAAGTGAAGGAATATATGATTATAATGATTCATTAACTAGAGAATAGGAAATAAAAACAAATCCAGATTTAGATAGGGAGTGGCTTTAATTAGAAAGACTGTTGTAATCTGGAGAAATCCACAACCTCATAAACATGTAAATGTCTCCAAACGAAAAAGATTACTCCACTATAGGGAGAAAAGGAGGCAAGCATACAGAAACAGGAAGTTTAGAAGGAAGTAGAACAAATAATGAGAAATTATATTAACGTGAAATTTGACATGAAAAAAGGTCATTCTCTGGTCAGCCAGTGAGTAAGCAGATAAAGGGTAACATACTTTTTTTTTTCCATTGGGTACTTGCTCAGGCTTGGGGCATGCAGAGTTCAGGGGTTGGTAAAAAAGAGAGAAGTCTGACTAAAGTATGGTGAAGACACAGCAGAGTGTAAGAAATGGCCAATTGTGAATAGGTGGTCATGATCATCAATAAATATCTAAAAACTTACTTTTTTAAAAGAAGCAAGTTGAAAAGCTGGAGCAGAAAACTATGATAAGCAAAATGAAGCCCTAGCCAGTTTTGCTCAGTAGATAGAGCATCGGTCTGTGGACTGGATGGTCCTGGTTAGATTCTGGTCAAGGGCACATGCCTGGGTTGTGGGCTCGAGATCCCCCCCCCCGGGGGGGTGCAGAAGGCAGCTGATCAATGATTCTCTCTCATCATTGATGTTTCTTTCTCTGTCTCACTGTCCCTTCCTCTCTGAAATAAATAAAATTAAAACAAAAAAGAAAACCTAAAGATAATTCAATGGGAATTATGTAATTTATCTCTCTCTCTCTCTCTCTCTCTCTCTCTCTCTCTCTCTCTCTCCCTCACACACACACACACACACACACACACACACACACACACACACACACACAGAGAGAGAGAGAGAAAGAGATGAGCAGGGTCTAGAGAAATGTGGGACAATGTCAAATGTAATAACATACACATTATGAAAGTGTCAGAAAGAGAAATGAGAGAAAATAGAACAAAATTTTATTCAAAGGAATAATGGCTGAAAAATTCCCAGATTTGATGGGAAACACTAATTTATACATAAAAAAAATTCAACAAACTACAAAGAGGATAAATGTAAAGAGCCGTATCAAGAAATGTCATAATCAAAATGTTGAAAGCAAATTATAATGACAAAATATTTAAATCAGCTGATGAACTATCAGCTGTTTTCCTAAATAAAGGAAGGAAGAACATAGGGAAAAGAATAAGGGAAGGTGCCTGGCTGGTGTTGCTCAGTGGTTGAGCATCGACCTATGAACCAGGAGGTCACGGTTCAATTCCCACTCAGGGCACATATCCAGTAGTCACATACAATGTTATGAAATTTATAAAGCTCCATCTTGATCAGATTAAAGTAATGAGAAGCCCCACAAATTAAAAAGTTGATGGTATGCCATCAATATGTAATAACATTTTTAAAAGCACATTAAACAAAAAAACAAATATAGGCAAGTGTAAGAGTTATGCTTTTTCCTTGATGACAAAGTGGGCGTTTTATTGAAAATTCTTAGCAAAACACTAACTGAAGTCAGTATTTATATTGCAATTTTCCCAGTAAACATATTTTCTGATACATGATGACATATTCTCTGTTTTTTAACTCCAAGTTAAAACTATTTTCCTATTTTGAATATTTCATACTAACTCAAATGTCACTTTTAATTTGTACATCTTTAATGTACTTTTAATGTATTATCAGGGTTTTTGTTTACCATTGTCACTGGAGAAAAAGTCTAAAGTATAATCTCATTAAAAATGATTTCAGTTGATGAATTTATGAAAACGTGGATGATGTATAAATGCATAAGTAGACTGTCTCATTATCATAATAACTGGTATATAAAGTTCTGAAATGGACAATGCATTCTATATTTAACCAAGTATAACATTTATAAAGTTATACTTTTAATGTAATGTTCGTCACATAAATTGACTTTTCAAAAGAATTATTTTCATTGTGGAATGCATGGTAAATCTCATAGTGATTACAAATAAAATCTACACTAAATAAAAACATCTTACCCTGCCATTTTAAAATTTTTTTGATTTATTAGAAATAGGGAGAGAGAGAGAGAGAGAGAGAGAGAGAGAGAGAGAGAGAGGAAGAGAGAGAGAGATTGACTGTCTCCCTCATGCACCCACAACCTAGGTGTGTGCTGTGACCTGGAGTCAGAACTGCAACCTTTTGGGGTACAGCATAATACTCCAGCCAGTCAGGGCTATTTTGAGATTCTGGAATGATTTATGTTTGTCTTGTCTTGTTATGACCAGCACTTTATCCTATGCAGATACAATGAAAGTATCCATTATATGTTGGTCTGAATTTAGTTCATAAAACTTTAGTGGAAAAATACAAGGCTAGTTCAGATAGCTGTCAATAAGTTTAGAGATGCTGATTACCTGAACTCATATCCATGAATCTACAATTACCATGATATTTTAAGCCAACCTAAATCTATCTATCTATCTATCTATCTATCTATCTATCTATCTATCTATCTTCCTTATTTTGCTGTCCTGATACTTTGAATACAAGCACATTTGTAACCCTGAGTTACTGATGTAATTACGATTGTACACTGACATGGCTAGATAAATAGTGATTTTGGGCTCCATTGCCTTGGCATCTGTTCTGAGTTAATGAAAATAAATTCAGCATGTTTTTTGTTTGTTTGGTTTGGTTTTCTTATTTCGTCCTTGCACACCTGCAAATCTGACCATAGGACAATCTTATTCAAAGTTATGACATAGTTTATAAGAAATCAATAAGCACTAGTAAAATGTATAAGTTTATCAGCCTCCTGAAAGTTGATGAAAAATGATAATGACAGAATAATGGCCTACTTGAGGTGAAAGTTTTGTCTAAAAATTTATATATAACATTTATATATAACACTACATATTATATGTACAATATAATAACACAGTCAAGCTTTAGGAAAACTTAATGGTAACCACATACTATGAAGCAAAAAATGACCTTTATGAGTAGGAAAAAAAAATCAATTTAAATTGTGTTTCTGTTCAAGGAGTCTTTAACTACTTGATTACATCTCAAAGCCCGAGTTTTTCTTATGTATCACTGTATAGCAAGCCATCCTAAGCATAATGGTGCAAAATGACAGCTATTTTATCATGCTCTTGGATTCTGTGGTGCAGGAATTTGGAAAGGACACATCAGGGTCAGCATGTCACTGTTCCGTAATGGCGGAGGCCTCAGCTTGCAAAAATGAATCCACATCTGGAGGCTACAAATCATCTAAAAGTTTATTCATTCACAGTCTAGTGGTTAATGCTAGCTTGTGTCTAGGACTTTAGGCCCTTGGCCAGAACGCCTACACATGGGTTTCCCGTGTGATTGCTTGTGTTTCCTCATTGCATGGTGCCTGAATTCCAAGAGCAAGCATACCTTTTATGACTTTTAATGACGCACCCTCAGAAGTTCTCCAAATTCAGAGGAGAGTGGCATGGACCCTACCTTTGGATGGTCAGTGTGTTATAATTACATTGTAAATAATAAAAAAGAGCATATCGCTTTGGTTGTTTATGGAAAGTGCAGTTTGGCATAGGTAGAGTGAATCGACATTTTACCAAAAGAGATATACAAATGGACCAATAATAATAAGAAAAGACCATCAGCATGATTATTCATCAAGGAAATACAAATGAAAACCACAAAAATTATTAATACATACCCATTAGAATTAGGTTAATTAAAAAGATCGAATATACCTTGTATTAGTATGTGGAACAGTCCTTACCATATAATCCAGCAAGGGCACTTCAAGTTGTTTATCCAAGAAAAATTAAGATATATATCATATAGCTCTGGCTGGCTTGCTCAGTAATTATAGCATTGGCCCATGCACCGGAGGGTCATGGGTTCGATTCCCAGTCAAGGACATGTACCTGTGTTGCAAGTTTGATCCCCGGCCCTGAGCAGGGCATGTACAGGAAGCAGCCAATTGATGTGTTCTCTCACATTGCGCTCTCTCTCTCTCTCTCTCTCTCTCTCTCTCTCTCTCTCTCACTCACTTTCTCTCTCATCTCTATCTCTCTCTCTCTCAATCATTGGAAAAAATATCCTTGGGAAAGGATTTAAAAAAAAAAAGACATGCCCATATAAACATATATGAATGTTTTAAATATATATGAATGTTTATAGCAGCCTTTTTTTCAAATTAGCTAAAAACAACTCAAAGCCTATCAATAGCTGAATAGATAACCAAGTTTTTTAAAAATATATTTTACTGATTTTTTTTTAGCGAGGAAGAGAGTGGGGTAGAGAGTTAGAAACATCGATGAGAGAATCATCCATCAGTTGCCTCTTGCACACTTCCTACTGGGGATGTGCCCGCAACCAAGGTACATGCCCTTGACCGGAATCGAACCTGGGACCTTTCAGTCCGCAGGCCGACGCTCTATCCACTGAGCCAAACCGGTTTCGGCTAGATAACCAAGTTTTGGCATGTCTATGGAATTATATGCAGCAATAAAAGGGAACAAATTACTGATACATGAAAAAAAATTATGCTGTGCAAAAGGAGCTAGACAGAAGTGAATACATATGATTCCATTTATGTGAAATTCTAAAAAAACATAAAAGTATCTCTCTATATATATATAAAATAGAGAAATATGCTAATTTATCAGGACACCATAACAGGTTGACTAGACAGGAGGATGTTACACACACAGAGTAAGGGGTGAGGTGGCAGGGGCCACCACGCGCCTGAGCTGGGGAGGGCATGGTTAGCAGCCACCGAGGCTGCTTCAAGGGCCAAAGAGGGAGGCAGGGCTGGACCGGTGACTCCAGGGTGGGCAGCACAGCTGGACCCGCCCCCAGATGGCCCTTGCTATGCAGCTTGACAACAGATGACACAGGGCCTGCTTGGCTGTCACCGTGTTAGGAAGCAGGCAAGCCCTGCAGAGAGCAGAGAACCATGGGGAGCGGGCCTAAGCTGTGAGTAGGACATCCCCTGAGGACTTCTATATTGGGGAGGGTGCAGGTTGGCTGAGGGACCTATCCTCCCATGCAGGAATTTCATGCACCAGGCCTCTAGTAATCTATAATTACCAAAAACAGACCGCTGGTTGTCTGAGACTGAAAATGAGTGGGAGGAAAGCCACTTTCTGGAAGCTTAAGTGTAAGCCTGCTTAAGCTTTGGCCCATTACATACTAACCCTCAGGAATTTGAATCTAAGGAAGTGTTATTGTGATGGCAGGGTAGTTGAGAAATCAGTCATGCCTGTGATGATATGCTGACAGCATGTAAGTCCAGCAAAATGATGCCATATCAATACTGTATTTGGTAGTTTCTATAGCATGCCATTGCTGTGTCAACATTGCCCACAATTCCTTTGTTTTCTACTGTACACATCTCCTGTGCTTGGTTCTTATGCCTTCCTATTGAAGGTATAGCTATTCTTCCAATAAATTTACTTTCTGCTAAAGTTACTTGGAGTCAGCTTCTGTTACCTAAAAAAAATAATAATAACCTTGACTAAAACAGACTCCCACATGCTGAATAATGGCTATTTTTCTTATTATGCAGCAGGAAAACTCTTGAGAAGGAAATTCAGTAGGAAAATACCATTGTGTGCAATATGCCTAATGATACCATTGTTTTCAATACACAATGGCTTACATTACAATCATATTAGAAGAACTATCATATTTCATCATAATTGTGCAGATGATGGTAATAAATTGCCACATTACTTGATCTTTCATATATCAAGGTTCCTCAATTGGTGCCGCTTAATTTTTAAATTGAGGCTCAAACTAATATTCACTGTAATAATCTTTCTGTGGGAGAGTTTCTTACTGTCTCAGTTGGTAATTCTACTAACCAGCTTCAAGCTAAGCTTTGATGCTGATTCTGTTCTTTTTTCTAATAACTGGCTCCTGGCTATATTCTATGCAAAGACTTTTCCTTCTTGCTCTAGTTAATTCACTAGATCCTTGGTGTTTCCCCATATCTGAGATCTTAGTACTCAGTCCCTGTACTACCTTAAGCTAAGCCTTCATCATGTTGAGCATTGCCTTTTAGTAATGCTATAGATTACCAGCCAACAGATTTCTCTTACACCATTTTATTGCCAGAATATTCACTGGCTACCCTCCAATGGACATTGCTGATTATGTTGCAGGGTGTTTACTTGCCTATCTTTCTGCCAACTGCCTACTGTCAAATTCCCCGAACAAATAGCCAGAAACTTCTCAGACCATGTTTCTTCTTCTTCTTCTCCTTCTTCTTCTTCTTCTTCTTCTTCTTCTTCTTCTTCTTCTTCTTCTTCTTCTTCTTCTCTCTCTCTCTCTCTCTCTCTCTCTCTCTCTCTCTCTCTCTCTCTCTCTCTCTCTCTCTCTCTCTTTCATCCAACCGATAGCTGACCACCAAGGAGCAAAAGCTCAACACAGGAACTGCCATGTTGCGCATTGGCCATTTAAAAATAAATGGCACCACAGATCTGGCACTGACAAACTGACAATTGCCTTCCCCTTGGGACACAGGCCCTGCCACCACCCCAACATGATGCCCCACCAAATTGAAGCCAACATTGCCAAGATCCTATGGTGCAAAATGTGGCCCATAGGTCAGCCCAGCCTGGAAATGGTCATTGTGGGCGCCAGGTAATGACATCATATAGCAATGCCCGGCTTTCCCTAGCTTCCATGCCATTTCTTCAGCCCAGGAACACAACTTGCTTTGTAGCCAGGTGCAAATATTTCACAGTTTAACCAAATGTTTGTGAAGTGTTTTCATGTTCCGTATCTCATTTGATCCTCACAGAAGTCCTGGAGTAGGGAGATAGGAGACTCCAGGGAATCCTATTTTCTTTTCATTAGGCAGAAAACGGAGATTTAGAAAGCATGGAAACTTGACCCGACTGAAAAGAAGTTAGAAATGGTGGAACTTGAAAATGACTTCAGGTTTTCTTACTGCGCAGAATATAGTCAAACACTGCTGCAGTTAAATGTTTTACCCTTTGTTCTCCCTGCCTGATCTACAATAATAATCTACTTCATGTTGATATGTACCGCTGTGTTGCTGACAATTACCTGAAAGAGAAGTTGGGGTGCTTCACCAGGCTGGAAAAAGTTTACCTAAATCAGAAAGCAGGTCTAATTAAGTAAGTTTATTCTATATATATAAAAGGCTAGGTTTACTCGCACATGTGCAATACATGTAAAGCTCTCACTGGCGCCAATTACACGGATGTGTTTCAATCTGTCACTATCAATTATGAATTTAGTGGACACTTTTGTTATAGAGAAAGGGTGAATAGCGATGTTAAAATATGTCATTGAATTAATTTTCTTTCAATGTGCACAAATCTGTGCACCAGGACTTGGTATTTCTTCTCAGTTCTGATGAATAATTTGCTAAAATCATAACTTTTGTTTTCTTTTTTAGTGTAGTTAAAATTCATTATTATTTTTATACAGGAGTCCCAAAAATGTATACATACTTTAACAGCTAATAGCTCAATTTTGAAAATGAAATTCATTTTAATAAACACTGCCTTTATAATTATTCAAAGTGTGCACATTTTTTGGTTCACCCAATATTTGGCCTACCTAAATTAGATTGTTTTTCATGTTCCACATCCACCCCCTACCCAAACCCCTCACCCCTACCCCCAATGTAGTTAGAGAAACTTTCATCATTATTAAAATCACTCAGAATTTTCTGGAAACATTCTCTAAATTTAAATTTATACAAGAAGATTGTCTAAGTAGAGGGTTTGTAATGCTGTGAATTTACTTCTTCTGTTTCACAAAAGGTACATAACAGAGGTTGAATTTCAATAGAAGAGATTAGATTTTCCCAGTGTCCTCCATATTTTCATTTCATTCTATTTTCATTAGGTTTTAGATTAGATTTATTCTTTTATAAGATCAATATAATAATAGAGGGCTTTTGATCAAAACATGTTACATCAATATTTGGAGATGAAGGTTTTTTCCCCCTCCTATTTCCTCACAAAATAAATGTCTAAAGACTATCTTTTGAATGTACATTAAGTGTAGAAGCAGAATCTACCTAAACATTTTATGTTTTTAATAATATAAAACCACTTGGAACTGGGACTCTGCCAGGCTTATAAATTCATGTGTGCTGTTTACCCGGATTGGTAACTTAGAATGTTTATCAGGACAGATGTACACTCTGTGTGTGCTAATGAAGCTAAGCAGGTGTGGGAATAGGTCATGAAATTTTTATATTGGGATTAATATATGCATGTTTAAAGTTATTGGAGGCAAGTTTTATTATATTCCATTTCAAAGGACATTTCATTCTGTTTATTTGGACTTTTTTCATGAGAAGATATATTAATATATATACAGTTATGATTAGCCTTTCTTTCACATAAATCATTTATCATTTATCATTTCTGTACATAGTATAAAAACAAACTATCTACAACAACATATATTAAGTCCAAACTTCAGGTCTATTAATAGGATAGCCAATGATTCCCAAAGTCCCATTAATTTGGATTGGCTCTTCATATCCCAAAACAGTAATAAATGACCTAAGGAAAAAATTTCAGTTCACTTTTACCAAAATTTGTTACAAAAGAATATATCAACAATAGCTATGCTTATATTTAAGCCAATATACTGGTCCATCATTCTTAAGCATTGAAATTTAGACTGTAAACTGCCCCATCATTCAGGTATTTATGGCTGTAGATTGCTGCCCATTCATTTTGATTGACCCACATTAGGACAATATTCTTTCCTTTTTTTCTACCCTCCAACACCAAGTCAGATGATTTTTATTATTATTTTATTCTCAATTAAGTGAATTCCTTATGCTGTCATGGCACCTGTATGGATGGAAATCCAAATTTTTTTTTATTTTTTTTTTAAAATATATATTATTGATATTTTACAGGGAGGAAGGGAGAGAGACAGAGAGCTAGAAACGTCGATGAGAGAGAAACATCAACCAGCTGCCTCTTGCACACCCCCCACCGGGGATGTGCCCGCAACCAATGTACATGCCCTCGACCGGAATCGAACCTGGGACCTTTCAGTCCGCAGACCGATGCTCTATCCACTTAGCCAAACCGGTCTCGGCATCCAAATTTATTTTTAAGGATATGGTTATCTTTACCTATAATAATATTTTTGGCATTTTTCTGTGTAAGGATGTGGTGAATTTTGGGATGAGAAATCTATGAAACACTTCAATTTTCACAAAAGAAGTTAACATATTTTTTGTGTATAAGACTATTTTTTTCTAAAATCCTTATACTGAAAATTGAGGGGGGTCTTATACACAGAAGTCCGCCCAGAAGGGAGCCGGGCAGGTGTGTAGCTGCCCATACCTTATCTAACAGGCTTCCTCCAATCATGAGCCTTATTGTTACTGACGTCAGCTGGTACCATAACTAGAGGTGGAGGTAGAGAGTGCGCAGATGCAACAGGGACCTGAGCATTCTGAGCCTATAAAGATGCCAAAATCTAAAAAGATAAATACCAGTAAGCGATGGTCTTATGTGGCAAAATTCAAACTGAATGTAATCAGCTATGCAGAGAGACAATTTGGATCTCCTCCCACTGAGTGTATGATCAGACAGTGGAGAAAACAGGAAGAACAACTCCTTAAAGTGCCAAAAAAAAGGCGACCTTAAGAGGAATACCAGCAAAATGGGCAAACTTAGAGCAGAGGCTTAAGACTTGGATTATAGAGAAGCACTAGGGTCCCTTATGTGTGTCTTTTGCAAGCAAAATGAACATTGTTGACTTTACAGAAAAGGCAAAATTGTGCCTTAATTTCATGCGGAGAAAAGGGTTGGCCATGAGAACAGGAACACAGTTAGCTCAGAAAATACCACCAGCTTATGAAGATCATCTCACATATGTAGACTGATTCAGAAGACAGCAGTGATACAGTAGAAGTTGAAGAAATTGATATGTCTGGAATAAATAGTGATGAAGAAGAGAGCAGTGATGCGACAGAGGCTGAATAAAATGATATGCTGCATAATATCATAGTACTGCTATGTAAACTTACCAAATTACTAAATAAAAATGTGTTCTGTTTTATGTTTAAAATATTGATTTCTTAATGTTGGGTTGGAAAAGTTGGGGGGGCGTCTTATACATGAAGGCATCTTACACATGGAAAATATGGTATATTTATTATCTACTTATCTGGAGAGCTAAAGAATTTGCAGTAAATAATTGTTTATTTGCATTTTAGGCACATGTTTAGCTTTTAATTGATGTCCTTAAGGATTTGAGAAAAGCTCTGCTCACAAACTCCACATTATAATGATAGTTTAAGAGATAATTGGTTATTCTGGGTGTTTCAGTTTAAGATTCCCCAAAGAGCAATGTACTTGGACTGTATTGACTCAGTTGCTTGAAGAAATGCTTTTGTTTTCATGGAAAACTAGGTAAACATATTCATCTGATAATATTTCTTGGTACTTTCTCCTCATAATCCTAAATAGATTCTGAACCGTATTTTCATCTTT
The DNA here is from genome assembly GCA_963924515.1 of Vespertilio murinus. Classification (NCBI taxonomy): domain Eukaryota; kingdom Metazoa; phylum Chordata; class Mammalia; order Chiroptera; family Vespertilionidae; genus Vespertilio; species Vespertilio murinus. The sequence continues at coordinate 14,698,062 of OZ004710.1, read as the reverse complement.
ATTTTACTTGATTCATTCTAATAGCCTAAAAATTTCCAAACACTTCTAGATAAGATATAAAACATCTGGCCAATACTATCTTCTCCCTGGTTGGGGGATTATTTTGTCTTATCTTAAGCCCTTTAGTGCATCAACTGATTCAGTTCAGTATAAGCTCAGTTGAGTTTGTATTTTCTCATTAGCTTCATTATTTTGGCTATAATTCATTGAACACCTAGAGTAGTAAGTGCTGCATATCTTTTTATCTAATTAAACCCTCACAACTGCACATTTGAAGGCAAAACATAGATTTAGAAGTTAGGTGACTGATCTTTAATAGACAATTAAGAACAAGTGCCCATTTGTGGTGTGATTTGGGGGAAAAAATTAGTTTTCTAACATCCTTTCTAAACAGGCCCCCCATTATTTCCCCTGCACTAGTATAGTGACAAAAATAAAAGTTCTGAACTTACTTTAAAATGGATTTAATATAAGATGGATGGATGGACTGATGGATAGAGACAAATGTGATAAAGCAAATATAGCAAAATGTGATTTGTAAGATCTAAGTGGTACATATATGAATGTTCATTGTATAATTCTTTACATTCTTCTATATGTTTAAAATTTTCATAATCAGCCCTAACTTGTTTTGCTCAGTGGATAGAGCATCAGCCTGTGGATTGAAAGGTCCCAGGTTCAATTCTGCTCAAGGGCATGTACCTTGGATGTAAGCACATCCCCAGTAGGTGGTGTGGAGGAGAGAGCTGATTGATGTTTCTCTCTCATCAATGTTCCTTACTCTCTATCCTTATCCCTTCCTCTCTGTAAAAAAATCAATAAAATATGTTTTAAAATTTTCATAATTAAATACTGAAAAATGTAAATGCTTGGTTGTCATATGCTTATGTAAAGGTTTCTCATGTCATGTTGGTCCTTGCCTGCTCAGCCAGAGTGTGTTTGTTGTTCTAATTTGTAGGTATCACCTTGCTGATACTTAAAGAAATATTGCATAGTGGCCAAAAACAGTCTCTAGAGTTACCTATTTTTACGTTTACTTTCTTGTTCCTCCACTTACTAGCATTTGAACTTTGTGATTCCTCATTGCATATTAGGAAAAACAGTATCTACCCCATATGATCATAGATTAAATGAGAGTATAAGTGGAAGTCACTTAGAAAAATGAGTGGTACATGTTAAGGACTCAATAAGTAATAGCCATTATTATTACTTATCTGATTATACAGGTATAGGTATTGCTGATTTTATCAGTTGTTCTCTTCTTAGTCAAAAGTAGTCTTCAAAAATTAACAGACTATGCCGAAACCGGTTTGGCTCAGTGGATAGAGCCTTGGTCTGGGGGCTAAAAGGTCCCATGTTCGTTTCCAGTCAAAGGCATGTACATTGGTTTGGGGCACATCCCCAGTGGGGGGGTGTGCAGGAAGCAGCTGGTTGATGTTCCTCTTGATGTTTCTAGTGCTCTATCCCTATCCCTTCCTCTCTGTAAAAAAAAAAAATCAATAAAATATATTTTTAAAAACAGACTATGGTATTTTAATTTAAACATCTGACCTTACACAAAATAGGAAATGTTGGTAGAGTCCACATAGTATGTCATGTTGTATATTTTAACTGTTCTAGTTTTAAAAGAATATTGTAATCAATATGAGTCATTAACTGGTGGTGTTTATATTGTATTAAGAAATATTAAAATATACATTAAAATTTTTGATCCACTCTCTCCAATTCCAGATGTTAGATATGAGTTGACAATCATTTATTTAAAATACAGTGAGAGAAGTTAATTGCTAATGATTTATAAAACTAAAATTATTAGTTAGCATATGTTGCCTAGTAACACAATTATCCATCTTCCTTTACCAATACCAGTTCTGTTCAAAATTAGATGAATTACAACATACTTGAAACAAAAACTATTACAAATATATCCTTTGCAAAAAATGAAATTAAAACACGGTTTCCATTTGTTTGTATAAGAATCACATCAAATACAAATAATATATACTTAATAAATAAGTTTGTGAAATCTAAACCATAGAAGAACTGAGTACTCAGATTCAGGAAATGTATACAATTTAAGTGTCCATAGGAAAAAAGAATTTTCCTTTACATGTCTACTTGAACAGTATGCTATATTTGGCAAGATCTTTAAGTGAAAACATCTCATATTTCTCTCCATTTTTCCCAAATGCAAAATAGTGTTGATCACCAATCTACTAGTAATGCCTGAATGATCACCCATTTAAGTCACATTTTAAAACCTTACCTTGTTTGCAAAAGAATCATGACTTCGGGATATTTTGAACTCAATATAATATATAATAAAGAGGTAATATGCAAATTAACCCTCACAGTGTCACAAAATGGCTGCGCCCACAGCGAAGGCAGGGTTCCCATAACAAGTGATCAGGAGGGACCTGAGGCTGTGTGGCACCAGACTGAGGCAGGGGACCTGAGGCTGTGTCCCCGCCCAGTGGGGATTGATTGGTGACCTCAGGCCATGCCCCCTTTCTCCAATGCCAGGCCAGGGGACCTAAGGCTGTGCCTGGAGGGCAGTGGGGGTGGGACTTGCTGGGTCTGGGACTCACCCAATAGGGGTGGGGCCAGCTGTGTCTGGGTCTCCTACATTTTCAAGGTGGTGGGCAGAGACTTGACTCTAGGTCCTGCAGCACACCCCAGACTCTGACAGGAGGAAGATTTCCATACACGTTTTACTGATTTTCTTCCATCTCTGACACTTCTATTATAGAGAAAGGGCAAATAGTAACATTAAAATATTTCCTCTAATTAATTCCCTTTTAATGTGCAGGAGGTCACAGTTCAATTCCAGGTTGGGGAACAGGCCTGGAGTTGCTGAGATGTCAGCCCCAGTAAGGAGAGTGAGAAAGGCAGCTGATCAACGATTGTCTCTCATCATTGATATTTCTATGTATCTCTCCCTCTCCCTTTCTCTCTGAAATAAAATATACACTGAGTGACCAGACCAGATTATTATGATCTCTGAACGCATAATAATCTGGCCACTTAGAGTGTGTGTGTGTGTGTGTGTGTGTGTGTGTGTGTGTGTGTGTATTAGAGGTCTGGTGCATGAATTTGTGCATGGGTGGGGTCCAACCAGCCTGGCAGGGGGAGGGGACATGGGCTGTTGGCCGGCCTGACTGCTGGTTGCATTCCTGGTCTAGGGGACAATTTGCATATTAACTTTTTATTATATAGGATATATACTGAGTGGCCAGATTATTATGTGTTCAGAGATCATAATAATCTGGCCATTCAGTGTACATATCAGGAAGCAAAAAGGTATTTCCAGTTTTTTTTTAATCATCAGATTTATGATGGGCAAGTATATTTTCTCAACATTCACAGTCCTTAGAAACATTACATATGGCAGAAAAGGAAAGAAAGGGGAAACACAGGATGGTTTCTCCGTGCCACATAATAAATTCCCGTTGTAACTTCTGAAACCAGCTCAAATACAGCGAGCATTCCCTAAATATTTGTTGATGATGATGATAGATTGCACATTTTGTATGCACTAATGTCAGTGAATGAGCACATTGCTTGTGTATCTAAAACCAAAATAAGCAGTAATGTTGACAAATGACCACATTCACAGGTGCTTCTAAGTATACTGGTAGTTCAAAGTCAGGGACCCTCATCCATTTATCAAGGCTGTAACTGAAATTCAGCTGCAATGCATTTATCCAGCTTGAGCATTTAAGCATTAACACCATTTAACTGGAGTTACTTCTATTCTCTTTAGATAGGTTTTGGTATCAAACTTTTTTTCTCAAAGTATGCTGGATACATTCAGAAGCACTGGCTTCCATGTGACTTATGAGGTTGCTGCTCCCTAAATAAAATGAAAATAATGATTTAGGAAAAAATCCTCCACTCCAATTTGTGAAGTTTAACTTTCTGAAGCCAGAAGAGGTTGTCTTCGAATCTTATTCCATCTGTTTATGGCTTTACGTCCTTGGACACATAACTGAACCTTGCTGAGGCTGAGGAAAGTCAACTGTAAAATGCTGCACTAAGAATTTCTGTGTCATAGTTTTGTGAGAATCAAATGTAATCTATGTTATACATTTAGCAGAATACCTGGTATGTATCAAGTACTAAAAATTAGCTAACATAGCAATGTGCAGGTGTTTTCGCAAAACAATTTTCTCATTTTCTAATCATTTCATTAGTATGTAAGGAGTTTGTTATGATTCCTGATATTTATTCCATCCCCTTTCTTGCCCAATTCTTTGTAGAAAATTCTTTCTTTAGTTTTTTACATATTTATCTGTAACTGAGTGGCTTCCTTAGATTTTGTGAAACAAGAGGACCTCAACGTTACTGCTGCTCCTTTTAAAAGGTTTCCATTATGGAAATTTTCAAATTAATATAGAACTATAGAGAAAACTAAAACCAACCGACTCTCTATACCCGTAGGTAGCCTCAACAGTTAACATTTTCCAAATCTCATTTATTTATTTCCTGATAACTAAGATAATCTATATCAACATGACTTAGTTGCTTTATTTTCTTTTCAGGAAGCAATTGCTCTGAAAATGTATGGCTATAAATTAGTAAATAACTTTATTATCTGCTTCAGGAAATTTCTACAAATCAGTTTATCAAAGATCATAATGTGTTCATCAGGGCAAAGAGTTTACTTATTAAATAATGACTTACTTATAAAACTTTGCTGTAAGGCAACCTGCTACTCCCCCGTGTCCACTAGCCCCAAATTAGTACATTGTGAATTTTGCTCAATCCCGCTCAGTTCCCGCCTTAAACCACTTGAGCTTGAGGCCCTGCTAAGACTGTATCAGTGTTGTTCTCCCTTAATGAAATAATTTTGAGCAAATTTAGTGTTACTCTTTTAACACCTTGTCTGGCGATACTCTGTGGAAATCGGGGCCCATATACTAGTAGAGTATGTATATGTGTAAGCAAAAATTTTTTGGAGAAGTTAAAAATAACAATATGTCATTTAAACTGTGAATTTTTCACTTTGCCTCTAACAGATCAGGGCCTTTGTGATAACACACAACATAATTAATAGTTATTCTTTAATAGCAACTGATACTCGATCCATATTTAGGCTTTCCAGATGATCACAAACGTGATTTTAAAATTTTACTTTTAAATGGAAATTCCAATAAATTCCATGCATTATATTTGGTTACTAGGTCTCTAAAGTCTCCTTTAGTCTATAATTATATCCTTACTTTTTTAATGCCATTAATTTTTTTGATAAACTAGATCACTTGTTCTGTAAAAAAGACCTATATTCCAAATTTGACTTATCTCGTTGTATGCTTTCTCTTTCTGTTTTACTTATCACCCTTTGTATTTCCTATAAACTTCAGATAGATCTATGAGCTTTATTATATCCAGGAACAATATTTTGACAAGATATCTTACAGGTGATACTGTATATTTCCTGTTGTATCATATCAATAGACACATAATGTAGGATTGTCCAACTACCATTTTTACTAAGACTAATCACTTAATCACTGGGTTCATGTGGTATCAGTTATAAATGCTTCCATCACGATCTTATCTGAAAGATTGAACATCCACTGAAGTTTATTAGCAACTTTTATCACTTTATTAGATTTTTAAATTCCAGTTTTATAATATCCTTCTTTCTGTATTTATTAGCTGAAATTCTCTTAAGAAGAACCTCCATCAAGTATTTGATTACTCTGGCATAGAGTTTGTATGGGAAATGGAGGATACATTTGAGTTGTTTCCTGTAATTTATTCGGATTTAGAGCAATGAAATTGTTCCCTTGCATGCAGTGATGATTATAGGATTTTTTAAAGCAACATTATGAACTCATTGATTTTTAAAATTATATTTGATGTATTTGCAACTGAAACAAAGTATTCCTTATAGTCAAAGCCCCCTTTGATTAATTTGGGGAGGCTTGACATGTTTATAATACTGGATATTCCAATACATATCCAATTCTGAGTTAACATAAACTCTTACAATCTACTTTGTATGCAATCTTCCTTGTTAATGACTAAGTATTTCTATCTACTAGAGGGATTTGGGAGGGGGATTTTTCTCTTTTACAAATGACATTGGGTCAATTGTTTATTTATTTATTTTTTTGTCTCTGTTATATTTACATGATTCCAGCATTTACTTTATTTTACTAAATTACTTGTCTCTAGAGCAATATAAATTCTGATATCATAGCCTTATGCTTTCCTCATGTTTTATTCTTTCCTTCTCTCCCTCTGGGCTTGCTTTGCTTAAATTCATACCAAATCAGTCTAACTAATGTTTGAGCAAACAAGGAAGAGGATTTTGTTTTAAAAAGCAACAATTTTGACTTGCCTCAAATGATTTCAGTAAATCTATTTTATTTATCAGTTAATAGTTTTACTTGTTTTGTCTCTTCATCACTTGGTTAAAAAGCTTCTTTATCTTTTTAACAGATAAAAGTCAAGCTATTTTTTACACTTCAGCTGTTCAAAAAGAACAAGTTCAGAGAAGATTTTACCTTTTTCCTCGGGTTAGCATGTCTGAGCTCAGATGTTATTTGTCACTTTTGAAGTGTTTTCCCCAGCCAAACTGGCATTTCACTTCTTTGAGAATTTCCTGCCTAATTTTCTGATATCTCACAGAAATTTTATTTAAAATAAAAAGAACTTGGATCTCTCAAACCCTGTCTGTGTTGAAGATTTCGATAAAGTATTTGATCCAAAGGTTTTGACAGTTTGAAATGGACTGAATTGTTGTCAGAATCTGCATGATCAGGCTGAAAATTTCCTGAGGAAACATAATCTATGTGGATTCATAGTTCCTTCTTCATCTTCAGCACCACTCACATTTGAGGACAGATAATTATTTTTTGTTGCGGGGTGTTGTAGGAAGTTTAGGACTATCTTTTACCCTTACTGACTAAATGACAGTACCACCCACCTCCACCCAGTTGAAACAGCCATAAATGTCTTCAGACATTGCTAAATGTTCCATGGAAGGGAGTGGGGGGTGGAGGTGGCAAAAATCACCACTGAGTAAGAACCACTACTCTAGAATATAATAGTCATGACTAATTAAAGAATAATAATTTAAAAAATATATTTGCATTTATTTCAGAGAGGAGAGAGAGATAGAAACATCAATGATGATGTTTGATCAGCTGCCTCCTGCATGCCCCTCACTGGAGTTTGAGCCCACAACCCAGGCATATGCCCCAAACAGGAATTGAACCATGACCTCCTGGTTCATAGGTTGACACTCAACTGCTGAGCCATGCCAGTTGGGCAAATAATAATAATAATATATATATTTTTTGTTAACTTGATTCCCTGTTCCTGTTAGAAAAGGAGCTATAAAATGTTGCTGAGGATAGTGGCTTAGTCTATCTGGAAGATGAGCTTCTAGAAGAATTCAATGTAAATTCCTTGTCTCTAATTTAACTCATCTCTATGGGGGAAAGCAAAGATAAGTGGTCCTTATTTAAGTATAGTCATTTGTTTTAGGAAAACAATCCTGAAAGTTCAAAGATATAACATATATCTGGAAATAACAGCCCATATTAATTCAACGAACATTTCAGAAATATTTGGTATTCAGAAAGAATATAAGAAAACAACGTGTATGGGCTAAAGTCTAAGAAAGCCAGAATTCACAAAGATCAAATGAAAAGACAACAGGATTAACTAAAAGTAGAGGTAGATAAAATTAGATGAAAAAGACAAAGTTAAAAATAAGAAATGATTGGAGGGCAAGTAAAATTGAATAACATTTCACAAATCAATTTTAGAAAAAAATAAGAGAATATACAATAGTGTGCATATTCACATACATTTATTCAATGATAAGCAGCTTTGCTTTATATTTACTGTATTACTTAATTTTCACAACAATCTGTGAATTAGGTAATATTTACCAAGGCAGGGCTGATGATCAGTAATGCCAGGTTTTTCAATGAAATACTCTATTATTTTGAGTTGCTTGAATTTCTAAAAGATTTAGAAAAAGAGAAAAAGATTGCTACGTACAGGGATGTTTGTATTGACAACTTTGAGTAATGTAAATAGAAAATATAGAAATAGTAAAGAGATAAATGAAGAAATAGTAACCAATCAATCAATGTTACAGTTGATATAAAGTTTCTTGAACAAAACAACAACAAAATATGGCATGGGGGTGAAGATCAAAACAGTCACTGAACACCAGTAAAATCAAATGTGAGGAAAGCTAAGTACATCTAGATATTTTGTAAAATGGGAAACTTTACAAAGTTAAATGTAAAAGTCTATAACATCCAGGAAGACAGAGAGAGAAAAAAACATTATGCAATCTGAGGGAGATAAGAGGTCAACTGAAGGACTTGTATATATGCATATAAGTACAACCAATGGACACAAAACTCTGGGGAGGGAGAGCATGTACAGGAGGGGGGGGGCAATGGTAATATATGTACACAGATAATAATTTAATAAAAAATAAAAATAAAGATTATGTAGAAAAGAATGAAAACAAGACTGCCTTTTGACTTTTCTTTTCCCAATATGAGGTACTAGAAGACAACAAATTCATCCATTTTGGACTTCCTAGCAGGAAAATGTGGTGACCTGAGAATCTTATAACTGAGAAATTATTTTTCATTCATAGAGACAAATAATTTAACCCCTATCCCCAGCCTGTTTTGCTCAGTGAATAGAGCATCAGCCCATAGACTGAAAAGTCCTGGGTTAGATTCCAGGAAAGGGTACATAACCTTGGTTGCAGGCTCGATCCCCTGCCCTGATTGGACACATATGGGAGGCAGCCAATCAATGTATCTCTCACATCGATGTTTCTCTCTCTGTCTCTCTCTCTGTCCCTTACCCTCTACTCCACTCTCTAAAAAGCAATGGAAAATATCTTCTGGTGAGGATTAACAACAAAATAATAATAGTTTAATCAAAAAGTTAAGAGTTTAGAAAATAAACTATCTATTCATCTTTCTTCAAAAAATTACTTGAAGACTTTCCCAAAAATTGATTAATACTAAATTCTAGACTAGTTAATTCATGACATAAATTGACTTTCCTTAACAGACTGAATGCCCTGAATGCAATGTGTCTCTGGGTGATTTATTGCACATTAAAGTGAATGTCTCTCAATGCTTGCTAAAGTTATCTCCCCACAATAATCACAGGATTGCTCTAGTACTAGAAGTCTTTTTGTTTCTTCAGTTCAGTTTCTCATGTGTCTCCCATCTCACAGTTTTGTGGGAAAATCTTGTCCTTTTTTTAGGATGACATAAACTAATTACTCTTGCTGTCCTAAATCAGTAATTGGTAATAATGGCTAAACTGTTTTGGAGGCTTTGCTGGATGAAATTGTACCCCAAATGAGTTTGCTCTATCTCCACAAAAGCATGCTTGAATATAAAATTATAATAGTCTCACTCTTGTTAGAGAGATGTAATGATTTTCTGCAACTTTAAATATTGTATTGGATGAGTTGAGCTATTTTTGTTATTTAATTAATTGTTGTACCTACCATTTAAAAATCTTCACTATAGGGCCTGGCTGGTGTTGCTTAGTTGGTTGAGCATCATCCTGTGCACCAAAAGGTCTCTGGTTAGTTTCCTGGTCTGGTTGTAGGTTCGATCCCAAGTAGGTGCAGGTATAGGAGGCAACCCATTGAGGTTTCTCTCTCACATCCATGTTCTGATCTCTCTTTCTCTCTCTCTCTCTCTCTCTCTCTCTCTCTCTCTCTCTCTCTCTCAATAAAACTATATATTTAAAAAAATAAATAAAATAAAAATCTTCAATATAAGATTTATGAATATTCCCAAGTTAACTCTTTTGAAAAGTTCAATATATTTTCAATGATGTAAACTCTATAAAATATGCAGTAATAAAGATAGTAAAAAAATATACTAAAATGATTAATGGATTTATAAATGATTATATCTGGGTGGTGGATGATTTTTCATCAATATAAATTTTCATATTTTAGAGATAACTTGTATAATAAAAATAAGAATTATATGCCAACAAATGGTATTCATTAAAAGTACAGATAAAAATGTATCAAGGTAGAAAGTTATTTATATTTTTTGTCACCTGATTTTCTGTATTTTACAGTCATATCTCAAGAATTAGTTTCCATCCTTCCCATACTAAACATAGCAAATCACTGCCTTTCTCCATCATAGTTGTGAAAAAATCTCAAATTGTCTCCCAGGAAGTGTGCTCTTAGCTTCTCTGCACTGTTTTTATTCCCTCACCTACAGCAATAAATCCCTATAAGATGCTTCTTCCTCCCCATAAAAGTCAATGAGACTAACTGTGAGGAACATCACGGTAGTCTGTAAATGGGCTTCCCACATCTCTAAGATACAAAGTGGTCCTACATCCTCATGATGATTAGGGTCAGTTATCTTTGTGATCACTCCTTTCCTAGCCTGCCAGAAGTTACCAGGCATCAGCCATCAGTTAATGGTGAGGCCTCTAGTAGTAATACTATCCTTAGGGAAATTTAAATTTTCAATGACTAAAAAGTAATATGGAGGAACAACTAATATCCAACCACTCCTTACTTCCAACTTACTCTGGTTCTCCTTTGTTATTGGAGAGTACAGCAAACTTGAAAGAGATCCCAGAATGGTGAGGGGGACGGGGGAAGAGCACTCCTTTTTAAAAAACCTCTTCAACCCTACTATTCCCCCACCTTGGTGGTATTAAAGAAAATAAGACAACAGAACCAAAAAGGAGTCACTTGTACTAAGCACCATGTCAGCAAATGAAGACTTAATATTTAACCTAATTGCAGTTACAACTTCTCCCAGGAATGTTATCATTAACCATTCAATCTGGAATCACCTGATCAGTACTAACGAGGCAATCTACATAATAGACCCCAGCCCTTGTCCAAAGGAAGGATACCTTGCCTGAAACAATCCACTGTTTGCTGGGAAGTTTCTTTTTCTGCCCCCTCTGCCTATAAATGTTAGGACAAGAAAAAGAGCTCTTTTTCTTGCTGGAACCAACCACAATTTATGAGAAACACCTGGTAATTAAACCCCAATATTGTTAGCTCCTCTGATTCAAACAGCTCCTCTTTTCAAACTGCAAGACAAGCTAAACTACTTTCAAGGCTACATTCTTGAATACCCCTCCTCCCTACTATTTTTACAACTCAGAGATAATTCGAACCAAAGAGTCTCTAGTTAGTGGAAAGTTCCCTTCCTCATCTACTTCAACCAGGCCTCTTCTGAACTCATCATAACTTTTGTCCTAAGTATGTTTTACAGGCTTGGAAAAAATATTGGTAAGACACCTCCCTAGGACATCTGCCTGGATTGCCTCCTGAAGAGTAAACAAATTAGAAACCCCCCTGATGTCTGCTCAACTTCAGCCCCAAATCCCCCACTCCAACCCTTGTAACCTAGCAACACCAGCCATTATCCTTTAAAAAGGGGAGCTGCCCTTTGTTTCTTGCCCTTGCACGGGTCCTTTCTTTTTGGGAAAGTAAAATAAACCTCCTCTCTACAGCTCTTCTTCCTTTTTTAAACATATTTTATTGATTTCAGAGAGGAAGGGAGAGGGTGGAGAGAAATAGAAACATAGGTGATGAGAGAGAATCATTGATCAGCTGCCTCCTGCACGTCCCCCCAATGGGGATGGAGCCCACAACCCGGGCATGTGCCCTGACCAGAAATCGTACCTTGACCACATGACCTCCAGGCTAAGCTCTTCTTTTACTAGTAGTTGTGAATTCTTTCACAGCCCAAGTCACCAGCCAAACCCTAAAAATAAATCCTTTCATTTTACACTTTCTTGGAGTTCCATTCTACTTGCTAGATAAGAAGCTGCCCGATTCATAAATTGTTGAAAGGATTGATAACAGCAAATTGATCTTTACATTTACACAGTTAAATTTTTTAACTGTGGTAAACAATAAAACTAAAACTATATTATCTGATACAGAGTTTATGCATATAATAATAATAATACCCTTAGGGAAATTTAAATTTTCAATGACTAAAATGTAATATGTAGGAACAACTAATATCCAACCACTCCTTACTTCCAACTTACTCTGGTTCTCCTTAAATTGTTATTGGAAAGTACAGTGAACTTGAGATAATGAAAATTTCTAAACTGGGCTTGCCAGTATTTTAGCAAATTGTAAGTTTTAGTTTAGGTTCCTCTAGTTTTGCTTCTTCTTTTTTTATTATTAAGCTAGTTTGATTCGGCTAGCTTATGCATTTTTCTTAGAAATTATTTATTAATGCTACTGTTTTGTACAATGTAAAGAGAAAATTTCCACTTTTATATGTGTTAAGTCTGTATAAATACTTTTCTTCTGGTTTCCTTATATTCATTTAGTTTATTTCCTAAGACTTAAAATGAAGTCTTATTGATTTTTATTGTTTCTTTATTATTATTGGAAGTGCTTAGTGGTTTAGCATTCTATTTTATTAAGAACAATATCTTCTTAAATATTACTATGTGTGTCTTTATTACCACTATTTTTGTATATTCCTCAATGGAAGTTTTGACATTTTCTTTTTTAAATATATTTTATTGATATTTTTTACAGAGAGGAAGGGAGAGAGACAGAGAGCCAGAAACGTCAATGAGAGAGAAACATCGACCAGCTGCCTCTTGCACACCCCCCACCAGGGATGTGCCCGCAACCAAGGTACATGCCCTTGACCAGAATCGAACCCGGAACCCTTCAGTCCGCAGACCGACGCTCTACCACTGAGCTAATAACCGGTTTCGGCTTGACATTTTCTTAACTTATTACTTTAGGATCCTGTTTCCTAGGTTTGTTTCTTCTTCTCATGACTATTGACTTTTTAAAATTCATTGTGATCACAGAGTTTTATCTGTATCATGTTTACATTTTGGAATTCATTGCAGTTGTGATTGGACATATTATTTGGTCTTTTATTTCTGTACATATCTCTTTGTTGTCTGAAAAATAATTTATTGTACTTTTCAAGAGCATTGATTTTATTTATTTTTTTAATTTAAAATTTTATTGATTATGCTATCACATAATTGTCCTTATCCCCCCATTCCCATTCAACCCCCCCCCCACACACACATGCCCCCACCCCCCTGCTGTCCATGGCCACTGGCTAGGCCCATGTGCGTGAACACAAGTCCTCTGGTTGATCTCTTCCCCCCACTCCCACCCTCCCCCACCCTCTCTCTGAAGCTCGAGAGTCTGATTGCTGCTTCTCTTTCTCTGGGTCTATTTTTGTTCACCAGTCCATGCTGTTCATTATTTCCTCTAGATGTGTGAGATCATGTGATCCAAGAAGTACCCTTGTAAGAACCTAAACTGCAACAAGCCTTAATGGTTATGCTGAGAGGCAAATGAGTCTGTCTGTAGTGAGTTCTTTTCTGGGCCAACAGTTCTTTTGAGTCCCAATTTCAATGTCAAACAGTTCCTTATGTGTACATGTCAGCCATGATATTTCAGATCTGGTTGGTGGACAAATGGTGGTGATGCAGGTGAGACCGTCTCTGGTTTGGTCCTGGGCATCCTTCAGCAACACACAGCTGTTGTCTGCTGGTATGGTGAGGCGTTGTCAGCATCTTCCATCTCTGAATTGTGTCTCTTCTGTCTTCATGGCTGGAGCACTTCTGTCTATTCCTCTCTGTTACCAGATTCCAGATAGTCTCAGAGTTGTTTTCTGAAAATATACAAACATATTCTCGACCAAAAGTTAATAAAAGGATATTCTGTTTAAATTTGACTTGGGATTCTTTTTCATTCCCCCCCCCCCCCGAATAACTTTCCTCTGGCCTATTTTGATGCCATGTGTGTATTTTTATGAGTATCTTGCTGTTAGCGTTTCGAATAAAGGTTTATTTTGTAAAGTACAAAAATTTTTTTAGATGTAAATTATTCTCAGGATATTTTTTCCTTACATGATATTCTTCCACTGTCACCCCCCTCTTTTTTACTTTAAATAATAGGAGACTTTTGGGAATTTTATAGTGTAGTCTTGATAGCTTTTACATTTTAATTATTTGTACTACACTATGACTGCATTAGGTTCATAACATGTTGTACAGATTTACCATGAGATGCTCGGCCCATAAGAATTTTTGTTAATACTATAGGAACAGCTTTTTGTACAGTACACTCAGTTTTTCTAAAATATTCATTTATTTCCAATAGTCACATTGATTTTCTCTGAGAAATTGGCTACTATTCATCCATCAGACTCAACACTCTAGAAACAATCTTATTTACCATGTGTGTATTAGTGGAATTGATTGTTTGGCTTCTTGAGAAGGGCCTGAGCATTCCTGCTACTAGGCTGGACTTGGATATGAAAAACCCACTTGCCCACATCATAAATCTTGTGTATAAAGTTACTTTTAAAATTACTTAGATTTTATATTCTTGTCTTATGTTGTTACAGAAAACCGAAGAAGAACAAAGCAATACTTAGAGAGATGGAGTTGCATTTATTATGCTCGAGTCCAGAGGAAAATGTCTCTCAAATTCTGGGCCCCAACATGCGGGAATTTTCCCTATCTATTTGACTTTTCCTCCTTTATCTCCAAAATATGGGGTGTTTCTTGCCCCTTTTGCAAGTTCTTATAGAGTCCATATGTTCTGGGGCCTTCAGACCTCAACCAGAGGCCTGGCCTGGCGCCAGCACTGATAACCTTGTCTGGAGAAGGTTTAATGGCCTCTCTGAAATGGGAGTAGTCTTGGCAACCAAGGGTTTACAGAATCCAAATAGCAGGGTTAAAATTTCAAACATCAGTATTTATATAAGATGGATGCTTCAATGTGGCTTATGATCTATCAAGAATTGAGATATTAGTATAAAATTTTAATGTTCCTATAAATTTCTTTTTGTACTGATAGGTACTTTATTTTATAAATGTAACAATAAATGCATATAGTATTTTTTGTCATCATCATCATAAAATGAGTTACTTTCCTCACTTAACAAATTCTACCCTGAAATCTTTATTGATATTAATAGTATATCTTTTTACATTGGCATGGCGTGTCTTTATTGTTTTCATTTATAGTCATACTTCAGGACAATTACTGAGACAATATAGGTTTGCCTTTTTAGTTTTTGCATTATTTATTTTCCTAGACCTTGAGAGTTATATTAATTTATATTTATAAAGTGTATCCTCTTTGTGTTTACTGCAAAACTGGTCTTACTTTTGAAAGGCCCATTTATTTTATTCTATAACTTTAAATTTCCTTTTTTGTTTCTGTGGTGCTCAATATTATGTTAATTTTGGTTTTGTACTTTATATTACACAGATTTTTTTAAAGAAGAATTAGGACAGCCTTGGCCAGTGTGGCTCAGTTGAGAATCATCCCATACACGGAGAGATTGCTGGTTCTATTCTTGGTCAGGGCACATGCCTGGGTTGTGGGCTCAATCCCCACTAGAGGGTATGCAGAAGGCAGCTGATCAATGGTTCTGGCTCATTGATGTTTCTCTCTCTCCCTCTCCCTTCCTCTCTGGCTCTACAATCAATAACAACATAATTTAAAAAAAGAATTAGGAGATATCTCCTATTTGGTATTCCTGGTTTCCAGATTCACAAGAACAAATTCTTCTTTAAATTAAGTCAACAATCTTCTTTTATCTATACAATTGGTAGTCATTAAATTTTAATTCTGAGTGATTCTTTAAAAATTAATTCTTTAGAAATTTTTGCAATTCAAGATGATTTTTTAATTTCCTTAATTTGTTGAATATGAGTTAGAGTTAAATTTCCTGAGAAGAGCTTTCTCTTTTTTACTCTGCTGTAAAAACTACTCTACTGGCATTTAGCAGTTCAGTTGTAGACAGAATTAGAGTTGTTGGGGAGGGAATATTTTCTTCTGTGCTTCTAAATTCTTTGGCTGGTCTAATAATCTAATTAACACAACATATTAACAAGAGAAAAATAAATTTAATTATGCACATATAAGAGCTCCATAAGAATATGAGACCTCCATGCATTCAGACAATTGAGGCTTATATGCCATTTGAGCTAAGGAGAAAAGGGGGTATGGGTCTTGGGCTTCCAAAGGGAGACAGACAGTTTTTAGGAAGATGGGAAGAACAAATGTTTGCTAAATAAATGTTTATCATGCTCCGCAGAGACAATGGGACACAGAGAAATTTGTTCTCCAGGCCACACAGAATCTTGCCCCCACCACCACTACCACCAGCAGCTTTATCACATTGAGCCCGTGCTCTTTGTAGTAAATCTCTGGTATGAGTTCTCTTCCTTTGACCAGACCTTCTATCTAAATCCTTTTAGGCAGTTAAGGGGAATGAATATAAAAGTTTGTCCTGAATCAGTTTGGGCCTTGATTGTCTTCAGCTCAAAATAGTCTGCATTCCAAAGCAGCACATTCTGGGGAGACTTATTGTGAACCCCTTCACAGTTAATGCTACCTTTTTCCTATCCCTCCCTTGGTTAACATGATTCTCTCTGTGTGATTATGGCATTTGCTTTTTAATATTGGAGCTGCATAACTTTATAATAAAAGTTTGGAGTGTAGTTAAAGTTTATTAAATAATCTTTCTAAGTGTTGAGACTTTCAGTTGTGCATATTTATGTTTTACTTCATTTTAAGAACGTTTTTTCATTATATCTGTGTAATTAAAAGAAAAATTCTATTTGTCCCAGTCTCTGCTTTAGGAATACTAATTTTCATATCATTTTCTCCCTAGGAGTATTCTCATTTTTCTCCTTCTGTACTGAATTTGTGTTTTCTCTAGTATACCTTAAATATGACTGATTTTTCAATTTTTAATAAAATATTTGATACTATTGATTTATGCTTTTAATTTAGTTTTAAGCTCTGCAGTGTTATTAGCTTTCTTCTTAAATTTATTTTCATAAATTGCCAATTGTTTTTGAAGGGAAGCAGAATTTGCCACCCCAAAAATATGCCAGTTTGGCATAAAGGTTGTTTTGAGCTGGCTACACACGTGAATGTGTGCAATAGAATCTCATCTATTTTTAAAAGAAAATTCAGCTAGGAGCAAAGTCATTTTGTTTCTAGAATTCAAAAAATAATACTGATCAGCCTTGTTTTTTACCTGCTCTGCTGCTTTCACTGTTGATACGTGGTTGGAAAAGAAGTGCTACTAGCCAAAGAACTTCAGTCTCTCCAATAGGAAAGCTGCCCAGAAGTCCTTCACAACAAATTCTGCTGGATTTTATCAACACAGTTATGTGCCAGTTACCAATGTCCTTTTCAACTGGGACCAAATTACATTGTATTCACTGTATATGATCCCAACATGGTGATTGTAGACTTTCACTGTTTGAGTTAGAAATCATGTTTTGTCTCAATTTCCTCCTAAAGTTATTGTCACTAATTTTGGGAGGAAGTGAGAATTGCACATGGGCAATTACTCCATCATGCCCCCATTTTCTCATATGGAAATGTTTAAGAGGAAAAAATAAATAAGACGGTTATAGACTGCTTTTATGATGAAGCAACATTGCAAAAAGGGCCATTAATTCCTAAATCCATTTTTATCATCATAATCTAGTAGTGAGAATGGAACTATCTGCATTCCATTTTTTCATTCCTATATTAATGAGTTTTTTGGATGATTTTGTTTTGTTTTAATCTCTAATTGAAATTTCACCACAAGCAGGGTTTTCATACTAAAAATTATGATAAGGAGATTTTCCATGTACTTAGTAAATTTGTTTTGAGGATTTGTATTTTTTTTTCCCCAAACAGGAACCATCAGTTTCTGAGCTGTGATATAAGAAAAAAAATACCAATTCTGATGTACTGAAAATACAATTGCAGCAACTTGCCAGCCTAGGGAAAAAGAAAACCTAAATAAATGTGCATTATGATGTTAACTTTTCATTTTTCAAGGCAGATATTAGAGTTTATATCTAAAAGTTAATGTTCTGTGCCTAAAAAATTCTGATACCTAGGCAGTTTTCTAATTCAAAAAGCCACCTGGTTGTCATTGCTTGTACTATGTAAGACACTATAGGCCCAACAAAACTTCTTTATCCCTCTCTTCCTACCCCCCTCCCTCTCTTCCTCCTTCTCTTCCTCTCTCTGTCTCTTTCTTACCGATTTACTTTTTGCTTTCTTCCTATTTGCCTCTCTCCCTTTACTTTTATTTTTCTGACTCATTTCCACATGTAGGCTCCTGATATACTAATGTATATCCTATACATATAATATAGGATGTTTAGGAGTCAGTCAATCAGTGATGTTTCTTATCTCATAATATGAAAATCAACCAAATAGCAGAACGACTGGTTGCTATGCCGTGCACTGACCACCAGGGGGCAGGCACACAATGCAGGAGCTGCCCCCTAGTGGTCAGGGTGCTCCCACAGAGGGAGCACAGCTTAGCCAGAAGCTGGCTCATGGCTGGCAGCGCCAAGAATGTCCATCAGTCAGACATCCCCTGAGGGCTCCCGGACCATGAGAGGAGGGCACAGGCCAGGCTGAGGGACCCCTCCCCCCAAGTGCATGAATTTTGTGCACTGGACCTCTAGTTCAAAGATAACATCTTGATTAAAAATTAATCTAGCTTTTCGGCCGACGGGCTCGTGGTGGTGGCAGCAGGCGAACTCTCAACATGCAGAACGACGCTGGCGAATTCGTGGACCTGTACGTGCCGCGGAAATGCTCCGCCAGCAACCGCATCATCGGCGCCAAGGACCACGCGTCCATCCAGATAAACTTGGCCGAGGTTGACAAGGTGACAGGCAGGTTCACCAGCCAGTTTAAAACCTATGCTATCTGCGGGGCTATCCGCAGGATGGGTGAGTCAGATGATTCCATTCTCAGACTGGCCAAGGCCGATGGCATCGTCTCAAAGAACTTCTGACTGACTGAAGAGCATCACAGATGTCTAATTTGTCATAAATAAATAGTGGAAACATCAAAAAAAAAATAAAAAAATAAAAAAAATTAATCTAGTGGTGGATGGGCTGTCTTGAGCCTAGTGGCAGGTGAAGAGACACTGCATACCACTTTTATGAACAGGTTTAAATATGCTGTTCCTTATAAATCTTGTGTTAGAGCGTCTGTTTAACCCATTCAAACTGGAAATGAAATACCAACCAAATGGAAACACTCAAAAGCTTTTTATTCAGAGCTTACTATAGCAAAGGAGTCTGCCACTATCCCTTGGGTTTTGGCAAAGACTCAAAAGCAGGCAGAGGAGTGGGAAAGCTTTATAGGGGAAAACAGGGAAGGCTTCAAATTTGCCCTCCCTGATTGGATAGAGATAGTGGTTTGAATTTCTGTAAGTGCGACTCACAGAAAACAGGCTGGTTTTCTGGGCAGCTTCCAATAGATAAAGAATTATTTCCTGGGCTGGTTCCTATCGGTTGTGGGTCAGAGCTTTATTTTTATGTATGATCTGGCCATTGCCCATTTGTATATTCAGTCTCTCAAATCTAAAGGTTGAAAGTACTGTTTAATAGGTACAGAGCTTGAGTTTTACAAGATGAAAAGAATTCTGGAGATGGATGGTGGTGATGGTTGTACAATAGTATGAATGGCCTTGCCTGCATAGCTCAGTGGTTGAGTGGCGGACCTATGAACCAGGTCAGGGTTTGATTCCCAGTCAGGGTACATGCCTGGGTTGCAGGCTCAATCCCCTGTGTGGGGTGTTTAGGAGGCAGTCAATCAGTGATGTTTCTTATCTCATAATTGATGCTTCTAACTCTCCCGCTTCCTCGCTGCAATCAATAAAAATATTTTTTAAAAAAACAATATAAATGTACTCAATACTACTGAACTATATACTTAAAATTAGTTAAAATGGTAAATGTCATGTTATGTGGATTCTATCACAATATTTAAAAATTGGGAAAAATGAACCTCTTCTTAGGAAAGGGTGAGTGGAATATTCCTATCATTATGTAAACAATGCATAGCTTTGAACAGACATTACAAATAGTGCTCATCTAAAAGAATCCAGTGCTTATGTTTCATATAAGAACTTAGTAGGGAACCATTGATGAACAAAGACTTGCAGCCAGAGAATAATCTCTTTGGCCAAATTACCTTGCATTCACAATCAGATTTGATTATCTTCCACTAGTGGTCTGGTGCATGAAATTCATGCACGGGTGGGGTCCCTAGGCCTGGCCAGTGATCAGGGTTAATTGGGGCCTTTTGACTGCTGGCAGTGGCCTTCTTGCCAGCTGCTGGCTGCTGATGCGGGACTGCAGGATGGGGTGAGGGACCATGGGAGGTTGGCTGGCATGAGGAGGGAACAGGAGAGGTTGGCTGGCCATGGGAGGTTGGCTCTAGGAGTGCATTGACCACCAGGGAGCAGCTCCTGCATTGAGCATCTGCCCCCTGGTGGCCAGTGCACATCATAGTGACTGATTAACCAGTCATTTTGGCCATTCTGGCCATTCTGGTCATTAGGTCATAATGGTTGCTTAGGCCTTTATATAGATAGATAGCCCAAGGGCTACCATGAAGCCTTTTTATGTGGCTTAACAGTAAAACTTCATGAACAGTTTCCTGTTTATACAACTTAATGTTCATATAGATTCAGTGACAACACATGAAAGCCACAAATTCATATAGGGGAATCCTTAAGTTTGTAAAAACAAAAGAAAATTTTCAAATACCTTCTGTATTATTGATGACAGGAATGGTGAGCTGGGGTGTTTTTCCAAGGTCATGACTAAGAATGAGCTCTGTGGACCAGAATATTTAAGCAAAAGTGTGGAAAATATATTGCAAGCAGATTCAGACTCCCGTCACGGGGAAGGGATCCAATAATGAGCTGCCTGTTAAAGCCTTGTAGTCCAGGGGTATATATTTGCTACAAGCCTGCTCTGACTCTATCTGTGTCATCACCTGATAGACTCCCTCATTGTTCTTGCCCAGAAATGGACCCGGACTTTCCCTATTTCTTTGTTGTTTTTCTGTACATATGCTGAACTTCTTCTGTTTCTATGCATTTATACACCTTGTTTACTGTAGCCCCTCCCTTGTTTTCCCATGCCTCCCTCTTTCAGTCCACAAACATTTTATTATTATTTCTGCTTGGTTGGTTCCTGTGGTTAGTTAGGCTCACTCAAACTGCCATGTCTGCCCCTGCCTATGTCCCACCTGCCTTTGTTTTCCACTGGACCCCTGCCCTATCTGCCTGCATTTCAAGTTAACCCTCTCATGGTGAGTATAACAATGATTGTTCTTTACCCAAGAGACTCCTAGAATTTTGTCTTTAGACAGGGCTCTGTAGTAGATTGGCCCAAGAATATTCAGGCTTGCCAGATGTGGCAGTGATTTTTATTTCCATACTATGACTGCAAAGTTAACAAACATGTAAAAATGTCTTTAAGTGCCTATTCAATTTTTTGTAACTATTATTTTCCTGAAGTCACATGTATTTTGCCTCTTTGATCCTTTGATTAACCTATGAAATTTGATACAAATTTGAACTTTGACATTGCCACTGGCTGGCCAAACTAATTCGAGGCCCCAGCCACCTGGAAGAATGAGACTGGGCCTTTAAGACCTTTGCCCCATCTGTTTAGGTAATTTACAGTGTGCTATTGACTTCAATATTGTAAAAGATTCAAAGCACAAGTGCACTAGATTGATGATGAATCTCCAAATATACCTGGATCTAGAAATACACCTACAGTAACTCTGAAACGTGTATTTGAGGAAACTTGTGCAAGCCTTAGAGAAATAGAATGAATGTATAATGAAATGGCTGTCTGTTCCCCAAATAAGACCTTTGAAATAAGGATAATTAAAATAAAATGCTTTCATATTTTAAAAAAATCTGGTAACTGAAATAAAAATCTGGTAACTGAAAAAAAATCTGGTAACTTAGGATTCAATGTTTTGAGGTTTTCTTTTTGCTTTGTAATATACCATCACTAGAAAAACTGTCTGACATGCATATTCTAATCTAAATGGTGCTATGCAAGTCTCAGACAAGGGATGTCTAACTTGAAGAGTATACACAGTAGGAATAAAAAATAATTAAAAAATATATAAAATGGATAGTATATGTAATCTTATCAATCACGTACAATCTCATCAGTTACATATACTTTTTAATAGCCATGTTAATGATGGTAGTCAACAAGTTTAGAATGTTAAAGAAGGTCCACAGGACCCAAAATGACAAGGTTTACACATCTACTTGCTGCTATGCATCACAGCAAGGAACTGGAAAGGTTGGATGCAGGCTCCAACTGTGTCCTCTTAATGGTCTTGCTTTATCACTTGGATTGTGAGGGAATGAAGGGGTAACTTGGAGGGCTAGCAAGCTGAGTCTGTGCCCAGCCAACCAGTATTCTGACATGCATTCTTGCTGGTCTATATTTAAGCCCCATTCTTATTGTTTATCCTTGTCCAGCCTTGCAAAACCTGTTTCCCTGAATACTACCATTTTACAGAGGCCATAAACCATGAACCATACACAACCCCTGGAAGGGGTTGGCAGCACTGGCACCAGCCAGGCCAGGCCTTGGGGTGTAATCTCACTTCCCTCATTCCAACTGTTAATGGGGGGGGGGGGGAACCATTGAAACCTGTAAAGAATTTTTGTGAGTTTATTTGAGCCAAACTGTTGACAATTGTTGACAATTGTTGCCGGGAAGCAGAACCTCAAAGGATCGAGATAATGCTCCTGAGAATGGATGCTTACATTTCTGTATTTTATACATTGCAATCAAAGGAGGGACATAGGTGGGTTACATGAAATTCAATGGTGATGGAGTAAGGAGGCTGGAGAAAGCAAGCCCGTGGGAAACCTCTGGGATAGGGTAAAAAGTGAAATGAGGGATGTGTGCTTCTTTTACAGAGATGGATACAGGACACTCCAATGCAATTAACAGTTGACAATTAACTTGATAACAATAACAATGAGGGAATGTCTCAGGGCCATTTGTTGTGCCCTCAGGGGTCCAGGGTAAAGAGGAAGCTACAAGTTACTCAGACATCTCGCAGATAGGTTATTTTAGAGGCCAGAAGGCAAATGGGCTCAGTAAAGATCAAAGTTGATCCTTGTCTGGGAAAATATTGGCCTAGAAAATGACTGCCCACTATAACGTGTTGGTAGTAAGATATTTAATTTTCAAATAATCCTTTGTGGTTACTTTAGATCTCTGTTACTTTAGTTTGCAAGACTGCCATACAGGCCTTCCTGAGCTCATCAGGTTAGCATGTGGCTCTTTTCGTTCACACAACCATGGGGGCTGCAAAGCTCAACACAGAGCCCAGAAGTTAAGGAACAAAGAACTCAGGACTATTTAACCTGAGAAAACACTACATTCAATGCTCAGGCTTTGGAGACTGGTTCCCCTGAGTCACCGCACTAGTGCTTCTGCAATAAAGGGTTCTTTCTGAATCCTCTGAGAGCCCAGCTATTCATTCTTCCATGCAGTCTGGCAGCTGAGCTGTAATAGGTTCAGGTAGCACCAACATTTGTATGGGTCCAGAGATGAAGCCTTGGCCAGAGCTTCTTATACCTTTCTGGTCACATTATTGCTACATGACCAACCCCAGTGGTAGAACCCTATGCAAACCATAAACATTGCTGCTGTTATCAGGTGTTACCATCATTTAGATGGAAACCATCAATCCCCCTTTGTCAGACAATGCTGACAGGGTGGCACAAAACTTGCTGAAACTTGCCTTGGGCCCCTGGTTACAAAATAGCACTATTCTAATACATCTCATTGACCCATGATCAGTACTATGCAAATACATCTCATACTCCAGCAACACCCCTGGGCCAATTCTGGGCCTACTGGAATTAACCCTTAGAGCAAAATAACCAGAAACCCTCCTTTTGTTTTTGAATCCATCATTTGATTCTCCCTTGGTGTCCATTAACACCAAGCTTCAGTCCTCCATACTAGTTGTATTTCAGGGCAGCCTCCTGTACCTCCACCATTTCATATTAGAATTGTGATTCTGTGACTTAAAATAAAAATATATACTTGGTCTGCCACCAATTCCTGGCACAGAGCTCCTAAAACCCTTGAATTTCCTGTGATTAAAGCCATAAAAGCTCCTTTTGTTATGTTAATGAAGCGACTTTTGGAAAGCCTTTAGGTAACCTAAACTTGGGGGCTGGTTGTCAAAGGAACCAACCCTGTGATTAGAAGGTTGGAACTTTCAGTACCACCCCTGTCTCCCAACCTCCAGGTAGGAGGAGAGGGGCTGTGGGTTGAATCAGTTGTCAAAGGCCAATGCTTTAATTACTCATGACTATTTAATGAAGCTTTTAGAAAAACCCGAAAGGACAGGAATCAGAAAAGCTTACAAGTTGTTAGTGGTATTCTGGAGAGGACATGAAATTCTGTGCCCCCCTTCCCCATACCTTGCCCTATTCATCACCTACATCTGGCTAGTCCTCAGTCATATCCTTTTATAATAAGCCGGTGATTTAGTAAGTGAAATGTTTCTCTGATTTATGTGAGTAGCTCTCAAACCAATTGCATTAATTGAACCTGAGCAGGTTGTGGAGGGACCTGTGAGCTATAGTTGGTAGGTCTGAAGCACTAGTGACAGCCTGAGCTTGTGACTGGCATCTGAAGGTGGGGGCAGGTGGAGCAGACTTGTAGGACTGAGCCTTCAACCTGTGGAATCTGATGCTACCTCCTGGTAGACAGTGTCAGAAGTGAGTTGAATAGTGGGACCTCCAGCTGATGTCTGGAGAATTATATGTGCTGTGAAGGGAACCTCCACCTCCACACATTGGAAATTGAGTCTCAGCACCATTTTAATTATCATATTATTTTCTCGTTTTCTTATTTAAAAAAAATATATATTTTATTGATTTTTCACAGAGAGGAAGAAAGATGGATAGAAAGTTAGACACATGGATGAGAGAGAAACATCAATCAGCTGCCTCTTTCACAACCCCTACTGGGGATGTGCCCACAACCAGAGTACATGCCCCTAACTGGAATCGAATCTGGGACCTTTCAGAACGCAGGCTGATGTTCTATCTGAAAGGTTGTAAGGTCCCGACGGAGAGGTTTGTAAGATCCCAGCTGAGAGGTAGGCGGCGCAGAAGCAAGACACTGAATCCAGGCGATTAAGAAGGGGGTTTTAATCTGCACTCCTGGGCGAAGCTCTCTGGTCCGAGGGTGGGCCAGGGAAATTCCCGCCTGAAAGCAGAGGTATATCTTTTATACAGCTGTTTAGGGAGGGGAGGGTGGAGAGCATGAGAGGTGTGGAATTCCTGCCTCTGCCTCCGGCCAGGGGTCTAGGAAGGCCCTAGGAAGGCACCAGCTACCAGTTAGTTATCTTTGTCACCATCCATCCTGCAGATGCTTGCATCTGCTCTGGGCTACCCCCCTTTGCCTCGACCTAACACTATCCACTGAGCCAAACCGGTTTAAGCTCATTTTCTTATTTTTCAAAGTATCTTTTGCTAATTCTTCCTAAATCATCCACAAGCTCAGTAAAATGTGTTTTTTTTAAATATTGTTTTCTATATACCGTATTTGCCGGCATGTAAGATGATTTTTTGGCCCTGAAAAATATGCCTCCAAGTGGGGGGTAGTCTTATACGGCGAGTATATAACAAACTCTGTATTTTGAGTGGAAATGTTAGGGGGTCGTCTTATACGCCCAGTCTCTTATACGCCGGCAAATATGGTATTTTTCAGGGCCAAAAAATCGTCTTATACGCCGGCAAATACGGTATGCAAATGCATAAAATAATTTTATAATCTCTCTCTTATTATTATTAATATTAGCATTATCATCACTCCATCATCCTTTATTGGGTTTCTGTTTATCGGTTTCTTTCTTACATAGTTTACTTACATAGTTTCCTGAAAAAGAGAGCAAGAAAGAAAATAGTGTGAGTTATTATATATCTAAAATATCTTTGCTCTCTTTTCATCTTTGATGGATGGTTTGGCTGAATATAGTTTGAAATAAGTGTCCCTCAGACATTTTGTTTCATTTCCTTCTAGTGTCGTTTGTTGCTATTGAGAAATTCATTGTTGTCCTGTAGGCAAATGGCCCCCTTTTTTCCCCTCAAAAGCATTTTGAATATTTTTCTATTAGACATATCCATTTCTCTCATCAAAATACTTTGGTTATTAGCTCCAAAGCAATATTAATTAACAGTAGTAACCATGGACACCTTTTTTTCTTCTATATAACTCTTAGTGGAATGCTTTTAGATGTCCTCATTAATTGCATTAATCAAAAGATCACCTTTGTTTCACACAAGCACTTGGCTATTTCACTAGATGCCATGGAATTGTGATCCGCTTTAATGTGGTGGATTTCTACATCCGTGCTCTGCCTCCTATCTGCTCACATTTCTCTGAAAGATTGTGCTCTTGTCTGCTTTGCTCAGCATTAAGGTCTTTAACCTTTTCCTATACAAACCAGTAGAGTTTTAAAGCATTCAAGTTTCTCATATGCTTAAAAAAAATAAAAGTTTCTGGTTCGTCTGATGTTTTTCCTCTCTTTATTGAACAAGTTAGAAACACTTCAAAAAGATCCATGTAGCCCTAGCTGGTTTGGCACAGTGGCCTGTGGACTGAATGCTTCCATGTTCAATTCTTGTCAAGGGTACATGCCCAGGTTGCAGACTCGATCCCCAGTAGAGTATGTGCAGGAGGCAGCTGATCGGTGATTCTCTCTCATTGATGTTTCTATCTCTTTCTCCCTCTCACTGAAATTAATTTAAAAAATAATAAGATCGATGTATTTATAATCAACTACATTTTAATTTTCATTCACAGTACTACCACTACTGTTGTTGAGGACATCAACAGCCATGTTGTTAATGTAGCCAATGGGTTTTTCAGACCTTATTTTATTTGATAAATTACAAGTTTTCAAAAGTGTTGATCACTTTTTTCCCCCTTTAAAACATTCTTCCTTCAGTTTTTATTGTAGTGTACTATTCTGCCTTCTTTCTACAACTGTGGTTGTTCCTTTTGTTTTGCTTTTTGGTGGTGGTGTTGTAGATGAATTTTATTCTGCCCATCCCTTGAATGTTGGAGTTCTTTGTGTTTTGGTCCTAGGCTCTCCTCTTTGCTTGGTGGACAGCCTTCTTTCTGGGCAATTTCGCTACTCCCAGGACTTCATGTCTCTCTCGAATAAAGCTAGCATGTAAGCTAACATTTCCAAATGTTTACCTGAAGCCTAGGGCTTTCCCTTAATCTTTTAGTGCAAAAAGACCATAGCATTTTAGATATTTCCACTTGGATTTCTTATAGGAACCACAAACCAATGGTATCCAAATGATAGGAATGTTTTTTTTACAACAAGAAAAAGTATCTCTGTCTTCACTATTGAATAGTGACTTCAGTTAACTGAAAATGCAGTTATACGTTTTCCTGACTCTTTCCCCTTCTTTATTCCTGTTTTTCAATAAATAACTTAGTCTGTTGGTTAACCATTTTCAATGTCTTTATGAATCTACCTTTCTTTTACCAATATTTACTGCCTGGAAGAAACCAAGTTCCTTCCCATGAGCTGAATACTCATGACCAGATTCAAACTGAGATTTTAATCTCTTCTTGAAAATGTTCTTTATGTCTGGCTTATATTGCCCTCCTGTTTTCTTTATTTTTTAAAATATATTTTATTGATATTTTACAGAGAGGAAGGGAGAGAGATAGAGAGCTAGAAACGTTGATGAGAGAGAAACATCGACCAGCCGTCTCTTGCACACCCACTACTGGGGATGTGCCCTCAACCTTTGTACATGCCCTTGACCGGAATCGAACCCGGGACCCTTCAGTCCGCAGACCGACGCTCTATCACTGAGCCAAACCGGTCTCGGCCCTCCTGTTTTCTTATGCACAATGGACATCTGTGTATAATTGCAGTGTAGTGTACAGTATGGCAAATATTTATCTATTGTTTGAATTTTCCACTAGATTTTAAGTTTTGAGCATTACTGAGTCTTCCTTGCTTGTCAGTTTGGCTAGAGTCCTGTACTTGAGTTTTCAACAATT
The DNA here is from genome assembly GCA_963924515.1 of Vespertilio murinus. Taxonomy (NCBI): domain Eukaryota; kingdom Metazoa; phylum Chordata; class Mammalia; order Chiroptera; family Vespertilionidae; genus Vespertilio; species Vespertilio murinus. The sequence goes on along the minus strand of OZ004710.1, from coordinate 14,670,117 downwards.
AGAATATGAGAGAAGTGATGTGTTATTTATGGTTCAAGGATGAGTATGGGTTTCCCATGTTCACTATCTCTCCCTCATCTACAGATGAATATGAATAAATATTAGTGTTTTGTTTTGTTTTTTTAAGAATCTAAGAATCTCAGATCCACAATACACTTTTGATGGAAAGTTACCAAGCAGAAATGGACTGCGACATGAGCAAGAAATAAATTTTGGTCTATTGGTTTATTGTGGCCGCTAACATTAATTATCCTAAATGATACAAACATGCATTCTCCAAATCCTCAATGTACTATGCAGGTGAATATTTTAGGTATGATATTATATTTATTATTCATTGATGCATAGTATATTTACCCTGAAACCTAAGAACTTAAAACAACAGTACCAATTACTTCACAGTTTCTGTAGGTCAAGGATTTAGGAGTGGCTTAAGTAAGTGGTTTTGGCTCAGGATCTCTTATGATGTTGCATTCTTGAGGTTGGGTGAGACTGCAGTTATTACTGTGTTTCCCCGAAAATAAGACCTACTTACAGGTTTCCTTCTGAGTGAAATATAAGGCATCTGCCTGATAATAAGGACTCAGGTTCTGTCTCAGAATGAAAATTAATTTACCTTAAACTGGTCGCTAGGGCCACCCCGACTGGCATCTAGCAACCAGTGATGTTACACGGAGTCCTGACGTCACTGCTGTGTGAATGGAGATAAATCAGCATGGAAACTTTGTGAAACCTAAACTGCAAGAAGTTGTGACTTGGGTGAAGAATTCATGGGAGAAAATCACTGACAGTTGCATTGCAAATGCACTGCGAACAGGCTACCTTGACAAGAAGTACTCATTTAAAGACAGTGCTATTGCTAAACATGAGAGATTTGGTCCACTGATTCTGAAAGAAATGGAGTCCCAAGAAATTCACCAGGAAATTCAGGAATTGGATTGTTATGATTATGTTCCAGAAGATGATGACATGATTGTCATTGAATAAATGAGTAAATTCTTGATACTGTAGGATTCACAGTTTTTCTGGTTTGTGTTGACAACTATCATACTACCATACCGTATAGAGGTAATAAATTTCCTTTACTTTAATTTAACAATAAATGTGTACTGTATTCTTCTTCATGGAAAAATAGGACATCCCTGAAAATAAGACTGAGCGCATCTTTGGGAACAAAAATTAATATAAGACACTGTCTTATTTTCGGGGAAACAGGGTAAAAGCTGGATGATCCACTTCCAAACTCACTCATATGGTTGCTGGCAGACTTCAGTTTTTGGCCTTGTGTCTCTCCACAGGCTTCGATGAGTGTCTTCACAACAAAGAAGCCAGTTTCCCCCATTGCAAATGATTTAAGAGAGACCATGCCAGTGTTTCATAATCTAATCTCAAAGGAGATATACTATTACTTCTGCCGTACTGTATTGGTCACACAAGGCAACTATGATACAATGTGGGTATGAATACCAGGGTAAGGGACCCGTGGAGAATGTCTGAGAGTCTTGATACTACAAATGCAATAGAGAATAGAATAGAGAGGCTTGAAATAAACTGGCGAGTTCATGCTCTATTAGAGTAATTCTGTTTATAATTTTTAGAACATTTATCTGGGCAAACAACAACAACACAAAACAAACCAACACAAGCCCTAGTCTGTTTGGCTCAGTGGATGGAGCATTGGCCTACGGACTTAAGGGCCTTGTGTTCGATTCTGGCCAAGGGCACATGCCCAGGTTGCAGGCTCGATCCCTCCTAAGGGGCATGCAGGAGGCATCCAATAAAATATTCTCTCTCATCAATGATGTTTCTCCCTCTCCCTTCCTCTCTGCTACACACACACACACACACACACACACACACACACACACACACACCCCAACACAAGTCTGCTGGTATGATTACAACCAGAGGTTGGTTTGTTTTTGTGTTGTTGTTGTTGTTTTAAAAAACATTCTAAGTATTGGGAAATTGCGGATAACAAGATGCTTCAGTTAAAGAAAAATGATATGCTATTGGAATATGTGTTATTTTCAGGTTATATCAAGAAAGAAAAGAGAAAATGTTCTTTCTGTGTATCTTTGACTTGAAATGATAGTCTTTTATTTCAGTTCATGTTGATGGGCAGGTGGTATAATAGTTTCAAGCTGGAGTACTTAGTAGCTATCATTATATGCACATTAAGATAATGTAAATATGTAATTTGCATAAAATGTCATCATGATAATCTTTAAGTTATTTTTCCCACTGTAAAGAGGATTCAAAAGAAAGTATTTTGGCTAAAATTTTAATTATCATTACTTAATTGCTTAAAAAATATATAAGCCCAGCTGTTATGGCTCAGTGGTTGAGCATTGATCTATGAACCAGGGAGGTCATGGTTGGATTCTGGTCAGGGCACATGCACGGATTGCAGGCTCCAGTGTGGGATATGCAGGAGGCAGCCTATCAATGATTCTCTCATCATTGCTGTTTCTATCTCTCTTTTTCTCTGAAATCAATAAAAAATACATTTCAGAAAACATAAACCTTGTAGTCATACATTTATTCTCATGAATATAGCTTTCTCTTTTTTATTGTTGGAAGAAGATAACTTATAAAAGCAACTAGAGCCGAAACCGGTTTGGCTCAGTGGTAGAGCATCGGTCTACGGACTGAGGGGTCTCGGGTTTGATTCTGGTCAAGGGCATGTACATCCCCAGTAGGGGGTGTGCAGGAGGCAGCTGGTCGATGTTTCTCTCTCATTGACTTTTCTAGCTCTCACTCTCTCTCTCTCTCTGTCTCTCTCTCTCCCTTCCTCTCTGTAAAATATCAATGAAATATATTTTTGAAAAAGTAACTAGAGGCCCAGTGCACGGGGTGTGCTTCCTCAGCCTAGCCTGTACCCTCTCGCAGTCCAGGACCCCTGGATTTACCGCCCACCTGCAAATGAGGCAGGAGTGGCTCCTGCCACCACCACTGCACTCACTAGCCATGAGCGTGGCTTGTGGCTGAGCAGTATTCCCCCTATAGGAGTGCACTGACCACCAGGAAGCAGCTCCTGGTGGTCAGTGAGCTTCATAGTGACTGGTTGTTTCTCCATTTGGTCAATTTGCATATTAGAGTTTTATTTTATAGGATTTCCATGTAAATGGCTCACCAGTTGAGAAAAAAGAGGTAGGTTGAGCCAATGGAGGATCATGATGGCGAGGTAGGTAAATGCTAGTACTCGCTGCCTCCCACAACCACATCAAAACTACAACTAAAATACAGAAGAACCATCATTCAGAACCACCTGAAAGTTGGCTGAATGGAAAGTCCACAGTTAGAGAAGTAAAGATGAAAGCACATTGAGACTGGGAGGAGGGGCAGAAGTGTGGAACGGGCTGGTCTGACACCTACATGTGGCAGTTTTATTTTTCTCCACTGTAGAGGCCTCCCAAGAGAAGCAGTGGGTCCCAACCCCACACCAGATCCCCAGCTCAGGGTTCCAGAACTGGGAAGATAGGTCCATGTGACTTTGGAGCCTAAAAACCAGCAGGGACTGACTGAGTAACATGGAAGCTGCTGGAGTCCCAGACTGTTGCTTTTAAAGGGCCTGTGCAAAAATTTACACAGAATTGCTCCCTCAGCTCCAATGCTGGGTTGTGGCTTTCAGGGCTCCAAGGACATACAGAGAGGAACTGGATTGTCTGGCATTGGAGCAGGAACTTGGGGACAGCTTTCTCCAAGACAGGGGTGCTCCCAAGGGTCATTTTAACTGTGCTGCGACCTCCCCTTTTACAGAGCTGACTGGCAGCCATATATGAGTTTCCATCAGCCTGGCAGTCCTTTTTACCCTTCTATTGACCAATGAGAGTGACTTTGGGTAAGGTAATTCCATCAATGGAGACAAATCTTGAAGAGAGATGGTAAATTAAGGTTGTCTATCAGCACCACTCATAGAAGCTTGGGGAAAAAAATCCTTCTGTCCTGAGGGAGATCCAGGTGGTATATTGTAGTGTTCACGACATAGAAGCAAAATAATTTTTCTCACTAATGATATCGAGGAGCATGAGGTAAATTGAGGCATCAAGGGTGAATCTAAGGTTTTTGGCCTGAGTAACTAGAAGGATGGAATTGTTGTTAACTGAGATAGCAAAGGCTACAAGTAAAGTTTTTTGAGGGGGATTTCAGGAATTTTGTTTGGGCTGTGTTGTGTGTGAGATGTCAATTAAACATCCAAGTAGATGTGTCAAGTTGACAGTTGGATATATAAGTCTGTCAAAGACTCAAGGTGATTTTATTAATAACTGCCAGTACTTTTCAACTGCACTTTCCAATTTTCGTGTTGTTATTTTGTTTTTCTTTTCTGGTGACCTTTGAAAATATTTTCAATCAACTTCCTTAGAATGCGTATCTGGTTGTTCTATTTACTGAAATCCCAGAAATCTATGAATAACTTTTAGAATATTTACACACTTGAATGGCAACTTGAGTATATATCAATTCCTATGGGATACTAACCTGTTCTTACATATTACTTTTTATACATGCATACTTATGATTTATGACTATTTCTAGACTGTTTCTTTTCACTTCAGCCATAGTATATTCTCATAGAACCCATGCTGTGTTTATTATTTGTTGACTTATCCTTGAACATAATCAACAGCAAAAATATGTCTATACCCAGTGTTTGAAGACAGTCAAGATACATTGATTTAATTTTTTTCCCAATCACTGAGGCCAATAAGAATTTATTTATTAAGGTGAGACATGCACTGATATTTAAAAATAGTATTTTGGTTAATATTATCTCAATTATGCAGATTTACTTTGGGTGGCCAATATCAAATGAACTGTTAACATATGTATCTTATCTCTGTTGTTATAGGTCATATAAAAGTTTTCTGGTTTTAGAATATGTTCTCTTCTTTTTTAAAAATATATTTTATCATTTTTTTACAGAAGGGAGAGAGAGAGAGAGCTAGAAACATCGACCAGCTGCCTCCTGCACACCCCCCACCGGGAATGTGCCCGTAACCAATGCACATGCCCTCGACCAGAATTGAACCGGGGACCCTTCAGTCTGCAGACCGACGCTCTATCCACTGAGCCAAACCGGTCTTGGCAATATGTTCTCTTTTTATTTTTGGTTTCAAACACTTACTTTGTTGGGCAGTTAAGAATAAGATTAGTAAAGTATTCAATCACTTAAGTATATTAATATCAACCTAGAAATTTTGATTTGTGTATTAAAGATAAATAGAAGATTATTATATAGATAGGAGTAAGGAATCCAAGTAATAAAGTAGTACAAAATATAAAATCACAAAAGCTTATATATAAGAAAATGGAGTATATAGGCAGTAAGATATCTATTTTTATACCTAATTCCATATTTTTAGAATATATTATTGAAATATATATTTGGCTTTAAATTTGCAGAAATTCTTTATTCTTACCCTCTAATAGTAGCAGGAGAATAAGGTTCTTATATGCTGACCATACTTTCATACTTATTTCTGTTGTTGAGTTCAGCAACATAATAAAATCCCATAACTTGGTAGACAGATCCAGGACTTTGAAAGATTATAGTCAATAATTATGGTGAATCTGTTCCTACAGGTTAAATGCTATGGTCCTATCTTGGCAATGTGCATTCAATGACACTTTAGTAACAAGACCCAGAATTAAATTAGGAAGAGAAACTAAGTCTTTAAAAGCGTGTTACTTTTTCAAAGTCAATGATGGTGACTAAATTGGATTAGAACTCTAGTGCTGTGAGTACCAGCCTAGAGCTATTTCCAATATACCTCATGACCACAGAATTTAAGGCTTCAATCTGACATTTATTTTCTATTGTGGATATTGATTTCCCAGGGAAAAAAATGAAATGTGCTGCTGTGGTTCTGTGTGCTTTATTGACCACATAAACTTTAATTGATTAAGAAGGCTTATGTACTATCCCTTAGTTTGTATATTACTGAAGATTTATTTTAATAAAACTTCTACAGTGATGGCTGATTGCAACTACATATATTAATAAACAGTACTACTAATGTACAAACAGTTATTACAGATTTATCTGTTTTATAGGCCTGCCTCGGCCCAAATAAAACCTTCAGTGTATTTTATAGTACTTCGTGACGAGCTTTATAATTAAGCTCACCTTTAAAATGGGAAGAGGCATGATAATAGAAGGCAATTCCTCAAACATTTCAATTTTTGCTGACTGTATTGAAAACTACACAGGTCAAGGAAAGCTGCTAAATATATTTATGACTAAGTTATAAATGATACCTTTTGTTTGCTATCTTTCTAACAGTGTAATATAAAGTTTAAATTTTTTCATCCAACTTATTGAAGACTCAAGTTGTCAGTATTTATTAACCTCACATCCAATGATTATTAGCTTAATCAAATTTTTCTGTGTATTGATTATAACAAGCAACCTGGGTATAATATAGTTTACTTTGATATGCTAGATTAACCATTCTTGGCTATGAATACAATTAATCTTGAGTAAACACATTTGGGTGAGGGGATAATGCTGGCCAATAAATGGAGACAAAGATGAATTCCCTTATGATTTTCCTAGTCTCCTCTGACAATATCCACTGAATACTAGAAAATCTTCATGGAAAAGTTATTTGTTGCTCTGTCAACCCTGACTCCTGCCTCTTGCTTTATCTTGCCAAAAGCTGCATTAAATGCAGAAGTAGGAATTGGATATAGAAATAGAAAAATAAAGTATATGTTGGTTTTAGATATTTCAAACTAGAGCTTGAATATGACAATCATGTTAAATAGCCTTGCTGTCATAAATTATATATCAGACTTCAAACGATAAAACAAAACAGGGTATCAGAATAAACTTTCTTAACTCAGTCAACCTGCATTGTCAGGACTCATACTGAATTGCACGTTTCAGATCTATTATTTCATTTTTTAAAAATTTCTTTGTTGATTAAGGTATCACATATTTGTCCTCAACCCCCTATTCCAATCCCCCACCTTCCCCAACTTATGCCCTCACCCCCCTATTGTCCTTGACCACTGGTTAGGCTCATATGTGTGCATATAAGTCCTTTGGTTGATCTCTCCCTTTTATCTCCACCCTCCCTTTGAGGTCCAACAGTCTGACCCATGGCTCCTTATCTCTGGGTCTGTTCTTGTTCATCAGTCCATGTTGTTCACCATTTCCCCTAGATGAGTGAGATCATGTCCTACTGGAAATATACTTATAAGAATAAAAAATGAGACAAGCAATAATCGTTATGCTGAAAGGCATATGAATCAGTCTGTAGTGAGTTTCTTTCTGGGCCACCAGTTCTTTTGAGACCCAATTTCAATGTCAAACAGTTCCTTATGTGTACATGTCAGCAATGATATTTCAGTTCTGAATGGTGGGCAAATGGTGGTAATGCAGGTCCAACCCTCTCTGGTTTGGTCCTGGGCAACCTGCAGTCATACACAGCTGCTGACTGCTATTATGGCAAGGCGTCCTCAGCGACTTCCATCTCTGGACTGCTTCTCTTCTGTCTTGAACAATACCATTAAACAACAGAATATAATCTACATTTTTAGAACTTTATAGCCAATTAGAGGCCTGTGCTCCGGTGGGGTCCCTGCAAGGATTAGGCCGAAACCAACAGTCCCATGTGCCTGTTGCTCCTGCTCATCCCAGCCCTGCTGTGTCTGCCACCACCACTCTGTAGGCTCAATGCCACTCTGCTGCAGTGATCAGCCATGAGCCCTGCATCCAGCGCCCATCAGTCAGCTGAGTGGTGCTCCCACTGTGGGAGTGCACTGACCACCAGATCACAGCTCCCACATTGAGTGTCTGCCCCCTGATGGTCAGTGCACATCATAGCAACCAGTCAAACAGTTGTTCAGTTGTTTGGTTGCTTAGGCTTTATATATATAGATAGCAGAATACACATTTTTCCCCCCAAGAGAGGCCATATCCTGGGCCATAAAACTAACCCCCCAAAATGCAAATGAGTTAAAATCATATAAAGTATGTTCTTTGACCATAATGGAATCCAACTAGAAATTATGCTAAGTGAAATAAGCCAGTCAATGAAAGAAAAATACAACACGAAGGAAAATGAAAATACAAGATGTCAAAACTTGTGGGACATGGCTAAAGTAGTAACGAGAGTGAAATTTATAGCACTAAATGTTTGCGTTACAAAAGAGGAAAAGTCGCAAATCAATGACCCATGTAGCCATTTCAAGAAACCAAAAAAGAACAAATTAAATTAAAAAACAAGCAGAAAAAAAGTGATAACAAATATAAGAACAGGAATCAGCTGAAACCGGTTTGGCTCAGTGGATGGAGCATCAGCCTTCGGACTGAAAGGTCCCAGGTTTGATTCCAGTCAAGGGCATGTACCTTGGTTGCGGATATATCCCCAGTAGGGAGTGTGCAGGAGGCAGCTAATCGATGTTTCACTCTCATCAATCTTCCTAAATCTCTATCCCTCTCTCTTCCTCTCTGTAAAAAATCAATTATATATATATATATATATATATATATATATATATATATATATATATATTTAAAAGAACAGAAATCATTTAAATTGAAAAAAATGAAACTAAAGCAAAGCAATGAAACCAATTGCTGATTCATTGAATAAAAGATCAATAAAATTTATAATGAGCATAAAATTAAAGGAACAAAATTTACTAATATCAGGAATGAAATGGTAGACATCATTACAGATGGATAAGGGGGTATTATGTAAAACTGAGCAAATCTGTGCAGGAGCTGTATGTGGGAAACTACAAAACCCTGATGAAATAAATCAAAGAAGACCTGATTAAATGGAGAGACATGTCATGTTCATGGATTGAACAACTGCCCATAGTAAAATGTGAATTCTCCCCAAATTGATCTATACATTTAGCACAATTGAGTCTGTAGTTATTAAACAAATTAACGAACACACACAAACACTGCTTACCCCTGCTTCCTATATTGCCATGTTTCATGGATCTTTTTCTTTTTTAAAAAATTAACTTGTGCATGATGATTATTAAGTTATCTGCTATAGCCATGGCTAACAAATATAGTTTCTCAAATGCACTGTTTTGTTTTCACAGAATTTCTTCTTTAAATTCATCCATCAAAATTATGCTAATATCTCTCCGAGGGAAGGGTTTCCTGAACCTCATTCTCACTTACTTACTTCTCACAGCATGTTAGACTTACCTGCTATTAAATTTATTAAATTATATTGACTTATTCTAATAATTGTCGTGATACAACAATCTTTGGCTATTTTTTCTCCCAATTTCTGATTCAGGTTACATTCATTCATCCAACAAGTATCTGCTCTTTGCAAGCATTGTGCTATGCTGTAGGTGCACAGAGAATTAATAGTCCCTCATTGTGCTGTAATTCAAATATTGGTTTGAGGATAATAGGGAATTCATTTGTCTTTTTTGCCTTATTTTCTTTAAAAAAACAGCAGATTCTCCTTTTTTATTTCCTATGATTAAGGCCATTTTGGGTATGAATGTAATTGTCAGATATATGTAATTCAATCCTTTCCTTGGCAAGTAGGCATTGAATAAGCCATCACATACCATGCTTTTTGAAATGCATTGGAAAAATATTCAACTAGTTTGTGTTTTCATGGAGCTTAATATATTGATGAGGATTTTTTTCTGTCTTTGATAGACACAGCAATAACCATTTCATGATAGCACTTTAAATGTACTTATACATTTGGACAAACATAATTTTAATAGAACAGTTGCCCTCCAAAAGCATGTAGTACCTCAAATGCTTCATTTGTGCAAGAAATGTGAGTGAAAAACCTATTTAACTTATATTATTATTCATTCATGTGAATATTAAAAAATGTGGACTCATGTTTATCATATAATATAAAATTAAGATTCATATATTTTGCAGTTAATTCTAAAGCTTTGATATTTTTAGGGTTATTGGTACTATTTTAATTGACTGATAGCAGCAAAGATTGACGAAATCATAAAATGGCTTTATCAATAGCAAAAATTATTCTCTAATTGGAAGACTCATCAAAATATGCTGATCTCGCTGAAACCGGTTTGGCTCAGTGGCTAGAGCGTCGGCCTGTGGACTGAAAGGTCTCAGGTTCGATTCCTGTCAAGGGCATGTACCTTGGTTGCAGGCACATCCCCAGTAGGGGCTGTGCAAGAGGCAGCTAATAGATGATTCTCTCTCATAGATGTTTCTATGTTTCTAACTCTCTATTCCTCTCTCTTCCTCTCTGTAAAAAATCAATAAAATATATATATATTTTTTAAATATGCTGATCTCTTAGTATTACTTTTATTTTCAACTACCAACGGTATTTGCATTGAATTTGGGAGAGCAGAATCATCTTCAGCTTAACCTCTTATTTTACTGAGTAGAAATACTATCTAACTAGTATTTTATTTTATTTTTAGGATATTTAGAAATATATGTTTTTCTCCTAGCCTATCTGTAGTATACATTTTTGCTTTAATTATATTGATTTTGTTTTACATTTATCTATCAGATGTTTACTTAGAACTATATGCCCTGGGTCTAGGCAGAGCCACGATTCACATTTCATACCTACTGGATATAGCTCTAAACCCCTCTTTAAGGTTTCACTCAATTCTATATCTTGTCAGCTTTCTTCATGAGCGGCAACTAACTATTTTGGATATTTGATCTGAAAACAGAATTCCCAGTTATTGTATTCAGCTATTAGTTAGAACTATTCAGAAATATGTTAAAGACAGACAATTACCATAATATTAATGATATTAAGTAATATAATGAAAGTAAATTCAATACATTTTGTAAAATAAATGAGATGTGATTGTTACATTGTGCACTCTTTCTAACATTTGGATTTCTAATGCAATATTATGAATAGAGAGTAGCAAAATGAATTCTGAAACAGCAAAGTCCAGACTGACCCTATATTGTTACTTCTGCAAATGCACAATGGAATTTCTGAATCTTTTGTACTTAAATTAGGATCTCAGTTATATCTATCACTGAGGAATGATATTTCTCAATTCAATATAGGCAATCTTCCAGAAAAAGCTATAAGACATTTGATGGGTTTGCTAAGAAATAGTAACTGTATATTTGTCTAATTTGCCCAAATGTCTGAAAAAGTCATTGGCATATATATATATATATATATATATATATATATATATATATATTAGGAAGACCTTGTTACACATAAAACCTTCAGAATGTGAATGTTTCAAATAAGTGGCTCTTGTTCTAGATACCTAATATTCCATCATTATCACAATACAAAAACATAGTTTCAGTTTCCACTCCCTAAGAAAAGTTACCGAGCAAATTTAGTTGCGATTTTCCAGATTTGAGATTGTGTGTGTTGTGACAACATGATTGCATACATGTATGGAAGATCCTGAGGATGATGTGTTATATTTATTTCATTCTCAATTCCAAATAATATAAGCATTTTAAATGGAATGTGCAGTTAAACTTTTGTAGTAATCTGTCATAGTGAACTTTTCCAATTTCTAAAAACAATATATATGTTTGTATAGATGGATATATGCTCACATATAAGTATAAACTTATATGTTACATGTACAATATAAAAAATATAAAATTATAAATGAAAAACTTGAAGTTTCTCCATTCTGCCTCACTATAAGGACCCAGCTCCTTTCTATAATATATTATTACAGTACTGAAACCGGTGTGGCTCAGTGGATAGAGTGTCAGCCTGCAGACTGAAAGGTCCCAGGTTCGATTCTGATCAAGGGCATGTGCCTTGGTTGCAGGCACATCCCCAGTAGGGAGTGTGCAAGAGGCAGATGATCGATGTTTCTAAATCTCTATCCCTCTCTCTTCCTCTCTGTAAAAAAAATCAATAAAATATATTTTAAAAATAAATAAAATATATTATTACATTTTCTATATATACTTGTAATGGAGAACATACCATGCCAGCATGTGGAACTCTCTCTGAATATTTTTGAAAGGTTTTATTCTATTCCATTAAATGGATGCACATAATCTTTCAATCATTTCTAAGTTGTTGGATATGTGGTTTGATTTTTTTTGTTGTTAAATCAAAATTAAGTAACATTATAATGAGCTCTTGTCATAGTATTTAAATGGCGATATGAGATAATTCCCCAGCAAAAAATCCTAGGTAAAAGAGTTTCTGGCCTGGCTGTGGTGGCTCAGTGGTTGAGCATCTACCTATGAACCAGGAGGTCACGGTTCGATTCCCAGTCAAGGCTCATACCTGGGTTGCTGGTTTGATCCCCAATCATACAGGAGACAGCCTGCCAATGATTCTCTCTCATAATTAATGTTTCTATTTCCCTCTCCCTCTTCCTTTCTCTGAAATCAATAAAAATATGTTTTTAAAAATGAGTTTCTGTATTTAAAATTTTTCTGAACACTGAAATATTGGCCTCTGTAAAACTTATGGAGATGCTCATGAGTAGTTTTAAAGTTGACTGTTTTTCCACATCTGTGCCAATTCATAATTTTACAAGTTTCACCAGTAGTTGAAAATAGGTGTGGTGTTTGCATTTTTAAGTTAAGTGGTCTTTTATATTTTTAGTCATTTATATTTATTTTACTGCCAGATCATAAATTTGATATCTTATTTTCCACACACACACACACACACACACACACACACTCATATTGCTTATATTTAAAAGCACTTAGAATTTTAAACAAGTTTAAATAATAATAGTGTTATAATTCAGGACTCTTTAATTTTTCTAAATTTAATGGAATGATTGTAGTGTTTTCTCATTAAGCATTATACTTTCCTTTGTTTTCAGTATAGATATAGACCATTGTTTCTAAAAATCAGGACTGCAGGACATGATTATGTACTAGTTCCAAGTTTGCATTCTTAAACAACATAAATAAGTCCCGGAGATCTGAAATGCAGCAGAGGCTATCTTCCAGAAAAAGCTATAAGACAGTTGATGGTTTGCTAAGAAATAGTAACTGTATATTTGTCTAATTTGCCCAAATGTCTTAAAAAGTCATTGGCCTATACACATTAGGAAGACCTTGTTACACATAAAACCTCCAAAACTTCAGAATGTAATTTTTTCAAATAAGTAGCTCTTGTTATAGATAACTAATATTCCATCATTATCACAATACAAAAAAGTAGTTATAGCCAACAGTACATTAGTTGGTAAGAGACTAGATCCTAATTGTTGTCACCACAAAAAGAAATGGTAATTATGTGACATGATAGAGGTGTTATCTAATCACCAAGTTGTACACCTTAAACTTATACTATGTTATATGTCAATGATCCTATATAATAAAAGCATAATATGCAAATAGACCAAACAGTGGACCTACAGGTCGAAGGCTGGTGGGATCGGTGAACAGGAAGTGCCAGACCAGCCAAGGCATGTGCCAGTGGGCAGAGGGTGGGGATGGTGATTGGAGAGGGGAGGCAGTGGTGACCAGCAGTGGTGGAGAGGCAATGGGGAGGAGGGAAGAGCAGAGCCGGCTGCTCGCTGGCCAGCACTGACCCCTGACTGGCCCTGGCAGTCACCTCCTGCAGACGGAGGCCAGACTGGGGCTAATCCATCAGTCGTACATCCCCTGAGGGCGCATGGACTGTGAGAGGGTGCAGGCCAAGCTGAGGAACCCCCTGAGTGCACCATTTTTCATGCACCGGGCCTCTAGTATCTCAATTAAAAACTTAGGACTGAATACTATCCTATGTGTGTCTATAATGCAAATTGTTTTTCCTCTAATCTAATTAAATTATGCATATGTAATTTATATATATATATATAATATACATATTCACATTCAGATATATCATATACATATTGCATATATATTTACTAAATGGCCAATTATGAACCACACTGTATTCCTGTCATTATTTATTCATATCATCAATATTTATTGTGTGCCTATAATGTGGCAGATATTTTCCAAGAGACTCAGAAATAAATAAAACATGGAAAATCCTTGCCCAAAATGTACATAGTTATTTTCACACATGAGTATCTTCTTTTCTTATAGTTGATTTCTTATCTGGCCAATTGATACGTTATACTGAGATGAATTTTCTTATCAGTATTATACTGACAAATATTTTTAAACATTGAATTAATTATGGCTCTGTAAAATTGGAATTTCATTGGCATTAAATTCTTGGTTTGAAAGTGCTTACTATGATGCCATCTGGGCCTTTTAATTTTTGGTGAGGTTTTAATTTTATTTAGTTACTGGCTCATTTTAGTAACTTCTGTTATTTCTATAATACAATACCTTTAATCCTTGTTTTCAAAGAATGTTATACAAATTACATTAAAGTTGCACAGGAAGATGCCCAACCAAGTGAGCCATACTGGCCAGGGCTTCCAGGGGACTCAATTATAAGTCCTTCCTTGAATACCAAGGTCCTAAACTGGCTCAGCCCTTTCTTCTCCACCTTTCATAATCTTCCGCTTTTTGTCTCGTTTGTCTTATCCAAGTTTTAGGGTATAAGAAGCAAAAGGATTCCAGTGAAAGATCTTATTCTCCCAGATATGTATTCTTAAAAGATGGCTCCTGTCTGAGGATGTGTAGTATCATCATTAAGAACACTTAAGCGTTCAGAAGCCAAGTATCACGAGTTATGAATTCAAATCCACCTCTGGGTGGCCTGTAGAGATCAGGCTGAAACCCACAGTCCAAAGCTGCCTGCAGCTATTACTTGCCACTCACGCTCATCCTGGCCCCACTGTGCATGCCACGGGCCCTCGCCCAATCATTCCCAATCAGGAGAGGCTCACACTGCCTCAGCAGAGTTCACCAGCCATGAGCCCTTCATCTTGCACCCTCCCAAGGGGAGTGGCCTGCGGGATCTGGCTAAAACTTGTTCTCTGACATCCCCCAAGGTGTCCCAGATTGTGAGAGGGTGTAGGCCAGGCTGAGGGACCCCACCAATGAATGATCAGGCAGGGGAGGATCCACGTGAGGGCTCCAGGGCATGTCTGGCCCATCTCAGTCCCTATCAGACAGACCCCAGCAGCAAGGTAACCTACTGGTTGGAGCATCTGCCCCCTGGTGGTCAGTGCATGTCATAACCAGTCAACTGTCTGCTCCCTAGTGGACAGTGCACTTCATAGCAAGCAGTTGAGCAACCTTAGCATATATTAGCATATATTAGCATATCACGGTTTGATTGGACGTACCGCTATTCAGTCTATTTGCATATTGCATATTACCTTTTTATTATATGGGATATATACCCTTTTATTATACAGGATATTATATAAGAGGCTAATATGCTAAGTGTTCTACAGTCCAACCAGTTGCTATGACATGCACTGACCACCAGGGGGGCAGACGCTCAATGCAGGAGCTGTTGAGCTGCAGTGACTTGGCAGCAGCAGTTCTTGGGGGACACATCCTGAAACCAGAGAATAGGAAGCCCGATTCCTCACAAGGTCACATGATTCCACCTTTGGCCATGGGTTATGTTGTTGCTGGGCTACTGTTGGCCCCGAATCTGGTTTATTGCACACTTGCATTTGTGTTCCACATCCTGTACCACAGCAACTTTGCAGAGTGCCCTCTCACACTCTAGGACCCCTCGGGGGATGTCGGAGAGCTGGTCTTGCTCAGTTCCACCCCACCAACCACCTTCTAATTAATTTCATTTCAATGCACATGAATCCATGCACTAGGTCACTAGTAATATAATAATATATGACTATAGTAGATGCCAGTAGTACCCTTTCCATATCCCTCATATCCTACCATTTTCAATGTGTGCCTTTGAATATGCGACTGCCAGTGCCTGCACCTCTCTGCCACAAAGCTCTTTCTGAAATTCTAGAAGGCTGTTCTGTTCCTGTGCAGCAGGCCAGACATTCTTGTAAATTAACACATGCTCCACAACTCCCAAGCAATGACTGGTAGGGTATGATATATAAATGATCTAGCTACTCCCCACCATTGGAGGAAAGTGTGGCCATATTTTATCCATTTCTCAGAGTTTTTCCATGCAGTTAATCTGTGATAAGTAGTTTCATTGTGTACCCTTTATTGGATGCTTTTCTTTCACTATACATCTTCCCTACCTGTGTTCCTTGTCTTCTCTAATAAATACATTTCACTGGAATTCTTGTCTTACTTCTGGGGAAATTCAAAATAAGACAATCCCAATCTTATGAATACATTTTTTTCCTGATAGACTATAAGGTAAACTACTCAAAAAGATTATATGACTCATTCATTCTTTATTTATGGTGGGTTAAAATCCGTTTCTCACATTCATCACTTCCCTTAATTTTGTTCATGTAGTCAGTTTCATAATTTCAACATTTTGTTATTCAATATATAAATATTAATCACAAAGTTTTATTATTCCTGTGAACAGTGCACTTTATCATCATGACATGCCCTTTTTTTTTCTTTAAAAATTCTACATTGGGATTGCTATTATGATGTACTGGGTTCATAGTTTTTCTTTTAAATCATTTTAGATATACTTATGAAGATGCAGCATACATCTGAGAATGTTATTTTATCAGCCTTTCACTTCCAATGTGTGAACTTATTCCATTTTGACTTACTGGTATACAAATATTTGGTCTTACTTGTTTTATTTGATGGTATGCTTTATATGCAAGGCTTTCTTTGTTTTATTTCTTCTGCCATGTGAATTGTGTGAGTACAGGTTTCTTTCTTCTGGCGGTTAGATTTATAAACTTAGATGACATGTGATGAATTCTGAAGGATGGAATGAACCTCTCCTCTCTAGGTTGACAAGGGGTGAAAGTCCTTCCATGAAGAGAGATTAATGGGTGCCCTTGCACAGAAGGCAAATGTTGTTCTAGAGAAAATGAGAGTAGGTATAGCCTTAATGAAACACTAGTCCTTTCTCTGTTTCTGTCCCTGAGGGGAGAAAATAATTACTTAAAAGAAAAACACTGTAATAGGGTCCTTGTAGTTCTGGCATCAATATTCTTTGTGATTTGAAATACCTTAAGATATCAGAGGCTCCACTTTTCCAAGCCTTTAAAATAGTGTATTAAATTACCCAAATTCAAGCGCATTTCTTGCAGTTTTAAATAATCTGCTTTTTGATGATTCTTGCTTTCACTTTGGGAGGGTGTTGTGGGTATGCAGTATTAATAATCACTTAATAATTGGCATGGCATTTGTAGAGTTACTTGTCAGTGGTTCTCCAGATAATTAAATAAAAATTATACTAATGATATCTAATACATAGTAAGCATTTGCTATGTGCCAAACACTGACCCATATTATTTATATGTAATAACATGTTTAACCCTTATGAGTTAAATCAGGACTATATTATATGTAACTATGAACTATATGTTAATAGCAGCATAAATTTATACCTGGAAAAAAACTGAATGCAGGAGGCTATATATCCTGCCCAGATTTTCACATTCCCTGAATAGAAGAGCCAGGATTTGAATTCATAATTTGTGATACTTGGTTTCTGAACTCCTAACTGTTCCTAATGATGATACTACACATCCTCAGACAGGAGCCATCTTTTAAGAATACATATCTGGGAGAATAAGATCTTTCACTGTAATCCTTTTGCTTCTTATACCCTAAAACTTGGATAAGACAAACGAGACAAATAGCGGAAGACTATGAAAGGTGGAGAAGAAAAGGCTGAGCCAGCTTGGGACCTTGGAATTCCAGGAAGGACTTATAATTGAGTCCCCTGGAAGCCTTGGCCAGTATTTCTCACTGGGTTGGGCATCTTCCTGTGCACCTGTAGGAATTATCTTCAGAAGGGCAGTGGGAGTGGGGATGCTCTGCTACCTAGAGAATGGAGGTGGACTGACCCAAAGAAAATGGTTAGTCAGCTGGACCATCTCCTTAATTACTCCTCCTAGGTGCAAATGGGGCCACAAGGGTCTTAAGTTGTTTCTTGGTATGCCATGTTCCTTTACTCAACTGCAAAAAGCAAATGCCCCCCTGAGGGCCCCAGCCACCTGCCATGAGGCCTTTTTATTCAGTGCAGCACCTTCTGTACTCTTGATTAAATTAGGAACAAATTTAAAAGTATGGATACATAAAAGGCAAAATGATTATGAAGTAAATGATAGTGCATCCACATTATTATTATTATCCAATTGTTACAATCCATCTGGTTAATCTATATATATTTACGAAAACATGTCCAAGACACATTTCTAATAAAAAAAATTAGCTGAGTGGTTGAGTGTTGACCTATGAATCAGGAAGCCATGGTTTGATTCCAGGTCAGGGCACATGCCTGGGTCATGGGCTCAATCCTCGGTGTGGGGCCTGCAGGAGACAGCCTATCAATGACTATCTCTAATCATTGATGTTTCTCTCTTTCTCTTCCTCTGTGAAACCAATAAAAATATATATTTAAAATGTACTTTCTCTTAAAAGAAAGCAAATTATAGACTTTCAGATAAGTGCACAAATTTATATATTACTTATGTAAATGTATACTTATGCTTTTGCTATTATACACATTTGATGGCTAATCATGATTTCTTTCTGAAAAGAGGTATACATTTGCATTTTTTAGAAGTTTTATATTAAGTATAGTCTGTATTTACAATATATTAGTGATCTGGTGCATGGAATTCATGCACGGGGTGGGGTTGTCCCTCAGCCTGGCCTGAATCCTCTCCAATCTAGGACCCTATGGAATCCGGCCTAAACTGACAGTCAGACAACCTCCTCACAATGTGGGACTACTGGCTCCTAACTGCTCACTTGCCTGACTGCTTAATCTCCCCTAACCACTCTGCTTGCTGGCCTGCTTGCCCCCAACTGTACTCCCCCGCCAGCCTGAGCACTCCCAATTTCCCTCCCTTCCTGTCCTAATCACTTAAAATATATTATATATATATATATATATATATATATATATATATATATATATATTAATTGACTTTCTACAGAGAGGAAGAGAGGGGGGACAGAGAGCCAGAAACATCGATGAAAGAGAATCACCGATCAGTTGCCTCCTGCACACCCCCCACTGGGGATCCGCCTGCAACCAAGGTACATGCCTTTGACTGGAATCGAACCCAGGACACCTCAGTCTGCAGGCCGATGCTCCATCCAGTGAGCCAAACCAGTTTCGGCTCCTGATCACTTTTAAACACTTCTGCCTCAGCCAAGCCACCATGGCTTTGTCCTGAAGGACATCTGGAAGGTCTCATGGTCTAATTAGCATATCACACTTTTATTAGTATAGATAGGATATGTCATACTGTCATAACTATAACATATCTACCAGTATTACTCTATGAGAATATGTTCTTCATGAGTTAGGAAGGCATCTAATACATTACATTGTATATGTTGTAAGTAGTAGGGAATACTGTATTCATAGCAATAATATACACCCTGTGACTTCCCTTCCTGATCTGGGAATGGTTCCCCAGTTTTTTGAATGTTTCCTGGCCCCTAATGTGTTTTTTTTTGTTTGTTTGTTTTTTTTGTCATTCAGTGTAACTTTATTTACTGTTTATTGCACACGATTTGAGGTCTTTAATTTCTAACCACCAAAAATTCAAAGGACTTTTTTCCATGAAGTTTAACATTAACATTAGTGACTTTGTGTATTCATGTGTTTTTATTGTAAGCATCTGAATTATTCACATCATCATAGATACTGAACTCATAAGCGTGGACTATGCACAGGATGGCAGCAAGCCAGGAAGCCACTCTGCAAGCAAACAGCTACTTTGCATAAGGGTGAAAAGTCATAGCACAACATTTAATGTCCAACCTGAGTCACCTCAGAATGTTACATATATTGACTTCTTAGTTCATATAGTATTGGAAACTCAACTGCTTGATTGGTGATGGGGTTGACCTGGTTTTGGGAGGATTATTTATGAAATAAATAAGGAAAAGGGGGCTCAGTCTATCTTATTGGTTGCTTGCTCCTCCCCAGCACCTTTATCTTTCTTCTCGTCCTCAGCTTCTTGGGCATCTTCTCCTTCACCTTCACCTGCTTCTTCCTCCTTTGTGTCCTCAAATTCTTCCCTGGCACCTTCTTCCTCTTTCTCTCCTTCCTCTTCCTCAGCCTCTTCCTTTTCCTTCTCCTCCTCTTCAGCTTCTCCTTCAGAGGGCGTTCATCCTTAGCTTCCTTGGCATTTGCAGCCTCAGTGGTCTCCTCCACCTCAATCTTCTCCTGGATGTGGCTGGTGTATGAAGAAGGAAAGGAGCGATCAGACATCAAGTAGGAGCTGGTCTGTAAACCACTATAGGCAGATAACCAAAGACCTGGGAAGTCTGGGAGTAGCCGCTGGCTATGCTTCCTATGCTGGTGAAACTGAGCCAGGTCTCCTCACCTTCTAAGAGTTTCCTTTAAGCTGCAATGTCAATGTCCAAAGCCATCTTTACATTGAGGAGGTCTGCTATTCTTTTAAATATCCTGCCATTTCATTCGTTGTAGTTCTCAATTCATTTTCTAATTTGTGGATTGTGTTCTGCATAGCACTAACATCGAAGTTCTGCTTATGATCCAGTTCTTGCAGCTGCTTTCCCAGAGCTTTGTTCCTGCCTCGGCTGCTTCCATCTCCAGGGTCTTGGCCTTGAGCAGTCGCTGGCCTGCACCCCACAGGTGTTCTTGGTAGCACTCTGGGTCAGTATGGTGAAGAGGCTCTTGTACCAGTCTTCGGCATTCTGCATGTTCTTGTCAGCCAGCTTCTCGTACTGGGCACGGATGCCCTTGAGCATAGCGGAGAGGTCAGACTTGGAGAACACATCCATCTCCACAGAGATCTGAGCATACTGGACATGCACCTTCTTCAAAAAAAGAGATTTTGTCCATCAGGCTTTGGATGTACTTTTCCAGCTCAGTGCTGGCAAGAGCCGCCTCATTTGCACCTTTGCTCACCTCCATCAGCCAGCCCTCTGCGTCCTCATGGTCCAGCACCTCTTCCTGGTAGCTTGCCTGCAGGTTGTTCCCAGACACTTCAGAGCCCCAGTGCATCCTAACTGCCCACTGCCCTCTCTTCTCCAGGGACAGGGCGCGGTGGGGTGGGGCACAGGCATCGCATTTTCATTAAAATGTTCAACCCAGGCCTGCTCCATGAGTGTTCTCAGACAGCCCAGGGGCAGACAGTGATCCCTGAGACTCTGGCCACCCCCGCTTACTGACCCTGCAGGCAACATCAGGTGCTGTTCATGCCGCCTGCCCGGTCCTAATCGCCCCCTTGGCCCCACAGGCAGTGTCAGGCACTGCCCAGCGGGCTTGCCTGGTCCAATCGGCACCTGGACACCATAGACAGCATCAGGTGCTGTCCATGCCACCTGCCCAGTCCCGATTGCCACCTGGACTCCACGGGGGCTGTCCATACTGCCTGCCCTGGTCCCCGATCTGAGCATACTGGACATGCACATACTGGACATGCACATCAAAAGTTGCCTGCTGGAACTGCCCAGTCCTGATCCTAACCTGGACTCCAAGGGTGATGTCAGGCACTGTCCGAGGGGCCTGCCTGGTCCTGATTGCCGCCTGGACCCTGCGGGCAGTGTCAGGAGCTGCCTGCTGCAACTTCACGGGCCTGATCACTGCCTGGACCCTGTGGGCAGTATCAAGTGCTGTTTGTGCTGCCTGCCTAGTCCCAATCCTCGCCTTGACTCCATGGGCAGCATAGGGTACTGCCTGCTGGAACTGCCCAGTCCCGATCATGCCTGGACTCCATAGGTGGCATTAGGCATTGCCCATCAGGCCTGCCGGGTCCATGGCAGCCTGGACCCTGTGGGCTGTGTCAGGCACTGCCTGCCCCACCTGCATATGCAAATTTACTCATCATATTAATTGGGTTTATTTGCATATCACTCCTAATTGGTTGTGTGCATAGTGGAGGTACAGTCAATTAGCATCTTTATCTTTTATTGCGTAGATATATAAAAGCCTAAATAACCATTAATTATGGCAGGATGACCGGTTGGCCAGTTGCAATGATGCACACTGACACACTGATCACCAGGGAGCAGGTGCTCAAAACAGAAGCGGCCCCCTGGTGGTTAGTGTGCTCCCATAGCCAACCTCCTGCAGCCCCTCCCCCACCAGGCTGCCTCCCTCCCTCCCCCATAGGCCAGGCTGAGGAACTCCACTTGTACAAGAATTCCTGCACTGGGCCTCTAGTTAATATATAAAAGCAAAAGGAATAGTCACATGATGGCATATTACTAAAGGTTATTTTGAAATATTTTATGAACCTGCTTTTTGTCTGGATAGAATTGTCTTTTTTGGTAATTTCATGTTAATAGAGTCATACCATATATGGACTAATTTGTCTTGCTTTCTTCATTTGGCATGATGTTTGTGAGATTCATTCATGTTCTAGCATGTATAAGAAATCAGTTCCATGACATTGTTGAATTACAATTTCATTGTATGATTATATTACTTACTTTTTACCTGCTTATGAGTTGATGGTGATTAAAGTTCTTTCCAGATTTTAGCTATCTTCTTACATAATTAAATGCTAATATGCAAATTGTCCCCTCGACTGGGAGTTCAACCAGGAGCTCGACCAGAGGGCTGGGCCAGCTGGCCAACAGCCCGTGGCCCTCCCCTCAGCCGGCCCTGCCCCTGATTGCCTTCCACCCCTGCCCCACCCTGATGGGGCCAGGCCAGCCTGATCCCATCTGTGCATGAATTCATGCACCGGGCCTATAGTTACAAATAAAGTGGTTATGAACATGTTTGTAGAGGAGTAGAGGTGTTAGATCATATGGTGGGGTATGCTTATCTTTTTAAGAAACTGCTTAAATATTCTCCAAATTTTCTGTACATTTTGCAGTACTGACATCACTATATGAAGTTTCAATTGCTCCATATCCTAACATTTTGCTTTGTGACACTTTCAAAATTTAACCATTATAGGTGTCGAATTGGCATATGATTGTTTTATTTATATTTTCCTGAGGATTAAAGATTGAAAGTTATTCCTGTGCTTATTGACTATTCTTTAGCCAAGTAGTTACTAAAGATAAGTGCCCATATAGTTGTCTTCTAATTATTGATTGGGATAATTTTTATATATTATATTAACTGCATATTTTTAAATTTTACTTTTCAATTACAGTTAGCATGGAATATTATTTTATATTAATTTCAGGTGTACAGCATAGTGGTTCAATAATCATATACTTCACAAAGTGTTCCCACTGATATTTTCAATAGCCACTTGTCAGCATACATAGTTATTACAATATTATTATGTCCTCTATGCTGTTCTTTACATCTCAGTAACAATTTTATAACTACCAACTTGTACTTCTTAATCCCTTTACCTTTTTCACCAAGTCTCCCAACCCTCTTCCCCATCAGTCTGTTCTCTATGAATCTGTTTTAGTTGTTTGTTCATTTATTTTTTTCTTTAGATTGCACATTTGAGTGAAAACTTATGGTATTTGTCCTTCTCTAACTGACTTAACTTACTTAATCTAATACCTTCAAGGTCCAACCACTAATTGTGTATTTGTTACTGATTCACTTAAGATGAGGGGATTCTTTTCTTTGCTGGTTTGTCAAATTTTATCAATTTACATGCCTATTATTGACTAGAGGCCCAGTGAATGAAATTTGTGTGAGGGTAGGTCTTCCTTCCCCCAGCTTCCGGTTTCATGGCCCTGGCTTTGCCACCTAGCCTCCCACCCGCATCTGCCTTGGCTTGGCACTGCCTGCGTCCTCTGCCACATGGATTGATTGCCCTGCTGCCAGGGCCTCCCTCTGCGGGACAATTGTGGGGTGATGGTGGAGCACCCCCGACCAATTGCATTGCACTTACCTTGGCTGGCCTGGCACCAGTGCATGTCATAGCATGGTCATCTGGACGGTCATTCTGCTGTTCAGCCATTTGGTCAATTTGCATATTGTGTTTGTATTATTATAGATGACTTTCTGAGTATGTACGTTATTCCTCAACAGTGGATTTAGAACAGGTAGGTCACCTTAAATATTTACTGGAACTATTTCTCAGGTAATTACATACCATAAAATATTGACCAATTTGTCATATTATTTAATGTATCTTCTACTTATGTCCATTATTATATGTGCACATGTGTAAAGTAGGAAATGAGTAAGTGTCAGCTTCAGGATTGGAGGGCTGAATGAAAGAAGGTGAAGGGATTAAGCAAAGAAAGCATAAATATTTAACACATAGACAGAGAAAATAGTATGGTGATAATCAGAGAGAAAGGAGGATGGGGTGGGAGGGTAGGTGGCCAACAATGGGGAGAATGGGGACAGAAAGAGACTTTGCTTGGAGCAATGGGCACATGATACAATGTGCAAATGATGTTTTATTGAATTGTACACTTGAAACCTGTATGGTTTTGCGAACCAATGTCATCCCAATAAATCCAATTTAAACACACAATTAAATTATATGACGATTAGGAAATTATCTTATAAACTATGGGGGACTATAGGATTATTAAATCATTCAGTAAATATATGTAATATAAATCATATTTCTGAGCATATTTAAGGTTTTGTTTTGACTATTTTTCTCAATATTTGTGCAAAATAGCAATTTAGGAAGGAGCAAAACTTCTTTTTAGTTGTCAAAAAACGAGTTTCACAATGTTACTGAAACAGTATCAAAAGAAAGAAACAGGGATTGAAATAGGAACAGATGGGAGGGGAGACAAAAATGCCACTACATAGTATCCAACAGTGATTTCTAAGCTCATAAACAAAGCATTATTGTTTTTAATAGCTTCAACAATGATATATTTTTTCCTCTCTAAAATTTACCTATCTCTAATAGTTAGTAATTATTTCCTGGGCATTCATCCTAGATTGTTGCTAAGCAATGACTACCAGCTTGTAAGTTCTCAGTTTACCACTTGCTTCAAGAGAATTTCTTGCATAATTCTTTGCCAAAATATTGTATGTATTCTAAAAATTAATAAAGTATGCTTATTTTCTAGAATTTAAGATAAATTTTATTCTGTGTAATAGTCTTTAAGGAGATAAAGTTAAATTTTTTGGTTCATTGACTCAGAATTTGTTTAATTTGTAATCACTGTTTCAGTACACACACACACACACACACACACACACACACACACACACGCAATTTAAGAGAATCTATAAAAGCAGACAATATCACCACTATGACATATGGTTCATCTGATTTGCTTCAGCTCATTTCCCTGGAAGAGATGCCTGCTGAAAACTGTGATCTTTCCTACTTGTTTTCAATACACTAAAAGACCAATTATGAACACTGCGTAAAACATTTTGTAATCTCATTTGTAATTTTATTTTCTACTTTATAAACTTGTTATAGTTTATTTTTCTATGAATGAACTAAACCATCCAGAGTTATTGGAGTGGTAATAATACTTATCTGCAGCTACAATACAAGAATCTAAACCTTGGTTTAAGGTTTAATGAGTCCTTTAACAAATAAATGAATTTCAGAAATCTCAAACTTCATTAACAAAATGGAGATATTTATTTCCTCATAAAACTGACAAGATATATAAATATATGTAAACCTCTACAATAGAATTTGCTGTTGTATCACCAGCCAACATACTATGATCAAGGTCTCCTTCCTATAACAGGGAAACATCCTCCTCCCTTATTTTATTTGTTTATTTATTTGTTTATTTTATTGTAACTTTGGTTAGTAACATACATTTCAGATGTACATTGTAATCTGATATCCGTATACTCTACAATATTTTTCTATGCCAATTCCTAGTCTTATATAGTCTTACTTCAATAATAGGAAAACAGCTTACTTCTATCTGTATTTATTTAGGTTTCTTTATTAGGTAGGACCTGAAACACATATTTTAAAAGTGGTCCTTCTCTAGATGTCATCATGCTTTCTTTGCATCACAGATTATGTCACTCTATTTGTCTTTATCTTTGTAATTTGTGCAGTGAAATTCTCTCAGATTCAAAATGAATTTAGAATTTATGGGTACAGAATTTATATTGGTATGTTTAGATTTCTATCACGTTTTTCTGATGTGCTGCTCAAATACCTAAAATATGATAAGTAACCAGTCATATTTATGTTAACTATATTTATCTCTTTAAGTCACTCAAAACATATATTTGGTATCTATTTTAAGGAGGTATAGTATTTTTTTCTAACAGTCAACCATTGTTTTAACATTATTTAATAAATAATATTTTAACACATTAAAAGTAGGGTTTTACATGTATGTTTTAGTATTACACATATATTAAAGTTGATTTTTGGGCTAACTTATTTTATTAATCTATTTACATACAATTTCCATAACTTTATTTATATTAGGTAATAATTTTAGTATCTGTTATCCAAGGTTTCTTGCGATCTCAGTTTCCAAAATTCTATTATGCTTGCTTTGCCCTTCATTCCTTCATTCTTCCCATTCATTTTTGTATTCATTTTGGTTAATAAGTAATCAAACTGGAACAAAATTGCACATTTTTCAAAAGAGATATTTGTTGAGCAAATTGGACAACAGGGGTAGAAAAGGTAAATGAACCACTAGATTTTATAAAATACTGTGTTCCTCATTTATGTACTGGGACTTCTTCCATTGGGAATAGAGCATAACTTTAAACAATAGAGCCCCCCCCCAAAAAAAAATTACCTTAATTATTAAAACATTGAACTTACCAGGTCATATAATAATCTAAGTATTATACTACTATTACTCAGATCATTATAATTATATTCCTCTAAATGTTCTTTTCAGAAATAAGGACAAAGTATTGAACTGTACTACCGTTTCGGCAACTGTAGCTCATAATGGTTTAACTACTCTGAGGCTGATACATAAAGCTTTCTGGATATGTAAGATTTCAAGTTACATATTCAGCAAAGAAACACTGACACTTACTAAAATGAAATTAGTGAGTGATGTTTCCCTTTGAGTATTTCCACAAATGTTATCTTTTCCTCTGTTAGCAAGATAATTATGTTCAGTGAGTAAGGCAGTATAAAAGGGAAAAAGAAAAAAAATGACAAATCAAGAGAGGGTTCTGTTTCAAGAATACTTCATAAATGTTTTAATGCATACTAGCATGTGGGGAATGTCAAAATGAAAGAGTCACTGGCATGATGGAACTTTAGAGGAGAGAAAAATTACTGTCATATATAGCAATCTGGTGTGACTTCATGGCTGATTTGGCATTTGAGCTACACATTGACAGATGGTTTGATTTGGGGTTGATGAGATGGCATTACTGAAAGAGTTGAGACAAAGCCACTAAGGTGCAGAGACTCGGTGCAGGTTCAGGGAAAACTAGGTCATTTGTTTTGGCTGGAACATTGCTTGTGTGAGTAAAAAGAATGGGAGATAATTTTTGTGAAGACTACTAGAGGCCAGATGGCACAATATCTTGAATAATGGCTATTAAATTGTGGGTTTTATTTTGTGGGTAATTTGGGATCTGTGAAGTATTTTTTAAAGGTGGAACTATGAACAGTGCCATGCTTTAAAAAAGGTTACAAAACAGATAATCTTCCTAGATAAGCAGTTATCCTGGGTATCTATCCTTAGTACCAGTGAGATTCACCAGGTTTAGATAGGTTTAAATAATGTTATATTAACCAATGTTCAGAAAAATTCATCCACTAAGTAATTCCTATCTTTGTACTTTAATGTTTTGATGTCAAATTAATAGTTTTTTCTTGTCTTTCCCTTATTTAAAGAAAAGTGTTAGTATTTTTATTTTTTTAAATGTATTTTTTATTGATTTTTACAGAGAGGAAGAGAGAGGGATAGAGAGCTAGAAACATCGATGAGAGAGAATCATTAATCAGCTGCCTCCTGCCTATCCTGCACTGGGGATGTGCCCACAACCAAGGTACATGCCCTTGACTGGAATCGAACCCGGGACCTTTCAGTCCGTAGGCTGACGCTCTATCCATGGAGCCAAACCAGTTTCGGCAAGTGTTAGTATTTTTAAAAGGAGTTACCAGGAGTATATAATCCTTGCCTTTCAGATTATTAAAATAACAAATATGATATGAAATACTAAAGGTTTGTAGTACATTATAATAATCATAAAAGAACATGTCATTTGAATATAAATTTGTATTGAATTTGGTTCATAGATTACATTTTTTTTCCTCAGGTATAGTTACAAATCAGTATACCCTCAAGATATCTCCGCTATACCCATATTAAGAAATTGGAATTTCACTACAAGCTAATTTAGTGTTTCCTATGAAATTATTAGTTTCATTTAATTGTTAAATGAAATCCATACTCACAAAAACCTTCATTTTATCATGTGCATTATTTATTGAGTTATTGAGACATGTAGTTAGTACTTATTTTGAAAAATACTAAAAATGTAAATGAAGCTAAGTCAGTAATTAACCTGAGTAGTCATTCATTACATTAGTAAAGCAGCAGCAAAATCTATCTGTAACTGCTGGTAGTCCATCGTAGAAACCAAATCAATTTTTACAAATTTTTCTTTTCCTTTTAATGAGGACTCCATCCTCATAGTCCACTTATTTCCAAAGGCCTTACCTCCTGGAAAGAGATGGCAAGAACACCACTGGGTGTTGAGATAGGGAATTCAGAAGTGACGTCTATGAAAGGAAGATGCATTTTGGGAGTTATTGGTAGATAAATTACAAATTCAAAACATGGGAGTAAACTGGAAAAGAGTGTGAAAAGAGGAGGAATTAGCGTCCTTGGATTGAGGCATTAGGTATTCTATCATATACTGGCCTAGTAAAGGAGGTTGATCTTGAAAACAAGACTAAGTACAGGCAGCAAAAATCTGTAAAGACGCCGAAACTGGTTTGGCTCAGTGGATAGAGTGTCGGCCTGTGGACTGAAAGGTCCCAGGTTCGATTCCAGTCAAGGGCATGTACCTTGGTTGCGGGCACATCCCCCCACATCCCCGGTGGGGGGGTGTGCAGGAGGCGGCTGGTGGATGTTTCTAACTCTCTATCCCTCTCAATTCCTCTCTGTGTAAAATCAATAAAATATATTTTAAAAAATCTGTAAAGACATTCAGAAGAGGGAATGTCATAGCAACCAAGGGAGCGAAATAATTAAAAGTGCCACTGAGATTAGAATGAGAAATATGTCATATTAATTATGTTTAACATGTACTGAATGATTACTCTTTGCCTCATACGAAGTACTTTACCTGGAATTGTTACCATCATAACCAGCTAGTTATTAATATTAATAATAGGAAAGGAGCAGAGGGTCCAGACATTATTAGTATAAGCCTGGTCATCTGGCCAGCTTCCGCAGGAAGCTGCAAACTTTACACTCCCCAGGGAGCCACTGGTACGTTCTCTGCAAACTGCTGGGGGAAGAGGTCCAACAAATGGGAAGATGGACACATGCGCAGTGAAGTTTGCGTTACTAGGAAAGGTGCTTTCCTGTCGGTCTAGCCCAGTGGTCGGCAAACTGCGGCTCAAGAGCCACATGCGGCTCTTTGGCCCCTTGAGTGTGACTCTTCCACAAAATACCACTGCCTGGGAGAGTCTATTTTGAAGAAGTGGTGTTAGAAGATGTTTAAGTTTTAAAAATGTGGCTCTCCAAAGAAATTTCAATCGTTGTGCTGTTATTTGACTCTGTTGACTAATGAGTTTGCCGACCACTGGTCTAGCCTAAGGAACAAAAATCATTGGCTAGGAGGGTGGACCCCAATGCAATCCCTCAAAAATGTGGGAATACATAAGCCCCAAAGGAATTCTCTCCCTTGTACCTCTTGCTTCACTTTCTTCCTTTCACTCAACTTGCTCCTTGACCAGAGCTAGTTGCCCTGTGGCCCTAGAAGCCAAGAGGCTGATGGCCATGCAAATCCCATATGCAATGGACTGCAACTGGTATAACCAACCAGCTAACCTAGCCAGGTGCTGGGCTGGACTGTGCTTTAATATGGAGTGGGCTCTAGCCAGTTTATCTCAATGGACAGAACTTCGGCCCACAGACTGGAAGATCCAGGGGTTGATTCTGGTCAAGAGCATGTACCTCAGTAGCAGGCTAGATACCATTCCCCGAATTCTCCCTACCAATCAGGGCACATGCAAGAGGCAACCAATTGGTATGTCTCTCTCACAACAATATTTCTGTGTGTCTCTATTCCTCCCTCCCACTCTCTTAAAAAAAAAAAAATCAATGGATCCCAGCTGGTGTTGCTCAGTGGTTGAGCATCGACCTACGAACCAGGAGGTCACAGTCCGATTCCTGGTCAGGGCACGTGCCCAGGTTGCAGCTTGATCCCCAGTGGGGTGGGGGGTTGCAGGAGGCAGCCGATCCGTGGTGTTCTCTCTCATCATTGATGTTTCCATCTCTTTTTCCCTCTTCCTCTTTGAAATCAATAAAAACATATTTTTTAAAAAAAAATCAATGGGAAATATCCTCAGGTTAGGATTAACAACAACAAAAAATATGGAGCGGAAACTCTGGGCAGTGGCTTGGATCTTAGCCCTGGGGAAGACAAAATGGGACTTTTTCCATGGTGGGACAGAGGGAGATGGGACCTTGGAAACTCAAGAGTTTAATTCCTCAGAAATAAAGCTTTCCATGATACCTCATCCACCTGTGGGGGCTTCAGAGAAATTCTTGTTGCACAGGCACCCCAAGAGCTCCACTTCCACCAGCAACAGGTGAGGGCAGAGAGGACACCCCACTGATAACAGAATGATTCATTAGTCTTCAGTAGCATCATGTGGTGAATACTATTATCTTCATTTACAAAGAGGAAAACAATACTTAGAGAAAGTAAGACACATACTCAAATCAACAGGGTAGGAAATGGTTTATGTGGGATCGGGACGTAGGCAATATGAGTCCAGATACTGTATATCTAGGCTATTTATTCTATTGCATCCAAGTGGTCTGAAAAAAAATACTGATTTTTCCCTATACATGAAGAACAAACACAGCTTTGTCAAAGCAGAAAGGACTAAGGGCTGAGAACGGTGTGCTTTCTCCTGCATGCACACTTCAGGTTCAACTGAATGACAGATGAAGTGATATTGACTTCCCTGGAGCTTACAAACTTGAGTTATGTAAGGATCCTTGAGTGACAATAGAACCATGCGAGTGATATTACATATGGTATTTTAGTTGGTTCTGATAAAGTGTTGAAAAGTTACCTTCCAGTTTGCCTTTAGGGAATTATGCATCCTGCTATCTCAATTTAGGGGCTTTAAGTAAAGCTGATCCCTTCCTCAGTTCCACTAGGGTCGCATAAATCAAGCACATTAAAAAGTGTAATGTTCAATTGCCAAATGGATTGATTGATATTGGTTTCCTTAATATATAAAACTTTGTTTTAAAAAATTTGAAATTCTCTCTTAAGGTAAAATCTCATTTGAATCTTCTGCCTTGCTTTCTTCCAGGTGGTTAATTCATTGCTTCTGCCCTGATTTGTAGAAATTACAATGTTATTCTTCTAGCCATTGCATGTTGAAGAAGGAGCATGTTGAATAACACAGCAGATTTAGTTGTGGATTAAAGGTGACTGTCTGGCCAAAACCGGTTTGGCTTAGTGGATAGAGCATCGGCCTGCGGACTGGAAGGTCCCAGGTTCTATTCTGGACAAGGGCATGTACCTTGGTTTCGGGCACATCCCCAGTAGAGGGTGTGCAAGAGGCAGCTGATTGATGTTTCTCTCTCATCGATGTTTCTAACTCTCTATCCCTCTCTCTTCCTCTCTGTGAAAAATCAATAAAAATATTTAAAAAATTAAAAAATAAAAATAAAGGTGACTGTCTGGAGAGCTTAAGTGAGAACTACTCCACATATTAGAAATTCATATATTATTTAAATTAGGCAGTGTGTTCACATTTAGATATCATTTATTCCTTTGTGTTCTGGAGATCTCTAAGAGCACTTTCAGGATAGATGATTTCTTAGAAGTTACAGAAACCCCAAAAGCTATTAAACTCACAATCACAGTTTATTTTTATAATGATTATTTTTATCCTCATCCCATGATATTTTTCCATTGATTTTCAGACAGATTAGAAAAAAAGAGGGAAAGACAGAGAGAAATATCAATGAGAGAAACATATCAATTGGTTACCTCCTGCACAAGACCAGTATGTGCCCTTCCATCAGCATCCCACACTCTATCCACTGAACCAAACCAAGTAGGGCATCATTACTGTTTATTGTAATAATGAACAAGGATACAGGATAAAATCAGCAAAGCAAAAAGGCACATAGCAAGGAGTCCAGGTGACACCAGGCACAAGCTTTCGGTTATTCCTGTTCTGTGTTGTTACACTTAGAAATTCTTCATTTTTTCAGCACCGATGTCTGATGGCACATGCAAAATGTTGACAACCCTGGTCATGAAAGCATGGAGCTTTTCAGCCATTGGCCTTGGCCCAGAGGTGGGCAAACTTTTTGACTCAAGGGCCACAATGGTCTTAAACTGCCGGAGGGCCGGAACAAAGGCAACCTGACCATGCTGGCACTCTCATCTTGGGCTGCTGGTGAAGGAGCGGAGGGGAGAGCAAGAGAACTCTC
Source organism: Vespertilio murinus (assembly GCA_963924515.1). Taxonomy (NCBI): domain Eukaryota; kingdom Metazoa; phylum Chordata; class Mammalia; order Chiroptera; family Vespertilionidae; genus Vespertilio; species Vespertilio murinus. The sequence goes on along the minus strand of OZ004710.1, from coordinate 14,637,659 downwards.
TGCTCTTTTGGCTCCGCGGGCCGGATAGAACAGCCGATCCGACCCGCGGGCCTTAGTTTGCCCATGGCTGCCTTAGCCCCTCACTCTTTAGCCCCCACAGACGTCAAACTTGGACACTAATGTATTGTTTTTACAATTCTCTGTGAGTCTGAAATTATTTTATATAAAAACATTTAAAATGAATTGAGAGGCTATATAACTCGTGGTACAATTGCTAGTGTCCATCAATATTCATTTTTTCTCTCCTAGTATACCATTTCTGAGGCCCATTGCAGTTACTGGGCCACCAGTTAGAATACGCTTATAATAAAGGTAGTGAGTGATTTGAAGTAAAATTCATAGTGATACAAAGGCAATAGGAAATGATAACATTGTGGATGTAAACAGAGGAGTGGCAAGGAATATTTTCTGGGTTATGGCTAATGAGAAAGGTCCAAGTAAAAGACAGAAAAAATGTCTGCTACATGGAGAATAAATCAACTTTTCAAAAAAAGGGATAATACATGGACATAAACATGTTTACATGCTTTGTGTTTCAGCTGCCTTACACTTAGCAATTGGCGAAAAGGGACACAACATTCTTAGTAACAAAGGACATCGATACATTCAGCAGTAACATGTCAAACAGTGAAAGGTAATTTACATTTTTTTACAGATCATGTGAATACTGTGAAACTGGATAGTAAAAATCATGCTTTTAAGGTGTGTTTTTTTCCCCTCATTTTTAAGTCACATTGCTCACAGTAGTGAAGGTGGAGCTTTATGTGTACATTTTTCAAAGCCACATCACCTTTGTGGGATGCAAATATATTTCTCTTCTCAGGCACTCCTCTTATCTCACGTGATCTCTTTAACCCTTGTCTCGCATAATACTCTCCTCTTCCCGCGAGCTATTCTTTTCTCGTGCCCTCTTCTTTTCTCGCGTGATCTCATCTCGCTCACACCTCTTCTCACGAGATATTTCTTCTCGCGAGGTATTTCTCGTGCTTCTCTTCCCATTATCTCTTCTCGCGAGATAGCCTCACTCATCTCTTATCGCGTGACCACTTCTCTTCTCAGGCACTCCTCTTATCTCGCGTGATCTCTTTTCTCTCCTGGACCCTCATCTCGCGTGATACCCTCTTCCCGTGAGCTAGTCTTTTCTCGTGCTCTCTTTTCTCGCGTGATCTTGTCTCGCTGGACACTTTTCAACTCTTCTCACGAGATATTTCTTCTCGCGAGATATTTTGAGTGCTTCTCTCTTCATCTCTTCTCGCGTGATAGCTTCACTCACCTCTTCTCGCGTGATTGCTTCTCTTCTCGGACACTCCTCTTATCTCGCGTGATCTCCTTTTCTCCCCTGGACCCTCATCTCGCGTGATACTCTCTTCTTCCCGCGAGCTATTCTTTTCTCGCGTGATCTCGTCTCACTGGACACTTTTCATCTCTACTAACAAGACATTTCTTCTCGCGAGATATTTCGCGTGCTTCTCTCTTCCTCATTATCTCTTCTCGCGTGATAGCCTCACTCACCTCTTCTCACATGATCACTTCTCGGGCACTACTCTTATCTCGCGTGATATCTTTTCTCTCCTGGACCCTCATCTCGCGTGATACCCTCCTCTTCCCGCGAGATATTCTTTGCTGGTGCTCTCTTTTCTCGCGTGATCTCTCGCTGGACACTTTTCAACTCTTCTCACGAGATATTTCTTCTCGCGAGATATTTCGCGTGCTTCTCTCTTCCTCATTATCTCTTCTCGCGTGATAGCCTCACTCGCCTCTTCTCGCGTGATCACTTCTCGGGCACTCCTCTTATCTCGCGTGACCTCTTTTCCTCTCCTGGACCCTCATCTCGTGTGATACTCTCCTCTTCCTGTGAGCTAGTCTTTGCTGATGCCCTCCACTCATCTCGTGTAATCGCTTTTTCTTTCCTGTACCTTCTTCATCTCATAATACTCTTCTATTCTCTGGAGCTCTCCTCTTCTCATGAGCTCCTCTCGTCTTGAGTGGTCTCATCTCATGGCCGTTTTGCAGTTTCAGAAACTTCAATGGTCCAGGGAGGATCACTATCTTCAAAGCAACACAGTACGTGTTCTCTTATATTTCATTATGGGGACCTGCAATGTTAGCATGCAATGTAGTAACCTATTGGAATTTTCAACCCATAATTGGACCTCTCCTCTATCACTAGAATTTCTGATTCAGTACATTTGGAGTGGGGTGTTGGATTGGCATTTCTACAAGTGCATGCATTATGTGGATGCTGCTGTTTTTGAGAATATCTGGTTTAACACCTAGGGATACCATTTGAAAGGAGGTTATATGAGAACTAAACCAACATAAATGAATTGGGAACCTAGTGATTCTTGATGATAAGGTCTCTGAGTGTCTAGTGTCAGGAATACTAGAATAGTAGGAAACTCACTGTTTTTTAATTTGAAGGAAACACGCCGAAACCGGTTTGGCTCGGTGAATAGAGTGTTGGCCTGTGGACTGAAGGGTCCCAGGTTCGATTCCGGTCAAGGGCATGTACCCTGGTTGCAGGCACATCCCCAGTGGGGGGTGTGCAGGAGGCAGCTGGTCGATGTTTCTCTCTCATCGATGTTTCTAATTCTCTCTCTTCATTTCGCTCTGTAAAATAAAATATATTTAAAATTTTTGAAGGAAGTAAAATAATTCAATTTCAAGTAAAAGCATCCCAGGTTTAAAAGAATTGTGACTTTTAAATGTATATATTTTGAGCTGAGTTAAAAGTTGTTTTGTTAATCTTTCTTTTAACTAAAAATACTCCAATAAATGTATAATTGCTTGCAACAATGCAGTCTTAGGAAATACCGTAATATTGTTTTCTGACAAAAATGTTGGAAATACATTAATTTTGCTACATTTTGCTGACAGGTTCCAAAGTATGCAGAAGATAAATGAATCTGCCAATTAAGAACCATTCTCACCCAGCTGGCATGGGTCAGTGGTTGAACATAGACTTATGAGCCAATGAAATTTGAGATTGGATACCCGGTCAGGGCACCTGCTAGGGGTTTCAGGCTGGATCCCCAGGGTGGAGTGTGCAGGAGGCAGCTGATCATTGATTGTGTCTCATCATTGATATTTTTCTCTCTCTCCCTCTCACTTCTTCTCTGATGTCAATAATCTTAAGAGAACCATTCTTTATTGAGTCATGTAATTAGTTCCTTAAAACCAATATCTATTAGTGTTGCATGTGTGAATGTATAAGAGATTAAAAAGAAATTGATTAGATTAAAATCTTATATAATAAAAACCTAATATGCAAATTGTCCTCTCGACTGCAGGTTCTACTGGGAGTTCAACCAGGGAGCAGGGCCAGCTGGCCAACTAGGGGGAGGGAGGCCTGGCAGGCAGCTGGCAGCTGCTAGGGAACCTCCCTATGCACCAATTTCATGCACTGGGCCTGTGGTATGCAAACTGTGGCTCTTGAGCCACATTCGGCTCTTTGGCCCTTTGAATGTGGCTCTTCCACAAAATACCATGGCTTGGGAGAGACAGTTTTGAAGAAGTGGTGTTAGAAGAAGTTTAAGTTTAAAAAATGTGGCTCTCAAAAGAAATTTCAATCATTGTGCCATTGATATTTGGCTCCATTGACTAATGAGTTTGCTGACCACTGCACTGGGCCTCTAGTATGAAATAGGATTTGAAAGTAAATAGCTAAAGTAAATTCACATATGTTTACATAATAGGTTGCATTTTTTATCATGGTGAAATGATTTGTTTTAATATATTGGCTATTCAAAAATGTTTTTCATTTTTAGACACTGATAATGAACATTAACATCTTTCTTACAACTATTTTCTGTAAGCTTTTATATTTGGTCATTGGTTTTAGGAAGCTTGTCCATTTGCAATGTGGGCTTTTGCAGATTGGCTATCAGTTAATTATTCATTTGGAAAATTCAGGTTCAGCAGATTGGTTTTCAGCGAATTGAGCTAAAGAAAGACTCTAGTGTATACCATTAGCTTTAATTGCTCTGAATCATTCCATTATTTTGGAGAATTGTATTGCAGGTTTTTTTGCGTGAGAATTGCCCTTGCTACAATCTGAAATTATGAAGTTTACATGAAATTAATCCTATCTTCATCTCCATCTAGAGGGTGCCATAATTAAATACCCAATGGATGGATTTATAATACCAATACTGTTAGTGATAAAGTTGCATGGGGACGGGAAGCATTGGAATTCTATTTCTATTAATAGAGTAGGAGTATCTTTTCTCAATCTGCTGTTTTGCTTTCGTCCAGAAGGTACTACTGACTTAATCTCTGAGCATTCCAGTACTTCCAGTGGAGTCACAAGGACAGCATTTAATTTTCCCACCAAGGATTGTGTGGAAACATGAGCATGTTCTAGTGAAGATAATTATATCCCCAGCTTCACTGTGGCCTCATAAACCTAGCTGATAAAAAAAGGAGCACCTGCTCTTACTGGCTTTGTTGATATATAATATTTTATAGGCATCCCTCATTTTATTGCATTTTACTTTATTGCACTTCACAGATGTCGGGTTTTTCACAAATTGAAGGCAAGACCCTTCACCAGCAAGAAGATTACAACTCATGTTATTGTGATGTGCTTTATCATGGTGGTCTGGAACTGAACCTACAATATCTCCAAGATATGCCTGTATTTTCAAATATTTGGAATCCTGCTTCTACTCATTATTGAAATGTCTTTCCTAAATCTCTTGTCTTGCTTTCTTCTAGAAGGTTGATCCCTTGTTACTGCTCCCATCAGTGGTATTTCTGATGCTATTCTTTTTGTAATTTATTTTTTGTTTTTCATTTCTTCCTTTAATGCTATATTTTTAATAGGGAACTGCTTTATTGAAAAAAAAGTCAAGCCCCTCTTTATTTCAAACACTGAAAGACATAAGATCTTTGTACTATGCATAAGTAATTATTTTTGAAAACTTAAAAAATACCTAAAATTTCCCATTTAACAGTAAATACTGCATGCAAAAGATTCTAACAAAGTTTCTTTTTTTTCTTATTTTACTGGTTTATTAAGAAGGATATTACTAAAAATATAGGTGAATAGCCAGATGAAGAGGTACATGGGATAAGGTATGAGGAAAGGCATGGAGCTTCCTGTCTAGGTGCTCCACCCTCTGAGCACCTCCACGTGCTCACCAAAACTCACTTGTTAATAAGTATTAAAATGACCAACTGAGAAGTAATTTTAATCACTTCACACAAAAATAGTTGACAGTAAATGACTTGGTCTATATGTTCATGCAATAGCTTAGTATGTTCAGAGTTAAAAAATAAAGGAAAAGGCAATTACCCTGAAAGACATTTCAAGATTCTCTCCACCCCAGATATCCATTCTTGCATCATAGTTTGCACCATATCTTTTCCAAGTAGTTTCTGTCAATAGAAAATAGACCACCAGCCATAATAGGGGTCCTTGTGCTCCGGCAGAGGGATGACACAGTGGACAGGAGCTGTGTAAGTGTGGCCAGAGTTGGGGGCTCCAGTTAGAGCTCAGGAGGCAGACACCCCAGTTTCTTGTGCTGAATCATCCCCCCATGCTGCATAGATCATCTCTCTCAAGCAAACCTTTTTCACTATTTTTTTTCAGTGGCATGTTGAGACAGGTGTGTGGGGTCAGTGTTCCCTTGTATAATATTTATGGTCAGAGATTTTGTCAGATCTTTGTTCCAGACTCTATAAGTGACCATCTGGGGAAATTAAAAGTCAAAAATAATAACCCACCCCAAAACTAGACAAATGATTAATTTCTTAAATGCTTGTAAACTTTTCCTTCTAGTCATTAGTCTCTGTGAACTTTGCTCCATCACGCTCATATTTAAAAATATGTATATGTTTTTATTGATTTCAGAGAGGAAAGGAGAGGGAGAGAGAGAGAAACATCAGTGATGAGGATCTTGATCAGCTGCCTCCTGCACTGGAGATTGAACCCAAAACCCAGGCATGTGCTCTGACCAGGAATCAACCATGACCTCCTGGTTCATAGGTCAATGCTCAACCACTGAGCCAAGCTGGCCTGGCTCGTGGAGGTATTTCCATAGTAACGGGCACCGTTGCTTCTCTTCTGCATTACTAAAGCTCATTCATACCTGCTCTCCTACACTGATATTATGCCTAATACGTTTTTCACACTGTAGTTTGAATAATTTTAAAATGAAATTCTGATCGTATCAGTACTCTTATTCCAAGTCTTTATGGGTCCATCTTATTTATTATTTTATTTATTATCTGCCTTTTCTCAACTCTTTACATATATCTTGCACCATTTCCCTATGAGACGCAGCTATACTAAATGAAATACAGAATTGAAGTGAATAATTGCTAATGTTATAAGGGGTGATGGTCAGATAGGTAGAATTCAATGCAGAAAGAACTACTGTGGAATTTCAGAGTTAAATCATTTGAATAAAAGAAGGCTCAGAATGCTCCTTGACAGTATGTGAAAAAAGGTGTCAAGACTTTTTTGATGTAACCTTAAGGCAGGATGCATTTCTTAGTCATATCCACATCACTTGCTTCTAAGACAGTGTCTGTCTCAATAAATGTTCTTCCTAATAAAGATAAAGGAGCTGACATTTGCACTAGGAAAACACCTAGAAAATTTAAGACTATAGCTAAGAGGAGTGAAAAGGCTGATTTCATTTCTCACAAAATAGTGAAGATTTTTTCCCCTATATTCATGACTTCAGCAAAGGCAATCTTCATTAATACATTTTTACCAATTCCTAGACTCACATTTAGGGTTTTGACATTTCTTTCACTTAATGCTGCCTTTAATTATAATTATGGTTCTCTCTCCTCAACTAATAATCCTTGGGTAAGTGGGACTAAGAACCTCTATCTAGAGTTCAACACTTATAGATAATTATTGCATACCTATCAAATAAAAACACAGAAAGAAAAATTTTTGATAATTTGTATTATATCACAGGTAAAGTTTTCTGTTCAATAACAGTCACCATAGACACAGTTTTTGAAGAATGATTGGACACATATTTATAATGTCTACAATAGACAAGTAATTAATACCTGAATTAGATAAGAAACTACTACAAATTAAGGAAAACATAATCTCTAATAGATAAGTGAACAATTTATAGGACAAGGCATTCAAAAAGTGAAAATAGCATTGGTAAAACTACAGCTAATCACAGAAATGTTAATTTAAAAAACAACATATTGATTTTGTAATAATGTGGAATATTTAGAAAACCAGATAATACTAGGTTTTGGTAGGGGCATAGAGATAGCATGTCCTACTGGTACAGCCATTCTGGAGCGCACTCAGATGCTGCATTATCTATGACCTGTGATCCAGCCATTCTACCTTATATATTTCCCAGGAAAATTCTTATGTAGGTCCATTAGGAGACATGCAGATTTTTGTTCATTGTGTCATGTTTTTGTTGTTGTTGTTGTTGTTTGTTTGTTTTTGTACTACATTGGAAGCTGCTGCTGTGTGCCTTAGGAGAATGTGTAGTAAAAACAATATTTTAGAAATAATTGACCATCATGCAATAGTTAGGAAGAGCTGATTAGAAATGTTCAGAAGCAATGCAGAGAAATCTTAAGATACCATTTACATAAATTAAAAATACTTGCACATGAAATTCTATATAACAAAAGAGTAATATGCAAATTGACCATCACTCCAACACAATATGTCCGCCCCCATGTGGACACAAGATGGCCCCCACAAGATGGCTGGCAGGGGAGGGCAATTGTGGGCTTTCAGGCCAGCTGGGGAGGGCAGTTGGGGGCGATCAGGCTGTCAAGGGAGGGCAGTTAGGTGTGATCAGGTCAGCAGGGGAGGGCAGTTAGGGGCAACCAGGCCAGCAGGGGAGCACTTAGACATCAATCAGGCTGGCAGCAGAGTGGTTAGGGGCATTCAGGCAGGCAGGCAGGTGAGCAGTTGGGAGCCAGTAGTCCTGGGGATGGGGCCTAAATGGGCAGTCAGACATCCCTCGAGGGTTTCCAGATTGGGGAGGGTGCAGGTTGGCTGGGGGACACACACCCCTTCCCGTGCACGAATTTCGTGCACCAGGCCTCTAGTAACATATTTTTCAATAGTGTGTTAAGTAAAAAAAAAAAAATCATCCACTACATCAGAATTGATGAGGAAAGGAAGGATAGGATCCATGTTTGGGAATATAACATAACATTTAAAAAAATTACAGAATATAATTTTAAATGGATATGGTTAATATAAGATTGAAATTATGTAGCCTTTGCCTACATTTGTCCAAAATGAATCAGGATTTTAATGGCAATTGTGTTTGTAACTACCTCATCTCTTCTTTGTGATTATTGTTATCCGGGGGATAATTTTCTGTGTTCTCTGCAAAATTCGGCATGTCTCTTAGACTCTAGGCTTTATAGGGATCTATCATGTAAAATTTAAGACATCATGCTGTTTTAAGTATTCAGTTTGTCAGTCTAGAATAGATTTTGCCTCTGTGCTTGAGGTTAACAAAGTTGCCTGGTGGAATGAAGAGTCTGGCTCTGCTCAGAACCTTTTTCTGCCACTGCTTCCGTGACCTACAAAAGAACCTATCATTGAATGAATATACGTTAGCGAGGTTCAGCCTAACAGACTGTAATAGCCGTGGCTGAACTCTGAATCCTTGTGACAGCTAGACAAAACATACGTAGTGGGACACAGTTGGCTTGGCTAGAAAAATAGCATCTTGGGACCAGAAAAACCATCTGTCGTGAAGTTCTTCCTGCTTGACCTAAGTCCAAACTGAATGTAGTGAGGCAAAAGAATCCAATCAAAGAAATTATTCTTCTTTTTTACAGACCAAGAATAATTTATTCTTCTTTTTACAGAGTCTTTTTTTTCTGACTCTAAAGGCTGTGCAATTAGAGAAAAATAATATTTGACCATTGTTATGTATTAGCAACTCCCAGTCAGTGGTTCTCAACTGGGGCACTTTTGCTCCCCAAAAGACATTTGGCAGTGTCTAATCTATCAATAGTGATGGAATTGAAACTCATTGAAAAGGTGAAGTAAATCAAATGTGTCTTTAATACACACCCTGAATCACAAACTTCCCTTCCTTTGACCTTGCCTAGATTGCTCTTCTGTCCTGTCAGGTTTTAAGTCAAATGAGAACTCCCCAGATTTTCTTGGACCTACTTATTAATATTGGAATCCTATCTCCTCAAAAATTCCTATGCATCTCCCTTGCTTTATTTTTACTCCATATACTTGGAGTAATGTAAAATACGCTACCCACATGTAAAATACGCTACACTTAAAAATAAAATAAATTTTATTTTTCGCATAGCCCCATTAGAATTTAAACAACATTTGTTATTGATGGATCTCCAATGATGTGAGGAGTAGCTTACACATAACTAGAAGCCCAGCGCACACAAAATTGTGCATGAGTAGCTCGCTTTTCCTTGCCTCAGATTTCTGCCCTGCAGTAGCTTGCGTCCCACCCCCCTGCAGTGAGAATGGCTGCTAGTTTGGTCATGATGCCATTATAGCATTATGATCACAGGCCTTTTATGATACAGATAAGTAAGCAATAATTTCTTGTTGAATAAATGAATGAACTCAGTCCTAAGAATATTAAAAGAGAATTCAAATACAGATGTGACACATTTTTTTTTCAGGTGATATTATGCAGTTGCTGAGTCTTGAGATAATACTGATCCAGGCATGAACTTAGGACAGGGGTGAGCAAACTTTTTGACTCAAGGGCCACAATGGGTTCTTAAACTGGACCGGAGGGCCAGAACAAAAGCAACCTGACCATGCTGGCACTTTCATCTTGGGCTGCTGGTGAAGGAGCGGAGGGGAGAGCAAGAGAACCCTCCCCTCTTTCAGCTCTGCAGGTTGGATAGAACAACCACACGGGCTGGATCCGGCCCGTGGGCCGTAGTTTGCCCACGGCTGGCTTAGGCCTATTTTCTTATTTCCTCTGCTCTATCACAAAGGCCAAGGGAAATAAGAAGCTCCTCCAGCTTGACTGTGAAGATTCAGGAAAAAAGTGGTCTTTGTTCACATTCAAGAGTCACATCCTATTAAATTTCTTTTGATTATTGCCATCGGTGAGAGCACTTACACTGAAATACTTTGTTTTTTAAAAAGTTGATTGAAGTGTTTTGTTGTTGTTGTTGTTTTGCCACAGAAAGCCAGCATCTGGCAAACGGATCTGCAATTATCTAACTGCCAGTCCTGCTCATGCACTGTTCTTTCTGGCACACTCATGGAAAGAAGTGTCCACAAGACAGATTCCTTCCATGGGCAAAGGGGATGTACTAAGAAGCTTTTTCCACTTAAAACCATTATCACTAACTTCCTATTTCAGTGGATCGCCAGACTTTTATGAATAAAGGAGAAATTTTGATCACCTCCTATTACAACTGCATTGATCAGGATCCCCTCAGAAAATAGAATGCTAACTCAAAAAAGTCTGGTTGAGCCCTAGCTGGTTTGGTGCGTTGGCTAGTCAGTGTTTCCCAAACTTTTGACATAGGTGTACCCCTTCTATAATTTTCATAACCCTGAGTACCCCTCGTCAAAAAAATGGATGTATTTTAATAACAATCAAAATTTATTTATTTTTTCTTTTTTTGGTACATACACAAAATAATAATAAATGAAAAACAAAATTATTCATAATAAAATATAAATAAAAGTTCTATTATAAATAACATTTATTTGCACACCGGACCATCTCATGCCTCACAAGACTGTCTTGACTTGACTCGACTCATGAGAACGTAGAATTAGGCGCAGCTAAGCACGTGCAGTGCATATCCCCACAAAACTCCAGTGCAATGCGTACCCCCACCAAACTCTTCCTGTACCCCTGGGGGTACACGTACCACACTTTGGGAAACACTGGGCTAGAGCATCAGTCTGTGGACTGAAGGGTCCCAGATTCAATTCCAGTCAAGGGTACATGCCCAGGTTACAGGCTCTATCCCTAGTATGGAGCGTGCAGGAGGCAGCTGATTAACGATTCTCTCTCATTACTGACGTTTCTATCTCTCTCCCCATCTCCCTTCCTCTCTGAAATCAATAAAAAATATATTTTTTAAAGTCTGATTGAATTTAGTGAAGGATCTACATGAGAGGTAAGGACAGGGTTAGGAGAAACAATAAGGAATGCTCAACCACAATGGACATCATTTTACTTCCCCTAATGCTGGGGAAAAAGGTGGTACTGGAGCCCTTCACGGGACCATGAAGGAGAGGATGCCTAGGAGGACCCGCTGGACTTTTGAGGAATGAAAGCAGCTGATATGAAACCCTCAATAGTACTACCCCCCATTGCCCATAAGTCACCACTGGACAGTATCTCAGGCTTGCTCTCTATACAAAGAGGACAAACATAAACTCCAGTGTTTGTCCATTAAGATTCCCTTTGTGAGGTCAATCAAAGTGACCCCTCTTGTGCTTCCCACTAGTTGCATCATATATTGGGACATCAAACTGGGTCCATGTTTGCTTGTTTGTTTTTTCTGACTCTTAATGTGTCTTAGGGAACTGCCCTTGAAGCCATAGATGTGACTTCCAGGGAGAGGTAGCTAAGGAGAAGTAGGTACAATAAGAGTATGAGCCACATGCTCCTAAAATCTACTTGAGCTGTTAAAGCTGCTTGACACCAATATCTTTTTTTAAAAATATATTTTTATTGATTTTTTTACAGAGAGGAAGAGAGAGGGATAGAGAGTTAGAAACATCGATGAGAGAGAATCATCGACCAGCTGCCTCTTGCACACCCCCTACCTTGCGGGGGATGTGCCCGCAACCAAGGTACATGCCCTTGACCGGAATTGAACCTGGGACCCTTCAGTCTGCAGGCCGATCCTTTATCCACTGAGCCAAACGGATTTCAGCCGACACCAATATCTTATGTTTCACTTTTATTTAAACAAATGGAAAGCTGCTATTTACATTCAAATTCATAAGTAATGTGTGTAAGATAACACATAATCTACATTGGGAAGATGGGGTTGCATGGTCACTTGATTTTTCATACTCAGACATTTATTCTCTATTGGAGACTAGAGCAAACTAGGGCCTGATTTTTCAAATGGTGTTGCAGGAGTTCATGGAGAGATCGTGACCTCTGGTTGACTTGTGAACTAAATCAGAACAATAAGAGGCTCTTTGCCCCTCCTGCTCCCATAGCCAGAGCATTTTCAAGGATGCAGCCCTGAGAGAGTGAAGTGGTGTTGAGACCATCTGGGCTGAATGGAGATTGAAGGCTGCTTTGTAAACTTTTGAAATCCTCATGGGTACAGAGATTGATTAGTCCTGCAGCGCCCAAGACAAGCCTCTTGAAGTAAATGCCTTTGCTTATTAAACCTGTAACCCACCAATCTGGAGTGGCCTCCCTCTTTCTGGGTTCTCTCCTTGCCATCTGTGTGCAGAGGCCAAATTTGCGAACCAACAAAGGAGGAAAAGTTTTTAGCAGAATGCAGCATGGCCCTCCAAGACTTCAGGGCTCTCTGCTCCGATTCTTTCATTGTGGCTTGTCTGTATGTCACAGGCACGTTAAGGAGCATTGCCACTCCTAGGTCATAAGGTCGTGTGCTCAGGCAGTTTGAACCAAAGCCTGAGCTTGCTCTGGAAACAACTCCCTCTTATTCCAGCCCTATTCGAAAGGCCCGAGTTACACAAATTGATCAGAAAAGCACTGCTAGCCCTAGCCGGTTTTGATCAATGGATAGAGCATCACCCTGCAGATCAGAGTGTCCTGGGTACGATTCTGGTCAAGGGCTCATACATTGGGTGCAGGCTCCTTCCTGGCCCCGGCTCTGGTCAGGGCTCATGCAGAAGGCAACCTATCCATGTGCTTCTCTCACATGGATGTTTCTGTCTTTCCCTCTCTTTTCCATTCTCCCTAAAAATCAATGGAAAAATATCATCAGTTGAGGATTAAGAAAACAAAACAAAGAAAAGGATTGTGCTTTCTTTGTTGTGCAAAGTTTGAGTTGCAGGAACTTGTTTTTCCCTTAAGTTTACTCAGCAGTATTTCCCAAAGTGTGGTACGTGTACCCCCAGGGGTACGGGAAGAGTTTGGTGGGGGTACGCATTGCACTGGAGTTTGGTGGGGATATGCACTGCACCATGCTTAGCTGCGCCTAATTCTACATTCTCATGAGTCAAGTCAATTTCATCCTTCTCATTGATCCAAATAAATGTTATTTATAATATATTTTTTATTTATATTTTATTATGAATAATTTTATATTTCATTTATTATTTTGTGTATGTACCAAAAATTAAAAATATATATTTTGATTGTTATTAAAATACATCCATTTTTTTGATGAGGGGTACTCAGCATTATGAAAATTATAGAAGAGGTATACATATGTCAAAAGTTTGGGAAACACTGGTTTAGAGGAAGTACCCTAAAATGCCTTAGATCATTGCATACCTAATAACTTCAGTGATGTGGCCCATGGACTTTTCAAAGATTTATATGTCTGTATTTTGAACTTTAGGATGCTGGCTACTTCTTTGTGGCAAGATTCAATGAACATAATCAGTGTAATGGACCAGAGTAGTAATCTGTAGGGTATGAATAAAACCAAAATCCCTGTGTGTTGGATTTTAAACAAGAGCAGAAGAGTTAACATGGTCTTTAGATAAGACAGAGGACATGTATTTACTGCCTTTGACAAGAGAAAGAAAACAACTTCTGATTTTCTTTACTAATTTGAATTAAAAAGAAAGTTTGTTATGCTAGTTCTATATCAGTGTCAGTTTATGTTAATGTCAGTGTCAATATGCCCAAGTAAAGACCTTTTTCCTGGAACAACAGCTAGAGTAAATATCTATATCTATCTATCTATATCTATATCTATATCTATATCTATCTATATCTATATCTATATCTATATCTATATCTATATCTATATCTATATCTATATCTATATCTATATCTATCTATATAAGGCTAATATGCAAAGTGTCCCCATGGGAGTTCAGCTGGGAGAACGCAAGTTTAATTGTTCGCTATTACATGTGCTGACCATCAGGGGGTGGTGCAGAACATGGCTGGTGACCAGTGGCGGCAACAGGGTACTGAAGGAGTGAGGGAAGGAGGAGGCGGGGAGGTGGATAATCTTATCAGCCCTGATCCATAGCAAGGCCTAGGAATCCTACCTTTGCATGAATTTTGTGCACTGGACCTCTAGTATGATTTGATTTATAGTAATCTACAGTCCTTCCTTGAGACCCTTGTGCCTTTTCTTTTTAATTGAGGTATATCTGACATATAATATAATATTATTTTATTCATTTCAGGTTTGAAACATAATGATTTGATATTTGTATATATTGTATACAGTGCCCATACATCCTAGTAAATGGTTAACATCTGCCACCATACCTATTTATAATTTTTTTTCTTGTGATGAGAACTTTTTAAGTTCTACTCTCAGCAACTTTCAAGTATGCAATATGGTATTGTTAACTACGGTCACCATGCTGTACTTTATGTCCTCATGACTTGTTTTATAAAGAAGTCTGCACCTTCGACTCCCTTCACCCATTTTGCCCACCTCTCTCCCCAAGCCATATGCCTTTTGCACTGCAAAATAGGTGACTTAAAGGAAAATCACTAACATACCACCTCATACCTTTTTGAAGGTGGCCGTAATCTGTGAAATCCTTTAGTGATGTGGTATTATTTTGGCTTACTATTTTGGAAGACACACACAGTTTCACAATCTTCAAATTGAACCTCTTTTTAAATACCGTAGCTCTTACTCCATGGATTTAGGAACAGATGTGGGGTTTCTGCTAGATACTTCCTAAGTCTTTGCCAATATATACTCAGTAACTAAAGAGATAACCAGGAAAATTCTCTGGTCTGTCTGAACCCACTGTTACATGAACTTAGGCCAAGACTCTATCTCTTATTTCCCTAAGCTCCCACTTTGATCAGTGAATCAATGGGTCATTGTAATACCCAAAGGATTGGACAATTCATAGCTGCATCAAAGTCCCAAAAGTTTAGGGTATTTTGTTTTACCCAAGGCCCATATAGCCTAGTAAATGGCTGTCATTCCCTCTAGGAAAAGGCTCAAAGGAGTCACTGTGATCATTTTGGGGTGCCTGGCAGGGATATCATTCAGTGTGACTTAGACTCCCCATCAGTCCAGCACTCTAGGTTTCTAAACTTGTGTGTAGGAAATTGGGTAGGTTTATCCATTTTGGTGATTGTGTCAGGTTTTTGCTCACTCCACCAAGAAATTGAAATATTACCCAAAAATTTGCCTAAAACAATAGTTCACTTCAACATTCCATCTAAACTGGGGCTCCAGCCTGATGATGCCTTTCTTTTCTTTCTTTTTTTAAAAAATATATTTCATTGATATTTTACAGAGAGGAAGGAAGAGAGATAGAGAGCCAGAAACGTCAATGAGAGAGAAACATCGACCAGCTGCCTCTTGCACACCCCCCACCGGGGATGTACCCGCAACCAATGTACGTGCCCTGGACTGGAATCGAACCCGGAACCTTTCAGTCCGCAGACAGACGCTCTACCACTGAGCCAAACCGGTTTCGGCTGATGATGCCTTTCTTTATCTTTATTTCGGCAACCTGAGGATGTCCTATTTCTCTTTACTAGTCTACTAATTATTAGGTACCTCAGCTGTCCAGTAATTTCAAAGGTAGGAGGAAGAACACACTGTTATAATTTATATATATATATATATATATATATATATATATATATATATATATATAAAATTTAACAAATATTTATTGAATGCTTGCTATATACCAGACACTGTTTTAGGTACTAGAGATATAGCAGTGAGTAAATCAGGAAAAATATCCCTGCCCTTTTATGCATCTTGCATATCAGTAGGTGAAGACCAAGATATACAGTTAAAATATAATGTATGTCAGAAGGTCACAATACAAATAAAAAGAAAATACAAAAGGGCAATAGATATGGTTAGAATGAAAAGGCTGTGATTGCATAATTGCAATTTTAAGGAGGCAAGGTTTGATTGAAGACCGGAAAGAGATAATAGAGTGAGCTGTGCAAGTAACTGGGGTCAGAATGATCAAGACAGGGAAACAATACGTGTGAATATCTTAGAGAGGGAACATGCCAGGCGTGTTTGAGGCAGAATAAAAGACTAATAAGTGATGCAGAAATAATTGAAGAAATGTGCATTAAATTGTTAGTAAAGCTTAAAATCAACAGCCGTAGAATTCTAAAAAATGTATGCTTTTTCATGATTAGATAAGATAAAATCTGCCGAAACCGGTTTGGCTCAGCGGTAGAGCATCAGTCTGCGGACTGAAAGGTCCCAGGTTCCTTTCCGGTCAAGGGCATGTACCTTGGTTGCAGGCACATCCCCTGTAGGGGGCGTGCAAGAGGCAGCTGCTCGATGTTTCTCTCTCATGGACCTTTCTAGCTCTCTATCTCTCTCCCTTCCTCTCTGTAAAATATCATTTAAAATATATTTTTAAAAAAATATAAAATGAAACAAATGAGTGTCCCATAATTGTTAGAAAGCAGCAAGAGCTTTTTAACTATTGGGGGGAGCTTGCAAAATGAGCTTGAATACACAACTTTCTGTATTCTTTGATCCCAGATCTATAAAGTTATCATTTTGAAATAAATAATATAAAGCAGGAAGAATATTCACCAAGTTTTTTCTTTGATTTGTTGGATTGAGTAAGATGCATTTCCTTCCTTATTCTTTTCTGTATTGTCTACAGTGTCTATAGTTTTTCCTTTTCTTGTTTTCTTTAAAAAAACAAAAAAACAAAAACACCTGTATAATATAATATTTAAGGGCTAAGAACTTGAATTGGACAAAACTGGATTGAAGGGCTAGATCTATTTACTTACTGACTGTCAATGTGAGAAACATTCAAAACTACGAAGAATTTTTGTGAGTTTATTTAAGCCAAACTGTTGACAACTGCTGGGAAGCAGCATTTCAACAGGTTGAGATAGTGCTCCACAGAATGGCCGTTTTGTACTTTGTTTTATACAGTACATCAAAGGAGGAGACAAGTGGGTGACATGAACTCTACTGGTGATAGATTAGGGAGGTGGGAGAAAGCAAAGCAGGGGAGATCTCTGGGATTGGATAAAAAGTAAAACGATAGACATGCTTCTCTTAGGTAGGATATTTAACAGTCAACAATGAACTTAGTAACAATGAGGGGGTGTGCTTTGGGGGATCTGGAAAAGGGAGAATTATTCTGACATTCCAATGGTAAGTTATTATCTTATCATCATTGAAGCAAAAAGACAATAGACAGGCTCAGTTAAGGTAAAGATTGGCCTTTGCCAGGGAAGGTGATGACCTAGGATATGATTACCCATCATAAACTGCTTTTTAGTTGAAAAAGGGTTTCATTTCAGATCATCCTTTGTGGATAATTTAGGTCTCTGCGTTGGCAAGGCCGACATGCAGGCTCTCTCTGAGCAAATCAGGTTAGCATGTGGTCTCTTTTCATCCATATGGCTGTGTTACTTTGGATAAGTGGTTTGAGCAGGATCCATATCTGTAAAATACGGATACGAATAATGCTCTTACTGACCATTAAATACAGTACTGTTTTTAAAAGTGTTAATATAGTGCTTGAGTTGTCAAGTAATAAAAGGTAATGCTATTATTAAAAATGCTAATACAAAAACCAGCTTCAAGATCTTAGACTGAGCCTCTTAGCCTAATGTGAATTAACTATAGTAAAAAGAGGGTTTCAGGCAGGTGCCTATAAGCTAGATACTCCCCTCCCCCCTTCTGCCATGTATGTCTGCTCCCCCACCTGCTTTTCTTCAACTATTTGTAAATCGCCCATTTTCATTTCTGAAATAACAAGACCCCATTCCCCGCATCTTTCTCCTTTATCCAATGTTGCCTCACTGTCTTTGGAATTGTCCTGCTTACATGGATTACTACTTTGGTTTTTCTCCTGTCAATCCATCTCTGTTATTTTTTAAAATATATTTTATTGATATTTTACAGAGAGGAAGGGACAGAGATAGAGAGCTAGAAACGTCGATGAGAGAGAAACATCGACCAGCTGCCTCCTG
This sequence comes from Vespertilio murinus, assembly GCA_963924515.1. Classification (NCBI taxonomy): domain Eukaryota; kingdom Metazoa; phylum Chordata; class Mammalia; order Chiroptera; family Vespertilionidae; genus Vespertilio; species Vespertilio murinus. Next base: position 14,619,606 of record OZ004710.1, on the reverse strand, counting down.
CACACCCCCCACCGGGGATGTGCCCGCAACCAGTGCACATGCCCCTGACCGGAACCGAACCCGGGACCCTTCAGTCCGCAGACCGATGCTCTACCATTGAGCCAAACTGGTTTTGGCCATCTCTGTTATTTTGATAATGCCAGTTAGAACTTGGTAGATGGGAAATAAAGTATTAACAGTTTTGGGTTTCTTTTTTTAGCTCCCACACTACTCAAAACTCCTTTCATACCTACCACTTCCTTTTTGTAAAGTTAGCTTTTTTTTCGTGTGTGTTGACAACCACTTAAGATCTACTCTCTCCACAAATTCCAACTATATAATGCAGTGTTTTTATAAATCTCTGCCTTTTTAAAAATTATCTTTATCGTTTAAAGTATTATAGAATTACAGATGCCCCCCCCTTTCCCATTGAGTCCTTCCATCCCACCCCCTCTGTGCCCCGCCAGACCTTCACCTGCCTGTCTGTGTCCATGGGTTATGCATATAGGCATACACATTCTTTCGTTGATCTCTGCCCATCCACTTCCCCACCCCTGCTTGCCCTCTGAGATTTGCCAGTCTGTTCCATACTTCTGTGTCTCTAGATCTATTTTGTTCATCAGTTTTATTTGTTCATTAGAATCCACATACCAATGAGAGTATGTGTATTTTTAAATATAGTCACCATACTGCACATTAAATACCTAGAATGTATGCATCTTATAACTGAAAGTTTGTACTCTTTGACCAACTTCTTAAACATTTTTTCTAATTGATTTTTTATATGTTTGTATTGATTTTAGAAAGAAAGGAATGGAGAGGGATAGAAACATCAATGAGAAAATCTATCCGCTTCCTCCTGCACGCCCTCTATTGTGGATTGAGCCTGCAAACCGGGTATGTGCCCTGAGTGGGAATGGAACCAGTGACCTCTTGGTTCATGGATTGAGGCTCAACCATTGAGCCACACCAGTCGGGCTCATGGATTTTTTCCCCCTCACCCTCTCCTTTCCTCTCTAAAATCAATAAAAACATATTAAAAATGAAATATTAAAGAAAAAATACTATGAACCTTTGGCTTAATTAAAAGAAGCATTTAAAGTATACTAAATAATATGTCCATAGACTTAAGTTTTCAATACAATTAAAGAAAAATCATATCTCATGTGACCAATTCTTTAAAACTTGGTCTTCTATAGTACTGGACTGAAATAATATTTCATGAAAAAATTGAATTAAATGTGCAAGCTTGCTAACGTATTTTCAATCTAATGTACCAAGGTCAAATGTGCTGGAGATATTTCATATGGAATTTTCTAGCAAGTCCATGCTATTTTGTAGTCGACTAAACAATTTGATGAACAGCACATTTAGAATATATATTATGTAATTTTAGAGGACTTTGGAATTGCAGGGGATCCTTTTATATGCTAAGTAGTATCTTTGGATGGTCTTTCTGAAGAAATATGGAAAAAATAATTTTGCTGACTTTTTTTCAGTGAGATAAAGTACAGATGAATTGTGAGTGCAAATTTAATTCTTTTAGCTCTTACTTAGGGTAGACTAAAAGCATGTACAAAAATATTCATATGGAAGGTAAGGAAAACATGAGAGAGAGGCTAGAAGAATTTGGCTGACAATTTGTTTATAATTGTTCACACATCAGTATTAAATGAAGTTATAGAAGGAAATCAGGTCTCAATCCATTAACTAACCTATGAGTATGACATTGAATTATGTTATTAAATATATATTAAAGCAGATTAAGCTATTAACTATAATTTAAATAATGCTATATTTTAAATAATGTTTCCCTTACCATTTTAATATTATGGTATGGTATTTGTCAAAAGCCATTTCTTCACCAGCTATGTCAGGCGACGAGAGTCTGCTTATTTCAGAAACCCCAGGATGCCTTCAAATTATTTGTTTCATTATCCCCTAGGGAAATTTCCACGATAAACTTTGCTACATCTCTTCTCCTGCCTATTTTTTAAAAAATATTAAATTTAGTTACACTAAAACAAAACAAAACAAAACAAAAAAAACAGTTAAGCCATTTCTATATCCCCACCTCCCATCTCTGCAACCACTAATCTGTTCTCTTTACCTATAAGCTTGTTTTTTAGGGGCAGGAGTGTTGTTGTTTTTTAGATTCCAAATAGATGAGAGATTATATGGTATTTCTCTTTGTCTGATTAATGCCACGTAGGATAATGCTGTTCTCTAGGTCCATTCATGTTGTTGCAAGTGGCAAGATTTCGTTATTTTTTTATGGCTAAATTATCTATATCACTATTTCTTTATTGATACACTAGAGGCCCAGTGCATGAAATTCCTGTGTGGGGAGGGTCTCTAGGCCTGGCCGGTGATCAGGGCTGGTCAGGTTCCCAGCCTCCCGGCCTCCTCACCTCCCAACCTCCCTGCCTCTTCCTTCCCTCACTTCCTCAGCCCCTTGCCATTGCCACTGGTTGCCTGCCATTTCCTGCACCACTCCCTAGTGGTCAATGCACATTATAGCGAGCAATAAAACTCCCAGTCTCCTGGTCGAACTGCTGAGGTCACAATTTGTATATTAGCCTTTTATTATATAGGATTGATGGGCATTTATATCTTGGCTATATTAAATAATGCTGCAATGAACATGGGAGTGCATTTATTTTTTTGTTAGTAATTTAGTTTTATTTAGATAAGTGCTCAGAAGCAGAATTGCTAGATTATATGGTAGTTACATGTTTGTGTGTTTTTTTAAGGATCCTTCATACCGTTTTCCATAGTGACTGCCCCAATTTACATTCCCACCAACAAAGTACATAAGGGTTTTTGTTAGTACACATCCTCCCAATACTTGTTATTGCTTATCTTTTTTATAATAGCCATTATAACAACCTGTGCATGGTGATAGTTCATTGTGGTTTTGTTTTGTATTTCCTGTATGGCTAGTGATGTTGAGCATCTTCCTCATATATCTGTTAGCCATCTGTATGTCTTCTTTTGGAAAAATGTTTTTTTTCAGATCCTCTGCCAATTTATTAATATGACTTATTAAGTTTCAGCTGAAGTTGCTATTTATTTCATGAAGTGCTTCCCAATGTCACATGCTATAAACAAACTGTCCCTCAACTGAATTACTCTATCTTTTTATTTCCTCCTAACATATATTTATTTTTATTCTTATGTAAAATTATAAGCTATTGGGGGGGTCATGTTTTATATATGATTTAGACCATAATATTCAACCTTTAGGTCACTGCCTGGCATATAAAACACTCAAAATAACTGGATATCAAATGTTTGGATTAATTGTCAATAATAGAATGAATGTGAACATTTGAACTTGGGAGTCTTATATCAGCATTTTGTAGGGGCTAAAAAATATCATAAAACTTTTTAAATCCTCACCTGAGAATATGTTTAAATGATGGAGAGATAGAGAAAGGGAGGGGAGGAGAGAGAATATCAATATGTTCCCTGACTGGGAATCAAACCTACCACCTAGGTATGTGCCTTGACCAGAAGTCTAACCTGCAAACTTTTGATGTATAGGAAGATGCTCCAACCAACTAAGCCACCCAGCCAGGGAAATATCATAATACTTTTCCTCCTACCTTCTAAGCTCTTCTAACTGGGCTAATCATCAAGTTAACAGAGACAGGTTAACAGAAGAAAAGTCAAAGTTTTAATACATGTGCATGGGGAATTCACAAAAGCGTGGAAATTGAAAAGATAGTGAGGTAACATTGAGCATCTAATACATTTTTGGACAAAGGGGAGTGGGAGAAATGGGATCTTAGATTTCAGAAGTTAGAATAGGTGATTTACAGGTAGTTGAGGAAGATTAGAATACACAAGGAGGAAAATCCTTCCTAGTCTAATCAGAATCAGTGGGGTACAGGGCATATACACTGAGTGGCCAGATTAGTATGATCTCTGAATGCATAATAATCTGGCCACTTAGTATATATCCTATATAATAAAAGGCTAATATGCAAATTGTCCCCTCAACCAGGGGTTCGACCAGCAGGCAGGCTGGCCAACCACCCATGTGCCCTCCCCCTGGCCAGGCTGGCAGGACCCCACCCATGCACAAATTCATGCACCAGGCCAGGCCTCTAATACACACACACACACACACACACACACACACACACACACACACACACACTGAGTGGCCAGATTATTATACATTCAGAGATCATAATAATCTGGCCACTCAGTGTATAGCTGACAAGCACTGGTCTGAAGCTCTCTTATTTACTTAATTCAAATTAGGGTAAGGGAAACATCCTAAGATGTTCCTAAAGAAGTGTTTTCTTTCAATCTTTTTGGCATATAAAGGAGGAGGGTCAAAGGTTCTAAGTCTTATTTCTTAATTAATAGCTTAAATCAATATCCCCAAAAGACAGCTTCAGGGCAGTAAAACTTCAATTTCAAATGAAAGTAATTACATCATTAGATAAGTGTGAATTTGTAATCTGTCTCTTCCATATATTGAGACATATCTATATACTCCCAAATATGCAAATAGTCTCTTTAGTTATAGCTGGATGGTTTGCATATTTTAAACAAATTGTTTTTATATGCATATGTAACACACTTTCTTCTGATATGTACTGTAAAAAGGAATTTTAATTTTAAAGTATTTATAGATAATTGTCTCTTCTCCATTTTATTTCCCACATGTAGAGCAATCTTAAACATTATAATTATCTGCTACAAAATAAAACATTGTGTGAAAATATTTATTTTAAACCAGAATATTATGTTAAAAAGATTTTCCCACTGTGAACATTTGTTTGCCATCTGTATTCAGCCCAATCAAACTATTTATTACTGTAAAGAAACTTGAATAGTGGACGTTCTATCCCTTAAAACTATTAACAGTATGGGAGTTACTAATATGTGGAAAATATGCTAACTCCATTTAATACATTGTGAACATTCTCTGGAGTATCCTAAGAAGTTCACTTTTTTTTCTAAAAAACATCAGTAAAACCAATAGTTTGAGTTTTATTCAATGTGTAGCTTCATTATTCTCTAGTAAAACACTGATTATGAAGTCAAATATAAAATTCAATTTTATATTGGGAAAACTTAAAAGCCTTCACTTTGTAAAACTGGTTTTGTCATTTAGAGCATATATTTGTCATTATGAAAAATGACAATATGTCATAAAAGATAAAAAAAAGAAAAAAAGAACTTGTGGCATAATGCTAACTACACCATTTGGAAAATTAAAATTGAGCCTCTTAGAATTTTGGAAGTAGAGACACAAGTGAGTGACTTGCATTTGAAACAATCTACCAAATAGGGAAGCCACATAGGTCAAACTTTCCACTCATCAAAAATAGAAAAAAAACCCGTAAACAGCAGCCTAAAATATAGTAAGTGTGGACTCTGACTGATGAAGCCTGCCTGGGTTTATTTTAGATCCTGATTGGTTACAGCCTACAACCAATCAGACAATAATTGAGCAGAATACACAAGGAGGAAAATCCTTGCTAGCATAATCAGAAACAGTGGGGCACAGGGCATACACACTGAGTGGCCAGATTATTATGTAAATTTAAAATTATTGTCATATTAGTTGTAGACTGTAGCCCCAGTTTATGAATAGAAATGAAGGGAATTGTCCTAAGCTTCTAGCCACAGTTAGAGATGAGTCCCATGTTACCCTCTGTCTATTATTTAAATAGTGTCTTCAGAAAGGTATTCAACTAAATGACATTAGTTTGGCAGAGTGAACACAGAGTTATTATAATTCTCAAAATGGTTGGTTTATGGCTGTAAAATATCCCATCAACATACACAAAATGTATTCGCTATACAAAGCTATGCATCCTTAGAAGTGTCTCATTGGACAGTGAATGAACAAAAGAATGGCACCAGTTCTCTAGCATGGCAACAGAAAGCATCAAGTCAGAGAGACAATGACCACTTAGCTACACTTTTCTTTGTTTTTTATTTTTAGTGTAAAAACTCATTTGCCTGTCTATACTAATGGGATGATTTCACTCCCCAAATTGTTAAATATTTATTTCAAGTTGGATTACATTGATAGGAAATGGATGTTTTGTTAAATGTAAGATAGTAGTTTTTGTTGTTGTAAATATATATATAATTTTAAATGCATTTTATTGATTTTTTACAGAGAGGAAGAGAGAGGGATAGAGAGTTAGAAACATCGATGAGAGAGAAACATCGACCAGCTGCCTCCTGCACACCCCCTACCGGGGATGTGCCCGCAACCAATGTACATGCCCTTGACCGGGATCGAACCCTGGACCTTTCAGCCCACAGACCGACGCTCTATCCACTGAGCCAAACCAGTTTCGGTTAAGATAGTAGTTTTAACAAGAGATATATTTATCGATTTACTTACACATACCCATAGATAGCTTTGGGTCCCTGTATCTTATTCATTGACCCAAAGTAGCAGATTCGTCACTCTGTGGACCACAAGTACTTAGTAATGGTTGTTGGGATATAGGAGACAATCGTGGTGAGAGAAAAAAAGATAGGAGTTGTAAAATCCTTAGAGGCTATATATTTGATAATAATCATGTTAATGTAAATTATCCTATTCCATCCTTTGCTGTCACAGTGAAAATTGTTCTATTTATGCCCACTGAGCAGAACGCTTAGCTATGCTATTCCACAGTTCTTTTCTTCTCTTCCCCCAGTTTTATAATGAAGCCTTGACAAGGAAATTGACATTATTAACTTATTGTGCCTTGGGAGCAGTTACCCTGAATGCAAACGCATATTACCTTAGTTTAAAATAAAAATGAGAATATATAAAACGATTATATTTGATTATGCAAATTAATTTTTCTTTTTCTGCTAAAAAGATTTGGTTATTGCCTTTGCTTCAAGTGGAACACAAATGAGGCATGAAATCTCCTATTGCCTTTTCACAGTTGAAAACAACATTGAGTATTAACGCAGTCATTAATATTATACAAAACTCTAATTCAGTTGCTTATTGATCTGTATAGTGCCACACAATAAAGAAATAGTAACTAGCTGAAAGGGCATAAGAAATTGATAAAAAATTTCTGTGGACTCTTGGCTTAAGCTAAACATACTAGAGATTTCTTTGCTTAACAGTGTAATCAATAGGTATCTGTCATATGTTTAGCTGCTTGTCATGTTCCTGCATGGATGATTAGTAAAACAAGTAATTTGAGCTTTATTCAACATGTAGTTTCATTATTCTCTCTGTCTAGTAAAACACTGATTATGAAGTCAAATATAAAATTCAATTTTATATTGGAAAAACTTAAAAGCCATCACTTTGTAAAACTGATTTTGTCATTTAGAGCATGTATTTGTCATTATGAAAAATGGCACTGAGTCTTGAAAAGATGATCTTTTGAAAAATGCATATCACATATTGAAATTTTAATTTCCTTTGTTGTGAACAATATTTTATTTTAAATTAAGGACATATATGTTTGAATTCACAAATTTCTGAACACATTCTCAGTTATATTTCTGTGTGCAAATTGCCTTCCCACCATAATACAATGGCATTGTGTTTCCAGTAGAAAACAGTAGCTTGAAAAAAATTTCTTATGCTATTCACATCAAATCATCAAATGGAGTACCTTTGAATTTTGGGTATCTGTGTTTTTCCTTTTTCAAATTTGGTACTGCAAACTTATCTTGGTATCTATAATAATAAAAAATGTAATGTGCTAATTAGAGTGAACATCCTTCCAGATAACCTTCCAGAAGAAGTTGGAGCTGTGAGGGGAGCCAGGATCCCGGGTGCCTGTTGGTGGCCAGAGGGAAGCTGGTGCCAGCAGCTGGGGGAAGGAAGGCCTACTCTTGCAGGAATTTCGTGCATCAGGCCTCTAGTAGCGATATATTTGGACGCTGTAGACCAGTGGTTCACAAATGGAAACAATTTTGCTCCCAGAGGTTATTTGACACTGGAGACATTTTTGGTAGTCACAACTCAGGGGAAACTGCTCTTGGCATCTAGCAGGTCAAGGCCAGAAATGCTTCTAAACATCCTACAGTGCACAGAATAGGCTTCCACAACAAAGAATTATTCAGGCTCAGATGTCAGCAGTGCTGTTCTACTGCAGGTTAAGAAATCCTGATGTCTAGCAGTGATGTGCAACAGAAATAAAATGTGAGTCACAAATAAGAGCCTGAGATATGATATAAATTTTTCTAGTATGCCCATAAAAATAAACAGGTGATGTTACTTTTAATAATATATTTTATTTATCTCAGTAATATACAGTAGTGTCATTTCAACATATCTTATTAATAAAAGCCTATGTGGTCATCACGCCCTCATGCTGTGACGCCCTCACGCCACCACGAGCCAGCACCAGGAGACTGTGTGCACAGTGGGCTCACGCAAGTGGGTGGGACTGTGTGTGCACTCAGGTGGGCGGGGGCTTGACGCTGTGTGCGTGGCACCCAGGTGGGTCCCGTGGCTGTGCACAATGAGGCCTGGGGGGTCCTATGGCTCCACGTGGTGTGGAGGCGGGATCCCCGGCTCCAGCCTACCTCTTTGGGGCAGCCCATAGAGGAGCCCCGGATGGGTGGGCATGGCCTATCTCTTTGGGGTGATCAATTGCAGGGCTCCCACACTGTGAGAGGGCACAGGCCAGGCTGTAATGGACCCCTTCTCCGAGTGCACGAATTTCGTGCACTGGTTCTCTAGTATGTGATATAAAATACGAAAGCTTTTTTAGTTATTTTTTAAATTGTTGAACATATTACATATGCCCCCTTTTTCTCCCGTTAACCCTCTCCAGCCTGCCTCAGCACCCCCACCATGCCCCAGGCCTTCACCACCTTATCGTCTGTGTACATGGGCTATGCAAGTTCTTTGGTTGAACACTTCCCACCTACCCACCCTCCCCCACCTTCCCTCTGAGATTTGTCTGTCTGTTCTGTGCTTCTATGTCTCTGGATCCAGATTCCACATATGTGTGAGATTATGTGATTCTTGTCTTTCTATGACTGGCTTATTTCACTTAGCATATACTCTCTAGATCTCTCCATGATGTCTCAAAGAGTAAGATGTCTCAAGATATTTTACAGTTTTAATACTTTTAGAAATCCAGTGTTTACTGTACACTTAGAGTACATTTGAACCAGACTAGCCACTTTTCAAGAGCTCAATAGCCACTTGTAGCTGCTGGCTAATTGTACTGGGTGAAGAAGCTTTACTACTATTCAACTATATCTTACTACTACTACTACTACTAATAATAATAATCATAATAAAAACTCCCACCAACTATGGAATAATAGTAATAATAATCTATACTGACTTATGCTACCAAGTGTGACTACTGTTTTGTTTATCAAAGGGTCTTATCTAAGGATCTAATGCTTTCATATTCATGTTAAATCTCATCTCCAAAATGATCACTTTTGGCATTAAGTCACTAAGTCAGAAGCAATATTAGGGGAATGTAGCATAATTTCCATTTTAGTCCAGCATTTCTGTTACTTAAAATGTCAAGTCTATTGGGATATATCACAATCTAAAGTCAGTTTAATAATATTAAAAGAGGGAGTACTTTTCTAAATAACACTTTTTTTTTACTGGAAGCAATTTTAGTAGAGTAAGACAGACAAATTATTTAATAAGATTTCTCTCTTTCAAAACTAAAGGTACTATGCCTGTGATTTCTTCAAGTTTAACATGACATATTTTCATAAGGATGATGGATCTATGGGTAGGGATTAGAAAGATGACATTTGGTCAAAGTAATCCTCTTTTATAAATACTGTTATTATGGAATTAACTTTGCTATGAATAAATAGGCAACAAATTAGGAATATTGTCTGATTAGCCAGATAGTGCTAACTAGACTCCGGATGATAGATAGAGGAAGTTGGAAGCCCATCTTTCCTTAGTTATTACTCTCCTGAAAATATAAGGTTCTCATAAATATAACCAATATAATTTTAAGTGCTACTTTAAAAGAGTAAAACAAAACAAAAAGTAAAACATGCTCAAAATATTAATAAAATGTATGTTTTCATCAGAAAACAAAAACAATTATTTTAATGATTTAAACTCTTGTTGAAAACTTTTATACTGCTTTATATAGTACTTAGGATAGATTTGAATAATAAATATTATGGTCCAGTAAGTAACTTAGTGGAAGGTTCTTTCAAAGTTTATCTCTTTCAAATGGGCAGGAATTATGAAGAATTTCTGTTTCTGCTTTTAAGTGGTAGCTTAGAGATGTAGTTGATTTAACAACAGGGTCTTTGAATTTCTCTGAAACACATTAAGAAAGTTATCCACTCACAAAGATGGGAATCTTGGCATTAAGAACAACAGATTGCCAAATGAAACATGGTGGTGGGTGGTAGAATTTGTTTAAATATAGATATCTACTCTTCAATAATTGTTGCTGAAAATGCACCATCTGCTTTAAAAGAATAATCATTCATGGCATATCATGATAAAACATTCATGACAAGGAATGGGTTTATTTTTAAAAATTTCATTTACTAGAGTCATTAATTAAGTATATTTGTCCGGTATGTTAGAGCAATATTAGAAAATTTCCAGTGAGCTATGTGGTGCATCTTTTAGCTGGGTGTTCCTGTATGATTGGTTGGGAATCACTCTCTCAGTTCTCAGAATTCTTTAGTGCAATTAAGAGGTGTTTTGTAATTACAAATATGTGATGAGAGATGCAATATTGGCCAAACTGATATCTTAATATTTGTAGTATTTGGGGGAATTCAACTTTCTTAAGTATTTTTTGTCTGGGTTTGGCACATATCTTCCAAGTAGGCTATGTGTATCCATAGTGTTCTTTACAAAATATAAAATGGTTTCTGTTTCAAAAGCATGTCATCAAAACAGTTGAGCCTGGCTGGTGTGGCTCAGTGGTTGAGCATTGACCTATGAACCAGGAAGTCAAAGTTTGATTCCCAGTTGGGACACATTCTCAGGTTATGAACTCAATCCCCAAAGTGGGGCATGCAGGAGGAAGCTGATCATGATTCTCTCTCATCATTGATGTTTCTATCTCTCCCTATTTCTCTCTCTTTTCCTTTCTTAAATCAGTAAAAATATATTTTTTTAAAAGAACAATAGGATAGGTAATATTGTCTTTTACTGTAAAAAGACGGTATTAATCTAATGTATTATAATTAATTCAATGGAGAGATCATTAAACTTTGAAATAACCTTCCACCAATTTTTGATACCTGATTTCCAACAACTATTAATATAGCTTCTCTGTTGCATGCTACCATTTTATAATTATAACATTTTGCATTACATATTTATGTTTTTACAATGTGAAAAAAATATGTCGTAGGCAGATATAATAGATAACATGCTAAATATTTCAGTCTATTCCTTTAAGGTTTACCTACATCATTTTTTGAAACTTTTCTTTTCTTTTTTTTTAAATATATTTTATTGATTTTTTTATAGAGAGGAAGAGTGAGGGATAGAGAGTTAGAAACATCGATGAGAGAGAATCATCGACCAGCTGCCTTTCACACACCCCCTACTGGGGAAGTGCCCGCAACCAAGGTACATGCCCTTGACCGGAATCGAACCTGGGACCTTTCAGTCCCCAGGCCGACGCTCTATCCACTGAGCCAAACCGGTCCTGGCATTTTTTGAAACTTTTCAATTCCTTTCCAATTAAATATGGTTTTCATTCTATAACATGGAAGTAGATTATTTTATCTTGAATTTCTTTGGCACACCTTTTTATTTAATTCCCCTTTAACTGCTCCCTTCCCTTTAGAAGACAAGCACCGTTAAGGCAAGTGACTTTCTTTATTCCTCTATATAACCATTCTTGAATCTAGCTTGTATGTTACTTATAGTAGACTCTTAATCAATATTTTTCTTAATTAAATTGAATACTATATGCTTCTACCCATTTTGAGATTAACTGGCTTTTATGTATTAAAGAAGGAATTTAATACACAACTCATTTTTCTCATTTCTGAGAAATCAGCCAGATGGATTTTTTTTCCCATTTAAGTGGTTGACACTTTTATATTTATTCCATGTGGCATGTGCTCTTTCTGTCACATCTCTCACTTTAATGAGCTGATAATGTCACCAAATGGTTTTTGGCTATATCAGTACAGGTATGTGTAGGAAGTAACTCGAATTCCCTTATGAGTACCTACAAATGCCAAATGACTTTCTAATGTAGGCATTAGGGGGAAAGAAGGCAACATCTTAGCTAATGACAAATATGAAGACACCCTTCCTGATAGAGAGCTGCAACGGACCGTCCCTGGGAAAAGGCAGCGTTCCTCTTCAGAGACACAGGAGACACACCTGGGCAAATTTATCTCGCCCTGATTTTTTTCCTCAATTAAAAAAATGTATTTAGCTTCTAAGATATTAACCTACACCTGAGAAATTGATTTTATATTTGAACACTGAAGGTTTTTGAAAATACAAATATATTATTTTAGCTACCTATATGGCATTAACTCAACGAGTGGTCTCTGCCTACTAAAATATATCAACTTGGAGGCACTAGTTTCAGTTTCTTGTCTTCGTTTTTCACTAAGTGCCTGCATGACCTTGGTAAGACATTTAACCCGTGTCTCAGTTTCTGCAGATGTAAACTTTAATGAGTCTTCATTCTAAATGTTTTTTTGAGTGTGAATGTGTGCTTTTGAATAAGACTGCCTTGGTTTAATCTTCTCTTGTAGCATTTACTAGCTCAAGTAAATGATATTTAATGGTATTAAATAACTTGACCTTGCACGAGTTATTTAAAATCATTTCCAAAATGTTTAAAATAGGCATGTATTATGAGGATTAAACAAAAACACGGCTGTAAAGTGCTTATGAAACGTAAGATTTCTCAGGTTTTAACTATTATTATGAGACTTTTTCAAGCCATCAAAATACCTTAAATAGTTCTATTGTTTGATTTTAGTATAAATCTTCTATTTGCAGTAGTGGATGTAAACTCCTCTGCTTCAACTTTCTTAGTCACTCTCCAAGTTTGGACATAAAAATAAAAGGAAACAAAGTGCAGTGTATTTTATTACATATTCTTCACTTATTCATGCTAAGTCTTTGAAATCTAGGTGTTTTTTTTTTTTTTAATACTTAAAGCACATATCAAATTTGATTTAACCATATTCCAAAAACTTCATATTCACATGTGACTAGTGGCTACCATAATGGGCAACAGGGATCTGGAAAAATTCAAGGGATAATAAAGTAAGGCAAACTAAAAATAAACAAGTCTTCATCCCTCTCATCACTGCTACAAAATTGTATCATGTCTTCTTAAACCGTGCAGTGATATGGAAGAGCTCCTCTTAAGACCTATTTTTATTTATTCATTTATTCTATAATATATTTTATTGAATTTTTACAGAGAGGAAGGGAGAGGGATAGAGAGTTAGAAACATTGATGAGAGAGAAACTTGGATCAGCTGGCTCCAGCACGCCCCCTACTGGGGATGTGCCCGCAAGCAAGGTACATGCCCTTGACCGGAATCAAACCTGGGACCTTTCAGTCCGCAGGCCTACACTCTATCCGCTGAGCCAAACCGGTTTCAGCTTAAGACCTATTTTAATTCTTATAAAAATCAAGTACTAGTATTGGTTATTTAAAAACGAGAATGCCTTGGACGTGTGTGTGTGTGTGTGTGTGTGTGTGTGTGTGTGTGGTGCGCTTGTGCACACCTGTTTATAAACTATGTTTATGAGCCTGGGAATTATTTTAAATTATTTCCCAAATTGAAAATTACTATTGTAGTGCTACATTAATTGTCTCCTTCCTAAATATTTTTAAATCTGATTTGAAAGTACTTATCCAGATACATAACATTGTTCAACAGTCTAACAGATAAAGACAATTCTGAGGCTTGAGTGCCATACAAAACATCTCCAATTAAAGATTGTACATCAGAATCATGTGACTTTTAAGTAGTTCTCTACTCTTTAGAAAACAAAACAAAAATCTTGAAAAACTGTTGAAATTGTGTTAATTATAAGTGATTTGCAAAGGCTGGTATTATTGTGCACACTAGAGAGGCCCAATGCACAAAATAATTATATTTATTTATTGACTTATTTTTATTGTTAACATATTACAAACATCCTCCACTTCCCCTTTGACCACTTGCATGCAGCCCCCACCCTTATAGCCCTCACCACACCGTTGCCTGTGTCCATGGGCTATGCATATATATTCTTTGGTTATCAGTGATTCAATTACTAATGTGTCTGATTAGAGATATATTTTATATAAACAAGGTCCTTACTTTAAACCACTGTAAAGCGTACACAGTTATTTTTATCAGGGTATACATAACATGTTATAAAATTAACCCTGGAATATAGTTCCAGTATAAAACTTTTCTTAAAATACAAAATTTGATAGAATCTTCTCAAAAGAAGACAGAAGGAAGGCCAAGAGGCACATGAACACATGCTCAAAGTCACTAATTATTCAAGAGATGCAAATCAAAACAACAATGTGATACCATCTCACACCTGTCAGAATGGCCAACATCAACAAAACAACAAAGTACAAGTGTTGGTGAGGATGCAGAGAAAAAGGAACCCTCATGCACTGCTGGTGGGTTTGCAGGTTTGTGCAACCACTGTGGAGAACAGTATGGAGTTTCCTCAAAAAACTGAAAATGGAACCCCCATTTGACCCAGTAATCCCACTACTAGGAATATACCCCAAGAAACTAGAAACACCAATCAGAAAGTATATAGGCACCCTTTTGTTCATAGCAGCACACTTTACAATAGCTAGGATTTGGAAATAGCCTAGGTGCCCATCAGCAGATGACTGGATCAGAAAACTATGGTACATCTACACAATGGAATTCTATGCTGCCATAGAAATGAAAGGAATTCTCATCATTTGCAGCGACCTGGATGGAATTGGAGAACATCATGCTGAGTGAAATAAGCCAGTCAATGAAAGAGAAACACCACAGGACCTCAGTCATTTATGGATAATAAAGAACATTATAAACTGATGAACCAAAAGATAGATATAGTGACCGTAAAGCAACTAGCAGACTGTCAAATTACAGCTGGGAGGGTTGGGAGATCTGGGGGAGATAAGAGATCAACCCAAGGACGTGTATACATGCATATAAATGCAACCAATGGACACAAAACTCTGGGGAAGGAGGGCATGTATGGGAGGGGGGGCAATGGTAATAAATGTACACATAATAATTTAATAAAAATATTTTTAAAGTGTAATAAAATACAAAATTTGCCATAATGCCATATCCTACTTATGGCTGCATCAAATGTACTTTTAGAATATTGATTTGATTAAATTATATAAATTTAAACTCTGAAAGAAAACAACTTAAAGAAAAAAATAAAACTCATAGCTGTTGTAATAATTTGAATATGTAATGTTAATTCTTCAAGGTTGTAGCTGTTCCGTATTTTTCTTTATGTAAGATTGCCTTAAAATCAAAGAAAAATGGTGAATGTCCATGAAATAAAAAAAAAACATTCTTTTTACTTTCCCTTTCAGTAAATTTTAATCAATATTTTTAAAACTTTCTGTTCACAATTTATTCATACTTCTAGCTTGTTCATTCTCCCTATGGTCCTTTGAACTCAATCTGTTTAATTTTCCTCCTGGGCTCAATATTTACAAACACCATGTAAAAATCATAAGATATTTTGTTTTGATGAATGTCTCTAATCAATAGCTCAGGATAAATCATTAGAAGAGATGTTTCCTTATATAGATTCTCCCCATGATGTGAAACTTCATTCTGGAATGTAAAATACTTTTCTGCATTTTCTGATAAATATTTTTAACTATAATTATTTATATAGCAGCTTTATGGAAGGCAAACCAGTAAAATGCAGTTTATAGAATATTATTCTAAAGCAAGAAGACACATTTAATTCCATTTAATATCATAAAATCTTTATTTTTCATATGTATTCTCTATTTTCTAGAAAGGAACTGGTTTCTGATATTTTGGAAAGGCATATTGAAAAGGGGGTGACAGAAAGGCTAAATGCAATTTTTTACAATTACCCTGTTTCCCGGAAAATAAGACAGTGTCTTATATTAATTTTTGCTCCCAAAGATGTGCTAGGTCTTATTTTCAGGGGATGTATTACGTTTCCATGAAGTAGGTCTTATTTTTGGAGGATGTCTTATTTTTGGGGAAACACAGTAGTGGTCTGTTCTACTTTGCCACTGGAGTCAGCATATAGAAGTTCAAGGGAGCTGGGTCTATAAATTTTTCCCCAATTCTATGTTTAAGGACATCACTTAATATCTTGAAATCATCGATGTAGGGAGTATGATACAATTCACCCTTCCTTCCTTCCTTCCTTCCTTCCTTCCTTCCTTCCTTCCTTCCTTCCTTCCTTCCTTTCTTTCTTTATTTTCTGTCTTTTCTTTCTTTCAAGCTTATTTGCTAAACAGTTCACCGCACAAGACTGAATATACCCAATGTTTTCCAGGTTTAATATCTCATGATTGCTTTTCTTTATTCGGGCCACTTTATGCTCAGGACTAGCCCAGAATTTAAGATTTAAGAAACCCAGTTAACAACACTTATGGGTTCTCTTCCTTGATCTTAACAAATTGAGGAAGAAAGGAGCACAGAGTATAAGGTTTTAAATGACTAAATATGCTTGTGATAGTTTTCCTTATATGATCAGTACTACTATTAATCCCACTAATATCATAATAGAGTTCTAATCTGTTAACAAGATGGCAACATATATTCTGTCACACAGTATTACTTTTATTTTAAATTTATTTATATTTTTCCCATGCCTATTGAGTTATAATTGGCAAATATATATATAAATGTAAACAATGATAAATGATTGGCACAATCCATTACTTCAGATAGTTGTTTGTTTTGGTGAGAATATTTTAGATATCTCTTAGGAAATTTCAAATGTACAACACAATATTTTGATCAACAGTCAATATATTGCACATCAGAGTTCTGGAACTTATTCATTCTGTGCAACTAAAACTTTGTACTCCTTGACCTTCCCCTTTTCATTTCTCCCACCCGTCAGCACCTGCAACCACCATTCTACTCTGGCTTTTTTAAAAAGAAACATTCTATTTTTATTAATTTCAGAGAAGAAGGAAGTGAGAGAGAAAGATAAAAACAATCAATGATGAGAGAAAATCATTGATTGGCTGCCTCCTGCACACCTCTCACTGGGGATCAAGCCCTCTCATTGGGCATATGGCCTGACTGGGAATCAAACCTTGACCCCCTGGTTCATAGGTCATGCTCAACCATTGAGCTTTGCTGGCTGGATCTGCTCTGCTTCTATGAGTGATGTCAAGCATCTTTTCCGTACTTTTTGGTCACTTGCATGTCTTTAAAAATATAAGTTGTTTATATATATATAAACTAATATATATATATATATATATATATATATATATATATATATATATATATTCATATATATATATATTCATTAGTTTCTATAGTTTCTTTGTTATGATGAGCTGCCAGGTGGTTTTCTTTTGGTTTCTTCTGGATTTCACGTTTTGAGCAATTTGATTTTTTTCATATAAAAATGTCTTTATGATGGAAAAAGCAGCACCTGAGTTTGAAATATATTTTGTCTTTAATTAAATCTTCCATGACATTAATATCACAGCTCTATTTTAGTTCCTTAATGTGGCTGGTATGTCCTTATAATCACTGTAAATTTGTTACTTTGTTTTAAATGAAACTTTTTATGTAGCACATTGTTGGGCTATGAGTTTTGATAATTATCTAAGAGTTCCTTTCTTTCTAAAAGGCTAACTTCTCCTATTTACATTTATTGATGTATTCAGAAGATGTGATTTTACTACTTTCATTTCACTCTATATTATCTATATTTCATATTTGTAAAATGTTTGTATATGATTCTGCTTTTCTATTTATAATTCAGAGAGTTGGCAATTGATTTCTATCCTTCTGTTATTTTATCCTATAGCTTTAAAAATGTGTAATCTAAATTACTAGAAGATATTTGGCATGGGGTGATGATGGAGAATCAGTTGTATTTGTAACACTCATAGAGTGAAAAGACAACGTTGACTAGTCCCAAATCTTCACAGTGATAGTTTAAGAGCCAATAACTGATGGTTTTAGTTTCCTTTTTTTTTTTTTTAACAAATGCAACATCACAAATGCTCTTGAAGTCACTGAGGAGAATAAATTAGGAAAAAAGGACGTTGATGACTAAGTTAAAAGTGGATTGTATATATCATAATGATGCATCTTAATACCAATGACACTGTAATGCACTATTATGTATAAATACTAAAACCTTTATTGACCTTCTCCACTATGAAAGATGAATACAGCACACTACCTTTTCCATTTCTATTTTCTGATAATTATTTTATATTTATATATTATAAGCTCTATAATATATATTTTTAAAGTAATAAAATCTAGTTCTTGATTTGTCAAATTAAGATTTTATGATTTACTTACCTCTATACTTAATCATACCTCAATTCATTAAGTTGGATTCTATTAAATGTAACTGTTACCATTGTAATTAGCTAGTTATCCTATATAATAAAGAGGTAAAATGCAAATTGACCATCATACCCTTGCACACGATGGCTTCCCCCAGGTGGTCACAAGATGGTCACTACGATATGGCTGACAGGGGAGGACAGTTTGGGGCGATTAGGCCAGCAGGGGAGGGCAGTTGGGGGTGATCAGGCTGGCAGGGGAGGACAGTTGGGGGCGACCAGGCCTGCAAGGGAGGGAGAGCAGTTGGGGGGGGGAGACCAGGCCTGCAGGGTAAGGCATTTAGGGGTGACCAGACTGGCAGGGGAGGGCAGTTAGCAGTGACTGGGCCTGCAGGGGAGGTCAATTGGGGTCAATCGGGCCAACAGTAGAGAGATGTTAGGGGTTACTGGGCAGGCAGGGGAGGGATGTTGGGGGCAACTGGGCTGGCAGGGGAGGGCAATTGGGGGCAATTGGGCCAGCAGGGGAGCAGTTAAGCATCAATCAGGCTGGCAGGAGAATGATTAGGGGATAATATGGCTGACAGGCAGAAGCGGTTAGGAGCAATCAGGCAGGCAGGCAGGCAAGCCATTGGGAGCCAGCAGTCCTGGATTGTGAGAGGGATGTAATCAGGCCTAAACTGGCAGTCAGACATCCCCCAAGGGGTCCAAGATTGGAGAGAGTGCAGGCTGGGGTGAGAGACACCCCCGCCCAGGCATGAATTTTGTGCACTGAACCTTTAGTTAATAATAGGAAGAGATAAAGGGAGATTCCAGACATTATAAGCATGGCCATCTGGGCAGTTTCAACAGGAAGCTGCAATTTCACATTCCTCAGGGAACCACTGGTCCATTCCCTGCAGATCACTAGGGGAAGGGACTAGACAAAAGGGAAGATGGGTTCAAGCATAGTAAAATTGGGGTGAACTTGGTGCAGATACTTGCCTGTCCGTCTATCCTGGGAAACCATGAAATGACTAGAGGGAGTAGAGCTACTGCAAGTGCATGAAATCTTGAACTCTGCAGACAAAGGAATTATCTGTCTCTCTTATCTTCTGCCTTTGCTCCTGCTTCCTTACACTTGCCTATATTTTCTCCATAGCCATGAGGCCCTAGAAGCCACATGTCCAATTGCTATGCACACCTACACATAATGGACTACAGCTGGGAACACAAACTAAGCTAGCTTGATGCTGAACCGGACTGTGCAAATATAGAACACAGGCTCTGGGCAATGGCTTTGATCCTCGCTCTGCTAAAGACACAGCTGGACTTCGTCTGTGGCAGGATGGAGGGAGAAGGGACTTTGGAAACCCGAGGGTTTAGTTCCACAGAAACAAATCTCATTCATCTTCCTATGCAAGCCTCAAAAAATTCTTTTACTTGTGACATTACAAGAAGCACACTTTCCCAGGCACCCTTCTGAAAATTGAACCATATGAAATTGCCCATTTTCAAAGTCAAAACATTATATTCTCATTTTTATATTCTTAAGTTTTTATAAGTTTAACTTAACAAATCATATTTTACACAGCCTGGGAGATTTATATACATATAGTAATTATCCCTCTGTAAAATTTACATATATATATTCCAAAATTTTGCATATATGCATTCCAAATCATCTAATCTTGCTGATGGATATCTAGGACAAGTATTTTTGTCCTTTGATAGGAAGTGAACCAGCAGTTTTTCACATAACACACAAATGTAAGTTTCTCAGAATTTAGTCATATGACCACAGCCTTAGAAGGCTGGGAAGTATGCTCTCAAGTTGGGTGGCAATATGCCCAGCTTAAAATGAGATGTTTAATTTTTTAAAGAAAGATGGTAGGAAGAGCTAGTTGAGGACAATTCACAGTCTCTGACAGTGAGAGATCTACAAAATTTACATCACTGTGTTAATATTTTATATTGCTAAAGATAGGAATGAGTCTATAATTGCCAAGAACTAGAAACAAAATTTAAAAACAATCAGGAAGCCCTAGCCAATTTTGCTCACTGGATAGGCATTGGCCTATGATTCTAGTCAAAGGCACATCCCCAGGTTGTGGGCTTGATCCCCAGTAGAGGGTGTGCAAGAGGCAGCTGATCAGTTATTCTCTCTTATCACTGATATTTCTATTTCTCTCTCCTTATTCTTTCCTCTCTGAAATCAATAAAAATTAATTTATTTTAATTCTATTCTGCCCTATTATACCACTAATAATCTTATGATGTTATTTTTCTTGTAGTTCCTTATTTTTAACCTTATACACTGTAGTGCCATTACATATATTAATATCTTTGAATTTTACATCTTTTTCCCTTTATTTTCCTTTTATTATAACCTGATTTATCAAGATTTTTGGTATTATTGCTTTCCTGTTTTTGTTGTGTTTTAATGTATTTATATTGATTTCAGAGAGGAAGAAAGAGGGAGAGAGAGATAAAAACATCAATGATGAGAAAGAATCATTGATCAGCTGTCTTTTGCATGCCCACTTCTGGGGACCCAGCTTACAATCCAGGCATGTACTCTTGACTGGAATTGAACCTGGGCCCCTTCAGTTTGCATGCTAAAGTTTTATCCACTGAGCCAAATAAGCTAGGGCAGGCAGAATAGAATTTAAGTTTAAAATCATTCAATAAAATAAGTGGAGATATTTTATGTTGTCAAATGATGTGACCCATCAAGAATATATATAACTAGAGGCCCGGTGCATGAAATTTGTGCACTTGGGGTGTGTGCGTGTGTGTGTGTGGGGGGGGGGGATCCCTCAACCTGGCCTGCATCCTCTCACAATCTGGGAGCTTTTGGTTTATGTCTTACTAACAGTTTAGGCCAGCTCCTGCAGAGCAGCTCCTGCCACTGCCCCTGCACTCACCAGCTGTGAGCCTGGCTTTGGGCTGAGTGGAGATCCCCCTGTGGGAGCACACTGACCACCAGGGGAAGTTCCTGCAGTGTGCATCTACCCCCTGGTGGTCAGTGTGCATCATAGCGACCTGTTATTCTGCCATTCGGTTGATTTGCATATTAGCCTTTTTATTATAGAGGATGGGCACTGGACAGTGTTGCTAAATGGTTAGAAGGCCTTCCCACATGCAAGAGGGTTGGGGGTTCAACTCGTAGTCAGGGGCACGTACCTGATGTGTAGGTTCAATCCCTGGCCTGGTCAAGTTACATGTTGAAAACAACCAATCAGTGTGTCTCTCCTATTTCAATGGTGCTCTCTCTTCCTTCTTTCTACTCCATAAAAAAAATCAATGGAAACAATATTTTTGGGAAAGGATTAATTTAAAAAGAATATATATAATGGTTCAGTATAATTAAACATTGAACAAGGTAATATCAAAATATAAAGTAAAATAATTTCTCAAAATACTGAAAGTGGATGAATTCACAGTTATGAAGGGGATCCTTAATATTTTCCTATCAGAAATGGACAGATCAATAGACTAAATAAATTAACTTAAAATAGAGCATTTAGTAACAAAATTAATAAACTCAGTCAAATAGATAGTAAAGAAAACTGAATCTAAGGAACAGAAAATATATATTCTTGTCAAGTTCTGGAACGCTTCCCAAAACTGATTATATTATAGCCCACAAAAAATTAAAACCAACTTAACATAGAAAAAATATCATATAGACCACATTCTCTGAATTCTATACAATAAAACACTTGAAAAAAATCTATACGAGAAGAATCAGGTTCAAGATGGCAAGAAAGGCACCTACATTTCATTATATTGACTTGTTATTTAACAAAAAGATCTCTGGAATAGATATAATATGAAATGATAATCTTAGAAGAAATTTTCAAAGCACATGGTTAAACAAAATAGAATTATATGGAGAACTTATCAATTAATTATAGTTGTCAGATTAGCCCTGAGAGCAAATCTAGGTAAAGATAATACTCATAGAAAGAATATTATAATTGTCAATCTAAGAATATATATCATTATATTTATATAACTGACATATAATATTGACACGTTAAATGACAAATTATTCTTTAAAATAATTTTTATTCATGACCTAGTAGATATTATCCTAAGAATTCGAGGATATTTCACCATTTACTTATTTATTTTTAAAATTTATTTTTATTGTTGAAAGTATTACAGATGTCATGTCTCCCTTATTTCCCCCACTCATCCCCTCTACCCTGCTCCTGCCCCCTCCCCAGGCCTTCACTGCACTAATGTCTGTGTCCATGGGTTATGGATATAAATTATTTGGTTAATCTCTTCCAACCCACCCCCTTTCCCTCTGAAATATGTCAGTTTGTTGCATGCTTCAATATCTCTAGATCTATTTTGTTCATTAGTTTATTTTGTTCATTAGATTCTACATATAAGTGAGATCATGTGATACATGTATTTTCTAACTGGCTTATTTCACTTAGCTTAATATTCTCCAGGTCTCTCTATCCTGGGTCAAACAGTAAGATGCTTCACAATTTAAAAAGTATTAATGTGCCCTACCAGCATGGCATAGTGGTTGAGTGTTGACTTATGAACCAGGAGATCACAGCACATGCCAGGGTTGCTGGCTTGATCCCCAATGTGGGGCATGGAGGAGGCAGCTGATAAATGGGTCTCTCTCATCATTGATGTTTCTATCTCTCTCTCCCTTGTCTAAAATCAATAAAAATAAAATTGTAAAATTACTAATGTAATTCTTCTGAGAAACATAATAAAGGTAAAATAAAGTATACAATTATTTTAGAAGTTGTTGGAAAAGACTGACATTAATAGCAATTCCTATTAAAATTCTTAGGTAGAAATAGATTCCTTTCAATCTCATGAAGTGAATTTTACCAGAAATAGGGAGTATATATGATACCTAAATGTGAGTTAATGAAGCATTACTCTAAACATAATCAGCAATACATGCCTAAATATGTGTAAAATCACTCAAACCATTCAAAAATTTTGTGGATTACAAAAAAAAGATTTAAAACAGGCAATTAAATATGGATGTTAGAAACAGATGAGACTAATTTGATTTGCAAAAGATAAAACGTCTACACACATAGCCTAACATTGAAGTTAAATAGTCATGAGAGCCAAATAACTTCATCATCTTGATACCAGCTACACACACACACACACACACACACACACACACACCCCATACTCTACCTATGACCAATACATGTTGAGAAAATATAAACATATACGGATTCAATCTATAAGAGTGACCCACTAAAATTTCACCTTATTTCTAACACTAGGATTCTAGTCTATCCAACTTCTAATCCTCAATGTCTTCACTAATGTCTTCCCTGAAGTCCTTTTTTTCCCAACACAGCAGCCAGAGGTATATTTTTCGTTATTGTTCTCTGTCAGAGGTATCTGTTAAAGCTGGTTAGGTTTGTTCATAAACTCTGATAGCTATCTTCTCACTCAGAGTGAAAACCAAAGACCTGTACAATCATAGCTCCCTTTATGTCTACGACCTCATTTTCTGAAACTATCCACTTAGCTCACTCTGCTCCAGTCACACTGGCTTCCCACTTCTTCTTACAACATGTCAGCCATGCTTTCATCTCAGATGCTGTTCCTTTTCCTACTACAATTTTTGTTATCCACAGAGATTACTCTCTCAACCTACTCCAGTTAGTTATTTAAAGACTAGAGGCTTGATGCATGGGGTTCGTAAACGAGTGGGGTCCCTCAGCCTGGCCTGCAACCTCTCGCAATCCAGGACCCCTCTGGATGTCAGACTGTGGGGATTGGGCAGAAACCCAGGAGCCTGACATCTTCCCAAAGGATGTAGCAGCGCCAAAGAGGCAGGAAGCCAGGGAGGAGATCCAGCCTGGCCGGGTGTAGCTCCACTGCAGCTCATCCCCGCCCTGCTGTACCTGCCGCCATTGCCACTGCCTCAGTGGTCGCTAGCGCTGTCACAGAGGCGGGAGAGGCTCCTGCCACCACAGTTGTGCTTGCCAGCTGTGAGCCCAGCTTCTGGCTGAGCAGCACTCCCACTGTGGGAGCACACTGACCACCAGGTGGGAGCTCCCTCTGGAGCATCATAGCAACCAGTCTTTGGGTCATAACTGTTGCTTAGGCTTTTATATACTGAGTGGCCAGATTATTATGATCTCTGAACACATAATAATCTGGCCACTCAGTGTATATCCCATATAATAAAAGGCTAATATGCAAACTGTCCCCTCAACCAGGAGTTAGACCAGCAGGCAGGCCAGCCAACTGCCCATGTCCCCTCCCCCCTGGCCAGACTGGCCGGACACCACCCATGCATGAGTCCATATGAAACACATACAATGAGTGGCCAGATTATTATGTGTTCATAGATTATAATGATCTGGCCACTCAGTATAAATATAGATAGATTGTTTTTTTAGTGAAGACTATAGGGGCTCAAAAAATATTGATGCTTTTCCTCTCGCCTTCTAAATCCTTCTCGCTGGATTAATACCCAAATTAACTGAGCCAGATTAACAGGGGGAAATCAAAGTTTAATATATGTGTATGAAGAATTCACATAGACATGATAAATCCATGAAAATTCCAAAGACAGCGAGTCAACATTGGGTATATAAGACATTTTGAACAAATGAGAAAGGTGGTGGTGGGGGGTGGTGAGGCAAGAGGTTTTAGATTTAAAAAGTGCAGTGGGCAATTTACAGGTAGTTGAGGAAAAGTGGATATGCATGGCAGGAAATCCTTCCTAGGTGGCTCAAAACAATGGAATACAGGGGTGTCTAGCTAATGGACACCTGCCTGAGGCACTTTTTTTTTTTTTTTTTTTTTTTTTTTTTACCATACTTAATTCAAATTAGGCTAAAGGGAACATCATAAACTCCTTCTATTCCAGATTTCTCCGAATCTTTTGGGCAGGAAAAGGAGGAGCACAAAGGTTCTTTGTGAGACTTTCTTTTATTTCTGAATAAACAGCTTAAAATCAGTATCCCTCAAAGCAGCTTCAGGACGGCAGAATTGTGGTCCTTTCAAGACCTTCTGGGTCCATCCCATTGAGACTTGTATTGTCCACCCCAAGTCTCTTTTCTTAGGGTTTTTTTTTTCTACTTAATACTCTTCACTATGTTACATATTTTACATTTCCCTGATTTATCTTGTTTATTTCTGGCTCCCCTCATGAAAAGGATTTAAGACCATGCAGGTTGAGAACTGTCAAGTTCCAATAGAAACATTCACGTAGATTATAGCATTTTTACTCTATAGTTGTTTAAGTGTAACCTGCAATATGTGTAACGTGGCCATGCCTTGCTCTCACCATAGTAATTCAAGGCCTATTAGGGTTTTAATGGATTTTTGCTGGAGTTTGTTTGTTTGTTTGTTTGTTTGTGTTTCACCCTGTTGTCTAGGTAGTGAGCCTAAGAGTAGTGGAAGTTGAGGTCATATAAGCTAATGAGACCAGATTATGGAGGGGTTCTGAAGGCCACTGTTAGAACTTGGAATTGACTTGAAGTGAGGCTGGAAACTGTTGGAGAGCTATAATGAGATTAATTACCTAATGCAACATTTGCTTTAAAAGGATCCCTGTGGCTGCTATGTTGAGACTAGTTGTATGTGGAGGAAGATGGTATAATGGATATCCATTAGGAGGCTATTATAATGAATTAGGTCAGAGATGATGGTGGCTTGGGAAAAGGGGGCAACACATTGAAAGTGTAAAGTTATTCTTGGGTCCTGAATTGAAGATGGAGCCAGTAGAACTTAACTGCTAGAGTGGATATGGGGTATGGAACAAAAATTGGGGTCAGGATGACCAAAATATTTTGGGGCTTGAGCAACTTAAACTCTTCAGTTGCCACTTATAGAGATGGAAGAAATACCTGAAGGGGAATATTTGTGTGTTGGAGATGACTTGTTTGGCTATTGATATATCATGTTTTATATTTCTTTTAGATAGTTAGATATATTTAGGTAACATTGGATTTTAAGGGGAGAAATACAAGCTGAGGTACAATTTTATGATTGATCTGTCTGTAGAGAGTTTTTTTCTTTTATTTGTTTTTACTTTTATTTGTGGTGACAAGTACATAACATACAATTTACCATCTTAATTTTGAAGAGTACAGTTCAGTAATGTTAAGTATTATACATGCTTTTAAAAATATGACTATAGATGAGATCTACAAGAGAATAAGTGTAGAAAGCAAGGAGGAAATCTCCAAATATTGATTCCTGTGGAAATCCAATGTAAACAATGATGACAGAAACAAGCAACGTATAGAAGAAACCAGTAAGAGGGAAGAAGGAAAACTAGGAGTATGGGGTCACATGCTGCTGACTATCCAAAACATATGTACTTACATTTGACCACTCAATAAAATACTATTGATGGAGCTTGTCATTGATGACAGTGGTATATTAACATTAATATTTTATCCCAGATTTTTCTCCTCTGCCTCTATCTGTGTCCTTTGCCTTATGGCTTTTCAATTCTTCCCACTAGAGTGTACTTCTGTCCCTGATCTTGGACTCAGCCAAGTTACTTTGTTTGGCTGATAGAACACAGAAGGTAGTTCTAATGTGCTAGGTCCTTATTTCCATTTGCCCTGCCCTTCTGTGTCACCATGAGAAGGACATGATCTGATTAGCTTTTTGGTCCAAGTGTTAGAGTATGCAGTTAGTTAGATATTAACAAGGAAAGAAAGAACAGAACAAAACATTTGGCAGGTAAATAGCCTTGTGGTTACCTCTGTGGAGTAACTGACATAGTTTCACCAGCTTAACAGGGCTGGGGGTGGGGGGGAATCCCCAACATCCTCAGACTGGTTTGAAAAGGTTAGAGGAAAATTCCTATTTTATCATTCACAAATCACTTCAAAGTCCCTCTCCTCAGTTATGGCCTTATTTATCCTTTATATTAAAGAGGTAATACACAAATTGACCATCACTCCAACACACAAGATGGCCACCCCCATGTGGACACAAGATGGCCACCCCCATATGGACACAAGATGGCCACCATAAGATGGCCTGCAGGGGAAGGCAGTTGTGGGTGATCAGGCCAGCAGGGGAAGTTGTTAGGGACTAGGCCTGCAAGGAGGACAGTTGGGGGGTATCAGACCTGCAGGGGAGAGCAATTGGGGGTGACCAGTCCTGCAAGGGAGCAGTTAGGTGTCAATCAGGCTGGCAGGCAGGCAAGCGTTTGGGAGCCAGCAGTCTCGGATTGTGAGAGGGATGTCTGACTGGGATCTGGCTAAAACCGGCAGTCGGATACCCCCCATGGGGTCCCAGGTTGGAGAGGGTGCAGGCTGGGCTGAGGGACACCCCTTCCCCAGTGCACAAATTTCATGCACTAGGCCTCTAGTAATAAATAAGCTTTGCAGTTCTGACCACCACCCCCTTTGTGGGTAAACCTAGAGAATTGTGGGTAGGAACCAAAGTGGCAGGACACTCCCAAAGGAAACCAGAATACAGGACTGGACAGTATAAAAATAACCCACTCTTTTTAGGGATTCGGTAGTTCAAAATAAACCTACTTTTTTTTCCAAGCCCTGGAGAACATAAGAAAGCTCACACAAATTCCTTAGAGAAGTTGCTCTTTGAGTGTGCCTGCTCTCTCTCTGGTGTCTCTCTGAGAGTGTTCTTTCTCTTTAATAAATATATCACTGCCACTTTAACTCCTCCTGTGTGTCCCTGAATTCTTTCCTGTGACACCTCAAAGAATCTTTTCAGTCTGGTGATACAACAAAGATGAGGCACCCATGAGGCAGACACATGCCCTATCTGCAGCTTGGGGCTCCAGCCCAGCACACATCTGTATCAACTGACTCCTATATGAACTGCTTTTGATAGATGGATGCCAGAGAGATTGTGTGCTTGTTACATAGTTGACTGATATAGTAACCTTGACAAAAGCTATGCTGTTGGAATGATAGATATAGAGAGAGCCTGATTGAAGTGAGTTCAAAGGAGAATGGGAAGAAAATAATTGAGTATAGTATAGCACCACTTCTGCACAATCTTTACAATTTTCCCATAAATGGGATGTAAGAAATTGGAACCTATCTGGAGAAAGATGTGGAATAAAACATGATTTTCATTTTGGATGACATAAAGGACAGCATGCTTGAATGCTGATGAGAATGATCCAGTAGAACGGGGAAAAATGATGCAAGAAAGAAGGTGGAAAATCAATCCAACCACTCTGGAGGATACTGTGTATACAAGTGAATATTTAGGCGTAGGAAAGTTTCAAATTCAGATTGTCCTGACATGAAAATCCATGCATTTCCTATTGTAATATGCTGTCACGCTTCTCTCTCTTTCAAAGAAGTAAATGTGGAATGGGAATGTGAAGATATATAGTAGAGCCAATTGAGTGGAATGTTGAATTCCAGAGATATTCTAGGGTATCCCTTTACTTAGATGCATGATCTGAGGCAGTTCCTCTAATGATTTGGATCACTTTGTTTCCTCACCTATTAAAGGGAATGAATGGAGGGGAGTTCTAAATTTCCTCATCTAGCTTTAAAACAGTATTATTCTAAGACCTGACAATGAAGCTTCCCATGAGCCCCTCGGAGAGCTGTTGCCATCGTTATGTAAGTGCACAGCTTACTGGCATCCTCCTATGTAACAGATCTCAAGATGCCTCTTTCACAGTAACATCCCAAACTCACCTAAAGTCAGATATTTTAGAATATCTGACATCTGCTTAGTCTCCTAAGGCTGGCAGAATGGATTGAATAATATTTATTTTAGGATGTAATTGCTGCACTGTTAAAAAATAAACCCCTTTGCAACTAAATAATGTCATATTTTTGAGCCACTTATATAACCAAAATGATTTATCCAAATAAAAGAGCATGATTTGGGGAAACATTTAAAAGTCATTGCAAATGATTTTCATTACTCACCCACTGTGCTGTAAAAGTGTGATTCTGCATAGTTTATATGGTAGCTATGTAGGACAATGATTTTCTAATATTGCATGTTAAGAGATATTCGTTTAGCCCAGCCAGTGTGGCTCAGTGGTTGAGTATTGACCTATGAACCAGGAGGTCATGGTTCAACTCCTGGTCAGTGCATATACCCTAGTTGCAGGCTCAATCCCTGGCGTGGGATATGCAGGATGCAGCCGATCAATGATTCTCATCACTGATTTTTCTGTCTCTCTCTTCCTCTACCTTCTTCTCTGAAATAAATAATATATATAATATATATATAAAAGGACTCTTCACTTAATAGTGATAGACAAAGTTGGGATACAGAAAACAGGAAAGATGATATGGAAGTTTCTAAAAGGCCCATAATACCTTGGGAGGCAAATCGAAGGTAGTGGTAAGCAATTGTGGAAGAGACTAGAAAGCCGACACAAATATTAGAGGAGTAGTTGACAAACAAGAGGGGAAATGCGCGCCTACGGCAGTGGTTCCCAACCTTCCTAATGCAGCGACCCTTTAATACAGTTCCTCCTGTTGTGGGGACCCCCAACCATAAAACTATTTTTGTTGTTACTTCATAGCTGTAATTTTGCTACTGTTATGAATCATAATGTAAATATCTGTGTTTTCTGATGGTCTTAGGATCTACAGCAGAGGTTCTCAACCTGTGGGTCGTGAACTGCTAGCAGGGTCGTCTAAGACCATAGGAAAATACAGATATTTATATTATGATTCATTAACAGTAGCAAAATTACAGTTAGGAAGTAGTCACGAAAATAATGTTATGGTTGGGGGCCCCCACAACAGAGGAACTGTATTAAAGGGTCATGGCATTAGAAAGGTTGAGAACCACTGGCCTAAGGGAAAGAGAATGAGAAGTCAAAGAGAAAAAAAGGGATAGTTTCCAGTAAACTTAATTTTGCATTTTCAAGGTCAGGGTAACCATTTTTTATAGTTTTAAGGTGTAACCACTGAGCCCAGTGGTTGAGGCATAGATAAATATAGATAGGTGACTAGATAGATTAGACATATAGATAAATAGGTTTGGCATATTTTAAGTATAAATTACATTTTATTTAAAATTCATGTAATCTTAAAGACTACAGGGCAACTAAAGTTGGCATGGCTTCAATTGAGGGGAAGGCAGAGATTGGGCAATACCAACACATATTAAAGTCCTCAGTGGTCCAAAAATTAATAACTACAATGTCCATATCACTTCACATTTGATATGGAAGTTTTGGGTAGGTGTGTCTATGCATATGTTTATGTGTGTCCTGTAAGGATTTTTAAAGTACATTTGAAATAGAATAAGTAATTTAAGTTCAAATAGAAATTGAGATAGCAATGAAGTTCTGAAACCTCAAGTCAAGCAATGATTTTTTAAAATACTAAAATGGGTGGTTGAACTATTTCAACTAGTATGTAATTTTTTTTATTATGCAGGCAATTAACATGTTAAATATATTACCTGAAGTTTGGTTGATTCGAACAATGACTAATGTTTCAATACTTGCATGTCAACAAACAATTCAAGTGCAGGACAACATTTTGCTTTAATTGCATCCCCCAAAGAAAGACCCTGAACAATCTCACTGAGATTCACATTGAACAATAGTGAGATGCCAAATGCATGAAAATGGATAGCCCATTACTTCTTTCAGGGTCTCTAAATAAAAGTTTAAGGAGAAAATAATACTAACTGACAGGGAAATAAGTTACCAGTATTGTGGCTTTGTAAATCATTTTAAGAAAGCCAGAGCTCTTCTAACTCTCATTCTTTTAATTGGATTTCTGGTCTCCTTGCCACCCTTTCTATTGGCTTTGGTCCCTCTAGATGCAGCCTCCGTAAATGTAGTAAAAAAAATAATTAGAGGCTAAATGTTAGATATTTCTTCCTTACAAAAACTAAGGAAGTTAATCAGATATTTGACACCAAATCGGTTTATCATATCATTTGGCTTCCTCTCTGTGATGCTACAATGGCTGAATTTGAATTCATTTTTAGAAAAATCTTCATTATTTACCTTATACTGTTGAGGTCTTTGGCCTGAGTATTTGAGATATGTTGCCTCATTTAACATCCTTTTTTGTGTGTGTGTGTGTGTGTGCTGATTTAAACCATAGATAACTAACATGATTCAGACAGAATTCAAATCTAGACCTACTTCCTTCAAAATCACATTCTATTGCCACAGGTTCCCTTTAAAAGTACCCTCTAGGGATAGAGTTGGGAGTGAGGATAAATAATTATACCTAGGCAAATAAATACAGATCCACAGCTAGATAAATCAATAGACTTATTATAGTCTATGGTTACTAGATATTTAAAGTTTATTGACCGTTTTTATAATTTTAAAGCATATCAGAAAGCTCAGTCATAGCATAATAATTTCAGTTTCATCATCTCTATCAAATTAGAAGGATAGCATATTTACCAGAAAGGCATTAAATATTAATATGGACAGGGATAAACAAGAGTCAGGCAGATCAGAGTTCAGATCCAAACTCTGATACCTACCAGCTATGTGAACTTGGCAAGTACTATGCCCATATGAGCTTCCTTTTCCTCATCTGAAGAATGGGGATTAAGAATATATTGTTCTCCAAACATTCTTGTGATGCTGTTGTATAATATGGAAGATGAACTTAGGCCAAATTCCTGGAGTAAATAAAAATCAATAACTTAACGACTGAAAGTTTTTACCAATTCTTGGAGATGGGACAGTTCTAGACTGCACCATGTTTTAAATAATAGGATTCAGCTACTAAATGGAGCAGGTATCAACAGTGTAATTGGGACAGCTGCTTGAATGTATCAACAGATTCATAACTGATTATTTCTGATACTGCAATAAGAGGTAATTCTAATTTAATTTTTTTCAACTTTAGGATAAATTAAAAAAAAACAAAAACTTTTCATGAGTGGTCCAAAAATTGAAATGGCCTATATTTATTACTCTTATCTATGAACTAGAGGCCTGATGCACGAAATTCATGCAAGTGTAGGCCTTCGCAGCCCCAGCTGCCAGGACTCTCATGACTCTGGCTGCCTCATGGCCCTGTGGCCCTGTCCCCCTGCCGTACTGCCTTGGCCTGAAACTGGCTGCATCCACCCCCACACACTTTTGGTGCCCTGGTTCCCCAGAGCCCCCCAACTGATCGCCCTGCAGAGGGTGGCCTGGGCTTCTCTCTGGGGGGCAACTGTGAGGAGATGGCAGACCCCCCTCCGAACCAATCTCATCACACTTGCCTTGTGTCATAGTGTGGTCGTCCTGGTGGTCGTTCTGCTGTTCAGCTCTTTGGTTGATTTGGATATTATGCTTTTATTATTATAGGTCATTACAGCCCCAGTGCTTAGAACAGTGTCTGAAAATAGCCATTTTTAAAAAGTATGTTTATTACAGAGAGTTGGGCCCAGACAATGTGGCCCAGTGGTTTGAGTGTTGACCCATGAACTTAGAGGGCACCAGTTTGATTCCAGATCAGGGAACATGGTAGGATTTGGGGCTCGATCCTCAATAGGAGACATGTAGGAGGCAGCTGATTGATGTTTCTCTCTCATGGATGTTTCTACCCATCTATCTCTCTCCCTTCCCTTCTCTCTAAAATCAATTAAAACATTTAAAAAAAGTGACTTGGGTAAATAATAAAATTGCAAAGTGATTACTGTACTTTTTTTTTTTTTTTTTTAGCCAAAACCAGTTTGGCTCAGTGGATAGAGTGTTGGCCTGCGGACTGAAGGGTCCCAGGTTTGATTCCCGTCAAGGGCATGTATCTTGGTTACGGGCACATCCCCAGTGGGGGGGGGGGGTGCAGGAGGCAGCTGATCGATGTTTCTCTATCATCAATGTTTCTAACTCTATCCTTCTCCCTTCCTCTCTGTAAAAAAATCAATGAAATATATTTAAACAATTTTAAATAGTTCCATTTAATATTTATAGCAGGAAGGATCGAAATAGACACTTTTCAAAAGAAGACATTCAGAAAGCCAAGAGACATATGAAAACATGCTCAAAGTCACAAATCATCCAAGAGATGCAAATCAAACAACAATGAGGTGCCACCTCACATCTGTCCGAGTGGCTATCATCAATAAATCAACAAATGACAAGTGCTGGCGAGGATGCGGAGGGAAAAAAACCTCCTTCACTGCTGGTGGGAATGCAGACTGGTGCAGCCACTGTGGAAAACAGTATGGAGTTTCCTCAAAAAATCTAAAAATGCAACTCCCATTTGACCCAGTGATCCCATTTCTAGGAATACCGTATTTGCCGGCGTATAAGACGACCCTTTGGCCCTGAAAAATATGCCTCCAAGTGGGGGGTCGTCTTATACGGCGAGTATATAACAAACTCTGTATTTTTAGTGGAAATGTTAGGGGGTCATCTTATACGCCCAGTCGTCTTATACGCCGGCAAATACGTATTTTTCAGGGCCAAAAAATCGTCTTATATGCTGGCAAATACGGTATATCCCAAGAAAACAAACACCAATCAGAAAGGATATATGCACCCCTATGTTTATAGCAACACAATTTATAATAGCTAAATTTTGGAAACAGCCTAAATGACCATCAGCAGATGATTGGATTAGAAAATGATGGTACATCTACACAATGGAATACTATGCTGCTATAAAAATGAAGGAATTATTACCATTTGCAGCAGCATGGATGGAACTGGAGAGCATTATGCTAAACGAAATAAGCCAGTCAGTGAAACAAAAATATCACATGATCTCATTCACTTATGGATAATAAAGAACACTATAACCCGATGAACGAAAAGTAGATACAGAGGCAGAGAAAGGTCACACAGACTGTCAAATTACAGTGGGAAGGCTGGGGAGGGTTGGGGGAGGTAAGAGATCAACTGAAGGACTTGTATGCATGCATATAAGCATAAACAGTAGACACAAGACATGGGGGAGGGGCGGTGAGGCCGGGGAAAGGTCAATGGGGGAAAAAAGGAGACATATGTACTACTATTTGTAATACTTTAAACAATACTAAATAAATAAATAAATTAATTAATTAAATGCAAAAATAAATAAAAATTACAGCAGAAAAAGTAACAGGGAAACAAAAAAAAATAATATTCTTGTCGTGAAGAGGGAAACAGAGTATGTGGCATCATAATACGTATACACAGTAGTTACCTGATATTACTTTCTTAACCTATCATGTGCTACAGTATTATGTATGAGTTAGGCAGGCAGCCATTGTAAACCTTGGGGTTTATATACATTAGCATTCATTAATGACTTGGAAATTATGTGTGCAGTAATAAAGACAAATAAAAATGCAGTATAGGCATATAAACATCATTTCCTTGTAACATCTTTATGAAAACTTTTGTAGATAACATATTTAAGTTAAAGGCTCACAGAATCCTATAAAATTTAAGAGGTACTTTTTTGATTCTGGAGTGGATTATATATTAATTGATTTAAAAAATGTTTTTATTGATTTCAGAGAGAGGAAAGGAGAGGGAGAGATAGAAACTTCAATGATGAGATAATCATTGATTGGTTGCCTCCTCCTCGCCCCCTACTGGTGATCAAGCTCACAACCTGGGCATGTGCCCTGACCAAAAATTGAACTGTGACCTCCTAGTTCATGAGTTGATGCTCAATCACTGAGCCACACAGTCCAGTTCTCAACTGATTTTTTTTTAATGCTTTACTATCAATGGAACAGAATTTTGAAATTTCACAGAAAACTCATATATGATATTAAGCAAAATGTTTTTCGGAATCTACGTTGAATATTTTATTACTCCTCAACTTTCCCTTTCAACTTGTAAATCATTAACTCTAAATTACCACAATTACATCATCAAGGGTTGATTTTTACTAAGTGCCCAAAGTAAGGAGTACTTTGGACCTGCTGTGGTTGTTACTATTCCACTGTTTATTTTTACTCCTTCCCTAAGGGCAGAATATGTTAGAAACCAGTAAATGTGTGTGAGAAAACAAAGTTGGTCATTTTTCTTCTCATTAGTGGCTAGTTTTTCATATGGTGCTTTTTGTTATCCAAAGACATAGACTCAGTAATAAAGTTTGTTATAGACTTACTTTTATTAACATGGGAAGTTTAGATATGGGCCATGATACATTGAGAAAGTAATATCAGATAACATGTTTTTCTTATATATTATTTCTTATGATGCCACGTACTCTGTTTCTCTCTTCAGGAGAAGAATATTCTTTTTTTATGTTTTCCTGTTACCTTTTCTGCTAGCTAAAACAAGAGAGTGATCTTGTAAGCCCTGGCCATGATTGATAGACAGTGAAATATTAAGCATTTTTATACTAACAATGCTTTGCAATTTATGTATTTGTACATATGTAGAGTTAATCTTAGCTATCAGTTACAGCTTTGATACTATTACTATCCCATATGTAAATTATTTTGACAAATGTTAAAATTATTTGGGAAACAAATGACAATTTCATTTACTTCCGAGTGAAAAATATAAAATTATTTCATGACCATATATGATAACTGTTTAATCAGTAATTTCAGCAAGCAAGAAACAGAAATAGGGATACATTTATGAAGGTAAAGGAAATATGTATATATAACATATATAATCTCACTATCCTTAGATTAATTTCTCACATATGAACATATATTTTATACAATATATACAAACACATTTTTTAATTAAAATAACACAAAAATAAAATAACATAGGAAAAATATTCTCCTCTTCAAATTTTCCTAAAAATTTTAAATGGTATGTTTAAAATGCAAATACATATATCCACTTTGGGTTTAACCTATAAATATATGTCTTTATGTTTCACATTCAATTATTTGTGCACACGGTTGGTATTCATAAAATATTCAACAGTGAACTGAAAATATATTTCTCACATCACAAACAATGCAGAATATTAAGTACTGAATATTATCAATTGAATTTGAAATTACTATTGATTTAAAAATTATGAATTTTCCTATAGTTAATAGAATAAACTTAATTTTTTTTACCAGTCAGAAGAGCCACACAATGCCATACATGACCACAAAATTACTTTTATTCTTCTGACACACAAAATCTTTTACATATTTGAGTTACAAAAGAAAGGTGAGATAAAATACATGAAAATAATTCTATTTAATCACCTAGAGAAAAAAATAGAATTTATGACAACACAATAAATTAACACCCATAGTAGTTAGCTAATTATGTGTTAGGTAGTAGCTACTGGTATTGCAATTGAAAGTTAAGCCTGTTATTTGGAAGAGCTATCATGGTTTCCATGACTTCAAAATGAAGAGTGGTTTAAGGAATTAGATTTTATTATATACTAAAGGCTAAATTTGACTTGTTAACATCAACAAAGATTAAGTATTCCCTCATAAGCAAGGTGAAAGTCAAAGTAGCTTTGTAAATACTACCATAATTACTTCATTATTCCATTTATTATAAAGGGAGTAGTTGTTTAGATATGTTAGATTAAATTAATTTGTGAAAGAAAATACACTGTGTTTTATGGATAGAAAAATTGAAAGAACATTTAACACTTGGGTTTCCCAGAATCTATTGACCCTCCAACATAACTGAAATCCAATGGGAGTATTTGGGTATGTATCTCCTTTTGCTATAGTGGCTAGTATTTGGTTTCATTGCTTAATGATTGTCCTTCATGTTTCCTGCCTCTGAGATTGGTACACAAGGCACGTTGTAAAAGAGAGATTAAATATGTAGAAGTTGCAGTGAATTTAAGGATGACGAGTGCATCGGAGCAGTGAGGCAGGAGGTTTTGGAGGCAGGGGAGACCGGCTTCAGAATGGAGGTATGCAGAGGAGGGTGGCAACTGCAGCTTTGGTGGTGAGCAGTATATCTGGGGCAGAATGCTGGCTCTATTTCCTGTCCCTCAGTTTCTGTTCTCAACTGCACCTGGAGTCTTCCGGGGAGGTCTGTGAACTATCCAATTCTCATCCAATAAATTATTTCTTTTTTTTGCTTAATGTAACCAGAGTAGGTTTCCATTTTTTTGCAAATGGCAATCCTGATTAGTATTGTGGGGAGTCCCTTCCAAGTCCCCCGTGGTTCAGGGTTCCTCTTCAGAGTTCCGTGTTCTGGAGAAGGCAGCACACAAATGAAAAGAGACTGGGAAAATAGTTAATTTGGGGAAAATGGGGGGCCAGGCTGGAGTCCACCTCTAGGGGGAGGACTACTGCTCTGGCCTTGTGATCCCCTTTATTGAGGCTATGAGAACACCCATATCCTTTTGGCAGGAAATTCCAATAATAGGCAATCAGCAAGAATTTACATGTGATTAACAGTTGGAGGTTGCTTTAACTACCAAAGCCTCAACTAGACAATGAGTGATTAGCTGTGACCAGAGCAATTAAGGTTGACCAGGCCTCCTCATTCCCTTTTCACATTTCTCTATTAGTACCAATGTTCAGTTTCCAACAGTATTGCTTCTTTCTTTCTGAGGTATCTATTTCTTTAATTGTTAATTGATCATATCAATCTTTCACTACTCTTTGATAAACTTTAGTTTTAGCCAATTGATGAGCATATAAAGGCAAAAATGGGATTTTGATACTGTCCAAGCATTATTGAAGAAACAAAAGAGCCTATGGATCCTGGAAAATAAAATTCAGTGACCAATTTTTTAAAATTTCTTTTTACATTAAATGGAAAAATAACTACTAATTTCAGGGGGGAAATATGGGGCATGAGTAGTGAAATTGTGGGAAACAACAAAATTCTGATGTAATCCTAATGTAGATGAAATTGATCACACATAACCTAAAACCATTTTTAATCTTTAATTATTCATCCAAAATACATTGTAAAGTAAATAAGAAAACCAGAAACCCCATTTTCTGAGCCATATGTGTGTGTAGGAAAGATTTTTGTGAGAAAATCTGTTTTAGAATTTAATTGGTCTGATTTATATTGTTCAAATGGTTTGATTTATAGTCATCCCTATTAACCCATCATTTCTTTAATTTGTCTTATAACAGCTTGCAATTCACAATATACAAATATTTTGGTTCAAGACAATGAATGCATGAATGAAGGAATAAAGAAATATATACCTTAACATACCATTTCAAAATATGAAAACAGTTTTAGTACAGATAACCCAATCTAAACTGTTATTAGCATTTTTAACTAGAATCCAATCTCATGATAAATACACACTATGCTCCAAGGAGTTGTTAGTAAAGTTTAATGAAAGTTGATCTCATCCATAGCTTATTCCAGGCCTTGTTGCTCAGCAACTACCTGCCAGATCACATTTCTAAGCTGTAATGTAACTGAATCCCTGGAGAGCACTTCAAACAAATGGGAGTTTTCAGCCACTTAATTCAATGCCCTTTACACAAGGATTGCTTTGGGGACCATGAGATTTGAGACTTAAAATGCCCCAGGACCCTTGTTAACTCTAGAGCTTCCATAGAATGCTGGTTGCAACTATGTGCCTTGAAGTCCAAAAGAAATGCACAAAGGCAGGGCTGAAAGTCACTCCAGCAGGCATTGCATTTCTAGGTTTCCTAGCAGTGAATGAAATAGAAGAAA
Source organism: Vespertilio murinus (assembly GCA_963924515.1). NCBI lineage: Eukaryota > Metazoa > Chordata > Mammalia > Chiroptera > Vespertilionidae > Vespertilio > Vespertilio murinus. The sequence continues at coordinate 14,580,702 of OZ004710.1, read as the reverse complement.
AAAAGAGACTAAGAACAGTCTTGTCCCTTCATTTACCCGAATGTAAGGAGAAAGACATCAATAAAAATATAAGATGGAGAGGTATTTAGATATTCAGGAGAATATAATGGCTATAGAAGTTAATGAAAAATGGAATTTTAAGAAGGTATGATCATCAATGCCCAACATATCCAAGAAGCCAAAATGAGTAAGATAAAGCCATGAGATTTGAGGTAAAGTTGCTGATGAGGCCAAAGTAAATTGGCTTTTTCAACCAATCATTTTAATATTGAGCACTTTACTCACATTTAAGTAGTCCATTGAAGTTTACCTTTAATTTTTTTGTTGTTGCCCTAACAGGTTTGCCTCAGGGGATAGAGTGTCAGCCTGAGGACTGAAGGGTCCCAGGTTCAATTCCGGTCAAGGGCATTTACCTTGGTTTCAGGCACATCCCCAGTAGACAGTGTGTAGGAGGCAGCTGATCAATGTTTCTCTCTCATCAATGTTTCTTTCTCTCTCCTTCCCTCCCTCATTCCCTCCCTCCCTCCCTCTCCCTTCCTCTCTGTAAAAAAATCAAATCAATAAAATATATTTTTAGAAATGTTCTGTTAATCAACTACTCATCTTCTCAGTTTATGGCCAAATAAAACTATGAGTAGGCTAAGCCACCCATAAAAGAAGGTAAAGCCAGAGACATGGAGGATTGGCCATCACAGGTATTTCTTCATTATTGGCATCAGACCAGAATGAAAGAAATGAATCAAGGCCTAACATACAAAGTATAGAAGTTGTAAAAGTAGCCATTGTCAGGTCAAGAAGATAGGATGGCCCTATCCAGTTTTGCTCAGTGGTTAGAGCATCAGCCTGTTGGCTGAAGAGTACTGGGTTCAGTTCTGGTCAAGGCACATACATAAATTGCAGGTTCAATCACAGGCCCCCACTGGGGACCTTGCGGGAGGGAACCGATCAATGTCTCTCTCACACTGATGCTTCTTTCTCTCTGTCTGGCCCTCTCCCATCCTCTCTAGAAATCAATGGAAAAAATATCCTCAGATGAGGAATAACAACAAACAACAACAATAAAAGAAGATAGTATGGAGATTTAAGAAGGAAAGGAGAAAGACAAGGAAAAGTAGAAAACAAATGGAAATTTTTGAAGAGATATTCAGGATCTCTTTGATTTCCCCCCCAAACTTTTCCTTTTAAGGAAGTCCACTTTACTGACCACTGAAATATGGTAGCAACCATACTTGGGCAAAAACTGCTGTTTGAATTTTAACCCTGCTATTCTGGCTTCTGCACCTGCTTAAACATACAGTAGTTACCTCAGCTTCCAGGTGGAGACCAGGAAGCTAAGGCAATTTTCCCATGCCTGGGACCAGAACTACTGGAAATTGAGTCCCAATGACTCAGGAGATTCAGGGTAGAACCTGTAGATAACTTTTAGAGATTAACCACTGAGCTCTGCTTCTGTATTATCTGCTATCCCAAGATAGGGCCACATTCCAATGTCCAGCAGGGTGTGACTGGGAACCACCCTGAGTGCTGTTCCCAGCCTTTAGAATTTAGAACAAAGGAAAATTCTTGTGGTTTGGACCTTTATTTTTTTATTTTTTTTTTAATTTATTGATTTTTTTACAGAGAGGAAGAGAGGGATAGATAGTTAGAAACATCGATGAGAGAGAAACATTGACCAGCTGCCTCTTGCACACCCCCCACTGGAGATGTGCCCGCAACCAAGGTACATGCCTTTGACCGGAATCGAACCTGGGACCTTTCAGTCCGCAGGCCTACACTCTATCCACTGAGCCAAACCGGTTCGGCTGTGGTTTGGACCTTTAAAAGGACTGCCTACACCTGCTAAGATGTGGTCCTGAGTGTGGCCACCTGCATGTGGTGCTCTTGCTGCAGTCCTGGCCAGTTCAATAAATCCTTGCCTGCATTTTTTAAATCATCAGCCTCTGGTGGTCTTATTTTGAACCCAGGGTTCGACCCCACAACAACCATAGCTTAAAACTTTAATAAAGGGTGTAAGCTGGGTCAGAGAGTGAAGTGGAACCCACTAGCTCATTCTAAGGCATCTAAAAGCATAATTTCTATTGGTGGATTTTGAACTCAATCTCTCCGTCTCTCTGTCTCTCTTCATATGCATATACATGCATGTATGAAAATGCATTGAATTCTTCATAATATTAAGTCATTATACATAAACCATCTCTATTACTAGTATGTAAGAATCTTCACAGCAGACATATAGATACCTAGATACCTTACACAATATACACTGAGTGGCCAGATTATTATGATCTCTGAATGCATAATAATCTGGCCCTCAGTGTGTGTGTGTGTGTGTGTGTGTGTGTGTGTGTATGTGTGTATGGCCCAGTGCATGAATACATGCGTGGGTGGGGTCTGGCCAGCCTGGCCAGCGGAAGGGGACATGGGTAGTTGACCATCTGGCCTGCTGTTCAGTTGAACTCCTGGTCTGGTCGAGGGAAAAATTTGCATATTAGTCTTTTATTATATAAGATATACATTGAGTGGCCAAATTATTGTGCGTTCAGAGATCACAATAATCTGGCCACTCAGTATATGTAGTGCCTAACGGAGTGAAGTGCAAGTTGTATGACTTATTGTTATCAAATAAATTTGCACACAATCTTAAATGTATTTACTCACAATTGAGGTATCCCAGGAGAAATCTAGAGCTATCCCTAGACATCTATCTCTGAATTCCACATCCATCTTGTAAAACTTTGAAATTGCTTATCCAATATTCAGTGCTCCTCCTTTGCTAATTATAATTCTTTTTGAGTTAGAAATGTGTTGCATATCAATATATCTAGTTAAAAATACTCCCCTCCTCTCATGTCCTTTGCAGCTTTGAGTGGCCATATGATCCAATTTTTGGTCAGTGAGATATAGACATCCAGTGTATTGGGCTTTCAAGAAATCTCTAAATTTTCTAATGAAAAGGGAAGGTTTTTCCTGTGCCCTTTTTCCATCTTCCTGCCTTGAAAAAAAAGGCTCGATGCTAATAGTGAAGCAGCCTCTTACAGCCATAACTTAGAAAGGTCATATTATAAGCATAATGGGGTAAGAAGCTAGAAAAATGCTGTAAACTTGACATCTTTCTTAAACAACTATATTACCCCTGAATTCCATTTCTTTAGGTTCTTGTTGCCTAAGAAAATAAGACCTCTGTTCCTTTGAGGCATTGATAATTCCCGGAAAGGTGATTCCATTAACTATATTTCTTAGTTATATCAATGTCTATACATCAATATGTGTAGATAAAAAGATTTAATATGTAGATACACTTATTTATTTGACGGATTAGGTTCTGGTGTAGGTACTCACATTTATATTGGATTTCTAAATAATATTACTTACAGTAAGAATTACAGTGGAGCCGAAACCGGTTTGGCTCAGTAGATAAAGCGTTGGTCTGTGGACTGAAAAGTCTCGGTTCGATTCTGGTCAAGGGCATGTACATTGGTTGCGGGCACATCCCCGGTAGGGGATATGCAGGAGGCAGCTGGTCGATGTTTCTCTCTCATTGACATTTCTAGCTCTCTATCTCTCTCCATTCCTCTCTGTAAAATATCAATAAAATATATTTTTAAAAAGTATTACAGTGGAAAAGACCACCATAACTAAGGTTTTTATATATTTATATAACTGGGCAATGATATGTTTTGAGAAAATGTTATTGGATATCAAAATTTAGAATTTTTAAAAAAAGACTTGGGACAATAAAAACTGTAGAAAATTCATTATAGGAATCAAAACAACACAGTGGCATATTTGTCCTAATTAAAATTCACCAGTGTGAAAAGAAAAACAAGGTAAATTTTATTAAATGTCCTCATTTAATACCCATGAAAAGGAAAACTGTGATTAAGAACCTGTTGAAATCTTTAATGTTAAACTTATGATTTATGAACATTTAAAGGCCAGACAGTAAATAATTATATTCAGGCTGGTGGCCCACCATTATATGAAACCTTTTTGTAAAAGTCAGTCCATCAAAGATTTGTGGAACATCATCAAACATAACATCAGTATTGATTCTTGGGCCTAATAAATATTAGAGGTGAGATGAAATGTCAAATATTGAATGTGGGTAGGTCTCATAAAACACTGGCAATATGTGGCCATTTATCACCTTTTGTGTGTTTTTTTGCTTTTTTTGTTTTTCATGATAAATGAGTTAAAGAGTGCAAAAAAGTATTATAGAGAATTTTTGCTTGGGGAGCTGAAGATTTTGATCCCATGTTTTTGTGTAAAGTTCACAGTTCATGAATATATATGTGAACCAGAAACATGTTACATTACGGAGGACATAAGAAAGACAAAGATTTAGGTTGGAAAGGGAACAAGAAATTTGATTCTTTCTACATCAGATTAGGAAAATGTACTCTTGGTAAAGAGTAACAAATTATTGAATACTTTTTTTTAGCAGAAACCCTGACAAATAAAATCATCAGGCCTATAGAACAGATATTACTTTTGCCCAGTTTATTTATGATACATTTTATTTTTTATAAAGGTGAGAAATTATAAGGCCTTCCAGATATGAATGGGAAATTTTCTCTTCTTCGTTAGCCTGCTTTTATACACTGCATCATCCCTTATGAGTTGGTGGATGGATAGAATGTTGTGAATTACAATTTATTTTGTATGTGAATATCCAAATAAGTTACACTGAAGTCCTCTCTAGTATTGTGATATGTTGTTTTTCCCATCTTCAGTTCTATCTAATCATGAGCTCATGAACAATATGCACAAAATATAAGCAGTATATACCCAGAGTGGCCATATTATTATGAACACCTGGTTTTTATAGGCAGATTAGCTGTATACTGCATCATATGGGATATGTTAATCGAAGGCCTGTTTGAACACCTTTGCTCTCTGTATTACCTAGATAAGACATCTCCAATTCACTCAGGAACACAAGGATTGGACAGTTGAGCATTGGAAAAAAGTCATGTGGTCTGATGGATCATCTTTCCAGTTCCATCATGCAGATGGCAGAGTGAGAATTTCATGGAAACAGCATGAAAGCATGTACCCTACATGCATGAGTACAATCCTTCAAGCTGGTGGGGGCAGTGTTATGGTTTGGGGCATGTTTTCCTGGCATGATTCGGGCCCTTTAATTCGTGTGTAATAATGTCTGAATAGCATAACATACCTAAGTATCGTTGCTGACCAAGTTCATCCTACCGTGTTGATGGTGCATCACATGGAGATGGCTTCTTCCAACAAGACAATGGGCCATACCACGGTGGCTCCTATTGGGCAGGAGTGGTTTCAAGAACATGAGGGAGACTTTGCCTTGCTTAGGTGGCCCCACAATCACCAGATCTCAATCCAATGGAGCATTTGTGGGACGAAGTTAAGAGCCATCAGGCAGCTGGTTCCACAACCATCCAATCTCACAGAACTGGACAGTGCTATCCATCAGGCATGGTGTCAGATTCCTCACATCACCTTTCAACACCTCCTGGAGTCGGTGCCAAGAACTGCCACAGTATTGAAGGCAAAAGGTGGCCCAACGAAGTACTGATGGGGTGGTCATAATAACCTGGCCACTCAGTGTAATATGACTATTACATCAAAGAGAATAGAAAATATAAAAATAAATCTTCAAAATCTTAAACCTATGCATAATACTTTCGAATACAGATCTATGGACTTCTTTACCTAGTATAATGCTTAGCAATACATCGCACACCCATGAAGGGAAAACGTACGATAGTCTTGAATCACCGCATTTCTGATTATATATTTTCTTACCTTATCTCTGATAACTCCACTTGAGAAAGCTATTTACTGAGAAAGTTGTGACAGAGCAACCCCTGTAGGCTCAGAGACCTCACATTGACTTGATGTTTATTGTAGAGACAAATGCTCTATGGATTTCTGCAGTAATTTTCTCCCTTCAGTAAATAAAGGTAGCCAGACAGTCTTTCCATTCCATTGCAAGTGATGAATGGTTAAGGTGAAAACTTTGCCTGGGATTAAATGATCTTGGGTTTTAGTGAATTCCCGATTCCTCCCTGGAAAGTTTTCTATGAGTGCAAGTGTGTTCATTCATCCTGAAGGTACTCCGGTGCAAGGCTTTCTTGCAATTAGAGGAACTAATGAGACATCAAGAATAGCTGTGCCTCAATGTCAGATGTTACTCTGTTTTTATTTATCTGTAGTTTTGCTGGACAAACTAATGGGCCAGATTTCCTAGAGACTTGTGAGAGTGAAGTGGAGATTCCTGGGGCGCCACAGAAATAAAGCATTCTCAGAAGGAGGACGAGATGTGAAAGAAGACTTTATTTGCATAGAGTTACATTTCTCAGGTTCCAAAGTCCTCTGCCCCTTAAGCCAGTCCTGGAAAAGGGGCAGCTGGGGTTCCCCAGAACCAGAAACAAGGCCAGTGGCCAGAGCTTCCGTTGCACATTGCCAGCTGGGTATGGTTCAGCATTCAAGCTAAAGTCCAATAGTCCATGTGTGGAGTACCACATGGCCATGTGCCATGTGCCATGTGGATGCCAAGGACCATATCCCCTTGCCACAGATCAGCTAGGAACCAGGCACGCTAGAGAGAGAAGAGAGAGGACTTCTTTTGTTTGGAAGTTTATATATTTAGATTTTGTACGCTTGCAGAGGCCTGCCCATCTTGGCCACTGACTCACTTTTTTTATATATATATAATATATTTTATTGATTTTTCACAGAAAGGAGGAGAGAGGGATAGAGAGTTAGAAACATTGATGAGAGAGAATTATTGATCAGCTGCATCTTGCACACCCCCTACTGGGCATGTGCCCGCAACCAAGGTACATGCCCTTGACCGGAATCGAACCTGGGACCTTTCAATCCACAGGCCAACGCTCTATCCACTGAGCCAAACCGGTCCCGGCATCGCTAACTCGCTTTAGGTATGATTGATCGGCAAGCACCTTCCCATGTCCCTCAGATCTTACTGGCTATACCACTAAATTGCTTTTGTCCAGTCCCTCCCCCATCCATCAGCAGGAACTAGACTTGGGGTGTTCAGTGTAACTTCCTGGCAAAGCTGTGTAAATTTAATTTGCGTGCCTATATTTAATCTCCCCTTTTCTTCTTCCCTGTTAAATAATAACCAGGTTATTATAGTGGCATCAGCGGGAATGTGGAGGAAACAAACGCTGTAAAGTGGAGCCAAGAACAAATTGAAATGTTGGGAGAAGCCAAGAGGCTGCCAGTGAGAGATATTCTCAGGATAGTATCAGGTTGTTTCAGAAGTTGTAAAATAAATCACAGCTTAAATGCATTTAACTCCCTTATGTTTATTAATGATACTATGAGTAGATAGCAACTTTTTCCCAGTTCTCAAGTGACCAAAATAAAATATCAAATAGCCACTTGACCAGCTATTTTAACATGTTAAATGGTGCTGGTGACAGCATCCTAGCTTATGGAGCAATAAACTAACCATGTGTCTCCTAAGTAATGACTAACTTATTTATTTATTTATTTATTTATTTATTTATTTATTTTATTGTTTGAAGTATTGCAAATAGTAGTACATATGTCTCCCTTTCCCCCCCCCATTGACCTCCCCCTGGTCTCCCCTACCCTCAGTACATGCCCTCACCTGCCCCCCCACCCCGACCCGTGTCTTGTATCCATTGGTTATGCTTATGTGCATGCGTACAAGTCCTTCTTTGATCTCTTACAGTCCCCCCATAACCTCTCCTGCCTCCCACTGTAGTTTGGCAGTCTGTTCAATGCTTCTTTGCCTCTGTATCTATCCCCCCCCCATTTCTTTCCTTTAAAAAACACCTTGCCTCTGCAGACTAGAAATAAACATATAACAAAAAATGTTTGAGTCACTGCTGGTTGCCCAGGACCAAACCAGAGAGGGTCGGACCTGCATTGCCACCATGTGCCCACCATCCAGATATCATTGTTGACATATACACATAAGGAACTGCTGGGCATTGAAATTGGGACTCAAACATATTTTTACTAACTTTTAAAATTATATGTCACTTCTCCCCTTTTATTTTTAAAATATATCTTTATTGATTTCACACAGGAAGGGAGAGAGAGATAGAAACATCATTGATTAGAGAGAATCATAGATCAGCTGCCTGCACACACTGTGCTGGGAATCGAGCCTGCAATCCGGGCATCAAACCGTGACCTTTTGGTTCATAGATTAATGCCCAACCATTGAGCCACGCTGGCCAGGCTCACTTCTTCCCTTAAAAAAAGTTTTGCTCACAAACTAGTAAGTCCTCCCCACCCCAGCTTATAATTAATAACGCTTTAGCAAAAAAATGTTATGGGTTGAAATTTATTAACTCTGTCTACCTTAATTTTTCTGGTTGTTCTCCACCCACCTCCACCCCCTTGCTGGAGATTAGTGTGAGTGCTTTCAGCGATCTTTCTCCCTTTCTTTCTCTAGAATAGAAATGTATGCAGCAGTGGACAGTTAATCAATTGGTGGTTTGTGGAGTGGAGGATATCGACCTTGTGACAGTACACCTTCTTTTGTTAGTTATCTCCTGGGAGTACTGTGCAACGAAAAGGGTTTAGCAAACACTTACAAAATTGAACCCCTGAGTGCCTGCATTTTAGGGGAGGGTGTTTGAAAACATGACACTAAAAGAAACATTGAGATTATAATCTAGCACTGTTTCCCTGACATTTTTGAAGGCTGCTAGTCTGAAAGCAGTATACTTTTTGGGAAGAACCAGAAATGTAAATATAATAATTCACTCCCAGGGCTGTCACCCTGAATATTTTAGTTGCTTATAATAATGTTAATTTTTTCTCTCTCTTCTCCTCCCCTACCCATACCCCAACCTCCTGCTCCTCCTCCTCCTCTTCCTCCTCTACCTCTTCTCCCCTCCCCCTCCTGTTCTCTCCTGCCTTCTCTCTTTCAAGTTCAATCATTTTGAGAAAGGGAGAAGATTTTTAGGAGCATGTCTACTTGTATCTGATTTAAATAGTCAAACAATAGAATAGGAGAAGGTTGACCACTGTCTCTGGTAAGAGGATCATAATTTGTATTGAAAGGCAGCTCTTGCAGAAGAGTTAGGACAACACAAATTTGAATCTCAACTCTGTCAAGTAATAGCTATGTGTTATCAGTTTACTTAATTGAGACAATGGAATATGCCACCAACATTTTTGATAATTAAAAAGGAGTGTGTAAAATATTTAATATAATACTTAATACATTAAAATGATCTAAAAGAAAGTCTCCCAAATATGGATCATAATATTGGTGTAGTGAATAAAAAATATTGCGTAGACAGGGAAAAGGGATGAAATTATATGACTTGGTAAAAATTTGTGGTGTTTTCACTTGAGAATTATATCAGAACTGGTATGTCATAACTTTATTACATAAAGACCTCCAAAACAGAGAAAAGAATGAGTTTAAAAATAAAAATGTAATTAAATGCACCTATTCCCAGTGAGAGAGAAAATTGTACACACACAGAGAAAATGCTAGTACACTATAGCGCATTTATAATGAATTACAAGTAACCAATGTCAAAATACTGTCCTTTGACAAACTAAAATTTTAATGATCTGAACCTAAACTGCAACAACTATGAATTATTACTTGTGCTTTAACTGGAATTAATTTACCAAAAAACATTGAATTGTTTTATTGGCAACATTTTTAGAGCAATGTATTGAAATTCTACTGCCCTCCCATCAAAATGTAGTACATTGTGTTCAGTTTTCAATGCATAATATATGCTGTTATAATTTAAAAAGTCATTGCTATGTCTACATGTTTATGTATTACATTCCTGTCTATTTTAAAGTATGTGATAGATTTGAGAATACAGTACGATTTTGAGGATTTGTTTTCATAATTTCTTTTTTTAAATTTGCTTTTTATTAGCTTGTTTTTTGTCTTTCGTTTTTATATTTTATATTCTTTTTGAAGTGATAGTTATCCCATATACTGCTCACTGTTTTGGCGAATATTGTATATGAATTTAACACTGAGTAGCCAGATTATTATGATTTCTGAATGCATAATAATCTGGCCACTCACTGTGTGTGTGTGTGTGTGTGTGTGTGTGTGTGTGTGTGTGTGTGTATTAGAGGCCCCATGCATGAATTTGTGCATGGGTGGGGTCCAGCCAGCCTGGCCAGGGGAAGGGGACATGGACGGTTGGCTGGCCTGCCTGCTGGTCAAACTCCTGGTTGAGGGGACAATTTATATATTAGCTTTTTATTATATAGGATATAGTGGTCAGATTATTATGTACTCAGAGATCATAATAATCTCGCCATTCAGTATATATTCCTTTTCTTCTGCTTGTTTAATATAGTGCTGTTTATCTTTGGCATATAATTTATTTCAAACTCCATTACCTAGAGTGATGGCAAGTTAGGTTAAAACCTTCAACATGAAAGATATGAAACATATATATCATGTTGGTTCATATTTACTTTCAAAATGAAATATGTCATGTTAAGTTTATGGGCTGGGCATAAAAATAGTTTTCATAAAGTTAACAGGATGCAAGAATAAATTATATGCCAAAACCAGTTTGGCTCAGTGGATAGAGCATTGGCCTGCGGACTGAAAGGTCCCAGGTTCCATTCTGGTAAAGGTCATGTATGTACCTTGGTTGTGGGCACATCCCCAGTAGGGGGTGTGCAAGAGGCAGCTAATGGATGTGTCCCTCAAAGAGCACATTTTTCTGAAAATAGAATATATATTAAGCACCTTTAGATTGCTTTTAATCAAACATCCAGTATTTATTTATCATCTCCTATGCACTGGGGGTAGGAATAGAAAAAAAGACAGAATTCACAGTCTGAAAAATATGTTCACAGCCTAAAAACTTCCCACCTATCAGAGATATTGTATGTTCATTCTGACTTATGATCAAGCATTTCCTTAGTGTCTACTAATGTCCATAGCACTATGAAAATTTCTGAGGAAAAGACACAAATCAAATTAATCTAATGATAATTAAATATAGAGATATATTAGAAGAGACAGATTATGCTGGTCACTGCAAATAACTCAGAAGTGAAGTCTAACAAATCAGATTTAGATTTATACCGCTGGAGTCTAACAGATCAGATTTAGGCGACAATCAAGTACTGAGTTAATGGTAGATAAACACTGAGATTTATTTACCCACCTACTCGTTAAACAAATATTTATTGGCACCTCTGTGTCATGCATTCTCTATATATAGATATAACAGCAGTCATAAAACATACATGAGCCCTGACTTTATGGAGTTAATAATGCTAAATTGACCTGCCTAGACAGGATTTTTGTTGGTCAACTGTTTTTTTGTGATAACATGATTTTTTGAAAGGTAATATCTATAAATATCTCAAGCTTTTGTACAGTTTTGGGGAACATTCTGAGTGCTCTTTACATTTTCACAATTTAGTGGAATGTGATCGCCATATTTTTAAACAAGTGGAAAAAATAAAGTGAATTTGGTAAACAGGAGTGAAAGTTGTCTGTAAACGTTGTGCTTTAAAATTAGCTCTGGGAAAGATGTGCAATGATTAGTGATTCCATGGGACCTGCTTGCCTTAGGTGGCTGAAATAAGGGCTTGTGAGATACTGTATCCCGCACTGAAAATCTGTAAAGCCCCTTATTAAGGTCAAAACTGGACACAGCCATCAGCCTGACACTTCAAGTGTAATAGACCGGGTTGGTTTATCACATCATGTTGATAAGTGTTCCAGCTTAACGTACAAATTGAAAGTAACAGAATAGTCACAGAGACATAGACGACAACATGGAGAATATAGTCAATAGTGTCATGATCACTGTGTGTGAGGCCAGGTGGGTGCCTGGGGCAACGGGGGGACCACTTTGTAAGGTGAATGATTTTCTGACCACTTTGCTGTACATCTGAAACTGGTGCCAAATAATATAAAATTCAAACTGTGATTGAAAAAGAAAATAAACACAGTCATGCTGTTTTGGTGTGTCTAAATAGGTTTCTGAGTTTGGATGCTAATATCATGGATAGAGAAAGAAAATATCCCCTCTGGAAGAAGGGCATAGTGGGCATGAGTATAGAAATTTTGTTATCAAAAATGAATGATAAGATCTTGGTTATCCATCTAACTGTACATAGGTGTTAATTGGTAGAATGAAAGATGGTTCCAACACTTGCCATAATTGTCCTGACTTATGTGCTTAGCTTGTCCTGTCCCAATGACCAGCATATCCCTGTTTTGGACATGTGTACATCTGATACATTATATTGAGTCTGATAGTTTCTCTTTAGTGGAGTATCATTTTATATCCTTCCATTAAAAAAAGGAAACCTGCCGAAACCGGTTTGCCTCAGTGGTAGAGCATCGGTCTGCGGACTGAAAGGTCCCAGGTTCGATTCTGGTCAAGGGCATGTACCTTGGCTGCGGGCACATCCCCGGTGGGGGGTGTGCAAGAGGCAGCTGGTCAATGTTTGTCTCTCATCGACATTTCTAGCTCTCTATCTCTCTCTCTTCCTCTCTATAAAAAATCAATAAAATACATTTTAAAAAAAAGGAAACCTTAAAGCTCAATAACTGCATAAATAAAAGTGAAATAATCAAGAAGAGTTTGGTGAACTTTGCATTCACAAGAGAAATATCAGTCCACTGGAATATGTAAATTCTTAATAATTGTCACGGTTTACATTACCAATACAACTATTATGGCTATGGTTAATCCTTTATTTTGAACTTTTTGAACAATGATTTTATTATTTATATGCACTATTTTAGGTGTATACTCATATCACTTTTTGTTAAATATTGTTATTATCAATTTTGTTTTATTGTTTTTATTTTCCCAATGTTTAATTTGCTAAATGAGTTTTGGCCCAGGATATAATAGAGTGTACTAAAGTTTCTTTAAAACCAGGAAGTGCTAAATTCAATACTATATTTCTAGTTTAGAAAGAGATGCCCCTATTAGAATAATCTTTAAATAAATTTGCCAGTGATCCAGACCAATATCTTCTTTTACTTTTCCATTTAATTTTCTGCCTGGTTTCGCATGAAGGTCTTTTTCAATGCTTGCCTAACCCCAGTTTATTTCTCCCACCAATAAGCATAAAGCCAATAATTTTCTCTAAGGTATTATTTTGCATTTGTCTGAGTCACATATCTGGTACAAGTCTAAATTCTGTTTTATTGGCACCATTGCCCTGCATTTGACTGAAAACATATAAATGTTCCTATTTTGTGCTTGCTTCTTTTTCCTAATCACTGATGATACAAAATGAGTTGTTCATGGACAATTCTTCTAAATTAGAGACTGCTTATTATTTGTTACATCTTGGTTTCTTTATCTTCAGAATAAGTTTTTAGTCATAGTATCAAAGCTTTTTCAAAATTTTTAAAAATATATTTTTATTATTGATTTCAGAGAGGAAGGGAGAGGAAGGGAAAAATAGAAACATCAATGATGAGAGAGAATCATTGATTGGCTGCCTCCCACATGCCCCACAGTGGGGATTGAGCCCACAACCTTGGCATGTACCCTGGTTGGGAATCCAATCATGACCTCCTGGGTTGATGTTCAACCACTGAGCCACACCATCCAGGGCAAATTTTATTTTAATGAAGCAACTGTTCTTCCAAAATCCTAATCATTCCAAATTCATAGATAAATATTACCATTTTATAATATACTAGAGGCCGTATGCAAGGAATTCGTGCATGGGGATGAGGGTGTCCCTCACCCTCTCCAACCTGGGACCCCTTGAGGGCAGTCAGACACCCCTCTCACAATCCAGAACTGTTGGCTGTCAACCACTGGCCTGCCTGCCTGATTGACCATAACTGCTTCTGCCTGCCAACCTGATCACCCCCTAACCACTTCCCTGCTCGCCTGATCAATACCTAATTGCTCCCCTGCCAGCCCAATTGCCCCTAACTGCCCTCTCCTGCTGGCCTGGTCACCCCTAACTTCCCTCCTCTGCCAGCCTGGTCACCCCCAACAGCCCTCCCCTGCAGGCCTAGTTAACCCTACTTATCCTTCCCTGCAGGCCTGGTTGCCCCCAACTTCCCTCCCTTGCCAGCCTGGTCGCCTCTAACTATCCCTCCTGCCAGCCTAGTTGTATCTAACTGTCCTCTCCTGCAGGCCTGGTTGCCCCCAACTGCCCTCCCCTGCTGGCCCAGTCACTCCTAACTGCCCTCCCTTGTCAGCCTGCTTGCCCCCAACTGCCCTCCCTTACAAGCCTGGTCACTCCAAACTGCTCCCCTGCAGGCCTGGTTGCCTCCAACTGCTTTCCTCTACTAGCCTGGTCACCCCTAACTGCCCTCCCTTGCCAGTCTGGTTGCCCCCAACTGCTCTCCCCAGCTGGCTGGTCACTCCTAAGTACCCTCCCCTGCCATCCTCATCACCTCCAACTGTCCTTCCCTACAAGCCTGGTTGCCCCCAAGTTCCCTCCTCTGCCAGCCTGGTTACCCCTAACTGCCCTCCCCTGCAGGGTTGACCACCTCCAACTGCGTGGTCCCTCCCAACTTCCCTCCCCTGCTGGCCATATTGTGGTGGCCATCTTGTGACCACATGGGAGCAGCCATCTTTGATCACATGGGGGCAGCCACCTTGTGTGTTGGAGTGATGGTCAATTTGCATATTACCTTTTATTAGATAGGATTTTTTTAAATTACAGTCTTTTAAAAATATTCTATTGATTTTTACAGGAAAGAAGGAAGAGAGAGAGCTAGAAATGTCGATGAGAGAGAAACATCGACCAGCTGCCTCTTGCACACCCCCTACTAGGGATGTGCCTGCAACCAAGGTACATGCCCTTGACCGGAATTGAACCTGGGACCCTTCAGTCCACAGGCTGATGCTGTATCCACTGAGCCAAACCGGTCTTGTCTAGATAGGATTTTTACAATTAATGGTTACTAATTTGTAAATTTCCTATGGCCAATAGTATGTTTCTACATTTCTGAAGAAATTCTATATAGTAACTGTAATTTTATTCTTATCTTTTTTCTTCCCATCTTTCCACACTCACCAAATATGTATTCCACTTGATTTCAAGTGGGCCTATTGAAGAAATATGGTTAGACAATGTCTTAGTCACATGCTTTCTTCCATTGGGAGCACCCCTTTGGTTTTCTGGATGTCAAAAGATAGCATAGGCTTGATATGGTGAGTAGTACTTAATTAAAATGTCTCACTAAAAATTAGAGCAAATTTATCATATTAACTTTTAAGTACATTTTTTCTGCAAATCCAACCTCATAATTATCCCCTTTCCTATGATCACTGTTGAGCCAAGAGCCACAAAGAGGTTCTCACTCATATTTGTTGTAGGAACAGTATCAATCAGAGAAATTGCCCATGTCAGGTATCTCTTGTTATACTCTGAGAGATTCAATGTGCCCAGGAAAATATCCTATGACTAAATGTAAGTCTCAAGAGGCAAAGATCTGCCTCCACTTATGAAAGTCAATGAGACAAGATATTTCATCTCCCAGTTCTGTCAGTTAATATGCTTTCACCCAAAAGTGGCAGAATCTCTACCTCAAACTGGATTAAAAAAACAAATAAATGTATTATTTGGGTGGCCAGATTATTATGATCTCTGATCACATAATAATCTGGCCACTCAGTGTATATCCTATATAATAAAAGGCTAATGTGCAAATTGTCCCCTCAACCAGGAGTTTGACCAGCAGGCAGGCTGGCCAACCATCCATGTTTCCTCTCCCTGGTCAGGCTGGCTGGATCCCACTCATGCACGAATTCATGTACTGGGCCTCTAATCCTCTAATACACACACACACCACTGAGTGGCCATATTATTATGCATTCAGAGATCATACTAATCTGGCCACTCAGTGTATGTCACAAAGCTCAGAGATACTGGAGGGCTTCAGGATTAGGCATTTAAAGAGATCAGTCATATCATTAGGGACATAGTTTCTTTCCAACTTTTTATCTTCATTCAACAAAGTTGGCTACCTTTTGAGATTGGTAGCTGCAAAAATATAGGCAGCATATCTAATTAGCATGCTCAAAGGAAGATGGGATAGTTTCTGTGCTCTCTTAGGAGTAAGTAAACATTTCTTACTCATCAGCAATATCCCTCTATGTCTTACTGGATATATTAAGACGTGTGTATTCTTCTTAAACCAGTCAGACTCAGTTTTCCATGAGTCACATGGCTGTGGTAGAAGGGAATATCTAAACAAAACTGTGGTTCCTTTATGAAAGATTATGACTTTAATGAGCTCTAGGTAAACAGATTGTTCACTATACTCTGCCCTCTGCCAGCTGTGCGGTAGTCACTACTTGGAGACCTAAATTCAATTATCACTCACACTAAATAAATTTGACGTTCCAATAATTCATGAATTCAGATATTTCAGATGATGAGAACCCTGTGATATTTTCAACATACATGATTCACCTACCCACACAATATTTGTGCTCCCTCCCCAAGATGGCCAACAATATAATTCCCTTTATAAAGACTTTAACAACTATATTTTCAAAGGTTATAATCACCTTAATTTTTGAAAAATGCTATGGTGGATGTTATATTTAATTTTATATTATGTCTTAGATATTCATAAGTTGAAAGGACTCTTTATTTTCATAGAGATGAGAGATTTCTTGGTCAATGGGAAAAGAGCCCAAATAGTAAGTAAAGTGGCACACTTACATAAGTAACACTATTAGTAGTATTATTTCAAAATATCAGGAATACAGTGTTCCTTGACAGTAGTTAATTCATCATAGAATCCTTAGAGCCAAAAGAGATGAATAGCCCACTGAAGTCCTATTTTATTTGTCTAAATATAAAACCACAGCTTTGTGAATGGACTTTAATCAGTTACCTATCAGAATTCTTTGCAGTTCTTGTGACCCTTTAATTGAGAGAACATTGCGTGTCTCCTGTAGACCTTGAAGTGCTCCCATTGGATGCCACTGGAACTCAATTTTTGTTTCTGTATGAATTTCCTCAAACATCGTGTGCCTTTACTTCTGATTCTTCTTTGGAAGGCTGCCTTTGGGACTGTTCTGTCCACATGCAGAGAGCTAGAAGTGCCTGAGTGTTTATGTCTCCTCAAATAACCTTTAGACAATGACTAATGTTTGAGAGAGACTATGAAACCCCAGCCCCATTGTCCATTGTCAGAACATTTTGAGATATAATTTATAACCCAAAGATTTCCTTTTGGAATAAGCTAAAGCTACCTAACATTTGCCCATTTGTTCGATTTCTTCCTCTTTCCTGTCCTGCTTCTTCCAGTTCTTTAATAGTTTCTCCTGGGAATACTTACCGAATAAATAATTTGTATAGGACTCCTTGTCACAGGATCTGCTTCTGAGGAACCTAACTCTTAAAGAAGTACCTATAATAATATAACAAGTACTTTGCCAATTTCCCTGAGTCTTCCACTATAGAACCTATAGTCTTTTTGTTTGTTTGTTAATAAACTGAAATATTAACTTGTGTTCAACCTGAATATTTTCTACAAATTTGTCTTGCATTCAACAATGAAAATTCTTTTTAGTGTCTTCCTTAACATTAGGTAAGTCTTTAATATACCAAAATATTTAACAATTGCTTCTATTGAATTTTCTTGATTTATTCATACAAAATTTATGAAGTTTCTGTATTAGCTTCTTCTTTTTTATTTTTTTTTACTCCCTTCACCTATTTTTATCAACCCCCCACCACCACCTCTGGCATCCACCAATCTGTATGAGTTTGTTTTGTTTGTTTGTGGGGGGTTTTAGAGCACCATTTCTTTTATATATATATAAATAATTGATTTTTTACAGAGAAGAAGGGAGAGGGATAGAGAGCTAGAAACCTCCATGAGAAAGAAACATCGATCAGCTGCCTCCTGCACACCCTCCACTGGGTATGTGCCCGTAATCAAGGTACATGCCCCAGACCTGAATCAAACCTGGGCCCCCTTAATCCAGTGCTCCATCCACTGAGCCAAACCGGTTAGGGCAGGCACCATTTCTTATGGGACTTTTTTTAACTGACTCTGAGCGAACACAACCTCCTGTGGGCCTAGAATTCCAATTCACTCTGTTAGTGAGGCTGCAGGGTTAGAAGGGTCTGGTTACAGCATGAATTATTTTCTGTGTTTGTGTCATGATAGGGCTGCAGTGATCTCAAAGGACTGTGTTCCATCCACCAGCAGCTAATTGCATGGTTTATAGTAGTCTCCACAAATGACAGGGTCCCACATTGGCTCACAGAGATATGGAATATTGGCTTTTCTGTTATATAGAAGCATGTGGATATCACTGAAATAATGCCCACAAACTATAGAAATAAATAAAAGGGAATCCAACATCCTTCAAAGAATCACAAAGATTAATTTGAGTATTAGAAAAATGCAAAAATTGAAATGCCTATCATATCTCCATTCAAGATCACAGAATGAATAATGAAGAAGTGGATGTGGCTCAGAGTGACAGTGAATTATTATAAAAACACTTAATAAGTCACTGTTTCTTAAATAATTTCCTTATTGGCATTAACCTATGTAATTCCTGATATCTTGTCACAGCTATCAATCTGTAAACGAAAAACAAACCAGCAGGAAACACTTGGCAGTGAGCTGAAAAGACAAAAATAATAAATAAATAAATAAATAAATAAATAAATGTAGATGTTATTTGCCCTCACCTGAAATTTAAACTCAAATTTAATCTTGCACATTTCATTATCACAGTTCAGCTATGTTATGCCATCACACTGATAGGACCCAAGGAGTTGGATGAAAATGCACACATCCTTATAGGATGCATGCTAGTCAGAGTGAGAGAGAGTGGTGAAACCAATGAATAAACACCCCAACATTTCTGAGAGTCTAGCATTCTGGACCATGTTAAAATAGTGTCTCCAAAGTAGAGGGAAGATCACCAAAGTTACCAACAAGATGTGAACACAATACTTTGGAATCTTCCTTTCATTTTTATTTTTTTAAATATATTTTATTGATATTTTACAGAGAGGAAGGGAGAGAGATAGAGAGCTAGAAACATCAATGAGAGAGAAACATCGACCAGCTGCCTCCTGCACACCCCCCACCGGGGATGTGCCTGCCACCAAGGTACATACCCTTGACCGGAATCGAACCCGGGACCTTTCAGTCCGCAGACCGACGCTCTACCACTGAGCCAAACCGGTTTCGGCTCCTTTCATTTTTAATTCAACAACATGTGGAGGTAGTACTCAATCTGTACTGAATTAATACAAACTGTGGTTTGAGTTAAATCCAGAAAATACTCTCCAACTAGATCAGGATGCATTGCAAGCAGATCTTTAATTTGGGCATTATGTCCAAGCAGATTCAATATTACCTAAAATCATCTTAGATACATAGAAACTATGGCAAGGCTTCATAAACAAATCAGAGAAAAAATCCATTAGTGTTTTCTAGAAGGCCCATCCCTATTCATGAGATAAACATAAATAGATATACATACATACATATACATACATACGTACATATGTGTGTGAGTGATTTCATAAACAGGCCTTTTTATATATAAAATCTTGGTGGAGTCTATGCCCTTGACCATGGGATAATAGGTGACCATGCAAATTGATCTGCCGAATATAAACTGAATATCTGCCCAATATAAACCAGATGTTTATTTCACATTCACCAAAATCAGTTATGGGACCAGGAGTGCTCCAACATTTAGTAATATGACAAGATGAATAAAATTCTGGGAATGCCTACAGTGGCTTCATTGCCACCTCTCCTAATCCTATACTTACGATTTCATGGGGAGTTTTTCTACAATGAACTGAGGAAAATATTTGAGCCTAGATTATTGATGCTTCTGCATGATATGCCCATGCCAGAAATTGATGATCATGTTATATTTGATAGAGGTGGCCCAGAAGGAAGAATCCTCCCAGGGGCCACATTTTTAAATGGCCCATTTAATAATTCACCTTGCTTGAAAGAAAAGATGGCCTGAGCTAAATCTAAACAGCAATTCACTTTCAGACGCTCCATTTAGTCCTTCTTTATCTGTGATTTTGCTTTCCATGATTTCAGTTATTTAAGGTCAACGGCAGTCTGGAAATATTAAATGGAAAATTCCAAAATAAACAATCTGTAAGTGAAAAATGACATCCTGTGCTGAGTAACATAATGAAATGTTGCTCCATCCATCTCTGTTCCACCAGGTCGTGAATCATCCATTTGTCCAGCATTCCCTTATGTATACATTTCTTTCCTGTTAGTCACTTAATAGTTGTCTTGGTTATCATATGTATTATCAGAGAGAGAGAGAGAGAGAGAGAGAGAGAGAGAGAGAGAGAGAGAGACTGCATTCACATAGTTTTTATTACAATATATTTTTATAATTTTTCTATTTTATTATTAGATATTGATGTTAATGTCTTACTGTACCTAAAATGCATGCTTCCAATGTGACATATTTTTCGGACCATAAGACGCACTTTTTCTTCACCAAATAGTGGGAGGAAAAGTGCCTGCGTCTTATGGTCCGAATAGAAGAAAAGTGCCTGCATCTTATGGTCCGAGTTGCAGAGCGGCAGCGGGTCCCCCGGGACCTTCCGTGTCCCTGGGGACTGCATCATCCCTCCCCCGCCCCGTATCCAGGCTTCTCAGTAGTCCACTGAGATACTGGCAGAGTGGCAGCGGGTCCTACCTCACCTTCCTTACGGAAGCCGATGTGTGCAGGAAGGCGCGATGCTGCTGTACTGTGTCACCGCCCGTATGCTTCAAGGAAGTAAAGACCTATCTAGCTGTCATTCCCGGAGGTCTTACCAGCCAGTTGCAACCTCTTGATGTCTCCATAAACAAGCCATTTAAGGTCTTTATTAGAGAAGAGTGGAACAAGTGGATGGCTGCTGGTAACCATGATTTGACACCCACTGGATGAATGAAGAGGCCCACCATCACTCAAGTTTGCGAATGGGTGAAAAGATCATGGGACTCAGTGAAGGAAGAGATTGTTGCACAGTCGTTCAAAAAATGTGGCATTAGCAATGCCTTAGATGGAAGTGAAGACTGTATTTTATACGAAGACAGCGAAGAAAGTGATGTCAGTGATTGTGACCAAATGAGCTTCATGAATTCTGACTCTAGCGAAGAAGAGTTCTTGGGGTTTTCAGAAGACTAGAGTACTCAAACCTTTGTCTTTATGTGTTAATGACAGTGATAATGGTTCTCAATGCCACTGTTGATTGCTGTTCAGTTTATATGGTTCAAATATTCTGTTATACTTTATTAAATATTTTATTACACTATTTGGTTCAGAATATTTTTTTCCCTATTTTTCTCCTCTAAAAACCAGGTGTGTCTTATGGTCGGGTGCGTCTTATGGTGCGAAAAGTTTATCCTAAATTTTAAATGACTGACACCTGGCAATTTCAGCCTTTTAATGCCATTTAGATAAACAGGAAAAAGACACACATACACACAAAACCAAAGATGGGCAAGCAGGCATTGGCTTGAGTGACTGATCTTAAAATTATTAAGGGGAAATAAGGTTACAGATACATAACTGAGGGAAAGAGCAGAATTTGTGAAGCTCAGATGACCCCCTGGAGTCATACTTTATATTACATTGTCTGGAAGTGAGTGATAATGAAAAACTGCAACTTTATGAAAGAAAGCCACTGCAGGCTCAGACCATGCTGAAGTAAACACACAAGCCTCATGAGCTATGGGCCTGGGAGCATGGAATGGCTAGAAACATTATCAAAACCTACAATCTGGAGAAAAACTAACAAAAATAGAGAATGCACTTTCCTACCCAGATGTCTTAACCTACTTGCTGTATCATGTATAGGTGATCATGTTTAGTACTTGGCTTTTCTTCTCTACTATAAACGGGATGCATAGTGGTGGTACACTTTAGAAGACTGATAGAAAATCTTGACTGAACACTGAGGCATCACCTAGAGATTGTGACTTTGTTACTGTTCGCCGAAACTGAGCATGGCCCATTGGTTTTGGAAATTTAAAGAAAGAAGGATGGATTTGGATGTTGGAAAGTCTTTGGTTTTTTATTCATTCATTCATTCATTCATTCATTTATTTATTTATTTTGCAAACCGACATTTGAACATTTTTTTTTTTTAGAGGAGAGGGGTGACTGTTCCTACTTGGGTTAATTCTGCTGGGAGGGGGGCCCTGTTTTCCGCTACAGAAGCCATCATGGCCCATATTCCCTCTATCCCTCAAGTAGCCATGACAAAAGTGCATGAAAAGCGACTTGGCAGTTAGGGTGTCCTGACCTGAGATTCTTAAATTTGAAGGTGTAGCAACAAGAAGGCCAGAGGAAATTGAGAAACCATTCAGTGTGGATGCAGCAGTAAGTATCAGGGTTTCAGGAACATTTATCCTGTAACAGTGGTGCTCGCAGGGACATCCTGAGCAGACTTTTCATGTTCTTGAACTTGACTGAATACCCACCTGCCTATATGAGTACATGTCTGTTATTTTACAAGGCTGATTCTGCGGGCCTCACAGTTCTGTGAGCCTCCTGCTATATTTCAAAACATTATTTTTCTGATTCTTAGCTTGCCTGGGTTTCTTACAGCATCAATCCTCACTGGTACAGTAGTTAACTTATCTTCTGCAGACTGCTTTTTCTTTCCGAAATGAAGAGCAGAAAGCAGGCATTTCAAGATCCCTCCAATTATTAAGTTCTTTTGTGACAAATTACTGGGTAAAAATAAGTGATTTGGGAGTTTCTTTAATAAATGAATTCAAACTGTCATTAATTTACCTCCATAAAGAATGACTTGACAAATTTTAAAAGTTGATGTCATAGTTAAAAAGAATACTGTGCTTTATTCTAATTATACAATTTTAAAATTATTCATTTAATCATAAAATAAAAATACTTCCCATATGTCTCTGTACAGGCCAACATTTTCATAGCTATGTATTAACTTATCAAATTCATTTTATCATCATTAATATTTCAATTGAGAAATAAATATTATCTATAAAATGCTATATGGAAAGTTGTCTTTAACATTCTTTTCCAAAACAAGGTCACATATAAGTATTTCTCTTTTTCGTTTTGTTTTGTTAATCCTCACCTGAGGATATTTTTCCATTGATTTTTAGGGAGACTGGAGGAGAGAGGGAAAGACAGAGAGAAACATCGATGTGAGAGAAACACATTTATTGGTTGCTTCTTGCACAAGCCCTGACCAGGGCCCAGGCCAGGGAGGAGCCTACAACCAAGGTAGGGACCCTTGAATAGAATCAAACCCGGGAGTCCACAGGCCAATGACACTCTATCCATTAATTAAAACCAGCTAGGGCTCACATGTAAGTATTTCTATTCTTTTTTTAAAATATATGTTATTGATTTTTTTGATTTTTTTTTTTTTACGGAGAGGAAGAGAGAGGGATAGAGAGTTAGAAACATCGATGAGAGATAATCATCGATCAGCTGCCTCTTACACCTCCCTCCCCTTACTGGGGATGTGCCTGCAACCAAGGTAAATGCCCTTGACCAGAATCGAACCTGGGATCTTTTAGTCCGCAGGCTGATGCTCTATCCACTGAGCCAAACTGGTTTCGGCAGTATTTCTATTATTAATAGTTTTTTTTGTTGTTGTTATATATTACCAGTAAATATATTACCAAGATTTGCAGATGTCCTCTCTTTCTAAAAAATCAATAAGAAAAAAAATTCCTCAGGTGAGGATTAAACAAAAAAAACAAAAAAAAAAAAAGAAGAAGAAGCAGCAGCTAAGCACAAATGGTATGATTCCATTTATAAAAGTTTAAAAAAACAAAAAAGCAAAACTACGCCATGGTGATAGAATTGAGGTCCTAGATACCTTTGGGGGCATAGTGGTATCATAGGCACTTGAGACATTAATGTTGTTTTTCTGACATGACTATTATTAGGGTATTTTTACTTTTAAAAATTCATCAAGTTGTATAAATGGTGATGTATGTACTTTTATGCATAGATATTACTTTAAATGTTTAACTTTAAAAATCAGATCATTCTGTTCTTTAGACTCTCCTTTGGATTCCCATTGGACTTCTAAACAAATCCCAGATCTCTGCTCCCTAATCTGTAGCCACACTGGCCTTTTTTCTCTTCCTTGAACAAAGAATGAAGCAAGTTCATTCCTATCCCTTTTCCTTGCAGTTCTCTCTTACCGGGAACACTGTTTTCCAAAATCTTAGCCTAGCCTCTGCTTTTTATTGAAATTCAGATCTCTGCCTTTCCTGAAATCTAAAAGCAGTCCCTCTGTGACTTTGTGTAGAACCCTACATTTTTTCCAGGGTAATATTCATATCTGATATCTATTTCAGACAGTTATTAGAATGCAACACCCATATTCTCAGCAATGTTGGATGTCTGGCTCTCTGCTGTGTCCTCAGTGACTAGAATTCATAGGTAAATAGATGTTCAGTAAACAATTATAACATGAATAAATTTATAAATAAATGAGTGAATAAATGAATTAGTATTTGTATTGCAGAGAAATTAATGATTATTGATTAAATATGAACTGTTTTTAATGGAGCTACATTAGGCAAGGGAAAATGTTATACAGTGATTTTTTTTTTTATCCCTTAAATGCTATTATTGCAATACTAGAGGCCTGGTGCATGAAATTCGTGCATGGAGTGGGGTGTGACCCTCAGCCCAGCCTGCACTCTCTCCAATCTGGGACCTCACAAGGGATGTCCAACTGCCTGTTTAGGCCTGATCCAGGTAGGGCAATCAGACAACTCTCTCACAATCCAGGACTGCTGGCTCCCAACTGCTTGCCTGCCTGCCTTCCTCATTGCCCCTAACCTCTTCTGCCTGCCAGCCTGATCACCCCCTAACCACTCCTCTGCCAGCCTGATTGATACCTAACTGCTCCCCTACCAGCCTGATTGCCCCAATTGCCTTCCCTAACAGGCCTGGTCACCCCTAACTGCCTTGCCCTGCAGGTTTGATCGCCCCCACTGCCCTCCCTTGCAGGCCTGGACCCTCCCAACTGCCCTCCCCTCCTGGCCATCTTGTGGTGGCCATCTTTTGTCCAAATGGGGGCAGTCATCTTGTGTGTTGGAATGATGGTCAATTTGCATATTATTCTTTTATTAGATGGGATATTGGGTTGGTGCACGGGTGGGGGCCAGCTAGTTTGCCCTGCAGGGTGCCCTAGATCAGGGTGGGGATTCCCTTGGGGTGTAGGGTGGCCTGGGAAAGGGGCGTGTGGTGATTTGCAACCTGGCCACATCCCCCGGCTACCCAAGTGGAGGCCCTGGTATCTGGGATTTATTTATCTTCTATAATTGAAACTTTGTAGCCTTGAGTAGAGGCAAGGGCATGTCAGGGTGGGTGGGAAGCTTGGCTTCCTCCATTTACAGGGGAAACCTAAGCTGGCTCTAGCTCCATGGCTGCCACCATTTTTCTTGGAATTTATTTATCTTCTATAATTAAGACTTTGTAGCCTTGAGCAGATGCCAGGGCCGGCCAGGTCATGGAGGGAAGCTTGGTTCCCTCAATCACTGGGGGAAACCCAATCCTCCTGCTCTCTACAGCTCTGTCGTGGCCTCCACTTTTGTTGGGTTAATTTGCATGCTCACTCCTGATTGCTTGGATGGTGTAGCGGAGGTACTGTCAATTTGCATGTTTCTCTTTTATTATATAGGGTAACCCATGGAAAGGGTATTAAGAAAGATGATTTCAACAACCTGCTCAAAACTCTATTTCAAATAATATAAAATTAAATTATTGTTTCCAATAAATGTATTTCCAGTAAATTATTATTTTTGATAATGATGATAATGATCAAGTTTCTGTTATCTCTCACTTTTATTGCTGAAGCTTAAAGGTGAATAATTTTGCATAATGATTATATGCTACATTAAAAACTGGAAAAGTATAAACATGTATTTTTTCCAACATACTAAATATAGATTCTAAATAAGTTATTCATGAGACATATAAGAATATTATTTCTATATTGAAAGTAGCTTATTATCTAATTTGTATTGTTCACTTTCTAAAGAGTTTCAGGTCCAGGTGGACACTTAAGTGCTTTTTGATGGTGATGATAATTTACTAAAATTTCTTATACACATTTTCCTTGCAATGTTTTAGCATATATGGCCTGTTTTATTATTGCTAAACTTTGCCACTTGCAGTGTTTCATTTTCCCAGCTTGAGCTGTTCTATGGTTTATAATTCATAGCAATTTTTCATCTTTTAGCCTTACAATGGAGTGGTCTAATACTTATGTTCCCTCAATACCTTGTATTGTAGTCAGTAAATGGTGAATAACAGCAAATGTACATAGAATTTAGCAAATGTTCATGAAAAGTCATATTATGAAGGCTAAATGAATAAAAGTAATTTTATTATAATTAAAATTAGGCATCTTTTGCAAACCATACTCGAAATAACTTATTATATTGCTAGTTAAGACAAAAGTTCAATCATAGAAACCAAGGTACTTAGGAAGACATATTTAGAGTATAACTAATGTGAAAAAAGTATAATTGTCTTAGACTATTGTAATCTATGAGTTTGATATAATTGTTTCTAAGATTGATGTTCTTCATACCATCAACAAATCAGTAGTTATTAAGAATTTAGAGTGTTTATCTGACAATGTCCAAGTGAAAAGAAAGCCTTTAAGTATTAAGTATTTGTGCATACACATACTTTCACATGATTCTTACCATAATCCTAGGTAGTAAATATTTAGCTTACTAATTATGGTTATTTAAAAGTTTTTGTCTGCCAGCTCAAATATCATTTCTGAGATTGATTTTGTTAGCACTTTTTTTCTTAATTGATTAAGGTATTATATATGTGTCCTTATACCCCCATTGCCCTCCCAACCCCCCAAAAATGCCCCCAGGCCCCTGTTGTCTGTCCATTGGCTAGGCTTATATATGCACATACAAGTCCTTTGGTTGATCTCTTCCCCTTACTCCCACCCTCCCCTATCTTCCCCCTGAGGTTTGACAGTCTGATCGATGCTTCTGCGTCTCTGGATCTGTTTTTGTTCATCATATTCCACAAATGAATGAGATCATGTGAGATTTATCTTTCTCTGACTGGTTTATTTCGCTTAGCATAATGCTTTCCAGTTCCATCCATGCTGTTGCAAATGGTAAGAATTCCTTCTTTGTTACTGCAGCACAGTATTCCATTGTGTAGATGTACCATAGGTTTCTAATCCACTCATCTGCTGATGGGCACCTAGGCTGTTTCAAAATCTTAGCTATTGTAAATTGTGCTGCTATAATCGTAGGGGTGCATGTATCCTTTCTGATTGGTGCATGTATCCTTTCTGATTGGTGTTTCTAATTTCTTGGGATATATTCCTAGAAGTGAAATCACTGGGTCAAATGGGAGTTGCATTTTTAGTTTTTTGAGGAAACTCCATACTGTTTTTCACAGTGCCTGCACCAGTCTGCATTTCCACCAGCAGTCCAGGAGGATTCCTTTTTCTCAGAATCCTCGACAGCACTTGTCCTTTATTGATTTGTTGATGATAGTCATTCTGACAGGTGTGAGATGGTACCAGATGGTTGTTTTGATTTGAATCTCAGATAGTTAGTGACTGAGCATTTTTTCATATGTCTCTTGGCCTTCCTTATATCCTCTTTTAAAAAGTATCTATTTAGATCTGTTGCCCAGTTTTTGATTGGGCTGTTTGCCTTCCTTTTGTTAAGTTGTATGAGTTCTCCATAAATTTTAGAGATTAAACCCTTATCTGTAATAGCATTGGCAAACATCCTCTCCCATGCAGTGGGCCTTCTTGTTTTGTTGATGCTTTCTTTTGCTGAGAAGATTTTTATTTTGATGTAGTCCCATTTGTTTATTTTCTCTTTAGTTTCCATTGCTCTAGAACCATCGTCGGCAAACTGCTGCTCTCGAGCTACATGTAGCTCTTTGGCCCCTTGAGTGTGGCTCTTCCACAAAATACCATGTGCAGGTTTGCACATACAGTGCGATTGAAACTTCGTGGCCCATGTGCAGAAGTTGGTGTTTGGCTCTCAAAAGAAATTTCAATCTTTATACTGTTGATATTTGGCTCTGTTGGCTAATGAGTTTGCCGACCACTGCCTAGGAGCTATAATCGGTGAAGATACTGCTTCGGCATATGTCTGAGATTTTGCTGCCTGTGGATTCCTCTAATAGTTTTTGGTTTCCCATCTTATTATGTTTAAGTCCTTTATCCATTTTTTTTAGAATAAACACCTTTATTACATGAGCTAAGACAGGAGGAAAGGAGGGAATAGGATTTATTTGCCTTTGCCTTTCTGGCCTTGATTTTCCACAAATAGAACTCCAGCTCCTTGCCCTGGAGCACATAGCCATCTGCTCGCCCACACTGGCCTGGTCTTGAAGCGATGCATGCAAGAAGTTTGCCTGGCTGGAACTGCTCCTCGAGAAGACTGCTGATTTTGGCATTCTTTTTCCTTTCATCTTATTTCTTCTGAATTTGCTTTGATTATTTTTTGTTCAAAATCTCTTCCTCCTCAGGAGTCAGCTTGGCACCCTTCTTACGGCCCGGGGGCCTACTAAGTGCGTTGTGGGCCTTGTACCACTGTCGGTACGGTGTGCTGTGGATCAGCACGATGCAGTTCTTTACTAGGGTCTCGGTGCGGCCCAGTTGGTTGTTGGAGGCACTGTAGACAGCATCAGTAACCCTTGTTTTGCGCGTACAGCACTCTGAGCCCAGGAGAAGTTGCCCACATCCAGCCTCAAGGCTCGGTACTTCCCGTTGCCTCCGCGCACTCGGACTGTGTGGATGCGGCAGGGTCCAATCTTAGTGCTGGCAGCGGGCCATCCCAGCTCATATTTTCGCTTCTTGTGGTTGGGCTTCCTCTTGCCCTCAGTCTTGCAGCACTTGTGCCAGTTGTCCCGAAAGATACCCATAGCTGGGCTTCGGCTGGAAAGAGCCCTTTATCCATTTTGAATTTATTTTTATGTATGGTGTAAGTTGGTGGTCAGTTTCATTTCTTTGCATGTATCTGTCCAATTTTCCCAAAACCATTTATTGAAGATACTGTCTTGATTCCATTGTATGTTCTTGCCTCCTTTGTCAAATATCAATTGAGCATAGTGGTTTAGTTCAATTTCTGAATTCTCTATTCTATTCCTTTGGTCTATATGTCTGTTCTTGTGCTAGTACTAGGGAGTTTTGAGAACAGTGGCTTTGTAATATACCTTGATATTTGGTATTGAGATCCCTCCTAATTTTTCTTTCTCAGGATTGCTGCAGCTATTCAGGGTCTTTTTATTTTATTTTATTCCAGATGAATTTTTGTAGAGTTTGTTCTAGGTCTGTGAAATGTGCTGTTGGTATCTTAATGGGGATTGCATTGAATCTATAGATTGCTCTGGGTAGCATGGACATTTTAATGATGTTGATTATACCAACCTATGAACATGGTATGTTCTTTCATCTGTTTACATCTTCCTCTATCTGTTTTTTTTCAGTGTCCTGTAGTTTTCTGAGTACAGGTCTTTAGGTTAGTTTTTTCTTCTTTGTATGTGCCACTTATTTTTTGTTTGTTTTTTACATTTAGTAGAATATCAAGTTATGTTCTCTTCCTCTTCAGAAAGCTATGTATTATTTGTTGATCACCACAAATCTAACATGGTTAACAAAATGTATTATACAATTAAAATTTTCTCAAGAAGGTAGTTTTCATATTATGGGTTCCTATCTTGATAAAACCAAATAAGTTTTAAGCTTTGTTATAGTAGGTCTATTTCTGTTTGCTAGTATTTTAAGGATATCTTTGTAAGTTCTCAGGCATAGCTTTTCTGGAGTGTCAACTAAAAATCTAGTGTGTTCAGGAAGATCTCCCTTTAGATGAACCCAGGCTCCAATGTCTCCTCAATATCATGTGACTTCTGAAATTTCTTCCTGTCTGTCTCTAGACTCTTGATGTTGTTCTGTTTGGCCTTCTAGAATCTTACACTGCTTGCGCAAATTAGGAGTTGGCCAAAGACCCAAGGGAGAATTTATACATACATTTTTAGAACTCTTTTTCTACAATTCTTTCTTCTCCAGTTGCTATGTGTCAAATTCCAGCTGCCTTCATTACCCCAAAGTTTTTTTTTTCCATTGTCTCTTCCATCCAGTGAGTCCACAACTATTCTTGGACTTGATTAACTTGTTCTGATATGGAAAACACACCTTCAGACCCATGACTGGCCAACCAACCACCTCCACTTCCAATTTATATCTGCTTTCACATTGTTTTGCAACCATTAATCTCCCATGATGTTTTCTATCATCTAAAGAGGCAAACTTTGGCCAAAATGGTTTGGCTCAGTAGATAGAGTGTCGGCCTAAGGACTGAAAGGTCCCAGGTTCGATTCCGGTCAAGGGCATGTACCTTGGTTGTGGGCACATCCCAGGTGGAGTGTGTGCGGGAGACAGCTGATCGATGTTTCTCTCTCATCGATGTTTCTAACTTTCTATCCCTCCCCTTTCTTCTCTATGAAAAATCAATAAAATATATTTTTAAAAATAAAAAAATAAAGAGGCAAACTTTGTCTAACTCTATCCTCAGTTATAGAGCTATTTTACATGAGCTTTTCTGTCAATGAGCTCAATCCTACATCCACAAACTATACCATATCAACCTTTTCATATTAAGGTCTTAACATTTACATCACAGGCTTCAGTATTGCTACAGATTATAATCTGATTACCAAACCAATTTTCTAGTAGAATACCTATGCTAAAGAGATGCTGTTCATTCATGCAGATTCCTTTACCATATGTGGTATGTATGGTTCAAGCTTCTGAAATATCAGCATTACTCATTTTGACAGAAGATAGTTGGGCTAAGACAAAACCTAACTTCTTCTAGTACTATATCAAGACATTTTCTATGTTAGTGGTTCTCCCTTAGCAGGCCAGAGTATTTTTCAGTTGAGAATCAATTAACTTGAACACTACCTCTGAAACTATCTAACAAAAGATTTAAGAGATTTAAGAGCTCTTCACTGAAGACAGGAGTGTTATCTTCCTTTATCCTGTTTCTAAAATGATCACTTTCATAAATAGCTGTATTAATCCCAAATTTGTCCAATATATTGTGTAAAATGGAATGAAAAGAGAAAAGAATTGGTACAAAGTAAAATGTGAAGACTCCCAGCAACTTAGGTCTCTAAAATAAGTGAGAAACTATTCTTCTTTTTTTTTTTTTTTTTTTAATGTCTGAAAGATCTTCCTTTATAGGTCTGCTGAGTTGTATTTTGTCAGCTCCTATTAAATTGTGTTGTCATAGACACCTATGAATTCTGCAGAAAGACTTTATTTCACCTTTTATAAGCCTATGAAAACAAGAAAAGAAGATTTAGAATCTCTGATTTTAGTGAGATTATTTAATTTCTTGTTTGTTTATTTTGAAGTTCCGTGTACTTAACAAGTTACACTCTTGGTATCTCAGCATATTAAAGAAGTCTCAAAGGACACTGTGAATTTCTAAATAGTCTATTTTTTTCTAATATATGTGAACAAAAAAATTAATTACTTTGTGAATATTTGATATGGTTTCAATGACTACACAATGCCATGCCCTTTCAGTTAAAAATACACATCTGGTCCTAGCCAGTGGATAGTACATCGGCCTGCAGACCAAAGGATTCCAGGTTCTATTTTGGTTGAGGGCATACATCAGGACCAGCCTTAAATATGACATACATATTGAGATCTTTCAATAAAGACTTTTAAATAGTTATGATTAATTTTGTAAGAGTTTTGATGCAAAAAAGATACACCCTGCAAGCACAGAAGGGTAGTCTGAACAAAATTTGATTGCAACTCTAAGAAAGAATAAAAGGCTAATATGCAAATAGACCAAATGGCAGAGTGATCAGTTGCTATGATGTACGCTGACCACCAGAGGGCAGATGCTCAACACAGGAGCTTCCCCCTAGTGGTCAATGTGCTCCACAGCAGCGCTAAAGACCCCCTAGGGATCATGGACTGCAGGAAAGCACAGGTCGAGCTGAGGGATCACCCCCCAGCGCATGAAAGTCATGCACCAGGCCTCTAGTATACGTTCATATCATATGAATGAGACAGAACAATTACTTTTACAAAGGACTATATACTTATATATTACATTCATTAAGGATACAAAATCTCTATGATAGTTATTACCATGGCTACAAAGCCTTTTATTTAAGCCATGCTCAGTGACTAATATTTCTTATGTCATTTTTCCTTGCTTTTTGATGCAAGATCACCCAGATAATAGAAAACCATTTCACTTTCTATCTGCTCAACAGGATAATTTATTAAAAGAAATGTAAAAAAGGAACATTTTGTTAGCAATACATTATTAAAATTGTGTAATACTTGTTTAAAACTGCTCAAAACCAATTACTTGTTTCTGCTTCATTGCTAAAGGCATGGCAAGCAAGAATATAATTTTGTTTTCAGACAATGAAAGCTTTGCTTTATATAGAATTAATATTTTCTGGTTTAAGAGAAAGGATTTCAAGATTACCTTTCTTTAATTCAAATCACCTTTTTAAGTAAATGCCTCTCAGGTTGATAACTCTTAAATCACCATTATTAATTGATCACAGTAAGGGATATTTTACATGGCAAAAGACAAGTAAAATTATAGTTTCCTGCAAGGACATCCAGAGAATGGTTTCCTTAAGGAAACACAAGACATGTGCTGGCGATTATCTATATACACTGAGTGGCCAGATTATTATGCAATCAGAGATCATCATAATCTTGCCACTTAGTGTATATATAAAAGGCTCATATACAAAGTGTCCCCTCAGGTGTTCAACCAGAAGTCCAGGAGTTTGATGGCTTTCTGTAATGTGCACTGACCACCAGGGGGTGGTGTGGAACAAAGGAAGGCCCAGTTGGCAGCTGGCAGCAGAGGAAAGAAGGCCCAGCCAGCAACCAGAGGCCCTGACTGGCCCTGATCATCAGCCAGGCCTAGGGACCTTACCCATGCATGAAGTTTGTACACTGGGCTTCTAGTCTTAAGTTTAATGATTAAAGGAACCTGAAAACTATTTGAAAGTATAAAAGAGTAAGACAACTTCTCATCCTCAGGTCGTCTTTTCTGGAAGAAAATAAGTATTCCTATTTATTTTCATAAAAATAATAGTCGATGATGTAAATTTATTCTAGACTTAGAAAACTGGTGGAAGTAGCAAATCAATATACATTGATGAAAAAAAGCAGGATTACTTGGCACTTAAATGAAACTTCTCAGTTGGAATGCTGAATATGTTTAATATATGTGTATACATGTAAAACATTTTACTGAATCAAATATTTTCTCACTGCTTTGCCAAGTAGTGCAGTATAAATATATCATTCTTAGCTAGTGCTTTGCTTTTCTAAGAGTAAAGCAATGCCCCATGTATCTTTGTTTGCATATATTTGCTTATTTCTTATCCTTAACCTACATCATCTTCCACAAGATGTTCCAACATCTCTTTCTCACATGCCTTACAGTAATATTTCATACATAAGTTGAATTTAGTTCTTCTTTTATTTCTTCCTTTCTTCTTTTTTGAGGAGGACTATTTCCTCTTCAGACCATATCAATAACCATTCGTCTTGGAGAAGTTCCTTATTATTCCACGACTACATTGCTGCCGCTCCTATTGCATCTCCTGTTTTTTTTTTATACCCTTCTCTTCTTTTACTCTACCTTTTTTTCTAGGAATATGCTTCATGAAGTTACAAATAAAAGGTCTCTGGAAATTAAAACAAAGTAGGGTATTTGCATCCTATCACGTATTTATTCTACTATTATCAATCAATCATTTGACTTATTAACACCACTCCCCCAAATTAAATGTGTGTTTTATTCACCTTCCTTTTTCTTTGAGCTTTCATTCTGGCTTTAGAAAAGTCCATGGCCGAAACCGGTTTGGTTCAGTGGATAGATAGAGCATCGGCCTGTGGACTCAAGGGTCCCAGGTTCAATTCTGGTCAAGGGCATGTACCTTGGTTGCTGGCACATCCCCAGTGGGAGGTGTGCAGGAAACAGCTGATCTATGTTTCTCTCTCATTGATGTTTCTAACTCTCTATCCATCTCTCTTCCTCTCTGTAAAAAAAATAAATAAATAAATGAAATTCCATATTTTTGTGCTGCCTGAAGAATTAACAGGCCAGATTTTTCAGACATTTATGTCAGTGAGGTTCTTTGGGCCCTGCTGAAATAAGCATTTTCAGAAGCCCCCACTGGAGGACGGGATGTGGAAGAATGCTTTATTTGCATGGAGTTACATTTCTCAGGTTCCAAAGTTCCCTGACTCTTAAGTCAGTCCTGGAAAAGGTGCAGCTGGGGTTCTAGTAGAGCCAGAAGCAAGGCCAGTGTCCAGAGCTTCCTTCTATGTGGCATCTGGGTGTGATTCTATATTCAAGCTTGTTAAAGACCATTAGTCCATGTGTAGAGACCCACATGGCCATGTGCCTCATGGGCAGAGGGGAGTGCATTACCCTGCAGGAGGAATCCCAAGAGGGTGAGGGGGGGGGGAGAGAGAGAAAGGATATATATAGAGAGAGAGCATGAGGGAACTTTCTTTGTTTGGAAGTTAATATATTCAGGTTTCTCAAGCTTGCAGTGGCCATGCCTATTTTAGCCAATTACTCACTTTCGGGTGTGATCGATGGGCAAGACCTTACTGGGCATGACTCTAAACTACCTTTGTCTAGTCCCTTCCTCCATGGACCAGTAGGGAACAGACTTGGAGAATGTGAAATGAAGCTTTTTTGGCAAAAATTATCTGGCCTCCCCTTTCACTCCTTTCCTGTTAAAGAATAGCCAGGCTATTACAATGGTATCAACTGTATTATCCATTCTCCTCTATCACTCTGTGGTATTGTTGCTTTCTTTCTAAAAGTTTCAATGATCTCCTGCTTGGCACTCATGTTATGAAATTTCACAATTTTATGACATAGTTATTATGGATTTAAAAAATTCAGTCTGGACAATTATTACTTTTTATTTTTTTAAATATATTTCTTTATTGACTTTAAGAGAGAAAGGGAGAGGGATAGAAAGATAGAAACATCAATGATGAGAGAGAATAATTGATTGCCCCATGTTGGCCCCCCCCTCACTGGGGATCAAGCCCACAACTTGGGCATGTGCCCTTGGCAGGAATCAAACCTGGGACCCTTCAATCTGCAGGTGGACTCTCTATCCACTGAGCAAAACTAGCTAGGGCTCTTTTATTTTCTTACATAATTTCTTTGATAATTTTCTCTACTCTCTTATTTAAAAAGTTAATAGATTGATTTGAGAGAAAGAAGGAGAGGAAGGGAAAGATGAGAGAGAGAGAGAGAGAGAGAGAGAGAGAGAGAGAGAGAGAGAGAAGAGAGAGAGAACTTGTTCTACTTATTTAAGCATGCATTGGTTGCTCCTTGTGTATACCCTGAGTGGTGATCAAACCAACAACCTTGGCATATCAGGATGAACCTCTAACTAACAGAGATACCCAATCAGAGCTCTACTCTCTTTTAATGATTTTGTTTATTGGAATGTATATCATTTACTTGGATATTTGACCTAAATTAATTCTCTAGTTTCTTCTTTTTTTCTCTTTAGTATTCATTCTTTTCACTCTACTTTCCAGAAAACTACCCATTATGTAGGTTTTTATCATCTTTACGATATTATTTATTTCAGCTATCCTATTCTTATTTTTCTCTGACCATTCATATTTCCATATTATTTTTTTTATTTAATAGATATAGTATCTTTCCTTATCCTTCTGACTACATTAATTATTGTTTTATTTTTATGTTTTCTTCTGACAGTTCCCTATACTTCCTCTGTTTCCTCCAGTTTTTACTTTTATATTTTAAAAGTAACAATTATTTTAATATTTTATGGTGTTTTCTTTTCTATTTTCATTTACTTACATGTTTGTGAGACAACATTCATCACGTCTTTCATGTGCTTCAACTCTTTGTTCATATTTCAACTTTTAATACTAAAAATTTATTGACATTTTGTGGGTATGAAGGTAATTTTCTCATAGAGTTATCTGGCAGTGGAGATTGGGAATTTTAGAAAGAATAACCCTCAAAAGAGTATCTGTAGCAATTTTTCCTGGGGACTGATCAGTGTATGCAATGAAAACATAAGTCAGTTTAAACAGCTCACATGCTTAAAGTACTTCAATAATGCTCCCATGAAGCACAGAATGGAAGTCAGACTTAATATCAGGACCCTTAAAGACCTGTATGATGTAGCTTCTGACTGTCTTTCTAATTACATTTCATATCACACATCGGTCTACACTTTAGTGCTGCTAGATTCTTTTGACCCTTGGATAAACTATGTTTTTTCCCCCACAGAGACTTTGTTTACATATCCAAATTATTGTTGTAGATATTTAAGGCAAATGATGTGAACATTAGTCAAATATAGTATTCTGAGTATTTTTAATATATTTGTATTGATTTCAGAGAGAAGGGGATAGGGAGAGAGAGCGAGAGAAACATCAGTGATGAGACAGAATCATTGATTGGCTGCCTTTTGCACACCCCACCCTGGGGATAGAACCCAGAACCTGGGCATGTGCTGTGACCAGGAATCGAACCATGGCCTCCTGGTTCACAGGTCGACAATAAAACAACGGACTGCACTAGCTAGAGTGTTGTTTTATAGTTTATTTTAAAGAGGGAACTCATTAGCAGAATACAAAGGTTCTTGCAGGAGTTCCAATAGCTATAAGGGGTTAATCGTTAGAATCACACATTTCTGAAAGAGCAGATCATGTTGTAATAAAAAACACTTCTGGGTTTTGTACGATCATGAAGAGAATATCCTGGAGGACATTCCTCCCTCTATAGCGCACAAGGGACTAGAATGTGGATTCATTTCTGCTGGCTTTTTGTTCTTTATATTCCTTTATGCTAGCCTCAAACTTGCCAAGCACATGTTGGCAGGCATTCAGGCATCTCTGAAATGGCTCAACAGCTGGAAGAGCACCTCTAGTCTACATACATTAATTTTACTCTCTGAAGGATGGGTTGTAGTGTAGCCACAAATTCCACGTATGGGTTCTTCATGATCATGTAACAAAGAGAATTGCCTACAGTATGGTCCTCCTCATGCAAAACAAATACCACACAGTATGTGTTCCAACTGCCTGAAGCATTTCCAGGGCTGTCTTCCTCTCCCCTTCAGCCATTGAGGTCTTCAATCCAGATTTTCCCCCCTGCAGCTTCTGGTCCTCTTCCATCCTGAGGGCAGCTTCTGGGAGTCTCAGGTGGTGCTGGTGGATGGGATGCTCTGCCTCATATCACGGAAACATGCCAGTGAAGCAGGAAGCCTGAGTGAGTTTAATGATACTACAGTATGATATTAATTGCTTCACAAATAGAAACCTCTTATTCTTCAAGCATATCCCACCTTGTTAAGGGAGGAGGATTACCATGAGAACATGGAATCATGGAAGTCAAAGATTTTAAGAATGTCAAATGCAATCAAATGATAAAATGAGAACCCAAAATTGGCCATTGGATTTAGCAAAGTATAAATCACTGGTTATCTTACCAAAAGAAGTTTCTGGAAAGAATTAAAGATTAATACATGACTGAATGAGTTCCAGGAAGAAAGTGGGGAGAGAAAATAGAAATAGTATACTCAAGCCCTTCACCCTTAATACAACACATTTTGAGCAAATAATTTTTTCACATCTTGAAATACTTTAAGGTCTCTTACCAGCGATATATTTAGAATTGGTATAGTTAACATCTATTTTCAAATGAAGAAATTGAAGTCCAGAATAAACTTGTTTTTGTTTTTTAGTTCTAGTTTAAATCATATTCCTTAAAGCAGACTTAGTCCTTCCTTTATCTATGCTACCTAAATGCTTTCTACAGACATTATCTGTGAATTTGCCTCTTGTTTGCATTCATGTTTAATTACAATTTCTGCACTAAGTCTTGAACATAGTACTTTCATAAGAAATACTTGTTTCATTAGAATACAACCAAGGGGTTTAACCAGTTAGATATTATAGGAGAAATGCAGTAACAAAGACCTTCAGAAATAATATCAGAACACTTCTTTGCACCTTGGTTCAAGTATGGCCAGGAGTTCAATTTTTAGTGCCCCACAAAGGATTTGGAACCTATATACTGAAACCCCAATCTTATTAAAATTCAAACCCTCCCTAACCCCATCCACATAGCTGTCAACTCATAGGTTTGCCTTAGTACCTTTAGAAATTTACCATAATCCCAAACTGAGATTCGAACATGGCTTAAGTGTGTATATATTCTAGATGAGATGAATTATATCAACTGACTTATTTTTTGCCCGTAATTTTTGCTGATGTAATTGTAAGAGGAATTTGTGCTATTGCTACATGGAAAGAGAATGGAACAGTGTTAGGGGAGAACAGTGTGTGTTTCCCATTCAGATCCATGGAGAGATCTGATTATGCACTGCTTGGAACAATAAGTTTCAGGCAGAAGCTGAACGAGGCACCTTTATAAAGGACAATGTACAATAAAGGGGGGCAAGGTGGTGACAAAGTGACCCAGAATGCAGACAGGTAGGTGTTTGGTGTTTTTTGTTTTTGTTTTCAATTTTCTATGTCATAGAGTTCTACTGAAGCAACCTAAGTAATCAAGTGCAGTGGAAGTGAACAGTGGTGAAGCAGCAATGAAAGTTTGATTCTTGTGATATAAGAAATAACTAGTAGCCACAGGAGTACTTAATATGTTTGGGAATTTGTGAATGCATGTACTAAAATATTTAATTACTCTCTTAAATAATTGAATTGCCTTTTACTTTAAAGTAACATATGTAGGTGGGGACAAGATATATAAAAAGTTAAATCATTATTCTTACGGTTGTTGTATTCACATCATGGCATCACAGGGAAGTGCAAGAATTTGATTATGTTTCTGCATATGCATATGTATGTATGTGTCCATCTACAATTGCTACTTTTACCAAATCACTCTAATTTACCTGAAAAAGTTGACACCTTCCTCAAAAGACTCACTTAGCCTTTCCCCAAGCATAAAACAAGGCTTAGTCACTAATAAAACTGCGTGAGAGAAAGTCTATGAACATCCAGAGAACAATGAAATCATGCAAAATAAACACAGTGGAATCATTTATAGTAAATCATGCTGGGCAAAGTTGATGTGTTTGTGGGTGTTTTTTTTTTGTGACAGATTATGAAATTAGCGTATGGAGCGAGAACTATGGATAATAAATGTCTAAGTTTCAATAAGGTGGTTGATATAGTGGTGCAAGTAAATGTATACAAATTGTCAAATAAGTTTTTATAAGAACACAGTAAAATGGATTAAAAACAAACTAAGAGATCGTAAATGTAGAGGATGATAAATGAAAGTAGGACCTTTGAAGTACCAGAAAATGAGTCTTGGCTCTATTAAGTGGATTTCTGATCATAAATACAGGGCAAATAGGGTCTGAATTAGATTGGCAGATCATATCAATTTGGAAGGAGCTATAAAACACAGTTTGGAAAGAGAATGCTATAACTGGTTGTAAATAAGTTAAGTCTGTAGGCAGAAAAGAACAAATGAGATTCAATTTGTACAAGAGCAAGCAGGAAAAATATTACTAAGCAACTGAATAGCAGTACCATTTCTTGCTAAAAAAAAAAAAAGTGATGGCATTGCATTTTACAATATATAGTATGCCTGGTAAATGCTTATTTTTTATGAGATTATTGCAAAGCAAGCCAAGAGAACAGTAACTACTTTCGGGAATAAGGTTGATTATCCAAGAGAAGCCATTGAGTTCTCCTCGGACTGCATGTTAGAGTCAGTGTGTTTGGCAGATGGGCCAGCTGCCTTTCTTGTTTCCGTCTCCATCTGGCTCCTTCTGATTCTTGGAGCCTTTTCTGCATGTTAGGAAACAGACAGCAAATATTTCTTATTAGTATAGCAACATCTCCATAATACTCTTTGATGTTCAGTCACAGGCTACATTTAAGTTGTGATGTGGAATTTTTGGACTGGAACCCAGGCTCTTTGTCCACCTGAGTCGAAGAATGAATCCATGGACAGAAGGCGGTATAGCAAAGGTGGATATTTTTTGAAGAACAAGTACAGAGTCCCACATGGGGAGAGGGAAAGAATCCCACAGAATGGATTCTCACGTAGGGAGGGGGAAAGGGTCCCACCAACTTCCTGTTTCCATGGTTTATAAAGGCTGTAGGTCCTATGTCCTGATATCCCCTCTGATTGGCCAATATTCCATTTTGAATTGGTTACTATAGTGATTCCTGAAGCCCTCTTTCCTCATTGTCCTCCTATTGTCTCTGGGCTTTTTTCCTCCTTATTTATTTTATAAATATAGACCTTTTTTTTTCTTTTCTTTTTTTTTCTACTTCTAGTTCCCTTACCTTATGGAGATGTAAAGGTGCCTCGCTTCCTCATGCTATGGAAATGTATCTTCTCCCAGTCTGTAGCCCTGTGTTTTTCCACGAAACCCAATTATAAAAGTTCCCTAAGCCTGCCTATATTCCCCTAAAATTTCCATTTCAGTTGTATCCCAGTACATATTCCACATATTATCTCCTCAAGTATATTAATTATTATCTGTCAAAAAATTATTATCTGTGCACAACCTCTATCCACTCGATATGGTATAAAAGAAAATAAAAATAAAGGAACAGAACTCCTGTTTATGGATTGGTGGCCCACAGGTGCTGTAGGTAAGAGAATGCTGTTAGGGGAAGATGCAAGATTTCCTCAAAGTAAAACCAAGTAATTTGTCTCCAGTTTTTTGTTTTTTTTTAAACTTGAATTCAAATAAGAAAATTATTATGTGTCAAAAAAGGGAAGTAATGAGTTGGGTTGGAAGTTAGATTGTTAGCCTCTCAAGATGTGAGTGCATGACTCTACACACAGGAAACATGAGTGGAAATAAACAAGGAAACTTTCATTTTATACATAGTTAAAATATGGTTTGTACTTTATCCCAAAACATTGCTGTTAACTTTTTTTATAGCCTTGGTAATTGTTCTAGAACAGCAATTAGGGCTCAGCACACTTCCTTACACCTGATAGGAATGCAATGAAACCATTATCCAAATAATTCATTTAAAAAATCTCTTTAATTTCTTTTTTTCTCTTTGAAAGTACCTGACTTTCAGGTCTTAGAATATCAACTGAAGTCAAAGAACAAAGGAGACAGAAATCCTCTGAAGGATAGTAGATGCATTAAAAGCTCCAATAGAATTGGGTAATAAAGGAAAAGAGTTAGGTCAGAGGTTTTTACACTGAGAAAACCAAGTCACCTTATAAACATACAAGGATGCTGAATACTCCCAGATAAAGAAAAACTTGTGAACTAAAAACTTGTTTCAAATTCGAGCCTATTGTGACTCATAAGAGGGTCATTGTGATGATAAAATTAAATGCATTTACATTTGGTTTGCTAAATAGGAGAGCATTTCAGGTTCTTCAGATTTATGGGATGCTTGAGTAGTTGACATTAGATTAACTAGGTCAAGAGAAAAATCTTGAGCCCTCATAACTGGGCAAATTAGTGTTGGAAAGGAATTTGGGTCAAGGTCAGGAATGTCAATGTCAGTTAAGCAAAAAAAAAAAGGAAAAAAAAAGATTGGATTCTTAGTCGGGATATAGTATATTTTAACAAAGCCATATTTGTCCAGAAGAAATGAGGTTGACAGAAAAGAAAAAGAAAAAAGGATGCCTGGAAGATATAACTGCTGCCTTGACCACTCAGACTCTATGTCACTACCAAAAACTCAACCCCATCTCAAAACTTTCCTTTATATGACATCATATATTTTCCCTAAATGACACAGAAAATGAATTATATTTTACATATATTTTCTTTTTTGTTGACAGGTTGATATTTGAAAAGAACCAGGGTGGCAGCTGATATTAAATAAAATTTAAGATTTGTATTAAAATAGAAGAAAAAGTTTTAAATGCCTTATAATTGTAGCAAAATGGCTATTGATGATTCCTTATTATGTGAAAATCAGTGTGAAGCATTCTGTGAAGGATGCAAAGATGAGTAACTATTGTCCCCAACTCTCAGGAGGTATGTGATTTATTGGAAGACATGCATAACTACTTCAAAACAAAGCGAAGACAATTAAATAGCAACAAAATACAGCAGCAACACACCAACACAATTGGTTTGGTGGATTAAACATTTCCAAAAA
Organism: Vespertilio murinus; assembly: GCA_963924515.1. Lineage (NCBI taxonomy): Eukaryota > Metazoa > Chordata > Mammalia > Chiroptera > Vespertilionidae > Vespertilio > Vespertilio murinus. Next base: position 14,538,537 of record OZ004710.1, on the reverse strand, counting down.
TAATTCCAGCCTTATAAAGTATGGCCTTTAAATGAACTGATAAAAGTTAAGAAGATGAAACAAGCCATCCCATCCAGGGTAGATTCCCAAACAAAAAGGCTCATTTTGTCATTATTGTGTGTGTTTAATTCATTTTGTTCTGTTCAACTTTCACTTTTATAATCAGGAAAGTACCTCCTTCAAAGAAAACAAATTCTTAATTTCTGTTATTTTATTTGCTGTACTATTGCTGTTGTAATTAGCTAGCTAATATTAAAATAGGAAGACAGCAAAGGGGAAGCCAGGCATTATAAGCATGGTCATCTGATCAGCTTCACACTCTACCAGGAACCACAGATTCATTCCCTACAAATACTGGATGAAGGGGTCCAACAGAGAGGAAGATGGATGCATATTCAGTGACATAGGGGTGACATAGGGAAGGTGCTTGCCTGTAGTCTAGCCTGGGGAACAAAGATCATAGGCTAGTGAGGGTGGAGCCACTGCAAGCATGGGAAATCCTGAAGGGCTCATCGTTTAAGCTTCTAGTTAAAATCCCCAGGCAAAGGAATTATATCTCATTCTTCTTGCTTCGCTCCTGTTTCTCGCTCCTTGACCCACACTCACTCCCTGGCCATGTGGCCTTAAGCAGTCACATGGCCCACTTGTGGACCCCCCACACACAGGACTTCAGCTGGGGACACAAGCTGAGTTAGCCAGATGCTGGATTTAACTGAACTTTAATATGGAGTAAAGACTCTGGGCAGTGAAGAAAAACCCTCCATGTGTACACAATATTGCCTTTATGTGCAACAGAATATGATATATTTTTTTTGAAAAAGGACTGTAGGCAGTGGTTTTGATTCTAGCTCTTCTGAAGACAAAGTGGGACTTTTTCCATGGCAGGACAGAGGAGATGGGACCTTGGTAGGGAACTTCCTTAATGTTACGTCATCAATAAAACTTTCCATGATACCTCATTCACCCATGGAGGCCTCAGAAAATTCTTGTTCCCGAAGAACTCTAAGGACTCCACTTCCACCTGTAACAGATAGGGACAAAAAGGGGACCTCACGGATAACACTGTCATCTTTCCGGTGCTACTCATTGCCCTCTAGAATAGAATGATTAAAGTTCTCAATGAGCCAGCTCTTTAGTATGATGGAAGTTGCTATTAATGTCATAATATAAAAGATAGACCTTCTGTCTCAAGCCTGGGAAATGTTATTGACCCTTCATTTCTAAGAGAAGTAGGTGTTATTTCTGTTGGCTCCATACTACTACTACTACATTTTTCTTGGAACCCACTTGACATACCTATTTCCTTGAGATCTAATTTGGCTGAAGTCATGGGCAATTCTATTGGTTACTTTTATTAAATAATTTATCATTTCATTTTATTATTGACAAGTGACCTGGTGCATGGATTCCTGAACATTGAAAGGAAATTAATTAGAAAGTGGCTGACAGGACAGGCTGGACATGCCCTGGAGCCAACCTCCTACGGTCCCTCCCTGGCCAGCAGCACCTGGGGTGGCGCTGTGGCTTCAAGGGTGTCTGCAGAGTGAGCAGGGTCCCTCCAGCAAGTGGGGTCCCTCGGCCTAGCCTGTGGTGATAGGGCCAAATAGGCTCCCCAACATCCCCTGAGGGGGTCCCAAAGTGCAAGAGGTCATTCTACAAAGTTGCTGTCATATAGTGTGTGAAATGAAGATGCCAGTGTGCAGTAAGCTAGATTCAGGGCCGACAGTGCCCCAGCAACAACATAACCCACAGCCAAAGGTGGAATCCTGCGGTCCCAGGAGGAATCAGACTCTCTCCTCTCTGGTTTCAGGGTGCATCATTCCAGAACTGCTGCTGCCAAGTCGCTGCAGCTTGGCAGTTCCTATGTTGAGTGTCTGCCCTCTGGTGGTCAGGAGCATCCTGACAACCGGTTGGACAGTTGGAGGGGCACTTAACATATTAGCCTTTTATATACATAGATTATATACATAGATGACATGAGAATTCACTCATTCTTTTTATTTTCTTTTAAATCTTTATTGTTGAGACTTTTATAGGTGTTTCCTTTTGTCCCCTGATTATCCTCCTCCATCCAGTTCCTGCCCCACCCCAGGCCTTCACCACCCTATTGTCTGTGTCAATAGGTAAAGCATATATGCATACAAGACCTTTGGTTAATCTCTTCCTGCTCCTCCTTCCTCACTTTCCTCTGAGATTTGTCAGTCTGATCCATGTTTCTATGCCTCTGATTTGATTTTATTAATCACTTTATTTTGTTTATTTGATTTATTTTGATTTTTAGATTTAATTTTGATTGGTATTTTTTGTCATTTCATTATTCATATTTTTAATATTTTTTTTCTTTTTCTTCTTTCTCTTCTTAAAGAATACCCTTCACCATTTCATGTAATACTGGTTTGTTGGTGATGAACTCCTTTAGCTTGTTCTTGTCTGTGAAGGTCTTTATCTGCCTTTCTAAATGATAGCTTTGCTGGGTAGAGTAATCTTGGTTGTAGGTCCTTGCTACTCATCACTTTGAATATTTCTTGCCACTCCCTTCTGGCCTGCAGAGTTTCTGTTGAAAAATCAGAAGACAGTCATATGACTGCTCCCTTTTCTCTTGATGCTTGTAAGATTCTCTTTGTCTTTAACCCTTGACATTTTCATTATGATGTGTATTGATTTACTTTCTTCTTTAATTCTCTAGTTGTAGGACTTCCATATTTCAGGTGGTTATGACTGATGGTTGTCCTGTATTTTGTAATTTTGATGTGGTTGTGGAAGGCAGTTACCTACATGACCATTTTGTTCCCAGGCTGGCAAACTCTTTCTCAAAGGACCAGATAGTTGAAATGTTATGCTAAGCATGGTCTGTTGTAACTATTTAACGCTACTGTTGTAGTGGAAAATCAGTCATAGAGAATACATAAAGGAGTTAATGTGGCTGTGTTACAAAAATATTTTATTACAGAAATTGGTGGTAGTGTAGTGGGTTAGCTTGCAGACCCCTTAATTAGTGGGGAAAATATGTCCTGTATATAATACTTATACACATGCCTTGATGTCCACATGTTTTTATTTACAGAATGGAATTGAGTGTCTCAACAAATTGAGCCAAGTGAAGTAAATCTGCTAGAACTATGGGTGAATTATGTATATATTTAAAGATCATCACATCTTTTATTTTTAAGCAGCATGTAACAGAATACATACTAGAGAAGCTATTTCTATGCCTCCTATACTTAAGTAAACTTTGCTCTGAAAGTATATAGTATAGTTCTTCCTAAAGGGAGCCAATCAGTTGAAAAGTTAAGTTGTTTATTAACTCAGCACAGTTTAGATAAGGAAATGCTCTTATAATTAATTGTTTGACTGTGTTCTTAGATGTGAGATACTTACTTACTTCTGTCTTGACACAGAGCTTATCATCTCAAAGAAGCATAATGGTTAGGTTTCAAGTGACGTTCCAGGTGTTACCCATGGTGAAGACAGAACTCTATAATCAGATTTAAGTGTACTTAATTTAGGAAAAGAGAAAATCAGTTAAATGTTTTATATCGAAATAACAAATAAATAGTGAATTGAAGAGGCGGACTGTTTCTAAAGTGGTCTAGACAAATGGACTCTGAAATCAATCTCATCATTTTAAAGATTGCAACCTCAAGGTCTTCTGGTGATTTTTCTTCATGACATCCCCTAATGCCTAATCATAGACATAGACACATAGGGGGAAAAAAGAACCAGCAATGTTAGGCTGATGTAACCCTGACTCCTTCTGTGCTTTTTAAACTACCACACATGGTGACCTCTTATAGAGTCATTTGTTAACCTTTCCCTCTTGTATTGTGAAACTTGTACAGCACATATACAAAAGTGACAGTTACAATAAAAGTGGCCCACATAACCTCTCAGATTAAGACAGAAACATTCATATAACACTCAAATCTGGTAGTACAGAAGAGAAATATAGCTACGCAGTGATTCTCTCACTCATGCCCAGTTCACAGAAACAGAACAGCATCTCATCCATTATTAAGATAATGCAGAATTTGTGCTGTAATATATGTGCCTACAGAATAAAGTAACGGGGCTTACATTTTTTTTATGCTTTTGCCCATATAGTCCATATAGGTCTGGTATTAGCTCATGACATACTATACACATTAAAGTAAATGAATCATACATATCTTTTAAAATAAACATATTGGTGAAAGTGTTTCTTCTATGAGCATTGGGGTATATCTTATACAGTAACTACATGTAGAGATCGTACTACATGTAGAGTCATATTTCTATGACTATTAACATTTAAATAATAATATGTAACTATTACTTTTAAATAATGTATGTTATGCAATAGTTTTCCCAAGAAAAGAAGATACTAACTGCTAGTTAAAATAGAGATTAATAATCCTGAGAAAATTAATGTTTCTACAATGAATAAATTTTGTGGTGCACACTGGATGAAACCTTGAATTTTTAAGAACATTACAAATAATTTGGATGTGCAGATTCATTGTGGTGTTTTATTATATATTTTGCATATTGGCTCCATGAAGGAAAGTAAAAGCAATTGCATTAGCTTTTGTAAAAAGCTTTTAAATTGTTTCACTTAAAAATAAAAGTAAGTAATATTTGAGTCTGTTATATCACTGAGATTATTTTAAAAGTCTCTTGGATGTACTTATGATTTATTTATTATTATAAAATGCTTTTTATAAAACACTTATATTCTGTGTCCCAAATAATTCAATAATGTATTCATTTTTTGCAAACAAACAATAACTATTTCCAAAACCAATATTTATGTGCGACCTTATGAAACATGAACAAAAACACTGAGTGAAGATAAATGAAAACATTTATAATCAATTAATAGAGTTAGCATTTCAGATTCTCCTTGAAATAAACACTAATGAATATACTTCAACAACAAGAAAAAAAAAGAATATAGAAAGGAATTGGATGGAAAAAAAAAGCAATGGCAAAGTGATAAATCTTAAGATGTTGTGTGAGCTTTAAAAGGATTATAATAAAAACTAGTGGCCCAGTGCATGAATATGTGCACAATGAAAGGAATTTAATTAGAATAACTATTTTAATATTACTATTCACCATTTCTCTGTAAAAGAAATGTCAACCAAATGCATGATTGACAATAAGAGATCAAAACATACGCATGCAAATGGCACCAGTGAGAGTTTTATATGTATTGCATATGCATGAGTCAACTTAGCCTTTTATATACATACACCGAGTGGCCAGATTATTATGATCTCTGAACAAATAACCTGGCCACTCAGTGTGTGTGTGTGTGTGTGTGTGTGTGTGTGTGTGTGTGTGTGTGTGTATTAGAGGCCTAATGCATGAATTTGTGCATAGGTGGAGTCTGGCCAGTCTGGACAGGGGGACAGAGAGAGGGAACATGGGCAGTTGGACGGCCTGCCTGCTGGTCAACCAACTCCTGGTCAAGGGAACGATTCGCATATTAACGTTTTGTTACATAGGATATACGTTGAGTGGCCAGATTATTATGTGTTTGGAGTTCATAATCTGGCCACTCAGTGTAAAATAAACTTGCTTAATTAGACCTGCTTTCTGATTTAGCTAAACTTTTTCCAGCCCAGTAAAGCATCCCAACTTCTCTTTCAGGTAATTGTCAGAAGCACAGCAGTAAATATCAACATGAAGCAGATTATTGTAGATCATGCAGGAGAACAAAGGGTAAAATGTTTAACTACAGCAGTGTTTGACAATATTCTGCACAGTGAGAAAACCTGAAGTCATTTTTTAAGGTCCATCATTTATTACTTTTTTTCAGTCAGGTCAAGTTTCTAAACTTTCTAAATCTCTGTTTTCCATCTAATGAAAAGAAAATAGGATTCCACCAAGTCTCCTATCAACCTATTCTAGGACTATTGTGAGGATCAAATAAGATGAGAGATGGGAAAATGCTTCACATACATTTAGTTAAAATGTGAAATGTTTCCACCTGGCTATAAAGCAAGTCATATTCCTGGGCTGCAGAAAAAGCAAGGAGACTAGTCACTAGGGAGAGAAAGCAGGGCATTGCTATGTGAACTTCATTACCCGGCAACCACAGGGACTGTTTCTGAGCTGAGCTGGGCTGTGGCCCACATTTTTTGCCATGGGGTCTTGGCAGTGTCAGCTGAAATTTGATGGGGTGTTGCTCTGGGGTGGTGGCAGGACCTTTGTCCCACTTGGGAGAAGTCAAGTGTTGCTTTGTGGATTCCAGGTTCATGGTGCCATTTATTTTTAAATGGCCAGTGCATGTCATGGGAGCTCCTGTGTTGAGGGTCTGCCCCCTGGTCATCAGTGCACATCATAGTGACCAGTCGGACAGACACTTAGCATATTAGCCAGATAGATAGATTATATATATATATATATATATATATATATATATATATATATATATATATTTGGGAATGTTTAAAAGAAAAGTTTAATGAAAAGACTAAAAAACAATAGATGGTAAAAAAATATTTGAATAGTCTTTGTCTTGTAAAGGAAGAGGAATAAAATATGGATCAACTCAATTTTGTGAGTTAAATATAAAATTAATATGGATAATCACTAAAACAGAGTAATTGAAGGCAAGGAGAGAATTAATATATGTATGACAAAGCATGACAATTTAAAATATTGTAAGTTACATGCATGTGTTAGTACAAATAATAAATAAAAATGGGTTAAACTCATTTAGTAGCTGATAGTGAAAGACTATATTCTGGATAATTATATGTACCTGACTTAAAGATAAATGATATATACAATTTGAATGATCATAGATTAAAGGCAATATGTACCTGACAAGCTAAAAAAAGAGAAGATGATGAGGCAATATGTAATATTAGATAAAATAGTATTTCACTGACCAAGTATTCATAGTAGCTAATAATTAAAGTAAAAATTCATGATGAGAAGTGACTTAGCAAACATAAATTGTATAAACCTAAGATATTATCTTTAAAAAGTATTTTATTCCTTGGACAGAATTTTCTTAAAATTAAAATTTAGATGTGTCAACCTAGAAATAAACCTTAAAACCTGATGGTTTTTAAAATTTTTTCATCGAATATAATACATTGAACATAAATATAAATTATTTGGGCAATGCCATTAACTTTTTTTTTAATCTATGTAGCCATTGGAAGAGAACTATACACCAATAAAGAGACAATAAGTAGTCTAGTCATATGTATATATACAATAAAATATGCATGAGTTCAGAAAAGAGAGCTTTTAACAGATTCCAATAGTTGTGGCATTTTATCAGTTGAAAAGAAGGTAAAGGGATATATAAAACATAAACATGTAAGTTCTATTTATAGCATAGAATGTTATCAGCAGTTAAAATTATTGATTCAACAAATTTACATTATTATAAATAAATCTCAGAAATGTAATGTTGAGAGGTAAAAGCAAGTTATAGAACGTTTGTACAATATAATTCTATTACTTTGAGCACACTAATTCTAAACATATAAGATATGGAATGTAAAAGAAACATACTAAATATGTGGTAGTTATTGTCCTTACTAGTGTCCTGGTGCACAAAATTTGTGCACAGGGTCGGGGGGGGGGGTCTCCCTCAGCCCAGCCTTCACCCTCTCCAACCTGGGACCCCTTGAGGGATGTCCTGATCCCCACAGGGATTGGATCTAAAGCGGCAGTCAGACATTCCTCTCACAATTCGGGACTGCTGGCTCCTAACTGCTTGCCTGCCTGCCTGCCTGCCTGATTGCCCCCTAACTGCTTCCCTGCCATCCTGATTGGCCCAGTTACCCCCAACTACCCTCCCCTTCTGGCCTGATCACCCACAATTGCCCTCCCCTGCCAGCCATCTTGTGGTGGGCATCTTGTGACAACATAGTGCGATGCCACATTGGCTTTTATTATATAGGATGCTTAGAGGGAATGGAATCAGAGACAGTGGGACCACTCCTTCCTCTATAAATAATGTCTTTTGTAACTTAACCCCACTCCCCAATTAAGATGGGTTGAGGAGAGGCAAGGAGAGAGGAAGAGGGTGACAGTAAGAGAGCAAGAAAAAGGGAAGGAGGGGCTAAAGAGAGGGAGAAGAGGAAGGAGTGAAGGAATGACAACAAGGTTTTAAAATAAATTCTGTGTGGTGAATTCTGGACTATTATATGGTTAGTGGATACTGTTCTGTATTTTTAACTTTTATCAAAGCATTTAAATCAACAAACATTTTTTTAAAAATCTAAATATGTTCAATGCATGTCTTAGTTTTATCATTCATGACATTTTTACAAGTCAAAGAACAGTGGAACTGAAGGCAAGAGACTTGATTTTCAATGAAGTCTCTGACACAAGCTTGTGCAAGTCAAGATTGCTGGACCCTAGACTCTTCATCTATAAAATGTTAACAAGAGTGTTTATTCTGCTTAGTTCATGAGAGTCTGTGTAAGAGCATTTTATAGCAGAGAAAACATTTTGCAAATATAAAGGTTATATTTTTTTAGTACTAATTAGTATAGTTACCATGTATTTAATGCCTACTCTGTCCCAGACATATTTAAATATTAGTACTCGCCGAAACCGGTTTGGCTCAGTGGTAGAGCATCAGTCTGCGGAATGAAAGGTCCCGGGTTCGATTCCGGTCAAGGGCATGTACATTGGTTGCGGGCACATCCCCAGTAGGGGGTGTGCAAGAGGCAGCTGGTCGATGTTTCTCTCTCATCAACGTTTCTAACTCTCTATCCCTCTCTCTTCCTCTCTGTAAAATATCAATAAAATATATTTAAAAAAATAAGTATTAGTACTCAATATAATAAAAAAGAAAATTTGTTATTTTTCCCACTTTAAAGAGGAGAAAATTGAGGCCCAGTGAGAAGCTTATCTAAAAGCTTAAAAGGTACTGGCAAGATGCTGACCTTTTCTCTCTAACCATAAATTATGTTTCCTTTTGGCAAAAACATCATCTGCAACATATACAATATTTTGGGAGGCAGGGGAAAATCAAAGGGTTTTTCACATACCTGGAGCTCGTTAAATGCATTAGTGACTGTGGAATAAATTGTTTTTCTGGGTAAAATTCTTGAATCACATTTTCTAATGGAAAATATGTATCATTTGAATGAAAAGATTACCAGATGCCTTCATCTGGCTCTCCTGGAAGGGACTCTCCTGACTACAGAGCTGCGTGTTTTGGTACAGTAATTTTTATATTTCCATGTCCTTAATGATATGTAGCCTTCTGCTAGTAACTGAAGTGGCGGTCTGTCACCCTGCTGCTTCTGCTCACTGTCTGCCTGACAGCGAGGATGAAAAAGAGCTATCGGCTCTGCCACTCTTGCTCCCAGGAGGCCACAGCGATGCCACCTAATCTGAATGTTGTGCTTCAGTAACTCCTTAGAGTTCTCCTGCCCACTCAGCTTATGTTCCCTAACCACACGGCAGTTGCTTGGGAAGCCAGCTGTTATCAGTTCTCAACACAGAGTTGCTCTGCAGCAAATAAGGATTTAGCAGTGGTAAGCTTCTACCTGACCGATGCTTTGGCCATCACAACATTCAAAGATAAATGAGTGACTGATCAAGTTCTTCACAAAACCATCCATTTATCATTAGCCTTCTAGAGTTTTTCATACCATCAGAAGACAACTCTGTAGGCTCAGGATAGAGCAACTCCCTAGGGCAGTGGTCGGTAAACTCATTAGTCAACAGAGCCAAATATCAACAGTTTAATGATTGAAATTTCTTTTGAGAGCCAAACTTTTTAAAATTAAACTTCTTCTAATGACACTTCTTCAAAATACCCACCCAGGCCATGGTATTTTGTGGAAGAGCCACACTCAAGGGGCCAAAGAGCTGCATGTGGCTCTCGAGCTGCAGTTTGCCAACCACTGCCCTAGTGGATTGTTGGAGTGTGCCCAACCTATTTTGTGAGCGTACAGGAAATCCAAGATTCAGAAGAACTTTGTTTCAGTGTTAATTTTAAAATGCCATTGCCCTCGTCATTCATTTTAGTGACTCTCCAAATATTTGTTCTTAACAGTATCTCTGCCAATCTAATCATAATTTGCTTTAGAACTCAGTGATCTTCATCCTATTAGTCTTGATTCTGTTATTGTTAGTAGTAAAATAAATAAAATGTAGTAAGATTAACACACTATGCTTTCTTTTAAAGTTTTGGTTTAGTACTAGCTGGGTTGACTCAGTGGATAGAGCATCAGCCTGAGGACTGAAGGGTTCCATTCCAATCAAGAGCCATGCCCTGGCAGCAGGTACAATCCCCAGTAGGGGGCATGCAGGAGGCAGCAGTTCATTGATTCTGTCATCATTGATGTTTCTATTTCTCTCTCTCCCTTCCTCTCTGAAATCAATATAAATAAATAAATAAATAAATAAATAAATAAATAAATAAGTTTTGGTTCAATTGAGGTTTCTGGCAGTTATGCTTATGGAAAAGCTGAAACTCCCAATGACTTGTTTATGTTTTGTAAACTTGTGTGCTTGATGAATAAGTATATGTATGTTTTATTGCTGCTTTATACATGTTAATGTTTAAAATCTATATGATGAGATTTTTGGAGCATGCACCCACATTCACATTTGGCTTTGAATTATACTAATTTGAGATCATTTCAACATTTCAGAATGATTGAGTATATATTCTGGGGCTGACCAGCAGACCCTGAGCGATGGGTGAATGATTACTCTGACACACTTTTCTGCGAAAGAGAGGGCTAAGCGACTGCCTGGCTAAAGGAACCAGATAGCCCCATTCATCTGCCTGTTTAGGCTTTTATTGTAGCAACAGCTTGAACTAAAATTAACTATTAGATACTATCAGCAGAGTAAGTATCCTTGAGAAAACACATGTATATGTAGTGTCTTTTAAAGGAGGACATTTTGAAGTCTAAACATAAAGATTCCAGTAAAACACCCAGTGGCTCAGACTTGTTTGGAAACGTCAAGGAAGGGTCTGCTTCCTTTGGCAAGAATCCCTAAGGGCAGTGGTTGGCAAACTCATTAGTCAACAGAGCCAAATATAAATAGTACAATGATTGAAATTTCTTTTGAGAGCCAATTTTTTTAAACTTAAGCTTCTTCTAATGCCACTTCTTCAAAATAGACTCACCCAGGCCATGGTATTTTGTGGAAGAGCCACACCCAAGGGGCCAAAGAGCTGGCAGTTTGCCAACCATGACCCAAGAAGCTTCCAACCTTTCAGTGAATCCTCCTCACAGATCTTCCAACCAAGTCCCATACTTCCCCATGTATATATACCAGTAGAAAAAGCTAGCTGTAGTGGGATATTTATATTTTATAAATTTGTTCTTGTGTATCTCTAAGATATACTTACATGATTACTTTAAATAGTTCCTCTTTAAATTATACTTGGAAATGGAAATTTTATGGTCTCTAACAATGTGTGTGACTGTATCATCAAATTATATATTCTAACTATATATGGAATTTGAAATTAAGACCTATCGCTTTTATTCAAGGTAAAATAGCAGAATTCTTTATTTTCAGGCTTATTTTATTAATGTCTAATTCTAGGTAATTTTAAGGTGAGGTAAAAGTTAATATTTTAAGATTTAGTATAGTTCAAAAGAATAGAAATAATGTGTAGGTAGTGATGCATCCTCAAAATCTCAGGAGTGAAAATTTGTAAAAAAAAAAAAAATAAATAAGGGAACAAGAAATTGATTTAGAGTAGAATAAACCTTCCTACTCCTTTATATCCGTGTCAATTTGGATTTTTTTCTCTAAGAGTCATACTAGAAGATGATATGTGAATAACTCAGTACACCATCAGAAGCAAACAGGGGACATTCACAGAGTCTCAGGCACTTCCAGAACTATCTACCATTCTGACCCTGACATGCTCAATTGGAGTCTGAACTTTGGTTCCTTGGTAAGAAATTCTTTTCCATATGATTCCCCACTTAGCCTGATGACTGAAACTTATGATGAAACCTTTAGTTTTGTTCATTCATTCAAAGTCCCTTTTGTCTCAGTCAGTGAAGAGATCTGAGACCCCAGTTCATCGCCTAGATGCTTATCCTTGTCCTCAGAGTTGACTCAAACCTCCTCCAATCCTTGTTACACTAAGCCATGTCATTCTTTATTCTGGAATTCCCTATGTCCTTGCTACTCCAAGTGGAATCACCTAAGAATTTGTTAACAAAGTAGAGTCCTAGTTAAAACCTCAAAATCTATATCTCAGGGTAATTTGCATGTACATTTAAGTTTGGAAAACACTGGAAAATTCTTATTTTTTCTCACCATTTTCTCTAAGTGAAACCTGGCTATGTTCCTAAGCCACTGCTTCTTGTGTAGTGGCTTTTCCTCAAAAGCTAGTATCCTCTGTTTATATTCCTCAGACAATTCTGGAAGAATTCCCTGTTTGGTCCTCATCACTGTTTCTAAATTGTTCTCTCTCTTATCCCTAAACATTTTTACCCTGAAATTTTTGTTTTTAGGTTTCACCACTCTCCTTCACTTCTTTAAAACTTCTACAGATCTATGTCACTCCCCTAATTTCTTGAAGATAGTAGACCTGGTTGACAGTGTCTCCCTTGCACGCTATTGCTGATCTGCTGCATGGTGATTTAAAAATAGAGAATCTCACCAATGATGGGCTTGCTTGGTTCTTGATCTTGCTTGTAATTATCTTCTCCTATCATTCAATAACCAGCCAACATCTTGGTTATGCCAGGCAGTATCATTTCCAATATGTATATCTCCTCTACAGTAGATATAACCTATTTTTGGGTACCCTTTAAACTAGTCAGTATACCCCAAGAAGGACTAATGAACTGGAAACGCCAGAAAATTCAGCCCACCCTTAGGCAGAAGTTCCCACTAATGAGGAAGATATACATGCTCAACAGGACTCAAGGAAACAGAGGAATTACAATGGAGGTGGCTGAGAATTTGCCTGAAATCCAGCTTACTACCACTAATGCTGAGAAGTTACTCTGGCAGAATGTGTACTTATTTAAATACTAGAGGCCCGTTGCAGGAAGATTCCTGCAATAGGGCTTCCTGCTGTGGTCTCTGCTGCCCCTACCTGATTCCCTCCCTTCTCCCCCACCTGCTTGCTTGCTTCTCCTCAGCTTCACTCCCTTCTGCAATGCTTGGCTTCTTTCTATGCTATCCTGATATACAAATTAACCACTATCTTGGTTGGGTTAATTTGCATACTCTTCCTGATTGGCTGGTGGGTGTGGCTTAGAAATAGAGAAGGTGTGGTCGATTTGCATGTTTCTCTTTTATTATATAGGATGGGAGCTAAAGTCCCAGGGGGAAAATTCGCAGAACAGAATTCTTACACCCCACCTGTAAGATTGCTGTCTCTACCTTCAGAGAATGATCATTGGGTGGCTGTGGGTTCAGAGCCACTGAGTTCAGCCTCATAATTTGTGTATCCCCTATGGTGCCATATCAAAGGAAGAGAGGGACATTCGCATAATACATGCCATCAATTTGAATGTATTTTTGCAGAATGTCTTGATAGAAGCAATGTGATTTGTTCTAAAAAGTTCATTTAGTATAACATTTCAAATAGATGCAACACAGTATCTTGCGAATGGGTCACTTTTCTAATTTGCACAATGGCAATACATAGCACTGAGTGCTTCTCCTTTTCAAAGGACTGCAGAAAATATACCAAGTGTATAAATAGTGTGTCCCTAAAGAATGGAAAGCAAACATGTTTGTGTTCTATTTTTGTGAGAGATTGTATCTATGTGACACAAGTTATCTCTTTTTCTTTCAGCTAGTTTTCTCTCCTGCCTTGATATTGGCAATGTGTCTGGGACCACAGTAGTAAATTATGTGGAAATTGAAAGATGTTCACGAAGCCTAAAAATTTATCATAGATAAAGAAAAACAACCACACACACATATGGCAGATCTACACCCCACCATAAAGTTCTAGAATCATTTTTGAAATGTAGACTGCTTGGCTCTCGGGTGTTGCTGCTTTATATGTGCAGAGTATAACAAAGTTAAAATACACTTCTTTTTGAGTAGAAGCTATATTAAAATATATAGAGAGAGCATAGAACCTGAAGCCAGATAATCATGATTCAAATCCCACCTTATTTTCTTACTAGTTGTATACCCTTGGGCAAGTCATTGAACCATTTTATGCCTCAGTTATTCAAATATAAAATGGGGTTGGAATTATTGTAAAGACTACATGAGTTAATATATAGATAAAGACAAGTATCACATGTTCTCACTAATATGTGGAATCTAATGAACAAAATAGAACCAGAGACAGAAGCATGGAACAGACTAATGAATCTGGGAGGGATAGAGAGTGGGTGGGTTGGTGCGTGGGGAGAATTTAACCAAAGAACTTGTATGCATATATACATAATCCAAGGACACAGAGAATAGTGTGTTGAAGGCTTGGAGTGGGTGGTGGGTGCAGGATGGAAGGGTTAATGGGGAGAAAAGGGGGAACATCTGTAATACTTTCAACAATAAAGATACATTTTAAAAATGAAAAGCATTTTTAACTAGACCCATGGTTGGCAACTGCGGCTCGCGAGCCACATGTGGCTCTTTGGCCCCTTGAGTGTGGCTCTTCCACAAAATACCACGGTCTGGGCGAGTGTATTTTGAAGAAGTGGCATTAGAAGCAGTTTGAAATTTCAATCATTATACTGTTTATATTTGGCTCTGTTGACTAATGAGTTTGCTGACTACTGAACTAGATCAACTTACTATGTAATTCTTTGTTGCTGCTTTAAAGACTGCTACTACTATAAAATAATAATAGTAAAATAGTGGTTCTTTTCTCAAGAAATCAATATGGACTTTTTCTAGAGAGGAAATACTTGTGCTTAAGTGGCATTTTGGCATTCCTCAAATAACTATATTACTAGCATAGTTAATAATGTTTCAATTACATCCTGCCAAACTATCTTTAAAATGTAATAGGTAGATGCCTATCTGTGCTAATGTTTTGGGCACAGCTTTGCATCTATGTCCATAAGAACTTTCTACATATACAAAAAGGATTATTTATCCTATTGACACAATTATAACAATGTTCAATATAAGTGTCAATATGTAAATCTGATAGAAACAAAGATTTAATACAGAGTGTCCATCTCTTTCATATTTATTAACTACATAAAAATTGTGGCATAAAAACTAATATTTAAATCTACAATATAATTGTAGTCTTTAAAATGAGCAGACTTAGATAATGAAAATTTGAGACATATTGAACAATATCCGTTTGAATTGTGTGGGTCCACTTAGATGTGGAATTTTAAGTTTTTTAAAAAAAATTATTTCAGAGAGGGAGAGAGAGAGACATCAATAATGAGAATCATTGATTACCTTCTGTATGCCCCCTCCTGGGATCTAACCCACAACCCGGGCATGTACCGTGACAGAATTGAACCATGACCTTCTGGTTCATAGGTCGATGCTCAACCACAGAGCAGCACCAGCTGGGCTACATGGATTTTCCCCCCACTAAATACTTGTACTGTTTTTAATCTGCCATTGGGTGCTGTGGATGTGCAGGGCTGACTGTGTTAATTGATCTATGCCACTCTATATTGGGACTTGAGCATCCTTGGATTTTTTTTAATATATGGGTAAGTTCTGAAACCAATCCCCAGTGATTTCCAAGGGCCAACTTAAGTTTTGGGGGAGTAAAAAGTTATACATGTGTGTTTGCCTCTGCAGGGGTTGGTGCTCCTAAGGATGTGATAGGCAATGACTACAGCCACATTGAAATACTGGTTCATTCCCATTCTTCTTGCGGTTTTGAATAGCCTCATTCCTTCTCTCAGCCATGTTGGAAACAGTTCTTTGAGGTCTCTTTTAAGACTTGCCATTGTCCTCACTCCACATCTCCTCCTGTAGACCAGGCCATAACTTAGCCCCAGTACATACCCTTTTAATTATTTTTCTCTGTCCTGCTGTTGGGGTGAATATTTTCATGGAAGGGAAGGAAATTTGGTACTAGGGTTGAGAATCAAGTTACTAAGGTTCTTTACTAATGCTTCTGAGATAGCTTGAGTGTCAACTGAATCTTCTTCATTGGACATCTGAGAAAATGAGCCAGTGGAGGGGGTGTTGGTGAATCCATTGCAACTCTAGTCACAGGCTGAAGTTCCTTATAGAACCCGTAGGTAGAGTTCAAGCAGGCGGTGATGCTCAAAAATCTCAAGTTTCTACAAAGTAGCCTGGGAACAACAGGAATCAGTTTGACTTTCAGTACTGAGGGCTGTAGTAGAATGCTGGTGGGAAAGGCTGGAGGAGTAAATCTCCATTTCTTGGTAGTTTTCACTCATACTCATTTTAGCTTTTTTGTGGAGCAGGCAAATTATTTGAATTTTTATCCAAGCCATGAGGATTTATATTGTGATATAAAAGCAGCACTCTTTGATTATTTATTGATAATAGAATTTTATCTAAAACTGCAAATTTCAGGGAATTGTAAGCTGAATCATTCTTACAGTTGGTGATATTGACTGTAAGTGCATAGTGAAATTATTTAATGGAAAAAATCTATAATAATGAAAGTATAATATGCTAATTAGACCAAGAGTCTTTCTGGATGCCCTTCTGGACGACCTTTTGAACAAAGCCAGCAGCTGGAGTGAAGCCTGGGTCCCAGATGCCAGAGGGAAACCCGTGCGGGCAGCGAGAGGAACGAAGGCCTGCTCTTGCATGAATTTCATGCATTGGGCCTCTAATATGTGATAAAGCCATGGCTAGGGGGCTCAAGAACATGGGTTTGATCCTTAGTTGGGGCATTTAGGGGAGACAGCAGACTGCTGTTTCTCCCTCTATCTCCCTTTCTCTCTTTCCCATTCACTTCCTCCCTTACTCTCTCTAAAAAAGTAATCAAAACATATCCATAGGGAGAGAAACCAAGATGGCGACATAGACATAGGTAAACACCTATACTGCTGACTCGCACAACAATTTCAAAACTGCAACTGGAAAACAGAGTGGACATTGTCCAGAGCCACCGGAAAGCTGGTTGAGTGAATATTCTACAACTAGAAGGAAAGCTAAAAGGAAACTGAGACTCTGGAGCTGTGGAGGACAGAGGTGTGGAGACCCGTGCACACTGAAAGGGCAGGCAGCTGAATACATGGCTGGCTTACTCGTGGTGTGTGCTGAGAGGGCAGGAAGCAAGCGTGTGGCTAACATTCTTGTTTGGGAGGGAAACAAAAGCCTCTGACTGCACTGAAATTCAGCTCCTAGTGAGACTTTGGGTACCCAGACTCATTCAGGAAGAACATGAACTGTATGGCAGCGGGAAAAATTGGAGAACAGCCTTTTCTTAGAGGTATGTGCAGCCACTGCTTTGGAACACTGAGACACAGGGGTCTCTTAGGGCAGGGCTGATAGGAAACCAAGCTGTCTGCTCCAACCTGAGACTCCACCCCAACCAAGCTGAGCACAGAAGCTCTCCCAGTGGAGACACTGCTGATCCTCACAGCCAGTTGGCCTGGAGGTCAACTCCCCCCAGTGATACCAACAACAATCAAGGCTTAACTATAACAAGACTGCATGCACAGCACACAAAGGGGTGCACCAAAAGTGTCCACCTCAGGTAACTGGGAAGGCTGAGTCACTGGGCCCTGCTAGGACACCTAGCACACAAAGCCACTCCATCAACTCAGGGAAGCAGCTAAAAATGTGGAGACAAAGAGGCAGGCCACAAATGAAGGAAATGGAGGAAAGCAAAAGACTGGATATAGAGTTCAAAACCACGGTTATAAGGTTTTTCAAGAATTTTCTAGAAAAGACTAATACATTTAATGAGACATTCAAGGATATGAAAAAGGATCAACTAGAAATTAAGCATACACTGACTGAAATAAAAAAATATTATACAGAGACCTAAAAGCAGACTAGGGGATCACAAGAATCAAGTCAAAGATTTGGAATACAAAGCAAAAAACACTCCTCCAGAAAAGCAAAAAGAATCCAAAAAGTTGAAGCTAGTGTAAGAAGTTTCTGTGATAACTTCAAGTATACCAACATCAGAATTATGGGGGTTCCTGAAGAAGAAAGAGAGCAAAATACTGAAAATCTATTTAAAGAAATAGTGACAGAAAACTTTTCCCACCTGGTAAAAGAAATAGTTTTACAAGTTCAGAAAGCACACAGAACACCAAACAAAAAGAATCCAAAGAGGACCACACCAAGACACATCATAATTAAAATGCCAAGAGCAAAAGACAAAGGGAATATTAAGAGCAGCAAGAGAAAAAGTTACCTACAAGTGACCAGCCATATGATTGTCAGCTGATTTCTCAACAGAAACTATGCAGGACAGATGGAAATGGCAAGAAATATTTAAAGTGATGAATAGCAAGAACCTACAACCAAGATTACCTAGCTAAGCTATCATTCAGAATTGAAGGTCAGATAAAGAGTTCCACAGATAAGAAACAGCTAAAGGAGTTCATCACCACCAAACCAGAATTATATGAAATGCTGAAAGGTATTCTTTAAGAGGAAGAGGAAGAAGAAGAAAAAGAAAAAGATAAAAATTATGAACAACAAATACATATCTATCAACAAGTGAATCTAAAAGCCAAGGGAATAAAAAGTCTGATGAAAAGTATTAACTGGTGAATATAATAGAATCAGGGGCATAGAAAAGGAGTAAATTGACAATTCTCTGGGGAAAATCGGGGTGGGGGTGCGGGAAGAGACTGAGAAAAAGCATACACCTATGGATGAGGACAGTGGGGGGATTAAGGGCAGAGGGTGAGGTAGGACCCTGGTGCAGGGGAGCTATGGGGAGAAAAAAAGAGAAACATTGTAATAATCTGAACAATAAAGATTTAATAAATTAAAAAATAAAAATTTAAAGACAATAAGAAAAATGAAAAACATATCCATGGGTAAGGATTTTTTTAAATGTGAAAAACTTAAGTCAGCCTGCAGGAATGCCTTTTAATTCCCGTTTGAAGGTCCTCTTTACCTTTTAGAATGATATGGACTGACACACATGGAAACTGGAGCTCCCCTGCTTCTGTTTCTTATTTGTACCATTATTATTACCATATACAAACAGGTGAGACAGATGTTTGTCATCTGTGTGGCTGTCTGGTCTTTAAACTGCCATGGTCCTGATTCAGCTACTATGATCCTTGTTTCTTTGAACAAATTCCTTTAATCAATTATGCCCTTCTTTTTCTGGGTTGCAATTATGGATTCAAGGTCATTATGGTTTTTATATTCTTCCCCGTAGTACTCCAGTTAAAGGCTCTGGCTTTTAATTGATTTTGACTTATCTTTCTGATTTGTCAATAAGTTCTCTACTAATTTGAAATTTGTGTTTTAGAAGAGCATAAAGTATTTTTTAAAAAGACACTAATGTAATATGTGTGATATTTTTAAATAGAAATCAATTATTTGTAATCTGAAAGGCACAAAAACTAGTATTAAATTATTGAAATGACCTTTATTCTGCATTATGGACATGACCCACAATATATCATGACAATTCTGATGCTCCAAATTTTAGTATGAGTAGGTTTAGCATATGAACAACCATATTATTGTATACACTAAAATTTCACATATCACATGAAGAAATTTAAGCTGTCAGGTAATGTTACAACTTGGAAACATATTTTCATTTTGCAGGTCCTATTATGGTGGCATAGTAAGAAGCTTTTATTCTGTCATTAAAATTTCAAACTATTTCAATGAATTAAGTTTAGTACCTCTCTGTTAATATGCCAGTTAATAATATTTTCTTTGTAACATTTTTATTTCAGAACATTTTATTTTTTTAAATATATTTTATTGATTTTTTTTTACAGAGAGGAAGAGAGAGGGATAGAGAGTTAGAAACATAGATGAGAGAGAATCATCGATCAGCTGCCTCTTGCACACCCCCTACTGGGGATGTGCCCGCAGCCAAGGTATATGCCCTTGACCGGAATCGAACTTGGGACCTTTCAGTCCGGAGGCTGATGCTCTATCCACTGAGCCAAACTGGTTTCGGCTATTTCAGAACATTTTAAACAAAGTTAAATGACATGAAAGGCAGTTCTTTCGAATAACATGTGGGCATGTTCTTTAGTCATTTAAAGGGAAATAAAAATAACAGTACCTTCAATGAAATTATGAAAATCCTTCAAGAAAACATAAGCAGTAAAGTCTCTGACATAGGTCTCAGCATTTTTTTAAAAAATATCTTCTAAGGCAAAGCGAACAAAAGTAAAAATAAGCAAATGGGACTACATCAAATTAAAAGCTTTTGCACAGGAAAAGACACCATCAACAAAACCCAAAAGGCAACCTACTGAGTGAGAGAAAATATAAGCAAATGTTATATTTGATTAGGTATGAATATCCTAAATATGTAAACACATACAACCTATTTAAAAAGCAAACAATTTGATTAAACAATTGATAGGGAACCTAAATAGAGATTTCTCCAAAGAAAACATACAAATGGCTAAAAGATATGATAAAATGCTCAACATCACTAATGATCAGGGAAATGCAAATCAAAAGTACGATGAAATATCACCTTACATCTGCTGGAATGGCTATTTTCAAGAAGACAAGAAAGAGCTAGTGCTGGTGAGGATGTGGAGAAAAAAGAGCCCTACATACACTGTTGGTGGAACATAGATTGGTGCAGCCACTATGGAAAACAGTATGGAAGTTCCTCAAAAAAATTAAAAACAGAACTACCATATGACCCAGCATTTAATTCCACCTGTGGGTATTTGTCCAAAGAAAATGAAAACACTAATTTGAAGACATGTATACACCCTTATGTTCATTGCAGCATTATTTACAGCTAGAGACCCTGTGCATGAATATGTGCACTGGTGGGGTCCCTCAACCTGACTTGTGACCTCTTGAAATCTGGCAGTTGACATCCTTCAAGGGATTTAATAGTGCATGAAGTGACAGGTGGCTCGGGAGGAGCCCAAGCCGGCCCACATGCCATGTTGCTCCTGCTTATCCTAGCCCCGCTGTGTGCACCTGCCACCACCACCACTTGGTAGTGCTGCCACAGAGGTGGGAGAGTCTTCACTTCTTCACTTCGCAGCCTTGAGCCCAGGGTCTGGTACCTGTCAGTCAGTTGAGCGGTGCTCCTGCTGTGGGAGTATACTGACCACCAGGGGGCAGCTCCTTCATTGAGCATCTGTCGTCCCCTAGTGGTCAGTGTGCATCATAGTGCAGGGGGCTGGGATAAACAGGAGAGGTTTGGTGCCCAGCCTGGCTTGATCTCCTTCCCAGCAGCCTGTTGCTTCACTCACTACTACATTCCTCCAGGGATGCTGGATTGTCGGATGGAGCGAAACCTGCAGTCAAACAACCCCTAAGGGGTCCTGAATTGCAAGAGAGCACAGGCCAGGCTGAGGAACCTCACTGGTGCAGGAATCCGTGAACCAGGCCTCTAGTGTTTATATAATTCCAGAAATTTATACTGGATAATGTTGACATCATTCAACATTATTATTTAAATGAAAAATGAAATAAAGATAATCTATTTAAATGTGTTTATTTAAATGAAATAAAGATAATCTATTAAAATGTGTTTATTGGTTATTTTACATCAAGTACAACCCTTGTTGTACTTGGAATATGGAATTCCAAACATATATGGTTTTGCCTATGTATAAACTTGTGTCTGAAAGTGTGTTAACTATGTTTTTCCAACCCCTCAAAGCAGATTCTCATTCAACATCTTTTCTTTTATTAAGGTATTATTGACTTAGTGATTAAGAGAACTGCAGTAGGATATGTTAAGATAGATGTCATAACTGATAAGCCCCCAAACTCAATGATTAATACAATATTTTTTCTCATAGAATGATGAAATATGAATATTCAAAGATGGCTTTCAATCTGGTGATGCAAAAGGCCAGATTTCTTCCACCTGATGGCTCCATTGTAGATTAGGGCCTCAGGTATTTGCTTATACTCAGAAAGTGGAAAATAAGAAAGAAGAGAAACAGATCACCTTCACTTGCATGCCACTTAGCTAGATACAGATAATGCTGGAAAATGTAGCCTCTAGCAAGGCAGTCATTTCTCAATAATCAGCTCTTCACTATGGAAGAGGAGTGAGAATCTAATATCTCCTTATTATGTAACTGTAGCTTACATTTAAATAAACTTTATTTTCCTACTTTCTGCAAAGAATTAAATAACCCCATTTCAAGCATAAAATGAATTTAAAATATTAAGTTCCGGGCTCAAATATAATAAGCACTCAATGAATAGTAGCTCATTAATTCATTGCCATCCTCTTTAATAAGCTATAAAATATTCTGATCTTTGCAATATTGGGGCTTCATTTGATTCTGGCAATTTGTTTATGTATTCCAACAACCAACCTAATTAGGAGGACTCGATCCTGGCTGCTAGACTTCCATAACGCTGAACACCTGCCTGCTCGTGGTCCCTGAGTATTACTTTCCTTTTAATTACACACTATTGTGCTATGCTTATTTATTGGAATTTCCTGGCTTTTATTTTGTTCATTTCTTTTTATCTTGGATTTCTGATGCCAACTGCACATGTTTTTTTTACGTATTGAAAATTGTGCTTTTCCCTTAAGTGGATGCTTTCTCTGTGGCTGAAATAGAGGATATGTCTCTATCTGCAGCCTCATCCAAATTGCAGGTTTAATTTCAGGATTTTGTGAGATTGGTTCATGCTGTATGTGTACCATAAAAAGCAGGCAGTTGGGTAGTGAACAACCAAATAGGCTAAAAGAAACCAGAGGAGCCCAGCCAGCATGACTTAGTGGTTGAGCCTCTGCTCATGAACTAGGATGTTATGGTTCTATTCCTGGTCAGGGTACATACTTGGGTTGGGGACTCAGTCCCCAGTGTGGGACATGCAGGAGGTAGCTAATCAGTGATTCTCTCTCATCATTGATGTTTTGATCTCTCTCTCCTTCACCCTTCCTTTCTGAAATCAATAAAATATATATACTAGAAGCCCATTGCAGGATGGTTCCTGCAATAGGGCCTCCTCGGGACTATTCCTGCAAGAATAGTGGTTCCTGTGGCCTGAGCAAAGCAGAGAAGGGAGCAAAGCCCAGCCGAGGCAGGCTTCCCTCCTGCCTCTGCCACGGCTGCCCCACGCTTTCCCTCCCACCACCACTGCCACCCCAGACCCACTTTCTGCTTTCCCTCCCTCTTCCTTTTATGCCATCTTCAATCTTCATTCTATGTGTGCATATGCAAATTAACCATCATCTTTGTTAGGTTAATTTGCATACTTGCTCTGATTGTGCAATTGGGCGTAGCGGAGTAATGGTCAATTTGCATGTTTCACTTTTATTAGTGTATATATATATGAAACCAGACAACATGTGCAGAAGAAATGCTGTACATTGAAATCTATCTCTTTAAATTTCTTTTTAATTTATATTCCTTGGACATGAATATGTGTGTGTATTTGTATACATGTTGTGTCAGGAGTGTGTGTGTGTGTGTGTATGTGTGTGTGGAAATGTTGTTTAAAGTGTGTGTGTGCTTAGTTTTGGGTTAGATGTTGAGAAGGAAGAAATTTATATAATGTAAACAAATTTTTGCCTTCAGGACATCTGTGTTAAGGAGGAGCAGTTAGTGAGGAGGGCTTCAGTGGCAGTGGTCAAGGTGAAGATTACTTTTATTGATCCAGTGATTGTTGCAAAAAAAACACAACAGGATTTGTACTTATCTTCTAGAGTCTTAAATATTGTATGCATTCAATAGTACAATAATATTTCAAAATGTAAGTGTCGTTTCAAACACATTACAAAATTACGTATTAGACTGAGACGTGAAACTGTTTAACCCAGAAGCATCAGATGAATTTCAGTCTTCTTAACTTACAATTAATATTAAATGGTGGGTTTTTGTTAGAGAAGGATTAGAAGGGGCATTTTCTTCATTTCTTTCTTTTTTTTTTTTGAAAGAGCATTTTTCTTCAGCCATAACTGGTACCTTAGGGACCACCTTATCCTCAAAGTGTGAAGGACGGAATAACTTCTAACCTTAAATAGAACCATAGTAGCTCCATAGAGTTTATCTGGTAATATTTTTAGGAGGTTAATTAGGAAGGAATAGTGTTGTGAATTCCCTCCCTCCCAAAGGAGAAGGGTATGGTATTGCTTCCAAATCCTAAGTCAAGATAGGAGCTTTAATGAGATGCCACAATTAGCTTACTATGCGTCCCTATAAATTTCATGGACACTGAGAACTGGTATTTAACTCATACCAGCAGCAGGAGAGAGCCGTCTGTGTAGCAATTAGATTTTATTCCAAGTGCTTATTTGGGTAAAAATTGTTTGACAATGTCCTATGGCCCAGATGTGAACCATAAACAAGAGAAAGTAAAAATATGTTTTTCTTGGATGTTGATCAGTGAAGCCTCTGGAAATGTTAGGTCATAGAATAAATAATCTGGAAGGGTTTCCAGATGTCTAGGGACTGGTGAATGAAAGGGCAACTCAGGAGCCTAGATATGCCTATGATTTCCCTCATTGATGAATATATGAGATATATTCCCATAATTAGGGAACCCCAAAGGAAAGCATGAGAATTCCTCTATCAGATACCTATTGGCACAGTAATATTGAATATCAATTAAGAAATCTCATCCACATAAAATAATAACTTTATGGTTCATGTATCTAGGGCAGTGGTTGGCAAACTCATTAATCAACAGAGCCCAAAAATCAGCAGTACAACTATTGAAATTTCTTTTGAGAGCCAAATTTTTTAAACTTAAACTTCTTCTAATGCCACTTCTTCAAAATAGACTCACCCAGGCTGTGGCATTTTGAGGAAGAGCCATAACCTCTCCTCTCTTCGCAAGTCTTTTTCTTCCCACATAATCTATTTGAATATTGGTACAATCTTATAATACTTACACAGGAATATGGATTCTCATGCTATGAATATAGATCATGAGGTTCCACATTGATTTCCAACTTTGATCTGACACATTTGTATAAAATACTTCATGCTCTTAGGAAAAAAACAACAACTTTCCCATGCTACCCTGTGATTTCAAATCAGAGGCATTTAATTAGGGATGCCTAAGCACCATACCAGTATAGAAATATGATAACAGACTATGACAAGAGAAACAAAGTGCAATGAATTTTCACAAACAATGGACTTACACTGTCACCACATCCAGATACACGTGTCTTTCTTCATCCTCTCTCTCCAACTCTTCCTCAACTCTGAGCCCGTGAAAGTTCCCTGGATAACTTTCTAGGTATGAGAGTCCAATGCTACACACCTCTCCTAAATTTTCTTTCTCCCTTCTCTATACCTCACTTTCTTTGTTACACCCTCTGAGAAATCCCCCGATTTGTTGGAGTTCAGGAGATACCAATGGATCATCTAAACAACCTTCTCCCTGCCCACCCCAAAGAATATTTTTATGTTTTAATAAGAGTCTTATGGATATAAATGGCCTCAATATAAAATTGATACTTTCAGATAGCCTAGAGGGAAATGAAATATTAATGCAAATGAGATATTTAGTTTTCCTTAAAATTACACCACATGTACAGTTGCTTCTTGCCTATACAGATGAGTAGTTCTGAAGGGGGTGGTGAAAGAAATAAAAAGGCAAAATAAAACCAGATGGTGATGTTTGCTGATTTCTGTCATTTTAACATTTGAAACTTATAAGTATAATGAAAATGGAGATAAACATGTTTACTGCCAGCAACAAAATTATCTACCTCAGATTATAATTATTTGAAATTAGATTGTCTCTCCCTTTCAATAGTATAAGTTCTATGTGACAAAGGCTATGCCACTTTTAACTCCCATAGTACCTATCATGGTAAAATCATAACTAATAAAAATACTATTGCACTTGTCATTTGTTGACTTGTTGATGGTAGCCGTTCTGACAGGTGTGAGGTGATACCTCATTGTGGTTTTAATTTGCATCTTTCTGATGATTAGTGATGTTGAGCAATTTTTCATATGTCTGTTGGCCATGACAAGTGTTGGCAGGGATGTGGAGAAAAAGGAACCCTAGGACACTGCTAGTGGGAATGCAGACCCTGGAAAACAGTATGGAGATTCCTCAAAAAATTAAAAATGGAACTGCCATTTGACCCAATGATCCCACTTCTAGAAGTATATCCTAAGAATCCTGAATCACTAATCAGTAATAATGTATGCACCCCTATGTTCATAATAGCATTATTTAAAACTAGAAACCCGGTGCATGAATTTGTGCACAGGTAGAGTCCAGCTAGCCCACGCCTTGGTCGAATTCCTGGTCAAAGGGATAATTTGCATATTATTATATGGGATGTAATATCCTTTTATTATATTGGATAGATAAGAACTGGAAGCAGCCCAAGAGCCCATCAGTAGATGAGTAGATAAAAATGATGTGGTATATTTATAACATGGAATACTATGCAGCTGTAAAAAATACGGATCTCTTATCCTTTGAGACAGCATGGAGGGATCTGGAGAGTATTATGATGAGCAAAATAAGCAGGTCAGTCAGAGAAAGACAAATATCACGTGATCTCGCTTATATATGGAATCTAAGGAACAAAATTGGTGAACAAGGTAGGGCCACAGACATGGAAGCATTAAACAGACTAACAGATCTCAGAAGGAAGGTGGGAAGGAGGGTGGAATGAGATTACCCAAAGAATTTATAAGCATATATGCATAAAAAATAGACACAGACAATAGAAAGGTGAAGGCCCTGGGGTAGGGGGAATGGGACATGAGTGAAGGGGGAGGGAAATGGGGCACATCTGTAATACTCTCAACAATAAAAGAAAATGAAAAATAACAATACAACAAGAATAGTAACCACCATAGCTTTTGAAAGGAAAAATCACAAAATAAGAAATATAAAGCAAATAAATATCCATTACAAAGAGAAAGCATTTTAGAACAGCTTGATGATTCTCAAGATTATCCTTGTCATCCCCAAAGATCCTATGCCATATTTCAAGGAAAATGCAGTTTTCAAGGTGAAAACTAAAAAGAGTGCTGTTTGTATAACGTTGTGAGATGTAGACAAGATACCTGGACAAGTCTGAAAACAGTGTGACAAAGGGATGACTAGTAATGAGCACTGGAGATAGGATATTTTTTAGAGTCTGAAGGACAGCCACACTCCATGGTGGTCATGTATGATGAGACTGCCAGGAACCCCTTCAGGGGGAGGAGGCAAAGGAAGCCATAGCAATGGGCTCTCTCTATAAATATATTTTATTGATTTTTTTTTACAGAGAGGAAGGGAAAGGGATAGAGAGCTAGAAACATCGATGAGAGAGAAACATCGACCAGCTGCCTCCTGCACACCCCCCACTGGGGATGTACCCAGAACCAAGGCACATTCCCCTGACCGGAATCGAACCCAGGACCTTCCAGTCCGCAGGCCAACACTCTATCCACTGAGCCAAACCGGTTTCGGCAAGGGCTCTCTCTCTCTTGACATGGATCTCACTCTCTCTATTTCCAGAAGGAGACAGAAAGGTGAGGGAAAAGAAAAGATAGCACAAAGTATTTGATAATACTTTCAGGACCATAATTGAGAACTTCTGAGGATGCCAGAATAAATTAGAAATGTATATGGTGGGAGAATGAATGCCTCAAAACTGTGATTGGATTGAGTGGACAAAACAAACAAACATGACCATAATTTATCAAGTAGCAATTAAAAGTGCCAATGTGGCTTAAATATTTCATATACATACATTCACACCCAATAGCATGGTTATTTAGCAATTAAAATATGGCTAGTGTGACTGATAAATTTGATTTAAAATTTAATGTAATTTAAGGACTTTACATTAAATTTAAGTGGCTGTAAGTACCTAGTGGCCACTGTATTGGACAGCACAAATTCTAATCCTTAAGAGAAGTCAGAGATTATGTTTTTAATACCCTGTAGTTTAGAAATGTTGAAACTGGGTAAAGTAAGTAACTTGATCAAGATCACATCTGGAATATATTCTACAACATAAATCCAGGGGATTCTAACTAAAAAAACATATACTCTTTTCCCAATATTACATCTCTTTGTCCAGTTTTATACAATGACTGCTAATTTCATTTCTCTTAATTTAAAACTAAATATCATGCATACCAAAATATAACTAGAGGCCCAATGCTCAACATTGGTGCACTGAAGGGGTGTCCCTCAGTCCAGCCTACATCCTTTTGCAGTCAGAACCCCTCGGGGGATATCCAAGGAAGTGGGTCTAAGCTGGCAGGCAGACATCCCCCAAAGGATCCTTAGCATGTCTACAGAGGAGGGAAAAGCTCCCACCAATGCCACTGCCCTTGCCAGCTGTGAGCCTGGCTTCTGGCTGAGCGGCATTCCCCTGTGGGAGTGCACTGACCACCAGAGGGTAGCTTCTGTGTGTGGCGTCTGCCCCTGGTGGTCAGTGTGCATCAGACAGACCAGTCATTCTTCCGTTTGGTCGATTTGCATATTAGAGTTTTACTATGTAGGATGCTTCACTGTTGGGCCTGTATTGAAAACTACCCATATGACCAACAAGTAAAGTGAGTAAGTGAATTACAGTCTATTCACACAATAGAATATTATACATCAATGAGAATGAAGTACTATCAAACCTCAGTTATCAAATGTCTCCCATCTCAAACATTCTGGTTCTTGATCAAGTTCACAGAAAAAAAAATTGTCTCGGTTGTTGAACAAAACTTGGGTTTTGACCTGACGACCCTTTCATACTGATATCTCATTATGATTTAAAAAAAAAAGCATCTCTCAGGCAACAAACAAAGGAAAGAATGCTTTTGTTGCTGGTGAAATTGATGATTAGCACAATTTTAAAACATAAAGGGTATGAAAGTGCTCACAAAACAACCATTACAGGCAAGTGAAGAAATTGAAAAATTACTGTTGATTTGGATAAACTAAAAGCAGTGGGCATTTCAGAGGCAATAGTATATGTAAAAGCAAAGATATTGCATACTGACCTCCTAAAAGACATCCCTCAACCAGTACTAAAAATGGTTCATTTAAGTCTACTTGGGAGTGGTCTGATTTTTTTTTCCAGAATGCTAACCAAAGGTTTACTTATGATTTTCCAGTCACACTATTTCCTTATTTTATAGGACAATGTAATTTTTAGTAGACCTTCGAAAGATTCAAAATACAGGGAGGAAACATTATGCCATCTGAAATATTTTGCCACAGAAGTTAAGTGGAATTTGGAAATACTATTTTTTAAAAAAATTTGATACCTTAATTTCTTTATTGATTAAGGTATCACATATTTGTCTTCATTTCCCCATTCCCATCCCAAACCCCTCCACATGCATGTCCCCACCCCGCTGTTGTCCGTGACTACTGGTTAGGCTCATATGTATGCACACAAGTCATTTGGTTGATCTCTCCCCCCTAACCCCATCCTTCCCTACCTTCCCTCTGAGGTCTGATAGACTGATCTATGCTTCCTTGACTCCAGGTCTGTTCTTGTTCATCAGTCTATGTTGTTCATCATTTCTCCTAGATTAGTGAGATCATGTGCTACTATAAATACACTAATAATAATCGAAAATGAGACAAGCAATGGTTGGTAAATTTAAGAAAAGAAGCATTTGTTTATAGACTAAACAGTACATTAGACATACACTATATATAAGAAAGGTTAAAATAAGGAATCAGTTGTGGGCCTGAAATGGATTAATTCAATTTATATGATTTCTAATGGGAAAAAATGATTTGGTTTTCAAGAAAATTGCATCTCAAACAGCCTCTTAGAACAAATTTAGTTTGAGTATTGTTGTTCCACTGTATCTACAACTCCATGTAACACTTCAGATAAACTTACTAACAATATCGAGTTAAACCAAAGCCAAAGAGCATATAATGCATGATTCTGTTTATAAGTACTTAGATTAAAATAAGCTAAACTATTAAAAGTCAGGGCATCTCTGGCCAGCATGCTCAGTGGTTAGAGAGTTGGCCTACACACTGGAAAGTCGTGGAAGGCTCTGGTTGGGGCACAATCGGGAGGCAACCAATTGATGTGTTGCTTCTCTCTCTCTCCATTCCTTCCTCCCTGACTCTCTCTCTAAAATCAATGGAAAAAATGTCTTCAGATGAGGACTAACAATAGCAAGAAAAGTCATGGCAATTGCTACTCCTGCAGGCACAGGTGGAGGAATGATGAATGATAGCTGAGCAGTCACTAGAAAGGAGCACAAGGTGATTTGGGGCTGTTGTGCTATTTCTTGGTCTAGTTATTGGTTATGCTTGGTGAAAATTCATTGAGTTGTACACATATGATACATACATTAGTTTTATATTGCTGCATAACACATTACCACAAACTTAGTGGCTTAAAACATAAATTTATTCTCTCGCAGCTTCTACAGAGGACTCTGTGCATAGCATGGATGGGTTCTCTGCTAACAGACTCATCAAGATGCTATCTGGGGCCCTGACTGGTTTGGCTCAGTGGATAGAGCGTCGGTCTGCAGACTGAAAAGTCCCAGGTTCAATTCTGGTCAAGGGCATGTACCTGGGTTGCAGGCACATCCCCAGTGGGAGCTGTGCAGTAGGCAGCTGATCAGTGTTTCTCTCATCAATATTTCTAACTCTCTATCCCTCTCCCTTCCTCTCTGTAAAAAAATCAGTAAGATGTATTTTTTAAAAGATGTCATCTGGGGCTGTAGTGCTTATCTGGAGGTTGTGGTCTTCTTTCAAATTCACTGGTGGCAGTTAGCATTGTTTGCCTTGCTGTTGTAGTACTTAGTTCCCCGTTTTACTGCCAGCTGTAGACTTATAATCTAGAACAGAGATTTCCAACCATTTTCATCTCATGACAGGCATAAACTACTCAAATCTGTGGCACACCAAAAACATATTTTTTGCTAATCTAACAAAAAATAGATATAATTTTGATTTACAAAAATAATTAGTATTAGTTACATACCATTTTTGCTCCAAATTAACTTTAAAAAAAATCAGGTGCCCATACTTGTATATAAGGATTTCTGGTCATAAAAATTAACAAATCAGAGGCAAACTTACTATGCAATGTGACCAATAAGATGGAACTCTATTATATGACCCCTATATTTATGGTTCAAGATAGGGCATTCACACCTGATGACTATTGTTTTGTTGGCCATTGCCATTTTTTTCTTTGACAGTTTAAAGGAAAAAAGGTCAGTGCTCTTGACTAAAGAGTCAATTATTGGCCTTAGCCAGTTTGACTCAGTGGATAGAGTGTTGGCCTGCAGACTAAAGGGTTCTAGGTTTGATTCTGGTCAAAGACACCTACCTTGGTTGTGGGCTCCTTGCTGGCCCAGGCCCTGGTCGGGGCACTTGCAAGAGGTAACCAACTGATGTGTTTCTCACATCCATGTTTCCCTCTCTCTTCCACTCTATTAAAAAATCAATGGGAAAGTATCATTGGGTGAGGATTAACCAATATAATAATAATAATAATAGTAGTAGTAGTAGTAGTAGTAGTAGTAGTAGTAGTCAAGTATTGCATGTTGTAAAAATTCTTGCAGCACGCAGATTAAAAATTGCTGATCTAGAGATTGTCCATAGGTCACCATAGCAATTCACAACATGTACATACATTTGCTTTTTAGGCCAAATGTAGCATGCCTCTGACTTCCTCTTTGATCAGATGGAGAAACTGTCAACTTTTAAACAGATCTAGCCCGCTCACTAATTACCAAATCTAAAGGTCAACCAATTTGGCAACTTAATTATATTAGCAAAATCTCTTCTCAGCAGTACCTAGATTAGTATTTGAGTAAATATCTGGGAGAAAGTATGCATACAGCAGGGGTTGGGAATCTTAAGGTGCCATCTATGAATTCTGCCTATTGCAAGTACCATTTTTTATGTTTACACCATAATTGAATAAAAGATTTAGGAAATTCTTAATATGTTACTTAATATGAAGTAACAGGGATAAGCTTCTCCAGGGAAATAATCTTGTCCTTCAGTAGCATTGCTTTAAAGCAAAAATTAGCGTGAGAAAGGAAGTCCTGCAGATAGCATTATGGTAACAAGTGATGGGAAGTGACACAGCTAATCATTATTTTCACTTTGTATTCTCAGTCTTTTCCTCTGCCCAAATATTGATGCGAGAGAATATACCAAATACACCATGCTCCTAAATACAAATTCACGTATCCTGGTCCAGACAAGTTATCTCTGAGCCTAGTGAGAATTTACGGCAATGGTCATTGACCTTGACAGTTTTGGGAAATGCTATGTTGGTCTAGCAGGGATAGTTCTATATATTAAAAAGAGTTTGAACTGAGGTGCACATGAGACTGCACAGTCTGTTTGGATGGAGGGATCTGTGTTTTATAGCAAAACATGTTCCTTGACATCCTCAGGTCATGCAGGACTTGATAGATTGGAAAGTCTCTAGCTCTAGATGATTCCAGTGAATGCAACATTAAAAAAAAATCCAGTTCCAAAGGAAGCCTTTATTAAGAGTGATCAGAGTTCACAAGAGCAAGACTACCTACACATGCCAAGCTAGTCTACCTACACATCATGACAGCTCATTAAGATAGTCAAGTAGGGAAATGTATATCTGGACATCAGCAAAGCCTGTGACATTTTCTCCTATAACATTTCCATGAAAAGCTATAGACACAAGCTCTGGATAGAGTTCATTAGGCAGAATTATATGTGGTTGACTAGACACAGAAGAGAAGGCTATGTCTTGCCTAATATTGTCAATCACTGCAGCCAAGTTCTGGAAAACACAATTATCAAAATTATAGATGGCACAAAAGTAGCAAGGAAAAAAATGGCTAGATAACAATCTGTTTTCAAAAAGATGTCAATAGAATAGTGAGCCAGATCTAAAGGTGGGAGGGAATTTTATGGGAAACATTTAAGAGCTTTGCATATGTGCTCTGAAATTAAAATGCCTGTAGCTGTCTAATTTAAAATACCATAATTAATTGTGCATAATTTATTCATTCATTTGATATGTGCTAGGCATAACACTGGGATTTAACTTGTATTTCCCCAATTTTTTTTCTTAACCACACTGTTAGGGTAGGCATATTTTATTTTTTATCTTTTTATTAATTTATTTATTGATTAAAGTATCACATATTTGTCCTCAAACCGCCATTCCAATCCCCCTCCTGCCACTCATGTCCCCACACCCCTATTGTCCTTGACCACTTGTTAGGCTCATATGTGTACACATAAATCCTTTGGTTGATCTCTCCCTTTTATCCCCACCCTCCCTTTGAGGTCCAACAGTCTGACCCATGGCTCCTTATCTCTGGGTCTGTTCTTGTTCATCAGTCTATGTTGTTTACCATTATTTTCTAATCATGCAATAGTGGAGGTTCAGAGAAGCTAACTTATCCTGAGCAGGTCTATCACAATGGAAGTATACACATAAAGTGTTGAGGGAGCTTATAGTTTAGGGATTGTACTTTTAGAGTGGATTTGAATTTTAGACTTATTAAACTCAATATGTGAATGGTCAGGCATGGACAAAAGTAGTATATAAATCTAAATTCCTTATTAATACAGTGTCTAGAATGTCAAAGATGATAATTTGGTTTTGTCTTACCTACTGAGTCCCAGAGCATTGGGTTAAGATAATAACACCAAAATTATGCATGAATATAGACAAACCAGAGCCAATTCAAAATACAGCAATCAGAGAGAACCAAGATGGTTCTACAACCTCAACTACACTGGTACGTGCCACCTTAAATTAACCACATTTAATTCTGGAAATCTAGGTATTCCTCTTAAAGGGCCAGTGCATGAACAAACAATCCCACTCCATCTGAGCTCCAGTCTGGGGGGAAAGATGGACAGACAGGGAGGAATGGGATTGTCTGGCATCAAGGCAGAAACTCAGGGATAGCTTTCTTTCAAACAGGGGTGCCAGTAGGGGTCATTTTTCCTGGGCTGAGACCTCCCCTGTCACTGAGCTGACTAAGAACCATATCTGAGTTTCCCTTAGCATGGCTCACACTGTTCATTCCACCTTGGTGATACCCTGAGACCCTGCCCCATCCAATTTGTAGCTCCAACCAAGCTGTTTGTAGCTGCTTTTCCATATGAATGGCCTGTCCTGGCTCAGGCTTCAGATTTTGCTAAAATCTCTCAATAAAACAGTAGTTGGAGTCAGCATGCCCCATACCTATCAATAAGAGGTCCAAGACCCAGCACTAGCACCAGCGTGCCTTGCTTCACCGTTTGGCCTTGCTTAGGTACTTCTAAGACCAATACAAAAAACAGCCACCTGCAGATCTCTGGGTAGTTCCTGCCCAGTGGCCCCAGGTAGTGGCTGACTTTGAACCTCATGGGAGACCCTAGAGCCAGTTCACCCAGTGGATAGCTTCAGACCATACAATATTACAACTGTACACATTCACAAATGACACACTCAAGGGCCAGATACAATGAGTATCAAAACCTCACTAAATCAAGTCCTGTTTAATAGGAATGTCTCCTGCAAAGCAATGCTTCCATTATAGATGCAGCTCTTCCTCATAGGCAATTGGTCTGAAGGTCAACTCCACCCAGTGATGCCAACAGCAATTAAGGCTCAACTACAACATGACTGTGTACATAGCCCTCACAGAGGAACACCTAGAATAGCCAGCTTATGTGATGGGGAGGCTAAACCACTGGGCCTTACAGTGCAACTACTACAAAAAGCCACTCTACCAACTCCAGGAGACATAGCAGCTCTGTGTAGTACATAGAAACAAATACAGAGAAGTAGCCAAACTGTTGAGACAAAGAAACATGCCATAAATGAAAGAACAGAGGAAATCTCCAGAAAGAGAAAGAAATTAAATGGTAGCAAGCAAACTTCTTTACACAGAGTTCAAAACAATGGTTATAAGGTTGCTTAAGGATCTTAATGAGAGCTTCAAGGGACTTAGTGAGACTTTCAAGGATCTTAGTGTGAATTTCCAAGACATGAAAAAGGACCATTCAGAAATTAACCATACACTAACCGAAATAAAGAATAATTTACAGGGGGGTTGTAGAGTAGATCTGAGAATCAAATCAATGATTTGAAATATGAGGAAGCAAAAGCACCCAGTCAGAAGAACAAAAATAAAAAAGAATCCAAAAATATAAAGATAGTGTAAGGAGCTTCTGGGACAACTTCAGGTGTATCAAAATTTGCATTATGAGGGACCAGAAGTAGAAGAAAGAGAGCAAGATATTGACAATCTATTTGAAGGAATAATGACAGAACACTTCCCCTACCTGGTGAAAGAAATACTTACAAGTCCAAAAGCAGAGAGAGTCCCAAACAAGTAGAACCCAAAGATGCCCACACCAAAGGCACATCATAATCAAAACGCCAAAGGTTAAAGACAAAGAATCATAAAAGCAGCAAAAGAAAAGGAGTTAGTTACCTACAAGGGAGTGGCCACATGACTGTCAGCTGATTTCTCAACAGAAACTTTGCAGGCCAAAAGGGAGTGGCAAGAAATTTCAAAGTGATAAATAGCAAGCCCCTACAACCAAGGTTACAGTACCCAGCAAAGCTATCATTTAGAATTGAAGGTCAGATAAAGAGCTTCACAGACAAGAAAAGGCTAAAGGACTTCATCACCACCAAAGCATCATTATATGAAATGTTGAAAGGTATCCTTTAAGAAGAAGAAGGAAGAAGGAAGAAGGGAGGAGGAGGATGAGGAAGAAAGAGGATAGAAGGGGAGTGGGAGGAGGAGGGGGAAAAACATAAAAATATGAACAATTGCCAAAACTGGTTTTGCATCAGCCTGCAGGTTAAAAGGTCCCGGGTTCGATTCAAGTCAAGGGCATGCACCTTGGTTGCAGGCATATCCCCAGTGGGGGGTGTGCAGGAGGCAGCTAATCGATGTTTCTCATAGATGTTTCTGGCTCTCTCTCTCCCTTCCTCTCTGTAAAAAATCAATAAAATATGTATTTTAAAAATATGAACAATAAAATAGCAATAAATACATATTTATCAACAATTGAATCTAAAAAGCAAAATAAATGAACAAGAAATCTGGTGAACAAAATCAATTGATGAATAAAATAGAACCAGGGACATGGAAACATGAAACAGACTGAAAAATCTCAGAAGGAAGTGGGGAGTGGGAATGGGTAGAGATTAGTCAAAGATCTTATATGCATACTAGAGGGCCAGTGTCCAAAATTTGTACACTCAGGGAGGATCCCTCAGCCAGGCCTGTGCCCTCTCACAGCCCAGAAGCCCTCAGGGGATGTCTGACTGACAGCTTACAGTCAGACTTCCTTAGTGCTGCCGTGGAGGCTGTAGAGGATCCTACCACCATCGCTGCACTGGACAGCCATGAGCCTGGCTTCTGGCTGAGTGGTGCTCCCCCTATAGGAGCACACTGACCACCAGGGGGAAGCTCCTGCATTGAGCATCTGCCTCCTGGTGGTCAGTGCATGTCACAATGACTGGTCATTCTGCTGTTTGGTCAATTTGCATATTAGCCTTTTATTAGATAGGATATGCATTACCGTATTTGCCAGCGTATAAGACGATTTTTTGGCCCTGAAAAATATGCCTCCAAGTGGGGGCTAGTCTTATACGGCGAGTATATAACAAACTGTATTTTGAGTGGAAATGTTAGGGGGTCGTCTTATACGCCCAGACGTCTTATACGCCGGCAAATACGGTGTTTTCAGGGCCAAAAAATCGTCTTATATACCAGCAAATATGGTACTTATGGGCGCAGAAATTAGGGTAATGAAGGCCTGAGGTGGAGCAGGAACCAGGTGGAGGGGGCTAAGAGGAGGAATATGGGGGGGGTCTATAATGCTCTCAATAAGATTTTTTTAAAAACCACAAAATAAAATTTTTTAAAATACAGCAGTCACTGTGAGAATGCTCAATATTATGTATACAAAGGTAGAAAAAGGAAATTGGATTTATTTTCTATTCTGAAGAAAAGATTTGTTAACTTTCCTTATATTTACAAATATTAGAGGACTTTTTCTTATAAAAATCCTAGTGAAACATGAATCAGGTTTGCAAAGGGGAAAATAGGACACTAGGTAGAATTTATTCTAAGAAAGTTTATGTAAAATAAAATATATTTAGTAATATTTATAATATAATTTAATATTTTACAGCATTATGATTATCTTAACAAAATAAATTATAGTTATAAATGGATTGATTAATAGTAAAAACACACATCTAGAAACAAAATCCACTTTCTTCCATGTCACACTGGACTTCAGCCCTTTTGCAAAGGTGAACATTTTTCATTATTAGAGAGAGAGAGAGAGAGAGCCTAATTTTCTAGCATTCAAGTGATTTTAAAAGCCTAATCTATCTTGCTCTCTCTCTCTACTATGTTTTGATTTCAAGAGGTATTTAAATTTCCTTATATTGAGTATGTTATCATAGATCGACCTCTAAATGAGTTTTATTTTTTATGTTTTATTCTTAAAATTTAAAAACTAAATACATATATAGTATCAAAATAAAGTTTTAAAGAGGGTGCAAATTAACTTCATTTTTAGCATAGAAATTTCATTCAATATTTCATGGATTACTCTCAGTATTTATAAAACTAATTTTCTTTCCCATAGAATTATACTTCTGAATTTCTTTTTCTTTATCATGAGGAAAACTTTCATTTATCCTCTTTATAAAGATGTTTTACAGGACAAAGTTGTATGTTATTTCCTTCTCTTAGAAAGACATGTTAGTAAAAGGGGGGAAAGATGTAAAGTGAATTCAATTTATATAGTTTCAATTAGAGAGTTTTTCATGACAACTCATATTCTTAGCTCATTTTTTTTCTCACACTGTTTTCTGAAATACTTTAGAAGCTACCATAAGATAACAGTAATATTATAGGTCAGTGTGTTCATTAAGTTGAAATACTTGTGCTCTTTGTAGAATAATTGTGAGACAATTAAGCTTGATCTGTTTGCATTTATATTTTGTGCTGTAGGCGCAAAAGAATAGAGAATGAAAGATAAACAATTCACTCATAATACTCCTTTTTCTTTAGGTTGGTATGACTAGTAATCAGTATTATCATTTATATGTTGGTTTATATAGTAAGGTTACTAGCAGTGCTGAAACTAAAAGACTAGGATCAGAACCAAGAAAATTACAAAATATTGGTTTAATTTAGCAAAACATCAAAAAGGGTTTAAATGCTATGGAAATGAAAATCAATCATACATATAATACTTTTTCAAATTAAAATGTATAGGATTATATACCTTTTAAAATATATATTATTTTAAATATATAAAATATATATTATTTTAATAATCCATAGATAGTGATATATTGATTAAATAAAAAAGAATGAAATTCAGTAAGAATTAATGTAAAATCTGTCAACAAATTCTAAAATATATACACATATGCAATCTTTCAGATATCTAGTTTAACAGGAATTCATATTAAAATATATTTCAATGATATATTAAATTGGATAGTTTTTAATGCCCCTTTTTAATTGTGCCAGTCTAAGATTTTTGTGATTAATGGCTTCTACTTAAATTAAAGGTTAATACAACAGGCTTATTTCATAGAATGTCATGTCAAATCAAATGAGGCAATCTTGTATGACTGAAACTCTATATCAATAAATAGCAAGATGAAAAACTTCTAGAGATATGCTGCAAAACATTTTGCTCATAATTAATTATGCTGTATGAACACTTAAAAATTTGCTGAGGATAGTCCTAGCCAGTTTTGCTCAATGGATAGAGCATTGACCCTCAGACTGAAGGGTCCCAGGTTTAATTCCTGTCAAGGACACATATCTTGGTTGCAGATTCAATCCCTGGCCCAGGTCATGCATGTGCAGAAGGCAACCAAATGATGTGTCTCTCACACATCAATGTTTCTCTCTCTCTCTGTCTCTCCCCCTCCTTTTCACTATGTCAGAAAAAAAAATATTTGTTGAGGATATATCTTATATGTATTCTTACATTCCCTCCAGGGAGGAAGAAGAAAACAATAAAGGCAATAGTTTATTTTTAACCTGTATCCATATTGTTGAAAATATTACATATGCCCCCCCCCCTTTTTTTCCATTGACTCTGTCAAGGCACATGTCAGGGTTGTGGGCTCGGTCCCCAGTGGGGTAGGGGAGGCAGGAGGCAGTCAATCAGTGATTCTCTCTCATCATTGATATTTCTATCTCTCTCCCCCTCTCCCTTTCTCTCTGAAATCAATAAAAATATATATTAAAAAAAAAGAATTCACTGAGCACCCGGTGAAGTTAAGGAACTCAGACCTGAAGTACAATTTGGGCAAAAACAGATAGTTTGAAGAGATTATGTCTTATACTAGTGACTGCCAAGTAAGGAATTATAACAAATGTTCCCAGAAATATAGTCATAGGACAGATTAGGAATTTTTATGGCATGCTAAGTCATAAATAACAAAGGGAAGTCATACATAATAGTCAACAAGTGGCTTGATCATAGTTGTAATGATCAATCTGATTGAGTTTAAGAGATAAGGTT
Organism: Vespertilio murinus; assembly: GCA_963924515.1. Classification (NCBI taxonomy): domain Eukaryota; kingdom Metazoa; phylum Chordata; class Mammalia; order Chiroptera; family Vespertilionidae; genus Vespertilio; species Vespertilio murinus. The sequence goes on along the minus strand of OZ004710.1, from coordinate 14,499,069 downwards.
TTAAGTGGCAAGTTCAATTCTTACATCAGAGTATAACTATAGGAAGCTAAACTGAAAACAGATATGCAGGACTGCACTGTAAGATAATTACAAAGAAGAAATGATTACGGTTGTTAAATTAGACATGGACTTATGGAAGAAGTCCAGAGTTGTTTGGCATTGCCAGGTGAAATATTTAATATAAAAAGAAAAAAATTGTGGCAAGAAGGTGACACTTTTTAGCTCGTTGATTCTGAGATTTGTATGGCATATTAGATGCTGTCCAATAGGTATTTAAAAACCTAGTGTCATGCTGGGAGAGATTGTAGCAGATCTTATATATTTAGGATCATCTTTGTCACGTTTGAAGATAAGGTTGTAATTGCCAAATAAAGTATAGAAAATAAAGAAAAAGTAGGTTTGAAATGAGAATGCTGGTAAAAAGAGTATTTTCTGTAAACCTAAGAGCACTGTGTAGAATTTATCAGGCATCAGTTACGATGAGAAGTGTTCACTGTAAAAGAATCTCATATCCACAATGCCCTGTATTTATAACACAAATAATAGTAATGTAATCATCAGTTTAGTTTACTTCTCTGTCACTTCCATTACATTGTACACCTTTCTGCCTCAATTTCTAATTGACACTTTATTCTTAATGCCTCACAATATGAGCTACATAATAATTTTTTTAAAAAAAGAATTGATTTTATTAGACAGATTGTTCAGAAGCAAATCCAGGTAGAGTAGCACTTTAGAAACCAAAGCAGAATATTTTCAATAAAGAAGGTTAAAAACATCAAATCACATGAAGAATATAAACCAGATATAAATAGTAAAGCATATGCTGAATATTTTAGAATTTATTATTAATTTGTTTTGAACTATGTTATTCTTTTTTTAATTTAATTTTTTAAAAAATTATCTTTATTGTTGAAAGTATTACAGATGTCCCCTTTTGTGACCCTCTTCACCCTGCACCTGCGCCTCCCAGACCTTCACCACTCTATTGTCTGTGTCCATGGGTTATGCATATATGCATACAAGTTCCCTGGTTAATCACTCCCTGCCCACCTACTTCCAACCCTGCCTGCCCTCCGAGATTTGTCAGGCTCTTCTGTTTTATGTCTCTGTATCTATTTTGTTTGTCAGTTTATTTTGTTCTTTAGATTTCACATATATGCGAGATCGTGTGGAAGCAGACACATCTGTCTTGTTCTTGTTCTTAGGGGAAATAGTTTTAGTTTTTTCCCAGTGAGTATGATGTTGGCTGTAGGTTTGTCATAGAGGATCTCCCTCCCTCCCTTCCTCCCTCCCTCCCTCCCTCCCTCCCTCCCTTCCTTCCTTCCTTCATTCTTTTCTTCCTTCTTCCTTCCTTTCTTTAAATCATCACCCAGCGATAATTTTTCCCCATTGATTTTTAGAGAAAGTGGGAGGGAGATGGAGAAATAGAGAGAAATATTGATGAGAGAGACATACATGCCCCTATCCAGGGCTGGAAGCCTGCAACCAAGGTATGTGCCCTTGACCAGAATCGAACCCAGGACCCTTCAGTCTATAGGCCAGTGCTCTATCCACTGAGCCAAACCAGATAGAGCATGGCCTTTACTGTGTTGAAGCATGATCCCTCTACTCTCACTTTGCTGAGAATATTTTTTTAATCAAAAAAGGGTGTTGGATTTTGTCAAATGTTTTCTTCTTCATCAATTGATATAATTGTGTGATTTTTGTATTTCAATTTGTTTATATGATGTGTCATATTTATTGATTTGCAAATATACTAGTAGAACCAGCCTTGCATCCCTGGAATAAATCTGACTTGGTCATGGTGTTTGATCTTTTTAATATTTGATCTCACCAGAGAAGAGATATATAATTTCAGACTCTCCTACAACTGAGGAGTGGGCAAATGCAGCTACACACCTCTTTGATATATCAGGTTCCCAGGATCATGACTTGGGTCAGTGATTACTGTTAAACTACTAATCAAATAAATGGCCATGACAGACAATTCTTAATTATCTCAGAAGTGATAATCTCACCTATGTATTAATCATCATCCTTTTCATTTTCCTCTTTCCATTTATCTTTAGGACCAAAAAATAGGAAGGCCTTGAAATATTCCTACTTATTAAATTTAGTAGATGGGAGCTTAAAATAATTATTAAAATGAGATAGTTGGATCAATGATGTATTTGATATCTCTATAATTTTCTTATCTCTTATTGCTATAAATGACTGAGTTTCCTCAATTTTTGCATAAATAATCTGTATATATATATATATATATATATATATATATATATATTTTTTTTTTTAATCTAAAAAATCACGTTTTATATTTTCATTGGCCTTGATCTTTTGAAGTGCTACCTAGGATTGATTGTGAATCTGGTTCCAATTCTGGTTCATAGCTCACTTTCTTAATTTTAATTAAGTAGACTCATAAAACTATTGGCATCTCACCCATTCACAAGTGTTGGCATAAGACAAAATATTGTGAATCATGATTTTGAGCTTCTGAGAATGCTACTTAGGTTAAACAAATTAAACACAACTGTCTTGGGCACTTAAAATAAGAATCAATCCCCATCATTACTTTTGGCAGATTTACAGGTAAACCTAAACCCGAAATATTTAGTAAAAGCAAACAAGCCAAAGATAACAAAGTCTGAAGCACTTGGAACATTTACAGAAGATCAGGGAATCAGGCTAGAGGCAGCATTGGAACCAGATTTGGCAAAGTGATAAGCAGATATTTTCTTAGCTTAACAAACAAAGAAATATACCACTTGACACTTTATAAGTAATGAATAAAAGAGATGAGTAAATATTTTGTTATATTTTTTATAAAATAAAGTTGGACTCTAGTGAGGAAGAGGAATACAGCCTTATATTTTGCAAAGGCTATTAAGTACATGTAACTCAGTTCTACTAGAGAAGAATTATATCACCTAATGATATTAAGCCCATGAATTTCTTTCGGAATTCCATTGATAATTGATCAGCAAGCACTTCCTTTGTTTAATTAGTCAGAGGTATAGTTGTTAGAGGCACCTCTCACTAACAGGACACCAGGGCAGCGTTACTGGACAGCCCCCTGAGTCAGTGGGCTGTCCCCAACCTCAATCCTTGTCTTCTCATTTAAATGAATTTATATGAGAGAACTTGGCTGCATTGTGAAAAGTCAATTTATTAAAGCAATTAAAGCGTGTATTTTTATTGGGGGGAGCAAAAGCAAAGAAACCTATACACCCGGATCATGAAGCACAGAAGGGCTCTCAGCTAATCTGAAGAGCAGGTTGGGTGAGGGACTGAGGTGTTATATACCCCCTATCTATATGCATCAAAATTCCTCTGCTATTTTGGTACAGATTAATTCTCAAGGTCTTTTTTTTTTTTTTTTACCTTGTTGTGGCCTTCCCAGAATTCATAAAAAGCATCTGGCGACTTTGTTTTGCCAAGCCTTAGACCCCTGGCTTCTCTACATAGGGAATAAAATGGCCCCTTTCCCTTTCCCCTTTTCTCCTCCCTGTCTGCATTATCTCATTAAGGAGGTTTTCTAACCATTTTCTCTGCGTCCTTGGCTGGGAAAGATAATGGCTTGTTAGTTACAAGCTGGCTGCAAACTTCCCACACCCTTTGGCCTTGTTTTAACTTTCCTGTCAGTTTCCCTATTTGGCCTATAATACAGACCTGACCATTGGAGCCAGCTAAAACTGGAATCCTGTAACAGTTTTAGCTGGCTCCAATGGTCAGGTCAGTGTTTCCTCCTTCCTTTCACCCCTTGCCCTGTCTGCCTAACCCTGTTTCTAACTCCTCTCACAATTGTAGGATAAAGTCATTTACATTATGGGGTGAATTTATTTCTACTTTGAAGACATCAATCTTTTTTTCCTGTCCATTCACCCTTTATGATTTTTTGAAATGCACATATTGCAAACCAAATATAATAAATAACACTTTAATCATGCACTTCATGCCACAAAACACATTTAGTAATACTTCTAGGTATTAATGTGACTGATACAGATGTCATCAGAAAATTTAAAGTGGCTGGATTAAAAAAATAAAAATAAATGGTCAGTAAATACAAAATGTGCCAAACTATTGCTGGGCTATTCTAGTAATTCATTCCTCCATGTGACAATTTTAAGTCTGTTTTAGTCTTATTCCAGTGGATATATTCCTGATCTGACCTGCTCCATTATTCAGGTGTAATTGTGTTCTTTTGGCATGCTTCTACTTGCTTGGCTTTAGCTGCCAGAAAGCAATTATACCTGATCATTTCTAGTAGTTATTGCTGCTATTATCACTTGCCTACCCAGGACCTGCCAAGATTATCCCAAATACCATGGCAATTTTGTTCAAGAAAGAAAGAAATAACAGAGGGCTATTTCTTTCTCATATTTGCACCACTCTCGGAAACCACAACTGTGATGTTTGTTTTTCTGCAACATTTTCTTTTAGCTGATTTTCCTACTAAACTTCATGGGTGTAATGTCAGTCAGAACTGGGCATCCGATTCTGTTTTCTGTATTTTACAGGGTTCTGTTCTCCAGTGTACAGTCCAGTTAACCTAGATATTATTTCTGGGGATATGGTTTACTCCTCTCCATTTCCCATCAGAACCCAACTTTTGTAATGCAAATTGCAAAATGTACAAATGTAATCTGAGTATGTCAGTTCCACACTGAGTCCTTGTTTGCTCGCCTGGTAATGCTTCCTCTGCTTTTGTTGATGGCTCTTGGTTTTTTACTCCAACAGTTTTAATGACTATACTGGTCTTTCAGACTACCAACATGGAGGGAAGGTTTAATTTAAATGGAACAATACTTGACAGTGATGTCAACAGTCTCAAATGACACTGAAGGTAACAGATGTATGGAAGCATTTTCCAAAACTAACCTAGTCTTTGTGGAAACAAGCTAAATAATAGAATTTTCATACTCTCATCTTTTTTTATTATTTTCATGCATATGAGACGTTACTTATTAGGCCAATTATTTTGATTGTTCATTTCATTTTGGCATATAAATTAAGTATATTATTTTTCCTTATTCATCCCAGATTTAGCCAAGAATGTATTTTGAAAGAAGGTAACTTTTGCTATTCAATAAGCATAAATTTGAATGTATCAATAGATCATGCTCACTCAGAGTCAACCGTGGCCAAAATCCTATTGGTGTCATGGGTATAAAATACAAAAACTAAAGCTTCCCTTCCAGAAACTTGAAGTCAATTTGTGGAGAAATGTATTTATTTTATTTTATTTTATTTTTTTAGTTTTAGCCATACACAAAAATACAAATGGTCAAGAGAGGTTTTGATCTTTTTTGGAGCCTGTTTGGTTTCATCCCCATCACCCATGTCCACCATTTTCTCTCGGCTTGCCCTTCCCACTGAACCAGCTTAGTCATATAGCAGGGCTTCTGTTTGCATAAGCAATGTGGGGATTTGGGAGTAAAATTCTTCCTCTCTACTTGACCTTTTTCTTGGCTTGACCTCATTTCTACCTGTCCTATCACCTGGGACTGTTTCTCATTTTTGTCCTTGTAGTTGGCTTCATTCCCACTTGCTTTCTTCTTACAAGCTGAGCCCCCTCCCCTACCCTCAGCTTTCCATATGGCCAGTGTCGCACAAGAGTACATGCTAATCCTTTTATGACTATGAGTGTCAAGTCAGTACTGCAGCTTATAAACTCTGCAGGAATTTAAATAAGTGAGAAATTACTTCAGGCTAGGTGATCTGCAATCTTGGTCTGCCTAGAAATGAGAAAGTACAGGGGAAAATGAAAGGCTTTTAGGGTATAGAAAATAATGAGTAAAGTCAAAGATAAGAACATATTTAAGAGCAGAATGCTGATATGGATTTGTTTAGACAAGAGGGCTTATGAAAACATAGATGAACATATGATTTGGGGCTAAATTGTAAATATTCTTAAGGCTAAGGCATTTTGAATTATACTGTATGTAATGGGAAATTATTTAACATTTTTGAGCACTGCAATATCATATTTAAAGCAGTACTTTAAGAATGTGGTTATGTAAAAATGTTTAATGTGTACTTGCCTTAAAGAGGTCATGTGGCCCTAGCCAGTTTGGCTCAATGGATAGAGCGTTAGCCTGTGGACTGAAGGATCCCAGGTTCGATTTGGGTCAAGGGCATATGCCCGGTTGCGATCCCCAGTAGGGGGCATGCTGGAGGCAGCTGATCAATGAGTCTCTCTCATCATTGATGTGTCTCTCTCCCTCTCTCTTCCTCTCTGAAATCAATAAAATATATTTTTAAAAAGAGGTCCAATGATCATCAAAATGATATAACTGGGGCTCATATAATTGGCATATATGATCAACTTTAACAATTTAGATTATAAAGAAAATCCAAGAAGTAATATACAACTGGCCATTCACCCCTCCCTGTAATTACCTGCTTTGCTACCTGCCTTTGCATCCCCTTGTCCTAAAGGCAGATCACAGTTCCAACTCATTAATGTTGGGATTGGCCATTTGACTTGCCTTGAAGCAATGGCATTAATGCAGGTAAAATGCTGTACCAATTTTGAACCTAGACCATAAGAGGCCTTGAGCATTTTTATATTCACTCCCTTTGAGCTTCTTCCATCTCTAAAACTAGTTCTCTGGTCAATGGAAAATGAAAAATACTTGGAATAAAACCTAATCTAACATGCAACTTGAAACAAAACCCAGTTGAGCTCAACCTACACTAACAGCCGCCTGATGAGCGGACATGTGGGCAGGAAAAATTATGGTTGTTTTAAACCATTATCTGTTTGGAATAGTGTCAAAACAGCATCATTGTTGAAATAGTTGACCTATACACGTTTTCTAACTAATAGAATATAATCCAAACATAAAATTTTAAAAAAGTGAATAGTTTACAATGTGCTGGAAATGCTAGACCTAAATATTATAATTATTTCTAGGAATCATTGTATGAGAGATAATACCAATAAATAGGAAACCGGATCACAGAGGAAATTAATATTATGCCAAATCAGAAAAGAAAAAGGAACTGAGGAGATATAACTTGCAGGGAAAACAAACAAAAACAACAACAAACATGAGTGCAATTAGAGAAGAATACAAATGCAAATATTTAGATATACTAGTATATACGCTGAGTTGCCAGATTATTATGATCTCTGAACACATAATAATCTGGCCCCTCAGTGTATATCCTATATAATAAAAGGCTATTATACAAATAGTCCTCTCAACCAGGAGTTCGACCTGCAGACAGGCTGGCCAACCACCCATGTCCCCTCCCCCTGGCCAGACTGGCTAGACCCCACCCATGCATGAATTCATGCACCAGGCCCCTCTAATACACACACACACACACACACCACTGAGTGGCCAGATTATTATGCATTCAGAGATCATAATAATCTGGCCACTCATTGTATAAGTTAACAAATAATTTTTAAAAATTAACTCGCCCTGGCCAGTGTGGCTCAGTTGGTTGAGCATCATCCTGTGCACCAAAAAGTCTCCAGTTTGATTCCTGGTCAGAGCACATGCCCAGGTTATAGGTTTGGTCCTGGTCTGGGTGCATATGGGAGGCAACTGATCAATATTTCTTTCTCACATTGATATTTCTTCCTTCCTCTATCTCTAAAACCAATTTTTTTTAAAAAATTCACTCAGCAACAAAGAATTCAATATACCTGGAAGATCTGAGTTAGAAAGAGTTTTAGGCTGAACTCATAAAAGTCTTTAGCTCCATTTCATTGTATTCCCTATGTGCTAGCTTTGTCTTCATAACTCTTTTCGAAGCATAGGATTTCTGTTGCAACTATGAAAAAAATGTGTTGCTTTTTGACCTCTGTTTAGAGTAAGAAGACACTTTCAGAATTTTCCAACAAACTTTTCTTTGCATCTCAGGCTTGGGATTCTATACAGTGCAATGGTATGGTGGTAAATTGACCAAAAGAAAGCCACTTCTGTCAGATTCTATCATGTAAATGTTTTCATGATGGCTACTTTTTGCTACCAATATTATATCACTTAAAAGACTAAAAGTAAGGATGTGTACAGTCATCTCTTGTAAGCCAGTTGCCATACACAAATACACGTATACCCATTCTTAAAATGATCATTGCACTAATAGTTGGGATTACCCTTCTTATCCATAACTACACATTGAAAAATTCTTGAATTTCAAAATATTCTATAATCTTTATTGTTTTAAAAATAAACAGAAAATATTACTTTAAAGTAAAGACTATGCCAATGAAAATATATTTACTAACATGTCAGTGAGAATTAGTTTATTCATTTGGCTATGGAATTTGTATAGAGTACTTCAGAATCATTCTCAACACTATTCTAATGTAATGAGTCACAATCAACATTTAGAATAATTATCATAAGAAAAATATTCTGTTCAAGATATATTGCATATCTCCTGTGTTGTGGAAATAAAACATAAACATGAAATGACTCCTGTTATTTATCAAAGCTAATGGAGGAGAGAGACAGATATGCCAAGGATTAAATAGAACAGTAAATGGAAAACTGTGGTCTGTGGGCCATATTTGGACTACTACCTGTTTTTGTAAATAAAGTTATATTGTAACACAGCTATGACCATTTGCTTATGTTTTGCATGACTGCTACCACGCTATAAGGACAGTCTTGGATAGTTGCAATAGGGACCATGTGGCACACACAGCTGAAAATATTTATACTCTGATACTTTACAAATAGTTTGCAGACTCCTGATACGGAGCATGACAAATGCTAAGATAGAGGTATGCCAATGAATTGGGTGCAAAAATAAGGACATCTCAATCAGTTTCATTCACCGAAGGCTTTTTAAACAGAAAGTAATGAAAATTCAATATCAGTGCACTAATTACGCCAAATTGAAATGACTGTCCATATGTTGATAAACCATCTTGAAGGCTAGCTTAACCTGTGAGACTTTTTAGTGTCTTCTAGATACAGCATGAAAAGAAGTGCTAAGCACAGCTGTGTTCATTGTGGTTTTTGAACTATAATTTGACTCTGTCAAACACAAAATGATTAAATCAGGACTGTTTAATTTCAAACAGTCATAGTTAAAGTAAAACTCTGTAAGTGTGACTTTTTATACAGGTATAAGAGCCACTAAATCATTTGCTGCATTCTAGTGGTGTGTCATATAAAACCAATCTTTCCAAAGTCTTTCTTCTTCCTCAGATAAAAGGTCTCATATATCTTGAATTATTTCCTTGATACATTTTTTTTGTTTTCCATCCTGGTTACTCATATAATAATATATTATTAAATGACGGAATGCATTTAACATAATGATGTTACTCTGATATCACTTAATTATTTATTGAACATTTTTACCTAAAATATTCTGATCTATGTTCCAGAAAGGAGCAGATAAATACTTACAAAACTTATTAAGCTCACATTTATTCTTCACTGTAGTCTGACTTTGATCTACTTTAATGAGATACGTGCATTCATTACACATTTTTATCTGAGTCAGATTGCATTCAAATTATATATATATATAACTTCACAAGTTTGGCTGTTTTATGTGCAATGATCATTCAGTAGTAAAACCTGTTGTTAGGAATTTGTCCTACTGGAGAGATGCTGTGTAGAGACCACATACAGAGGCCACAAGGAGGAGAAGATCTGACATTACTTAGAGAGAGAGACCCAATCATCTTTAGTGACCTGAACTCAGGTCTTCAGCTGTCCCCATCAATGTGCCAGACATACGAATGAGGCATCTTGGGTATTTATGTCCAGTTGAGCCTCCAGATGTTTGCAAACAAAGCTAGAATCACATGAAGTAGACAAACCAACCCAACTGAGCCAGTCATCTCATAAAATCTTGAAAAACAAAACAATATCCCAACAAGGTCCACAATAACAACAATAAAACAGCTGTTCTCTTAAGCTACTAAGGTTTTGAGTGACATTCACTTTTTTAACATAGCAATATATTCTCATTTTGAAGGGTTTCAAAAAGTCTCTTGGGAAGATGTTGCATATTCAACTGAGTTTCCACTGTCTTTTCCATGCCTATCTACTCTCAAATTCTAATTTCCAGAAATTCCTTAAAGAAAGTGTCCTAGTGGCATCCTTATTATTTTTCCTGGCCTATAATATAAAGTTTATGTATTTTCTCTAAATTCATTAGAACCCTGATAAGAAGGCAAGGTCATAAATGTTCTCAGTTTACCATTGTAAACTGGAGGTTAATAGTTGTATTATAATCCCCAATTATATGGGTGAGGAAACTGACAATTCGGAAGTTTAAATCACTGAAAGCCTCAACAGTCATATCTGGGATTCAAATTATTCCTATATTATATTATATTATATTATATTATATTATATTATATTTTATTATATTATGTTATATTATATTATATTGTGTTATATTATATTAACCAAAGGGAGTGAAAGTAGAAAGGCACTATATTTAAAAAACACATTATAGCCTGGCCAGTGTGGCTTAGTAGTTGAGCACCAACCAATGAACCAAGAGGTCACCATTTCAATTCCTAGTCAGGACACATTCCTGGGTTGCAGGCTTGATCCCCAGTAGTGGGCATGCAGGAAGCAGCTGATTGATGATTCTTTCTCATTACTCAAGTTTCTATCTCTCCCTTCCTCTCTAAAATCAATTTAAACACACACACACACACACACACACACACACATTTCTGAGTGGGATTCATTTTTTAACCATAGCAATATACTCTTATTTTGAAGAGTTTCAAAAAGTCTCTTGGGAAGATCTTGCATCTTCAGCTGAGTTTGGATATGAGGTTATGTGAATAGGTCCAGTTCTGTTTCCCATATGCCATACCCTGATCATTACTCAGTGACTACTAAGAAACCAATCCTGAGGTCTGTACAATAAGAAAATCAGTTACAGAACCTGATTCTAATCTAAAGTAAATGAGAAAACAAGTTTTAGACATCAATAAAGGATAGGACTACATTCATAGAAGGGGAAAAAAAGACTTAATATGTAATAAGTATAATGCTCTTTCCAAAGCAGTCCTACTAACTAAATTCTGGATGCTGGGTTATATTTTTTTAATAAATGATAATCATGTAACAAAATGACAATGTTAATTATTACTTCAATGGCAATCATATTACAATATATAACTGTATCAAATTAACATGTTGTAGACCTTAAATTCACACAACATTATGTCAATCATATTTCAACTAGAGGTTAAGTGCATGAATTTATGCACCAGTGGAGTCCCTTAACCTGGCCTGTAAGATTGGCTGAAACCAGCTCTTTGACATCCCCCAAGAGCTCCCAGATTGTAAGAGGGTGTAGGCTAGGCCATGTGACCACATTGGTGCAAGATTAGAGCTGGGGAAGGACAGGGGAGGTTGGCCAGCCTGGGAGGGACTGTGGAAGGGCTTCAGGATGTGTCCATCCCATCTTGCTCAGTCCCAGTTGGCCATACTCCAGCAGCAAGCTTACCTACCAGTCGAAGCGGCTGCCCCCTGGTGGTCAGTGCACATCATAATGAGCTGTTGAGTGGCCTTAGCATATCGTTAGCATATTACACTTTGATTGGTTGAACGGCCAACAGGTCAACTAGACACTTAGTATATTAGGCATTTATTATATAGGATTTTTTTTTAAATTACTAGTTAGAATTTAAGAGATCACTGAAAAGCCATGTAGTTTCAAGTAGAAATATCTTAAAGAGAAGGGTAAAGGGGATCAAATATATGGAGATGGGAAGAGACTAGACATTGGGTATACATACAATGCAATTTACAGGTGATGTATTATAGAATTATATCAGTGGTTCTGAACTTTCTAATGCTGTGACCCTTTAATACAGTTCCTCATCTTGTGGTGACCCCCAACCATAAAATTATTTTCTTTGCTACTTCATAACTGTAATTTTGCTACTGTGATGAATTGTAATGTAAATGTCTGTGTTTTTCAATGATCTTAGGTGACTCTGCTAGCAGTTCTCAACCTGTGGGTCATGACACACAGATATTTACATGATTCATAACAGTAGCAAAATTACAGTTATGAAGTAGCAACAAATATAATTTTGTGGTTGGGGGTCACCACAACATGAGGAACTATATTAAAGGGTCACGGTATTAGAAAGGTTGAGAACCACTGACTTATACACTCAAAATTTATATAATATTATCAACAAATGTCACCCCAATAAATTTAGTAAAGGAGAGGACAACAAAAGTAATAACCATGTATTCTGGGTAACCCACAGCAAAACTATAGAGATATGGCCTTTAAACATAGGAAAAATGTTAAAACTTAAGAAATTTGTAAAGAGTGATTTTGAAAAAAATAAAAGAAATAAAAACAAAAGCAGGAAACTTTCTGCAAAACTTCAGAGAAATGTTTCAACCATAAGCATAATTCATGAATATTCTTAAAGGAGAATTCTTTTGGACAATAGGATATCCAAGACTATTGTTAGCTATACTTAGTAACAACAATTTCAAAAGGAAGTTTCCAAGTTGAACATATGACTCTATTTCAACAGTTTTACTAATATCTATGCAATATAAATGCTTTATTTGCTTATGTTTGCATGCCAATTATATTTTTATTTACTGTATTCACTTTTTTAAATCCTCACCTGAGGGTATTTTTTATTGATTTTTTTTTAAAGAGAGTGGGGAAAACCAAGGAGGGATAGAGGATGGATGGATGGAGGGAGGGAGGGAGAGAGAGAGAGAGAGAGAGAGAGAGAGAGAGAGAGAGAGAGAAACTTCTATATGAGAGACACACATCAATTGATTGCCTCCCACTGGGGCCATGAATGGGTCTTACAATAGAGATATGTGTTCTTGACCAAGAATTGAACTTGAAACCTTTCAGTCTGTGGACAATGCTCTAACCACTTAGAAAACTGACCAGGCTATATTCATTTGTAATGGATTATTTTTTCAGGCATGATTTTTCTAAGAAGAAAAAGCGTAAGCTAATTTTAAGTTGTAAAATTAACATTTTGTCTAAAAATATGCAATGTATCTCTTAGGCAAATGTTGTTTTACATTGAGTTTCCCTTTTTTTGTCATTCAAACTCAACACATAGCAAATACTTCCTGCTGAATAATTCTCATTTTTGCATTTTGTATTTAAAAATGTCTCTTGAGAAAATTAAAAAATCTTATACCTTGAATTTCTGGAGACACTGGTGAAATTGAAATTTATCTTTCGCATGTTTAGCCTTTCCTCTATACAAAGCCCTCCACATACAGTTGAGTAAACATCAGGGTAAACACAAAGTTTACTTTAGAGGAGAGGTCAACATTTATAGTCGGGAATAAATCTGAACAAATTTGAATCAATGCTAACTTCTAAAAGCTGCCCAAATTCCACAGTGGCCAAATGGTTTATGAGGTAAATTTCAGTCTAATTTGGGCTGCCATCACAAAAAGACAAAGAGAGTTCTTGTTTTCGGCTGCAAATAAAAGCAATACATTTGGCCAAGCAAAACTCTCTGAAACAGGAAGATGGGAATGGGGAGGAGAATGGACTGTAAAACGCTGAGAGATTTGTTTGGGGTGTGTGTGAATATTTTTTCCAGAAGTGGGAGCACTTTACAAAAGAATATAAAGGAAATGCTTCAATAAAGTAGCAAAAAGCCACAGCTATAGCAAAGCATTTCTATAGAATGCCTCAGAACTTGGCCAGGTTAATACAGATAGTCACTGCTTCTCTCTCTTGGCATCAACACAGCCTTCCTATAGAATCTCCTTTACCTTAAGCAGTGGGCCATGCTATTTTTTAAAACATGTTCATTTCAGACAGGAAGGGAGAGAAAGAGAGATAGAAACATCAATGATGAGAGTGATCATAGGTCTGCTGCCTCCCACACACCCCCTACTGAGCCCACAACCCAGGCATGTGCCCTGACTGGGAATCAAACCATAACTGCCTGGTTCATAGGTCAGTGCTCAACCACTGAGCAACACTGGCCTGGTGACCATGCTCTTTATGCATCATCTCTCCAGAGCCCCCTTCTCTCCTCTTCATCTATTGCTCATTCTTCAGGTATCAACATCAATGTCTCTTCCTCCAGAGAGACTTTGACCAGTTCCCTAATCTGATTTTTCAGTGCCTGTGACCTCAGTCACAGCACATGTCATACTAGAATTTTTGTTTTGATCTGATGTTCTGTATTGTGGACCCCAAGGTCGTTGGAAAGGTTTCTACCATTCTGACTGGTGAATCCCATGCACTTACCTTATAATACTGTAAATATTATATAATGGAATGACTGAACTGAAACCTGGGAGCGGATTAAACTATTTATGTCAATGTGTGACCAGTCAGCGCTTTCCACATCTGATCTCTTTTACTATCTCTGTGTATTTACATTTTCATAGGTCATTCAATCAACTCAAATACTTTTATGTTGTTTCATTACTATATAGAGATGTGTCAAGAGAAATAATACGGAATTTGTCACTGGGTCAAACTGAAACAAGCCATCATCAGCACCTTGGAAATGGTTTCATAGCTGTCTAAAAGTCAGAATTATATCAGAGAGGGACTTAAAAAAATGCTACCTGATGACTTGAATTGGAAATATAAATTTTAACATATGGAGGATTTTGAAATTGAGATTTAGTATATAAAAATTAATGAAGTGCCTGGCCAGTGTGGCTCAGTGGTTGAACATCGACCTATGAACCGTGACCCCGGTTTGATTCCCAGTCAGGGCATATTCCCTGGTTTCAGGCTTGATCCCCAGTGTGGGTAGTGCAGGAAGTAGCTGATCAGTGATTTTCTCTCATCATTGATGTTTCTATCTCTCTCCCTCTCCCTTCCCCTCTGAAATTTATATATATATATATATAAATTTTAATTACTGAAGCATTTTAAAAAACATATATTTTTGTTTTTATATATGTTTTATATATAAAAAGTATCTTTGAGCATCCAGTTGGCATAAGTGTACAAATCAGAAAGATAAATAATAATATAAAATTTAGTATGTCTTAACAGCTATAGCCTTAACCTTAGATTTTATTTCCATATGAATAGAAGTTCACAGAATCTTTTTCTTTTTTTCTTTCTAATCAAAATAATGTCTCCTGATTTTAAAGCAATGAAATAAAATGGCTAAAATCATGTAATTTTATGATAACAATTTTATAGCTGCTAAGAGGGAGAAATTTTGAAACCTCCCATATCTATTATAAATGACACTGAAATTATCATCCTTAGATTGAAGAAGAGGGTGAAATATTTGTCACAATATAGTCTCTCCACCCCCCATCTAAAGAAGAATGCTATGACTAAAATTAGAGAGTACATGCAGCACTACTTAATTTCAGTCTTTTGCAGAAGGAGGAGAGAATTGGGCCTGAGGAGATAAATAGAGATCAGAACAAAGAGGAGCTAGTCAGTTCTTGTGAGTTTTTCACCACCCTGGGTGGTAAGCCCACTGTCACCCTAGAAACAGATGCTAGGCTTAAAACTCAATTCAAGGGTGTCAGTGAGTTGCATTAAACCTTATATTTTGTTTTTCTTGTGAAGAAAAAAGAAAAACACATTTTATTTCAAATGCATGCATGTTCTTTTCAGAGATTCAGTCCTGATATTTGACTTTAATTTCACATTCCCTAATGGATTCAGGTGGCTCTTAAAAATGCTGTCCCCTAAGTTTTTTTAGTAATCAATTAATTTGCATCTCATGGTGAAGAGTCTGGGAGGTATAATTACCATGGCCTATCCCAGAATGTGTGACATATTTAACAAAAGAGCATGAGTCATACACTTAAAGTTTCAATATATTTCTTTTGTTTTAAACAGTTGTCTTGGATTAGAGCAGAATGTATAGGTAGCACAGAGCAAATTGTATTAATGGCAGAACAAAAAGGAACTATTTAATTGTCTTTAAAAAGAGTATCTGCGGATGTTTACATATTGTACAGCTACCCCTCACACTTATTATGCAGCTTTGAGAAAGTAGACCTAGACACTGATTAGGTACTACAATTATGAAGAGAACAAAAATCACTCTCAAGCAAGTGTTTCTAAGGGAAGCGCTGCTGTCATTTGGAGACTTTTGTAAACCAAAATTAATTTTGGACTGTAGTAGAGAATAAAAAGCATTGATTTGAGCAAAAAGGACCTGCAGTCTGGGAGACCCAGATTCAGGTAGTAACTGGAATTGTGTTCCACTGAGAGAAAGGGAAGCCTTATTTTATGGCAAAAGTTCCCATCCAGGTTCTGAATTAGGTCTGTTTTATGTAAATGAGGTATCCAAATTGTGCAGTTCTGATTGGATGGGTCAGGTCTCAGTCCATTGGCAGAAAGACAAAACCAGGTTTCCTGCAATTTTTGACTCAGATGAAGTGAACAAAAGGGGCGTAGTGCAGAGCCAAGAGTTTAGCTTGAGGTTCCTTCCAGTATACAACGTATAGTATACAACATGCATTAGGAGTCCCTGTCAGCAAATGGCTGCTAGGCTGCTATTATTCATAAAATTTGAGTCCTCTATTGACTACGGGGAGTCCATATTAGAAAATAAATTGCTTCTTGGGGTTCACATAAAATGAATCTTTCTTGCCCTAACCGGTTTCACTCAGTGTATAGAGCATCGGCCTGCGGCCTGAAGGGTCCCAGGTTCGATTCCGGTCAAGGGCACGTACCTTGGTTGTGGGCACATCCCCAGTAGGGAGTGTGCAAAAGGCAACTGATCAATGTTTCCCTCTCATCAATGTTTCCATCTCTCTATCCCTCTCCCTTCCTCTCTGTAAAAAATAAATAAAATAAATATTTTTTAAAAATGAATCTTTCTTTTTAGGGTTCATACTTTTCATGTTTTATAAAAGCTCCATGATGAGTTTAAACAGTTTATTAGCAGTCTTATGTCATGACAAATTAAAAGTTTGAAAACATAATTTAATAATACTGTGGTAGATATAAAGGGTGTCTCCAAAAATGTATAAACACTCAAACAGCTAATTCTATTACATTTGGAAAATGAAATGTATTTTCATAAATGCTGCCTTTATAATTATTCAGAGTGTGAATACATTTTTGTTTTCCTTTGGGAAACTCTGTATACTAAAGTATGATGTTAAATATCTATTACCAAATACATTTTTTTCTCAGGGAGGAAAACCATTCTTCCAGGTTCTTCTGGGTGGTTCAAGTTTAATTTCATGCATATGGAGACTCCATAAGAAAATGAGGCTCAAAGACAATCAGGCAATTGAGACTTAGCTACCATCCAGAACTAAGGGGAAGGAAGGCAATTCACATGGAAATGGGAGAGCCAGTGTTTGGTAAACAAATGTGTGACATGCCCCTCAGAGGCTAAGGGACACAGAGAGGACTCTGAACAGCTCCCCCATCCCTATTATACCTAGAATGTTCTTTGTAGTTTTCTTTGGTAATAGCTCTCTTCCTGGAACAGGCCCTGTATCTAGATTCTTTTAATCATTTAATGGGGAGGTAAAAAACAAACAAAAAAAAACACTTCCTGAGCTTGTTGTTTCTTAAAAATCTTAGCCTAAAATAAGGTTCATGCTAAAGAGACATATGTTGGCATGGCAAGATTCTGCTGCCCTACATTTTATATTCAGAAATGTCATCCTTCTTTTCAAAATTGGGATCCGTCAAAATTTTCATATCCAAAATAAAGGTTTTCTTTTAAACTCTGAATAATGGATACAGGGAAAAGTCATCTTTGTCCAGCCAACATTGCTCAATGGTTGAGCATTGACCTATGAACCAGAAAGTCATGGTTTGATTCCCCATCAGAGTACATGCCTGGGTTGCAAACTCAATCCCCATTGAAGGTGTGTGTGCTGGAGGCAGCCAATCAATGATTCTGTCTCATCATTGATCTTTTTATCTCTCCCTCTTGCTTCCTCTCTTAAATTAATAAAAATATAGTCAAATTCACTTCATCATTTATATAAAGTTCCCTTGTGACAAATGTTGGCCAAACCTCTAGACCTAGACCAGGCTCTTAGGAAGGACAGAAATGAAGATGAAAAGGAAACCCTTCATGTCCATATGGATACACCTGACAGAATAGGTCATCCCTGAGGAACTCTTAGTGAAATTGAAAGCTCCAGAGAAAGGGAGAGGGAGACAGAGATAGAAACATCAATGATGAGAGATAATCATTGACTGGTTTCCTCCTGCACACATACCACCATTGGGGACCAAGCCTGAAACCCAGGAATGTGCCCTTGGCCAAAATGGAACTTGGAACAGCTTCAGTCCGCAGGCCTATGCTCTATCCATTAAGCCAAACCAGTGAGGACAGCTATGCCTATTCTTAATCCTTTTGCCTATTTCCCCATGTAATGTTTGTCCTACTCCATATAAGCAGCTGGCCTATTGGGGTTGCAGAACAGATTTTCGTGGATGACCTGCTGCTTTCCCATACTGCTGGCAGTATTGGAATACATGCTCATATATGATTCAACCCTGTATCTGCTGAATTGGCTCACATAGTCACAGGCATCCCGGATACCTTGGTTGTCTGGTTTCAAAAGGAGAAGGTATAAGTGACTTACATGAAATTCATTGATGATGTATTAGGGAGGCTGGAGAAAGCAAAGGGGGCTGAAGAGGCATCTCTACAATTGCATAAAAAGAATAGTAAAAGAGTGTAGACACTTATTTCACACTAGAGGCTTGTTGCATGAAGAGATTCGTGCAATAGGCCTTCCTTCCCTTGGCTTCCAGCACTGGTTTTCATGGGGCACCTGGGACCCAGGCCTTCACTCCAGCCAGAGTCTGCCTTCTTTGTCTTTGCTGCGGACTCCAGCTGGAGTTTGCCTTCTTTGCTGAAGATTCAGGCTGAAGTCTGCCATCTTCATCTTCACTGCTTCACTGCAGACTCCAGCCAGAATCTGCTCTTTGTTTTCGCTGCAGACTCTGGAGTCTGCAGTTTTTGTCTTTGCTTTCGCCAGAGTTCCACTCCTGTAGATCCCTTCACCAAGTCCCTCCTACCCTTCCTCTCATAGAAGCCCTCCTGCCCCCATGGGTGACCACCATATTTTTCCTTCTAATTTGCATATTTCCTCCTGATTGGCTGGTGGGTGTAGCAGAATGATGGTTAATTTGCATGTTTCTCTTTTATTAGTGTAGATAAGTAACAATCAACAATAAGCACAATAGCCATAACAATAAGGGGATTTGTGGTCTCTCCTCTGGTTGGGGTAGTTGTGTCCCGAGGGGACCATAAAAAAGGAAATTACCCTGACATTCCAAAGTTATATTATTATAAATGCAAAAAGACAATAGGCTCCCTCCTGGAGCAACTGTCTTGGAAGAGGAGATCACGCCATCTTGAAGGGGAAAGTGGATGTTATCAGAAGCCTGAAATTCTACAACTGCAGCACCCACCAAACAACTGCGAACCTTAGAGCACTGGTCCCCAATTGGCACAAACACATGGATTCAAAGCAGATCTACATTCCACCATGGAAAGGAGAGAGAGAACTACATAACAAGACACCCAACAATAAAAAATAATCATCAAAGAAACATCAATCCTAAATGACTCACTAGACCAGATGGAATTAATTGATATCTTCAGAACAATTCACTCCAAAGCCACAGAATATACAGTCTTCTCAAGTGCACATGAATAATTTTCAAAGATAGACCATATGATAGGTCATAGGCCAAAGTATCTACAAATTTAAGAAGATAGAAAGCATATCAAGCATCTTCTCAGATCACAGTGGCATAAAACTAGAAATCAGCTATAATAAAAACAATCAAAAAAATCAAACACATGGAGACTAAACAGCATGCTGTTAAACAATGACTGGGTTAGCAAAGAGATCAAAGGAGAAATAAAAAAACATCATTGCAACAAATGACAATGAAAACACAGCAATCTAAAAGCTATTGGGACACAGAGAAAGCAGTCTTGAGAGGGAAGTTCATAGCTTTACAAGCCTACTGCAAAAAATCAAGAAACAATGGAAGCAAATTACCTACCTCTACAACTCAGAGTTAGAAAGAGAGCAACAAGAGAAGCCCAGTGTAAGCAGAATGAAGGAAATAATAAAGATTAGAGCTGAGATAAATGACATAGAGACCAAAGAAACAATAAAAAAGATCAACAAAACCAAGAGCTGATTCTTTGAAAGGATAAACAAGATTAATGGGCCTCTAGCCAGGCTCACCAAGAAGCAAAGAGAAAGGACCCAAATAAACAAAGTCAGAAATGAAAGAGGAGAAATAGCAACAGACCCCACCAAATACAAAGGATTGTTTTTTTAAAAAAATACTATGAACAACTCTGTTCCAACAAACTGGACAACCTGGAGGAAATGGACATATTCCTAGAAAAGTATAACCTTCCAAAACTCAACCAGGAAGACTCTAAATATCACAATAGGCCAATAACTATGGGGGAAAAAATTGAAGCAGTCATCAAAGAGCTTCCAGCAAACAAAAGCCCAGGGCAAGATGGCTTCACAAGGGAGTTTTACCAAACATTCAAGAACTAAAACCTATCCTCCTCGGACTATTCCAAAAAATTCAAGAGGAAGAAACACTTCCAAGATCCTTCTATGAAACCAGCATCACCCTAATACCAAAACTATATAAAGACAACACAATGAAGGAGAATTACAGGACAATATCCCTCAGGAACATCAATGCCAAAATCCTCAACAAAATTCTAGCAAATTGGCTCCAGCAGTACATCAGAAAGATCATACACCATGACCAAGTAGGATTTATTCCGGGAATGCAAGGATGGTACAATATCACATAAACAAATTGAAAGTTAAATACCACATAGTCGTATCAATTGATGGGGGGGGAAGCATTTGACAAAATCCAACAACCTTTATTGATAAAACTCTCAACAAGATGGGAATAGAAGGATCATACCTTAACATAATAAAAGTCATATATGATAAATGCACAGCTACATCATACTCAATGGGCAAAAATTAAAACCATTTCCCTGAAGAACAGGAACAAGACAGGGATGCCCACTCTCACTGCTCTTGCTTGTCACAGTACTGGAAGTATTGGTCATTGTAATACACAAGAAGAAGAAATAAAGGCATCCAAATTGGAAAAGAAGAAGTAAAGCTGTCCTTATTTTAGATGACATAATATTGTTCATAAAAAAAACCCAAAAGACTCCATCAAACAACAAATAGACTTAATAAATGAATTCAGCAATGTAGCAGGATACAAAATTAACACCAAGAAATCTATGGCATTTCTATACACCAATTAGTGAACTTACAGAAAGAGAAACTAAAAAAGTAATCCTATTTACCATCACCCTGGAAAAATTAAGAGATTTAGGAATAAACTTAACTAAGGAGATAAAAGACCTATATATGGAAAACTTCAGGACACTCAAAAAAGAGATCGAGGAAGAAGTAAACAGATTGAAGAATATACCATGTTCATGGATTGGTAGAATTAACATCAT
The DNA here is from genome assembly GCA_963924515.1 of Vespertilio murinus. Classification (NCBI taxonomy): domain Eukaryota; kingdom Metazoa; phylum Chordata; class Mammalia; order Chiroptera; family Vespertilionidae; genus Vespertilio; species Vespertilio murinus. The sequence continues at coordinate 14,477,642 of OZ004710.1, read as the reverse complement.
TAAAATGTCCATACTATCCAAAACAACCTATAGATTCAATGCACTCCCCATTAAAATACCAATGGCATGCTTCACAGACCTAGAAAGAACTCTCTGAAAATCCATCTGGAATAAAAAAAAGACCCTGAATAGCCACATAAATCCTGAGAAAGAAGAAAAAAGTAGGTGGGATCTCAATGCCAGATTTCAAGCTGTACTATAAAGCCAGTGTTCTCAAAACAGCCTGGTACTGGCACAAGAACAGACATATAGACCAATGGAATAGAATAGAGAATCCAGATATCGACCCAAACCATTATGCTCTATTAATATTTGACAAAGGAGGATAAACATACAATGGAATCAAGACAGTCTCTTCAATAAATGGTGTTGTGAAAATTGAACAGATACATGCAAAAAAATGAAAGCAGACCACCAACTTACACCACACACAAAAATGAACTCAAAATGGATACAGGACTTAAATATAAAACAGGAAACCATATAAATACTAGAAGAATCCACAGGCAGAGAAATGTCAGACATATGCCAAAGCAATTTCTTCACTGATACTGCCCCTAGAGCAATGGAAGCTAAAGAGAAAATAAACAGATGGGACAACATCAAAATAAAAAAGCTTTTGCACAACAAAAGAAATCATCAACAAAACAACAACAAATCCTACTGTATGGGGGAACAAATTTGCAAATGTTATCACTGATAAAGGTTTAATCTCCAACATCTACAGGGAATTTATACAACTTAATAAAAGTAAGATAAATGATCAAAAAAAAGGGGGGAGCAATGGACCTAAATAGAATTTCTTTGAAAGAAGACAGAAGGAAGGCCAAGGGTCACATGAAAATATGCTCAAAGTCACTAATCATCTGTGAGATGCAAATCAAATGGACAATACGGTATCATCTCACACCTGTCAGATGACAACCATCAACAAATCAAGAAACAACAAGTGCTGGCTAGGATGTGTAGAAAAAGTAACCCTCCTTCCTTGCTGCGGGGAATTCAGACTGGTGCAGCCACTGTGGAGAACTGTATGGAGTTTCCTCAAAAAACCTGAAAATGGAACTCCCATTTGACCCAGTAATCCCACTCCTAAGAATATATCTGAAAAAAACTAGAAACACCAATCAGAAAGGATATATGTGCTATGTTCATAGCAGCACAATTCACCATAGCTAAGATCTGGAAGCAGCCTAAATACCCATCAGCAGATGAGTGGATTAGAAAATTATGGTATATTTACACAATGGAATACTACACTGCTTTAAAATAGAGGGGAATTTTACCATTTGTTGCAGCATGGATGTACCTGCAGAGCATTATGTTAAGTGAAATAAACCAGGAAGTGAAAGAAAAATACCACGATATCACTCATTAATGGACAATAAAGAAAATTATAACCTGATGAATAAAAAGATAGATACAGAGGCAGTAAAGCACCAGACAGACTGTCAAATTACAGCGGGAAGGCTGGGGAATGTTGGGGAGGGAGGGAAATAGATCAACCAAAGAACTTCTATGTGTGCATATAAGAGCATCAATGGACACAAGACACTGAGGGGGTGGGATGAGGGCATGCAACAGGGGGTAGGGGCGGCTAGGGGAAGGCCAATGGAGAAAGAACAAGGGATTTGTGTACTAATATATTTAATATTTTTAAACAAAAATATTTAGGAAATAATATATCCACTTGGTATTTTATCATATCTGCACATAGTAATTAATTTCTGCTATTTATCTTGTTTTGGATTAAACCTCATCAGATATTTTAATAGTCTTTGACTGTTATAAGGTTCTATATAAACTTCTGTGGCTTGAACTCCAGCTCTTTTATTCAGAAAAGACCCAAATAGTGTACAACCCAGACATAAAAATCAACTTACATCTACCATCTGCTCAAATGCTCTATGTCTATTTTCTTAGGCAATAAATGAAGAATGATGAGAATTAGAAGACTCACCCTTATTATTATTTAACATACCAGAGAAAGCTTGTTTCTGGAGCTGCTGTATCAAATGCAGGCCGTACCAGGTAAGAAACATGAGTACAATGATTAAAATCTGGGAAAGATAAAGAGTGAATTTGAAACCCAGTTATAGCTCTCAGAAATTATTATTGAATTTGATAATTTTAAAGCCCTATAAACTATATATCTCTTCAAGATTTCTTCTCTTTATAACATAACTTTTGTAAGATCTTATCTCCCCAATTTCCCAATGGAAAAGTATGCATGTGATAAGCAAAGTTTGGGCTTCAGTTTGTGTTAGTATAACCTCATCTGTTTCATTACACATTGAGTGTGTTTCCCACTTATGTTATCCACTCTCAACTTGATTGAATTCCCTTTTATGATAAAATTGCAAAATCATGTACATATACATGAAACTTCTTTTACAGTACACTTGGATAAGAAACATCTTCTTTTACATATTAAAAATTCAAATTCTAGGGAATTACATTCCTACCATTTTTAAAATATGTACATTTTTCCAATAATTGACAAATATAAAACATTAAACTGGTAAGGCTTACAAATGAGACTCTAACATAAATGAAATGGATGGCACTCAATAAATGTATAATCAGGAGGAAGCAATTACACTATAACAACAATAGAGCTTATGGTATGATTTCATCAACTTGATGAACTGCTCTTCATTGATTCTACTTTGTTTTTTATATTATTTTATTTTGATAAATTTAATATTTATATATAATTCATGAAAACTATTTGGAAAGACTGTTGAGTTGATCTATTCAGTGAATCATACTGTATTCATTTTACTCCTCTGGCAAGTATTTTTATCGATCCTTTAATTCTAAAAATACATTAACATTATTAACATCATATTTTGTTTTGTTTTGTTTTACTGGACAAACAATTCCGTAGGTAATTATGTTCGCATTTTAAACTACAATGGGTTTTCACATTAAAAAGCCTAATGTTTCAGGTGATAAAAACAACACGAGGGAGAACAAACGTGTGCTATTCTTTGAATCTCAGAAATAGTTTTTACATATTTTGGAAACAGAAGTTTAAGTTAGTCCTTTTGCTTCTTACTGAATTACACCCTGGATAGCCAACTTAAATGAAAATGCTTTAAGTTAAAATGCTCATTAAGGTACCAAAAGTAGCAAAGTAGAATTATTTCTTGTATCTTAAAAATTAAATAGTGCAAGGAGTTTTCAAATCACAAAATAGTGGTTGCCTAGACCCAAAATACATATACAAAGTTTCCTCATATTTAGGATATAATTAATACAGTTGCTTATTTAGTCAAGAAATAAACTAAGAAAAAGAATCCATGCAGCACAGGGGGATCATGCTTTTGGCATGCATCCCTTTTATATCCAGTGACACATTACTAGTGAATGTTCTTTACTTAGTTCAACCTGACTTCCTACCAACAAACAACATGTAATTGGGATGTTCAGAGATTGATTCTGGATAAGCTTAATAAAGGGTTCCACTTCTGCACATCTCTGGAATTAAAACAAAAGTTACAAAACCTACAATTAACAGCTGGAGATAACATATAATTTTGCAGAGCCCAATAGCAGTTTTTATGTTACTCCATTGTGCTTCATATATCGGTCTATGTACTGTGGATTCTACCCTGAGAAAGCAGAGAATATGTACGTGCTGAATTGGGATGTCATTATCTGTGACCTCTGAGTGTTAGGGATAAAAGCTCTACTTGGGGGAAACATAGGCACCATGTTGCTTTTTGCCATTAGAGATGTTGTCATTGGCTTCTCACAACAGAGATGCCTGCGGGTTGCACCATAGCTGAGACGCAGTTTGTCAAACATCCTTAATCAGCAAGCACATCAAAGAATATAGTCACACTTGCAGGATCCATTCCATCACTGCAAATCATGTGTTATTTAGTAATACACTCTGACAAAGACATCATTGAAATCATTTGAAATGGTCAAGAGAACAATACTACATAAACCAAGAAAAAGAAGTTTAGATTTTTCTTGGTAGCCAACTGCATGTAGTAAGTAATTTTATAAGCATTTTTCTTTAAAAATAAAATATCAAGTAGTTAGGATGATTTCATTTAATTGCATACACTCAAATTTAATAGTTTAAAATTAGGCAAACTTAGAACCAAAATCCTAAACCATAATGTCATAAGACTATAAAAATATTATCTCTACTGTGTAGAGATAACCTCATATAATAATGCATGTGTGCAGAAACACACACATATATAAGGTCTACGGAGAATTTTTGGTACTTGCATTATTTTTTAATTTAGGCAAAAATCACAGAAAAAAAAATTTATTTTTTCATACTAATTGTTGAGCAATCCTATCCAATAAAGATGGAATATGCTAATTGACCCTCACACTTTTGCAAAGGTGGAGATGCCCATAGCCAATAAGGAGGGAATATGCTAATTGGCTACTCTGTCTTCAAAGATGGTGCTACACACAGCCACATGATGGCGGTGCCCAGTCCCCTGAGCCCCCCAGCTTCCCAGGGCCACCTAAGGCTCAGGTAACCAGGGCTGGGTGAGGCTTGTGCTGCTGGCAGTGGCAGCAGCAGAGGTGCGATGAGGTGTTGCCTTTCCCTCCTGCCCCTGAGTGCTCCCAGACTGTGAAAAGGAGCAGGCTGGGGTGAAGGACCTCCCTCTCCAGTGCATGAATTTTCATGTACTGGGCCTCAAAAGGATTATTAAAAAGTATTTTTAAATTTATTTTTATTTTTTATTAAAAGTAAAGAAAAATAATTATTTTGAAAAAGTTTGTTAAAAAATGTCAGGTGATATACTAAGGTTCTTGGCTTAGTAGATTAAAAAGGTAGTGAAAAAATGGTTCTATGTATAAAGCCTCAGTTCTATTTATTCATTTTTTAAATTATGTTTTTATTGATTTCAGAGAGATGAAGGATGAGAGACAGAAATTTCGATGAGAGAGAATCGTTGATCAGCTGCCTCCTGTACACCACATACTGGGATGGAGCCTGCAACCCGGGCAAGTGCCCTGACTAGGAATTGAACTGGTGACCTCTTGGCTCATGGGTTAAGGCTCAACCACCAATCCATACTGGCCAGGAAAGACTTACGGTACTTTTAAATTTCTTTCTAAGTTTCTTCTGAGTCTGTGTTTCTGAGTTTTAGGCTTCACTTTATACTTATTTCTCTTTGATTCAAACTCCTATAAGTATCAACAAAAAAGATTACTCATAAAAAGTATATATATATATATATATATATATATATATATATATATATATATGCCTAATATGCAAATTGTTCCCTCAGGTGGGAGTTTGATCCACCGGGCTCGCTATAATGTGTGCTGGCCACCAGGGGGTGGTGTGGAATGAAGGAAGGCCCTGGCTGGCAGCCAGCAGCTGAGGAAGGCCTTGGCCAGTGACTGGCAGCTGCTAGGGACCCTATCCATGCACAGATTGTGTGCACTGGGCCTCTAGTATAAATATAAATAGATAAATGTATATTAATAGAACATGGACAGAAATTGTATATATATATATATATATATATATACACACACACACACACACACACACACACACACACATTATATATACGGAAATACTATGAAAGAAGAGATATAAAGTTACTCTAGAAGAATATACATCATAATATTATTTTTTGTAATATATTTTTATTGATTTCAGAGCAGAAAGGAGAGAGAGAGATAGAAACATCAGTAATGAGAGAATTATTGATCAGCTGCCTCCTGCATGCCTCCCACTGCATGTGGAATGGAACCCGCAACCCAGATATGGACTTTGATGGAAATTGAACCATGACCTCCTGGTTCATAGGTTGACACTTAGTCATTGAGCCACACAGAATGGGCACATCATAATATTCTTCTAATACTCCAGTTGGAGTGCAAATTTGGTTCTGAAAATCCTTCAGATTAAAACAAAAATATAAAATGTGCTAGGTTAAAAATCTACAATTGTGTATTGTTTAAATCTTATACTACAAATGTATAGCAAGAATGTATAAAAATAATATAAGAAAAGAAATCCCAAATATAGCAGGTACAATAATATATGTAAAAATAATAAACCCATGTATCAGACCAAATTAAATACAATGGATTTATTTTACATTTGATGATAAATTTTACTTGTTTATAACAACATTCATAGAATGATGTACATGTATAGAAAAGCTTAAGCTGGAAATACTGGCATGAACATGTGACCTTTCACACAGAAAAATGCTTGACTTATTGAGGTTGCATGCTTTTTTCCTCTTAAAACAAGTCTGACAGGAGAAGTTGGAGGTGTTCTGGGACTAGGAAGTATATTTTGGATTAATGGTAAATGTATTCAATTTTTATAAGTGATCAAGTTTTCTTCTTATTCTCTTGAATCATGGGTAATTATGTATTTTCTAGAATATGTATTTTTAAAAATTTTCCTAACTTTACCTGTCTACTGACATATTATTCATTATATTCTTGCCTAAATATTAAAATAACTGCTATATCTATTGTTATATTACTTTTTGTTTTCTTCCCTCATCTATTTTTTACTTGTTTTCTCCTGTCTTTTATGTTGTTATGCAACAAGGGAAATAGCATTTATATAATTATTCTTTTCAAAAATTTGTATTTTATCTTTGTTGAGTCACATAACTGATTATTTTCGCTGTCATTGATATTCTTATGTTTATTATTTCACTTTTCCTTGAGTAACTTATCTGCTTTTGATTTTCTTCTGATTTTAAATTTTCTTACTTCTTGAAATGATGTATTAAATTACTGATTTTTAATCTTTCCTTTTTTTATAACAGTGATTTAGAGTATGGCATTATATATATATTTTTAAATATATATATTTTATTTTTTCTTTACAGAGAGGAAGAGAGAGGGATAGAGAGTTAGAAACATCGATGAGAGAGAATCATGGATCAGCTATCTCTTGCACACCTCCCACTGTGGATGTGCCTGCAACCAAGGTACATGTCCTTGACTGGAATCGAACCTGGGACCTTTCAGTCTGAAGGCCGACGCTCTATCCATAGAGCCAAACCAGTTTCTGCTGGCATTATATTTTGTAAAGTATATGATATATAGGCATTAAACACATAAATATTTACATATAAAAATATATGTAAATAGATATATTGATAGTAACATATTAAAGAGAAGCAAAGAAAGACAGATAAAGACAGAAAATCAATAAAAATGTTCATCTAAATATTAGTAGCAAATGCTTGTTGAAATTTCACATTTACTACTCTTTGTTCACACTTTTTAATGCTCTTTATTGTGAAAATGTCTTCTTTTTCTTTTTTCTTTCTTTTTTTTGTGTTAATCATCATCTGAAGATATTTTTCCATTGATTTTTTTTTTAGAGAGAGTAGACAGGAGGGGGAGAGACAGAGAAAGAAACATTGCTAAGAGAGACACATCGATTGATTGCCTCCCTCATGGGCCTGAGATTGAGCCTGCAACTGTAGTAAGTACCCTTGACTAGAATTGAATCCGGGCTCATTCAGTCTGTGGGCCGACAGTCTATCCACTGAGCCAAACCATCTAGGGAGAGACATTTTTATAGTAAAGAGTAATAGACCTGCCCTGCCCCTGTGACTTGGGGTTGAGCATCTCGCTATGAATCCAGAGATCACAGTTGGATACCCATTCAGGGCACATGACCTGGTTGCCAGCTTGATCCTTAGTAGTGGGGCACGCAGGAGGCAGCTGATTCTCTCTCATCATTGATCTCTCTCTCTCTCTCTCTCTCTCTCTCTCTCTCTCTCCCTCCCTCATCTCTGAAATAAATAAAAATATATTAAAAAAACAAAAAATAATATAGTAGAAATCGCCTTTGCCCTCTCAAACTCAAAGGTTGGAGTGACACACTGTTATTGGAATGATCGCAGTCCTATTTGTAATGTGCTACCTGGGGGGAATGCAGCTTTTACTTTAAAAAAAAAAAGGCAAGAGAAACTGGTATCCCTTAATAGTTGTAAATTAAAAACAGAAAATTGACATTGAATAAACTAATCATTGAAAATATTCTTAATCTAAAAGTATCTAGAAGCTGTTGACTGATAACTTCAATCAAATCCACAGAATGTCTGAGGCATCATTAGTCAAAGAAATGGGTCCTCCCAGCTGTTGTTTTTACTACCGATCTTCCTTTCCCTGCCAGAATATGGAGACGTTTGAGACAGGGGATACAGGGTCAGATAAAAGGAAATATTTTTCAATATAGAATCGCTTATCTCCAAAAATTTAATGAGGTAGAAACTGAAAAGCAGAATTTGTGGCAATTACAGACAAAGCTGCTTTTGCTTAAGATTCTCTTCCTTCTTTATTGATTTGCCAATGTTGTAAGGAAAAGTTACAGACTTCCTTATTTTTTTGGCATTAGATTAATGGGATGGCATTCCCATGTCCTAATTGTCAAATTCAGCTACAAAAATCCCCATTAATAAATATAATCAACTAAAAAAAGAATTCATTTAATTTTAAAAGGACAAAGAATGTATGTTAGTGATATGTGTGTTTCATATAAAATCAACCATCCAACTTAACATACTACAGAGAACATATTCCTCTTAGTGTTTCGTATTTTTCTTAGTCAACATTTTTTTCTTTAGTGCTGAGAAACACCAAATCCTCTTGGACTTCTTAGCTTCAGTGATAGTTCTGTCTGCTTCTTTCCAGTGGTTCTTTCTTCAGTCTTGGGGAGCTTCCTCTGATTCATTCATTGATCTGGCCACAGCTGTGGATTCATGTGGAACCCTCTGCAATTTTCTTGAGCTCTTCTTTAATATTCTGATTTGCAAATTCTAGCCTTCCTAGCTTCTCTGGTCCTGCCCTTTTTCTCCACAAGTTCTGGTGATTGTAGGGCTCAACATCAATTGTATCTCCCTCAACTGCAGCCTGGATCCTCATTCCAGGCAATAAACTGGGACATTCCCACGGCTCATCTAACTTGTTTCCTGACTTTCAGGGATCACTGTCCTGTACCATGAGTTGTCCAATTTCAGTAAACTTTTGATTCATATATTTCATCCATTTAAAAAAGATGTTTAAGGTGTGTTTTTGATAATCATTTTATTTTTTAATATATTTTATTGATATTTTACAGAGAGGAAGGGAAAGAGAGAGAGGGAGCTAGAAATGTCGATGAGAAAGAGAATCATCAACCAGCTGCCTCTTGCACACCCCCTTTACAGGGGAATGTGCCCGCAACCAAGGAACATGCCCTTGACCAGAATCGAACCCGGGACCTTTTAGTCCACAGGCCGACGCTCTACCACTGAGCCAAACCGGTTTCGGCTGATAATCATTTTATATTGTTCATTATTTCCCCTAGATGCATGAGATCTTGTGATACAAGAAATACACTTGTAAGAACCGAAAATGAGACCAGTCATAATGGTTATACTGAGAGGCAAATGAATCAGTCTGTAGTGAGTTTCTTTCTGGGCCAACAGTTCTTTTGAGTCCTTATTTCAATGTCAAACACTTCCTTATGTGTAGTTGTCAACAGTGACATTTCAGTGATCAAAAACAGACCCGGAGACAGGGAAGCATCGATTGGACTGTCAAACCTCAGAGGGAAGGTAGAGGAGGGTGGGGGAAAGGGGGAGAGATCAACCAAATGACTTGTATGCATGCATATAAGCCTAAACAGTGGTCACAGACAACAGGGGGGTGGGGGGAATGGGGGATGAGGACAATTATGTGATACCATAATCAATAAAAAAAGATATTTAAGGTGGAAAGATTATTTTGGCTAGATATTCTCAGCTATTGAAGTATAATTGACAAATAATTTTGTTTACATATTTAAGGTTTATAACTTGATGTTGCCATAAATGTATGCATTGTGAAATAACCACAATCAAGGTAATTAGCATGCCCATCATTTTTTTAAAAAGGTCACATATTATTTTTGTTTTTTAATCCTCGAGGATATTTTTTCCATGGATTTTTATAGAGGGGAAGGAAGGAAAGAAGAGGGGCCTGGTATGAACCTGCATCCAGGTATAGGCCAACACTCCAACCACTGAGCCAAACTGGTCAGGACAACATATCCATCATTTTACACAATTATTTTCTTTGTGTGTGTTTGTGGTGAGGAAGAGAGAGGGAGGGAGAGAGAAAAACATCAATGATTGGCTGCCTCCTGCATGCCCTCCAATGGGGATCAAACCAACATGTCCCCACCCCTAAGCATGTGCCCTGACCAAGAATCAAACCATGACCTCCTGGCTCATAGGTTGATCCTCAACCACTGAGCCATGCTGGTCCAGCTATTTTTTTATGGTTTTCACAGCTTACTTTTGTCTGTGCCTTGGGTAGCCTACCAATTAGAAATCAAACCCAAACCTGCTTAATTCTTGTAAATTATGAGGCAGTTTAAATTTTAATAGTTGGCACTTTTCTTATTTAAAGTAACTCAAATAATGAAGTATTGTTCTTTTTTAATTTGATTTTAAGGAGAGAAAATTTTGTCTGTTCTCTTTCCACTCTAGTAAGTTGAGTTGTACTTAATATACATAGGGCTTTAATGGTTGTTCATGAAAATGTTCAGAGTGATGACAAATTTGAGTTTTGCCCAATGTGCATGTTCCTAGTTGAAGTCAACCAAGACAACACTCATCCTTGTTCCAGCTCTTACATACTGTAAACAAGTGTTCATTTTGAAGTTTCGTTAATGCTACATTTTCATGCTTTTTGTTCATGATTGTATTTTTTAAAATGGCCCCAACTGTAGTATTGAAATTCTAGCTTGTGTTCATAAGTGCAAGAAGCTACGGTGTGCCTTGTGGAGAAAATACACATATTAGATAAGCTTTGTTCAGGCATGAGTTATATGTTAATGTGAGCTCAATGTTAATGTGAGATCAATGTTAATGAACCAAATATGTATAATAATATGTCTTTAAATGGAAACATACATAAAATAATGATATGTATTAATTGATGATGAAACTTTTATGGCCGTAAGCTCACAGGAATCTATGTTAGTATTAGTTTTTGTGGTGACTTTATAGCACATAAGTACCACAAAAATGAGAATTGTGATTGAAGTTGTGACTGTTCCATTAGTTCATTGGAATTATTTATTTTTTCTCTATTTCTACTTTATTTCTTTTCTTCATTTGGGATTATTTCATGGAAGATAGTTGAAAATGGCCTTATTCTACCATCTCTAACCAAAAACATCATATATAATTTTACTTTAAAAATATTGAGCTAGTTTCTTTCTTTTAAATGACTCAATGTCATGTCCAAAGAGGTTCAGTTTTGATGATCTATAATTTGAGTAAGTAGTTTTCAACCTAGGGTTTAGAAATTTGAGTTCTTTCAAAATCATAGGACTCAATTGGTTTGTAGTTTGGAGCAAATTTGATTCCCAATAATAAAAAATAATATATTTAGTAAATTGTATCTAGGAATGTTTTTTAAAAGCAAAAAAGAACATGAACCAAATAACAACTTTCTATACAGACATATATGATGAAGGCTTTCTCTGACATTTAACATTAGAAAAACAATCTTATTTCATTAAAATTTTACTTTGCTTTTTTAAAAATTGGATCTATACTGAATTTGGAGCAAAATACTATGTCATTGCTTGGAAAAGTCCATCAATAAGATATTTGACTTTAAAAAAAATTAATTGTTAGTAATCAGACCGTGGATATCTAAACAACATCCTTCAAAAAGCAGATATACCAACAATACAAAAAAGAGATAGTTGTTATCATATGCAGCATTATTCTAAATTATCCAATGATGTTATACTTTACAGAGAATAATTTATGAAATTTTACTTTTTTATGTGATATTGCCTTTGAGAGCTTTTACTTAATATTGAATTAAGTAATTCCCTTGCAAGACGAAAACATTTTCCTGCCATTACTATTCTTCAGATGTATGAAAGTTAATCAAAGTAAGACATGTTCTCAATAAAACCCGGTGAATTGGTGTTCAGCCAAAGAGCCAGCTATCCATTCTGAGAACAAAACTTGTGAGCTATATATCTGAGAAGAGCTATAATTCTATTAGGTATAGACATCTCTACTGTCTACTTAAGCAATCTTAATACAAGTCATGTCAGTGCCTTACAATTCACTTTAAAAAGGCATGAGTTCTTTTTCAGTTCTGGCATTTAAATGATATCAGAAGTCATCCCTCTCATTCTTATTACAAGAAAAATCTAGACATTTTACCTCTATGATCATCTTCCCTAAAAGCCATAATGGTATCTAATCATGAGAAAAACATCAGATAACCTCCAATTGAGGGGCATTCTACAAAATGCTTGGCTAGTGTTCCTCAAAACTCTCTTTTTTAATTGAAATGTATTTGACATATGACATTGTGCTGGTCATCAAAAACAAGGAAAATCTGAGAAACTGTCAGAGTCAAGAGGGCCTAAGAAGACAAGATAACTAAATGTATGTGGTTACTCAGATGGGATCCCAGAACAAAACAAAACAACAACAACAAAAAGAATATTAGTAAGAAGGAAAACAAATTCTGAACTATGAAATTTAGTTAATAATAATAATGTATCATGCATTCATTAATTGTGACAAATGTACCTTATTAAATATAAGATGCTAATCTATATATATAAAACTCCAGCGACCATTAAGGCAGAATGACCAGTCGCTATGACGCATACTGACCACCAGGGGGCAGACGCTCAATGCAGGAGCTGCCCCCTGATGGTCAGTGCTCTCCCAAGGTGGGAGCGCAGCTCAGCCAGAAGCCGGACTCATGGCTGGTGAGAACAGTGACATGGCAGGAGCCTCTCCCACCTCTGCAACAGCACTGAGGAGCAGTGAGGCACACAGTAAGGAGCAAGCTGGTGGGCAGTTAGGAGCAAGGCGTTCTGGATTGTGAGAGGATATAGGCCAGGCTGAAGGATTCTCCCCTGCAAGAGTGTCATACATTAGACCTCTAGTAATAGATAATACTGGATGTAGAGTATATGGGAACCTTCTGTACTATGTTATCATTTTTCTATACATCTAAAACTATTTTAAAATTAAAAGGTTATTTTAAATATTATGATCACATACACAAGAATAAATCTGTTTTAAATTACAACATTAAATAATACATTTGTGTCTTCTATTAAAATCCCATCACAACATCAAGATCATAAAATTCCTCTTTTTCATAATTTGTTTTTCATGGCGATACAATAAATATTGCTTTAGCTGAAAATATCCATAAATAACCCTAAAGAATTGGCTCTGCTCGTAATTCTAAACCAAGATTCTGTTGGCTAAGGAAGGAGATAAGAAAAATCTTTCACATGAAAAGTGCTGCTCTACTTCTAAACTGAAACATTCCTTTTTGGCAGATGTACCTAGGAGTCAGGTAACAAACACTAGAGAAGCCTTTTACCCATGTTTTTAACTTCTGTACCACCTTATTTTTGAATGATCAACAATCACTTTTATCCCAAATTTAAATGTTAAATTGTTTATTTCCAATCCGTATTTGAGTAAATGTAGTCTTTCCTGATTGTCACTTCCTAAAAGTCATTCCAAGTAGACTTAGATCTCCATTGTGATTTTTATATAACCTTGAGCAAATTTATAAAGCATCAACTTTTGGGGGATTAACTTTTTGTATCATTTACCTAGTTAGATAAAAGTAATTTTGATGTTTATAATGAACCAGTGTAACCTGCAAAGTAGAAGAGAATCTTGGAGAAAATAATGACAATTCAGAAAAGAATATTAAAAAATAAAATACTGGAAGAAAGTTTCAATGGGAGTCCTTTAATAGATATATATTAGAGGCCAGTGCACAAATTCATGCACTGGGGGGAGTGGGGGGGGTGTTGTCACTCAGCCTTGGCCTGCATCCTCTCGCATTCTGGGACCCCTTGGGGGATGTCTTCCTGCCAGCTTAGGCCCGATCCCCTGGGCCCAGTCCAGGGCCCTTGCTCCTTACTACCTGCCTGCTTGCTGCTCCTTACTGCTTGGCAGCTGTTCCTTAGTACTGCTGCTGAGGCAGGAGAGGCTCCCACCACCACTGCTGTGCTTGCCAGCCATGAGCCCAGCTTGTGGATGAGCTGTGCTCCCCCTGCAGAGATACACTGACCACCAGGGGGCAGCTTCTGCATTGAGTGTCTACCCCCTGGTGATCAGTGCACATCATAGCAACTGGTCATTCCTCCAATTGTTCTGCCTTTTGATCGATTTGCTTATTAAGGTTTTATTATATAGGACATATATAATCT